>CAXKWD010000003.1:60536662-61277912 GCA_964059195.1 Ectobius pallidus
CAACAATACAAACTTTATCGATAAATCGATTACTTCAGTGCACCATACGTTGCATGTCATGAAGAAGGTATTGCATGAAACTTAGCTTCCTAATTAATTATCGTTAGTCAATATTAAGAAATAAAAAGGAAGGCAAGCAAATACGATTATTTTCAAAAATAGATACCTCAAAAGTTACTGGCACAAGTTCGATAATTAGTGCGGTAAGAAGTACCGGCACTGGCTGCAGAAAATTCTACTTTCCACTAATTTTAGTATGAACGGAAAATTGATGAAAATTACTATGGTAGGGAAATACAATTAAGTTATAGGGCATGTAATTAATGTCACAAAATTACTGAGTTCCCAATTTTAACTAAATTCTATTTCCATACAACATGCACAGCCCGCAACGCTACCACACATCGTGAAAACAAGTTGGTCATCGCTGGTCTAGAGGAATAATTTGGATGATCCCTGAATACTTGATGGTGCCAGAGTCTGCGTGCCAATCAGATTTCGGGTTCTATACCCACCGAGGGTAAAATTTTCCTTTCAGATTATAATGCAATTAAGTATTTAAACAGTTTCCCTTTTTTTAATTCCGAGCTCTCCATACAGGAACAGATTCGGAGTTGTGCAATGCCAGCAGAACACGGTTGCCGCCAGAAGAGAGGGACCAGAGCATTTTGAGCACATGAGAAGGGCAGATGTACGATATGTGATGACGTCGTTCCAGTGAGTCAATGGATAGTCGCCTCTCTCACATGATCCACACGGTGCAGGGGGAACTACAGAATGCAGCTGCAGGGAGAGCTAGGGCTAGGGGATCCCAACATCAGCATGGGGAGACTCCCTTCCATCGTGAGTCACACTGTTCTTTTCTGCGTGTTCTCTCGCCCTTCCTTGCTTGCCTTTCAAGGTTGAGGATGTTCCGAATCATCACCACTATACAGCAGGGCTTTCCAGCTAAATCCCAAATAAGCATTCATCAAACAGATGAATTTGATAGAAACCTCATTTAGATACCATTTAAAGTCACATTAGCTTAAAATGTCTTCATGTATCTGGTATCCTATATCCCCTATGTCGGGGCGAAGGGCCTCCAAGTGGAGGTTTCTGTTACCTATGTGAATTTTGTTACGCTTATTTTCCGAGAGAGGGCAGAGGGACAGGTGGTAAGCCTCTCAACCCCTCTCCGGGAACTAAGGTTCTTGGACATGAAAGGGCCGAGAAATTTTGTCCAGAGGCTCTAATTTAGGCTTGGAGTTCTTTTACGTGCCGTAAATCTACGACATGGGCCCCCCAGGTTAAAGTCCCTCCCGGAGGACTCCGCGCCCAGGATATTTACGTCCTGAAAAATCCATCGACCGCGGCCGGGTTGATCCCGCGACCTTCGGATCTAGAAGCGGGCACGCTACCTCTAGACCACCGCGGCCGACTAAAATGTCTTTACCTACCAAAGAAGCTAAAGTGGAATTACTATGCCCGGATTTGAAGAGTAAACCGTTAATACTTCCAGATATTCTAGTAGGGTTATCGAATTCCTGAAACTTGCCATCCTCTTTTCGTACATTATCCTCCTATACTTCCTATTTATTTAACATACCTTCTGTCGCTATTTATTTCGAAGGAAGATCAACATTTTTTTCTCTCAGTCAGTTTGTGTTCAGTGATCGCTGTTTACTTGAGAACACTCAAAGCGTGGAACATTTTCTTGATTTAAGATTTCCGATCTCAAATTCCAGCAAATGAAAGAGTTCTCTCTTTAGTCAGTTCCCAATGCAGCAATTAAACATCCTGATGGAATCAGTCAAGATACGACTGCGCGGCCTATGTGCACTAGTCCGTACTGGGGAACAACATAATCTGAGAGTTCGGAAACAGGATGCTTAGGAAAATATTCGGTCCTAGGAGAGTTGAAAACGGGGACTGTAGAAAACTGCATAATGACGAAACTTCATAACCTTATTCTTCACCAAATATAATAAGGGTAATTATATATTATCACGGAGGATGAAATGGGCTGGACATGTTGTGTGCACGGAGGAGAAAAGACGTATCTAAATAATACCGACTGGGAGACCCAAAGGGAAAAGACCATTTGGAAGACCTAGACGTAGATGGGAACAATTGCTTTTACTAATGTCATTGCATTTTAATTTAATAAATTCAGATTCCTCATAAAATAACATTCTTCTCCTTTTATTTGAAGCATTCCTATAGGTCGAACAAGAGTATTCTGAAGATCATTTACTCATTACAGAGGCAGTGTGTTGATGAAAATTCATGAAACACATTTCCCCAGAAACGTGTTGCATATAGACAAATAGGAAGACCCACTATTAACTTACGTTATGTGATTCTCAGATGAAGAAAAGGAAATCACAATCCCCATATCCACAATAAAAGCGTCGCTATAAAATGATATAACATTTATTGTGGTAGTAAAGGAGGGTTAGAAATTTATTAGAAGGATTTTTTGGGAGGGTGGAACAGGTGTAAATCATGATTGACCTGTTATATTAGTAATAAACAGCTAACGGCAGCCGGGAGAAGAATGATAATGCCATACAAATTTACCCCTGCTAGTCTGTGGTTCAAATAATGTAGGAAGGAAAGTTTATTGAGGATGTATAAACATGGCCAGGGGTTGAAGATTTAAATGTTTACGCTACAAAAACTCTTTACGAAGGGTGTTGAACTCTAGATCGAACTGTTATTTATTTTTTTTAAATAAAAAAAACAATAAAAAGCCTATATTGTAATGGCACATTGATCTTTCTACCAGAATAATATGACGATCATCTAAAGTACACTGTACTCATAATAGAATTCTCCTGGAATATAGGTATTGTCTTTGTCGACACAACATCAATATTAAAATGTGTATTATTTTTTTAAATTTTAATTTCTTTTTGGAATGCTCTAGGCCTGTCCAATTATTTTATGTGAGAATCTTATCTACAGTGAGTCCCACGCAAGAGTTGGCCAATCATGAGGGTTTTTGCATCTCGGCGGCCCCTGCTCTAACTCCCGAGCGAACGGGTGAGTTATCGACGCAAATAAAGCCGCGAACGATGTAATGATTCAGGTTCTCACTTTTACAGTTTGAATTACAATGAAAATAACCATGTACCTCATCACAAGAGATGTTGGAAATGTCCTCCTCTTGCATCCACACAACACTGGCATCTTTTCAGGAAATTTTCTTTCACGCACATAAGTTCAGCTTCCGAGATAGGGTTAGTTTCTCTTGTGATCCTGTCTTCTAACTTCTTCTAACAGCATGTGACTATTATTTATGGGGAAACTTGAAAAATAAAGTATATAGTTCAATTTCCGGGCCCTGATTATTACAATTAATTGAAAACTGAGAAAACTATCACATATAGGGTACTTTTCCAGGCTGTAATTTAATGTTGTATTGGCAAGTTGCTATGGTAGCTCAATTGGTAAGAGCAGCAGCACGGAAAGCTGCTGTTCCTTAAGGGGACCTTAAGGGGACCTATCTAAGAAAATAAAAATAAAATATACATTTTTACATGATTTTCTTCATTTTAAAAATCTAATTCTACAGGTAATTACTCACTAATACTCTACAGGTAATATTCACTCATTTTATTTTTAGGGATGTGAGTTTGTTAGATCCTGAGAAAAAAAGGTAATTTTTTTAAGCTTCATGACAACAGACGCTTTCGGAGCTCTTTTAAAATTTCTGGGACAAAACTGTAGATCTGTTCCAATTTATTTTAGAAAAAATATATATATTTCAGTAAAATGTTATTGGTTTATTTTTAATTTGTAAACTAAATACCATGTTCTGAAGGCATGAAGATCAAATATCTTCTGAATTCAACTTATAAAATTTGTTAATATATTTAGGGGCTTTGTAGAACATTTTAAAGTAATTATTTAGAATTGCTACGTTGAGAGCAAAAGGAATTAAATTGAATATAAACGGAAGTAAATAGAGAAAATAAAACGTTTTTATGATACTATCACAATGTTTAAATCTGCGTGTGAGGTAGTCACTGTCACTGTCAAGTGAGTGGATTTTAAAACTTTAATGAACTGTTAGGTAATTAGGTAATTTAGGCTGTATTCACTCATTCGGCCTACATCGATTGAATGTGACAGGTTTGTATATGGTGCACCAGCAACTTATTAATAGATTAAAATCTTCTGATTTCAAGAGGTCGCTTAAATTTCAATCAGCAATAAGTAGTGGGACTAACAATATTGACCATACCAGTACACGTTTCTATCATATAAAATTTAGCGAGTCTCGATAATCAAGGAGGGAAACGGGTATGGTTGGAGTCTTTTTTTTCGCATGTTAGTTTTCGCAATGGAACCAATCAAAAAGCGAGCGATAATAACCGATAAAATTATCGTGTCTAAGTTGTTTTCTGTTTCTTTCAGGTTAAGAGAAGGTTCACACATCTCATCAGCTCTTATTAATGTAAGTAAATTTATTTATTTATTTATTTATTTAATCATAAGTTTGTGTTTTCTCTTTATATACAAAATGCATATATGCATAATTTTGGTTTTTTCACATTGGTTTTAGTGAATGTTTAAATGTATTTTTGGTTGGCAACATTTTAATTGAAGATCATTTATTCTTACTTTTGCTGCTCAGTTCCAAATTTTTTTAGGACATGCAGTATGAAACTGAAAAAAAAATACACAAAGCAAAAGAAAGTATTAAAATTACATAGAATTTTAAATTCAGTGCGGCAATAAAGAGAGGTTAAACCAAGGGGGAAATTTTTTCAAATCTTATTGTAAAATTAGCGCGTGGCAAGTAAATTGGCAATCCTAACGGTCAGCCTAGTTGGCAATTTTTTTTCATAATTTCTTATGTTATTTTGTCTGAAAGAAATTGAAATATAAAGTACAAATAGGGTCTTATAAGTAACAAGCTAGCGAAATATAGAACGTATGCACAGGTAGCCTACATTCAAGGATAAATCAAGATTGATGGATGATATTGTTCCTTAGGGATTAGCATTATGGAGGATAAAGGAAAAGGGTAGTTTATTGGGGACGGATAAACAGGGTTTGGAGATTAACTCCATGCTTGTACTATAATGCTCTTGTACAAAGGCTTCAGAGTTCCAGGTATAAGTAAATAGCCTACCCGTAATGCTGCTCTATAAAGTTTACGTTTTTGGGAGGATCGCTTTTGGCTCCTAATTATCCAAAGCTGTTTTAAATAGGCTAAAAGGGAGAGGTGATCATTTAAATTTCTATATAATCTTTAACACGTTGAATGCATTATAATGGCGCGGACAATAGGCTACACGAGCTGGTTAATCGCACGAATTATCCGGACACAAATCACAGTGTTATTACCTTCATCGATGCTATTCTTCGTAATCCCCAACAACGACAGTGGACATCATGACACGATGGCTTTACATGTACCGCATTGTATTTTATTACGAGCAAGAAAAACATGGATTTTCAACAGGTGGAGCGCGCGAACAAACATTATGTTATTTGTCATGTTGCTTGTAGCAGAATGTTTTAACAACTAAGTGGAAGGGGGTAAAAATATCCGTACTCTAGAACAATGTTTTTGATTGTTATTATTTGCCGAACAAGGTGAGATCGACTCACTGA
Organism: Ectobius pallidus; assembly: GCA_964059195.1. Taxonomy (NCBI): domain Eukaryota; kingdom Metazoa; phylum Arthropoda; class Insecta; order Blattodea; family Ectobiidae; genus Ectobius; species Ectobius pallidus. The sequence goes on from CAXKWD010000003.1 coordinate 60,542,273, forward strand.
AAATCTATTGTAGAAACACTAGCCAAGTTGCCACGCTTTTAGACATAAGTATAAAATATATATAGTGGCAAGAATTATTATTGCAATGAAGAGCAAATCCTTGGAAAAAAAAAGTGACATTGGTGAAAGTTTCTCTACGCCAATCACATATTTTTCATCTAGTACGCATAGTTTTCCCATTGCCCCATTCAGTATGCTATCCTTTTAGATAAATCAATACACTGATGGAAAAAAAAATCACGGTAACAAAAAATGTTATGTAAGCATATTTTGAAATCGTTGCCGGGAATATCTGAAAATGGAGTATAGACAACGAAAGAAACGTTTTTGTTCCAATTTTTGTTCTCCTTATACCCTCTAATCAAATATAGCACATTGTATCCTTAAGGAGCTGGACCAATTTATTGTGATGGCTTTTTTCATTCGTTAACAATTAAAATGAAGCATTAGGTCTACTTATAGAAAAAATTGTGTGTCCAATTCAAATGATCAAAATCATTATACGTGCATACTAAACGCCTTAAGATGATGTAAGTCCCTATGTAGGCCTAAACTGTCAAAAGTTAAAAGATAAAATTATAATAATAGTTTTTTATAATAAAATAATTGGGCCTGTAGGCTTGCCAAACTTAGTGGAGCGTCTATGCAGTGTATAAAGGCCTTAGAGTTTTACACTATAAATACTATTTAGGTTTAAAAATGTCCAATTAGAACTCCTTTGAGTTTTATTTAGAAACACTGTAAAAGATGATGTCCAGATCGCCAATGTTGTATAAAAGTCTGATTCACATGTATAAAAGACACAGAAGAGAATTATTTACTAAGTAGTAAGTCTTAAAATGCTTGGTTTGCAGCAATTAAGTTGGAATCTTCACCAGGCGTCACAGCTTCTTATGATGGTGTCCAGTGTGTTGTATTGTTATATATGTGAAAATGCATTTCGGCAATATTCATTTGCCATCTTCAGGCGCTCGCAAGTACTGTGGGTTCCTTACACTTCCAGCACCCCCGGCTTGTGAAAGGCTGATTTAGGAAGTGACTGAAATAAATCACTGTATGTTTGATATGGTGCTTACTCATAGAATAATGTGCACTGTTAAAACAATTATTGACATGCAAGTTTCACGATAATAGTAAGAACAATAATAATCTTGATAGCACAAAGAGTTTTGCGCAAGAGAGATCTATTTTGGTGTGTCGGTCCACAGCTTGCCAGCAACGTGAGCGATATTTGTGAACATGAAGTAACTCGCGGGGCGGAGACGAGCACGTGTTCCCAGAGGAAGTGGAGGCTCCCTCGGCAGACGCCAGCGCGCCGTACAGCTCAGTTTATTGTCCCTTCCCTCTAAGCTATTGTCAGTGTCCCAACAAGTTGCAATAGATTTTATCAAGCCCATCCCTTCGATTACACTACGTGCTTTAAAAATATACAATAATACAAGGTTATACTGCTGTAGACACAAGTGGAATTAATATTTGATTCAATCACAGCTAAAAGTTTTCAAAAACAGAAAATTACATAAGAAAAAAATGACTTTGTAAATGAAAAAAGTGACTGATATGTTGAATCTGTAAGGAAATATTATTCATTTTTGGTTGTCGTTCTCACTGATATTTGTCTTAGAATTTTCAATAATAAATGAAGCCATCACCTAAAATCGACATCTTTTAGCATCATATAAAATGACCAGATACAATTCAGTGAGCAGTGTTACTTTATTAACCGGCAGGAATTGTAATATTTTAAAGATCTATCTGGCTTTCCAGTTTCTATTTTCTCTAAAAGAATGCTGTTAGATAAGATTGTCTTGCAATAATTTAATTAGGAACACCATCAACTGGTATGAACTTAATTGATTTACAAATGGTATGAACTTAATTGATTGATTAATGAACAACTGGTATGATTTATTTGCCCACTATCCCTCCACAAATAACTTGATACGGAATTAATGGGAGAGAACACGAGAAATGTTGTTCACAAGTTTTAATTTAGGAATAAAGTTCCTATTACACTTGACGTTTCAGTCTTTGAACTCTGGTCTTGAAGATCCTGCTTGAGAACCAGTGAAGATTTTTTGTTTTAATTTTCAGAGCTGAATTTATACATTCATATAAGCAATCTTCAAGTAAAACCATCAGTGGACCCGAAGCTTAGAATCGACGAGGAAAATTTTAGTTGAAGAGCTGGTAACCACGAATGAAAATCACGAGAGAAGAAAAAATCTTTACTTTTGACATAAAACAAAAGTCTATCTTACAGTATATCTATACCTTTATACAATATTTTTAGATGACGAATTTATACATTAGTAGCAGTGAAAAGGCTAAAACCTGAAAAATCATCCTCAGTCAATTCAACCAATTAAACCACCAAAGTTAACTGGGTTCACATCTATTAGTTCCAAAAACCTTTTAACTTTAGAGATCATCATTCTTAAGCGTTCATGTTTAATCTCCATAGCTGAAACCAGGCAAAAGGAAACGCCGTGCGCTTGGTTTATTCCGTGTGAAGAACGCATAGTATAAAGAGACAGCAGATCGATTCCTTTTAATCAGCACTTTTCCATCTGTAAACACACTGCGCAGGTCAGGGCTCATGTTAATACCCTGCATGTTCCACTAATTGACTGTCGTGTATGACCTATTACCAGCACAAAGCGAAAGAGTGTTTCTAAACACGTGGAACCATTGGACTTTAAATTCCTCAGAGGGACTCAAATTATATTTATTGAACCCATAGGCGTAACCTGGCCGACCATATGGGGGGTTATAACTCTGGAGAGGGGGGTTCCGGGGTCCTCCCCCCGGAAAATTTTAAAAATTAAGATGCATAATAACGAGTTTTAAGCTTCCCACGCTTTAAACTCATATTAAGTAATTTATAAGCAGATTTTTAAAAAAGGTGACATATCACAATAATGAAATAAATAGTACAATTTTCCATTTTTTAATCAATGGGGGGGGGGTTTCAAACCCCCAACCCCCCCCCCCTCGGTACGCCTATGATTGAACCTCCCTACAAACGTGGAAAGAGGAACATCAATGGACGATAACTCTTTTCTTATAACCATATAAATGTTTTATAGTTAACCATACAGCTACAGTATATAATTATATAAATATTTTTATGCATCAATACAATTCTAGAGTGATAGGGAAAAAGCGAATAAGTCAAAATTTCAAAGTTCCAAGAATGACAAAAAAACAATTTATTTCCACGGGATTTTTACGATATTTAGATCAGTCCACCCAGATATTTTTACACTGTATCTTATGCTATGTAAAAATATCTGGGTGGACTGATCTAAATATTGTAAAAATGCTGTGAAAATAAATAGTTATTTGTCTCTCCTAAAACTTTGGTATTTTGACTTATTTGCTTTTTCCCTATCACTCTAGAATTATTACTTATGTGACAGGGAAAATTCTTCAATAGCTAACTGTGTATAAACTAAGAAACAATTTTAAAAAACACATTTCAGTTTCAATTAAGTTTATATTTGTTTATTTCATTCTATATTTCAATGTTTGGTACTCTTTGTCATAAGGCAGTGAGTGTTACAGGAAGAAATGAAAATAAAAAATAAAAATAAAATAAAAATATATTTTTAAAAATATTGCAATATTGCCAATACTGTGGAGAATATAAAAACTGAAATTCATTATTGTTATGAAGTAAATGCCCGACAATGATTCAATAGATTTCTTTCGTGGCTTCCCTCAGCCACATGCCTTTACTTTCCCTGAAAAGAAAAAGAATGTATTGTACATTACAGTAATTAAAGGCAAGAAAGTATTTTAAGCTAGTGCCGGAATCATACTTTTATCTCAACGAGTGTCCCAGGTTCAACTCCGGGGTGAATCATTGTACTTCACCTGTCCAACGACTGAAACTTTTTTGATTTAGATATAGCCTGATAAAATCTAAATTATAAGAACCTAAAAATCGTTCTTATGCATTCATAAGGTAACGCAATCGATAAAAATTACTACTTTTTAAAATTTATAACGATATGTTATTCAGAATATGTTCTGTCATTGTTTGAAGCCAGGATTGAATGAAATGCGCAGGTCGAGTTCGGGGGAACGCATGAGGAACAAACCCCTTTGACGTGAAAATCCCATGAGTACTAGGGTGGGATATCCCTTTTTTAGTTCTCGTTAATTTTTTTATACTAATCAAATTAAGTAGCTTAGAACTGAATTTTACTGCGACGATTATGAAAATAATTATTTACTTCTGATTTTCCCAGTACCAAAACAAAAGTTACATTCCAACCTTGCCATGGTTGTAGTTGCAATAAAAGTTTAATTCTTGCATTCCTCCTACAGAATAGGACTACTCCAAATTATTCGCTGATTGCGTAGCGCGGCAATCCGGAAAATTGCATACAAAAAGAGACAAATCAACACGAAAATGCTTTTGAACAATTTTATTTAAAGACGTTTGAATCGGGCCTTGAATTCATCGTGCAAATTTTTAACGACGTCTGATACTCTCCAAGGTTTTTGTAAATTGACCAATTTAATGATTTTAATGAAGGAAAACTGTCAAAATTTCCGGCTTTAAGCTGATCTTTAAATAATAAACTCTGCGTTTTAAAAGCCGTAATTCTGTCACACATGGTGCTAATTAACTACAGTGTGTCCCACGCAAGAGTTGGCCAATGACGCGGGTTCCTGCGGCGCGGCGCGGCGGGCACAGCTCCAACTCCCGAGCGATCGGGTGAAATACATACGCTAATGAAGCCGCGATCGGTGTTATGATTCAGGTTCTCACATTTACAGTTAAAATTACAATGAAAATAAACACGTACCTCATCACAAGAGATGTTGGAAATGTTGTCCTCTTGCATCCCCACAACACTGACATCATTTTAGGAAATTTTCTTTCACGCGCATAAGTTCAGCTTCCGAGACAGAGTTCATTTCTCTTGTGATAGGCCTATGTGATATTGTCTTTAAATTCTTCTAACAGTATGTGAATATTATTTATGGAGAAACTTGAAAAATAAAGTGTATAGGTCAACTTCCCGTACATTACAAAGGAAACGGGTGAAATATCTACGCTAATAAAGCCCGCTGTTGGTGTAATGGTTCAGGTTCTCACAAAGAAAAACATATGTGATTTATTACATCATCTTGCAAGGACGCAAGACGTCGGTTTTTAGCAAAATTCCCAGGTGTACGTCCTCCAAGCAGAGAAGCCGTGCGAAAACTTGTAAGCAAACTTCGGGAAACGGTTCGATTCTCGATCTAGTAAACGAGGGACCAAGCGGCGCGTACTTACTGAACAGAAATTAGATCAAACCCACACACATTAGAAGAACTTAAAGACAATATCAGAAGAGAAATTAATTCTATCTCGGAAGCTGAACTTATGCGCGTGAAAGAAAATTTCTTAAAAAGGTTCCAATGTTGTGTGGATGCAAGAGGAGGACATTTCCAACATCTCTTATGATGAGGTACGTGGTTATTTTCATTGTAATTCCAACTGTAAATGTGAGAACCTGAATCATAACAGCGATCGCGGCTTCATTAGCGTAGATATTTCACCCGATCGCTCGGGAGTTGGAGATGTGCCCGCCGCGCCGCAGGAACCCGCGTCATTGGCCAACTCTTGCGTGGGACACACTGTAGTTTTTCTCTTGCAACTAAATATTTAAATAATTTAAATAAAACGTTATATCCTCCAAAAAAGCGAGGTCACCTACTTATTGTGATGTTTCTAACGCACACATGCAGTCGCACCGGTCGCTACGTGAGGGCAGGAGAGCACCAGTGCCGCTAAGTGCTGCGCTGGTGCGCCCCAGCGCCAAGTGCTCGAGTTAGAAAAGCCTGCTTTATATCTTATTATAATGATTTACCTGTCTGGTCAGGTTAATAACAACGAGACCTCAAGTCTAATAACAGCCTACTTTGTAGTTGGCAAAATATTTCGATATGGCCTAGTACATATTATAGGCTATTGGTGTAGCATTAGCTTATTCTTATTTGTCTTAATTCTCTTCTTTCTTTTCTTCTGCAATTTTATAGTTAGTGCAGAACAATGCTTTTTCTTGATCAACCCTTGTTAAGGTAAAGTGTGTTTTCTGGAACCATAAAAATCTTAATTGTAATCTTGAAACCAGTGTAAGATCTTTAAGCCTGAAGAACTGATAGTAACATGAACTGTAAATAAAAAACTTGTGCTAATATGAATAGAATATTCGTCAAGTTCAGTCGTCATTTTAAACCACAACAAACACGCCCACTACCTTTCTCATTGAGAATTCTGAATACGTAAAGAAACTTAGGTTCAAGTTCAGTCATAAATATTATCACACATACAAGAATCTGCATGTTTACAAACAAGTAACTGTCCAAACAATACTAATCGTGTATATCTTGGTAGAGGATCTGATGAATCAAGAGTCTTATTTTGAGATAGGATCCAACAGAGAACGGTAAACAAAATTCTAATTCTTGTAGCGTGGACAACTGCCAAAGGGGTCAGGGTGTTCGGTACGGTGTCAGCATATGATTTAAATCGTGCTGATTCAAACATGCCTTCCTGATTTGTCTAACCTTGTTTTGCTTTAATTATTCTATAAAACCGTACAAAAATAGACGTTGGCTTCTATAGGCCTATATGAGTATAAAAATCCGTATAGTTTCGCGGTTTAATATGCCATTCGGTTTACAGATAAATTGCGGCTGAATTCAAAGCTGAATTTATATTCATATACGCGTTCATCAAGTGATATCAGTGGATTTATAAGCTGGAAATCAATGAAGAAAATTGTAATGGAAACGGCAATTCTAACGCGTGGATAAAATGCCTCATATTTTAACGTAATGCACTACTCTATTAATTCTATATCTCTGCTTTTATGCATATTTTATGTGGTGAGACGTACATACGTCATTAGCAGCGAAAAGGTTAAAGGCGTATTTAAAATTCGGGCAATATGCTTTTACCGGAATATGACTTTTTGGCCTGGCGTTTTATGAAATTACAGCTTACTGTAGTTCCAATTATTCTGTTGCTAACGAAGGTATCGTACGTCAACTTTCTAAATTCGACATAATTTCGGTGACAGTCCTTTAAATGATATAATTATGATGGTCTCGTGAAGTGACTAAGAAGTAGCGTCATAGAATGACCCCTGAATGACCCCATATGGTCGCAAAAAGTTATTCATATGGCAGGAAAGGATAGAACTTGTCATATTTTATGTGCTCAATTTTACACTAACAATCGCTATACGCTTTGCTAACACGATCATACCAAAACAGTTAAGAAGTTAATAAGAGCAATGAAGTATTAAAATCAAAGGTACACGATGCTTAGATACTAAGTACACATATAAAATAGGTACCGTAGCCTACCTACTTTATAAAAGCAAAAGGGACGAAGCCAGACGGGAAAACCTAAAAGATCCAGTTTTCATAATAGTCAGAATTGAGGGGTTATATTAGAATACTTGTGGGCATTATGAACAAAAATGTTGCCTGGGAGGGCCGAAGGGAAGAGATCACTTGGAAGACCTAAATGTAGGTGAGAGGACAATATTAGAATATATTTAAGGGCAGTAGGAATTGCAGGGATGGTTGGATGGAGTTAGCACAGAATAGGGTTGAATGCCGGGTTCCTGCAAGCGCGGCAATGAACCTACGGATTCCATAAAATAGACAATCCTTTAGATTGCTTCGGAATTGTGTATTGCCATTGAGTAAGTGAGTATCATGAATCTGTGAGTGGGGTGCACGAAGTTTAATATGGCTTTTTTTCGAAAATGAATGATTTTTTGAACATTTACTCTCAAACACAGGTTATTCTCCAAGAATATTAGAACGAAGTGGATGCGTAAGTATAGCTCAGCCATGGAGAAAAACATGGGAAGTAAAAACGACCGAATTCACTCTTTCCAAAATACTTCGGACATGGCCATTTCCTATAATGATCCCGGACATGATCGTGCATAGAGGTGTTCCCACCCTTCCTTCTGTCAGCAATTAAAATAAAATAAATATATAAAATACATAATTTCCAGAAAGTAACGTGCGCTTGAGACTGAAGCTAAGGGATCCGCAAAAATGGAGCCGCATACAAATATTTTAAGTTTAAATATTATCATATCCACTTAAGAACATTACAATGTCTCGTGTAGGCCTTTCTCATTTCATGTGAGCACCTCAGACTTTAAGATATTGGGTTATTGTTAAAAACCTAAGTACTTTAATTCTCCATCTTCCAGAAAAAGACAGCGTATCTTCGGTATCTTGTCCAGTGCAAACTTTGTACACCACTGTCGATTCCGTAATTTGTATTACGTAGCCTAATTAGCCTACAGTTCAAACGCAATCCCGCCCTTGTATAATGAATGGATGGGGTAAACGTACTGACACCAGCTTAAATCAGTTTATGCTTATAAACACTGTTCGATATTTTATAGACGAAAGTTAATTCTATATTTGTTTATCTCAACGAAAATATTGTATAATGCACCTGTAACAAAAACAGTATAAATTTATAAGAAATGTATGTAAAAAAGAAAAAAGTAAAATCTCTCACTTTTATTTTAAAACTTAGGGAACCTAACTTTTTTGTACAACTGAATGTTTGAACAGCTATCCAAATAAGTAGTCTACTATGATGATCTGATAATAATTAATAAAATATAATATTTACAATATTCATTTGGTATGTAGGCCTAATGGTAATATTGGTTACATTATGTTACATATTGATTTTCACTATACGCAATATCCTTTACGTAATTCATGCATTATGCTCACCAATTTGTTCACTGCTCAGACTTACACCATGCTGATGTACCTTACTGTTTAGAATTGTTTGAAAATTTTCTTCCAAATGCCGGATTTCAAAGGGTAGAAAGTTTTTGAATGTGCTATACAAAATTTCTTCATTCAATAATTGTTTGGTTTGAAGTAATTATTTTTCAAAAGGGGTCTACTTTAAAATTGTTTAAACTTAAATTTTAGAGGTCTTCATTCCCTAATTTTCTGGTTTGAAGTAATTATTTTTGAAATGGAGTCTACTTCGAAATTGTTTAGACTTAAATTTTAGAGGTTGGTCAACTTTTAAAAATAATATCAGGGAAAAGTCATAAATTTGACCTCAAACTGGATTCTTTAGAACACTTTATGAAACACAGCAACATCTGCCTAGTAAAAACAAACACTAACTGGCAGTGGGCATGACCATTTGCTTTTTATTAATTTTCTTTAATAATAAAAGTAGAAAATACTTGAAACTCCGCCAAACAAAATTTTGGACCTTGCAAATGTAAGATAAAAATCTTACCGCCTCGATTATTCCACCGGTTTCTAACTGAAAGGGTACAAGATGCCCGCCCATTATAAACTGTCGCCAAGAAATATATAAGTTAATGCTTGATAAGATTTCGACACCTACTGAATTTTCACACACTTTTCTTATAGGTGTCAATTTTTCCATTTTCCTACGTTCACTTCTGGTAGACTTATAACACAGAAGATTAGCATTTCCTTCAAGTTCCTTACTCACTCTGATGTAACAAGTATAGTACAATTTGAAATGACTAGCTGTTAACTTTAATCTATTTTTGCCAAGCTAGGACTTTTTTTTTAGCTTGTAAACTCCTTCACTTTCCTGATTGGTAAACTTGGAGCTATCTTTCACAAAACACAATGATAGGCTAACAAAAGGAGAAAACTTTCTTCTGTGCTGTTATGGTCATCTGTAGAGGAAACACGATCTTAGAATGTGGTGCTTTGAAAATAGAAAACATAGCATAACTTCTGAGGCTACTGGAGCTACGGATTTTCTTTCAAAATTATTCCCAAAAAATGTTTCGTTCATTGACGTAGTGATTCTTTCCATTTGCTTTATAACGTATGATAATATCGTACTCACATCGCTGTTAACGATTCTAATTCTCTGTTAGGATGGACTGTAATCAGAGATCCCGGTAGTTTATGAAAAATCATATGTATTTTTTTTTTAATAATGCACTTTATTACATGCTAGTATATGTACAGGACATGAAAGAAATAACAGAAAATTTATGGTTTTGTTTTGTATATTGTTGCATATTTTGCTAGTTTTGCGATGCACCATATTTGCTCGGATTAAAATATTTATGCATATTTTATTAATGTGTGTGTCACTAAATAACAATATATTTCTGACAGATCTGAAATATTGTGCATATTTCTGTCAAACATTTACAAAACATATGGCTAAGTGAATATTCTGAGAAACGACTGTACACAGTACATAGAATCTGATAGATTCTTCTTGGGCCTTTAAACGAATGTTTATCATAATTATAGAAATTAAATTGGATAAAAATCTAAATCTAAATCTATACAACTGACGAATAATTAAATCCCTACCTGAAAAAAGCCTAACTGATAAAAGAATATTAAAACAAAACATTAAAGGTGCGTGTCCAAAAGGCATCCTTCAAGCTTTCTGAGAGACTTGGTTAAAAGATTCGCAATTTCGACGTCCATATTTTCATCGTTCCTAACATAGTTGGCTATAATACATGTATACTGATAAGCTTAAGGTTGCCAAATGCGACTTGAGGAAGGCATTTGACTGTGTGGACCGGCCTTACTGTTCAAACTAAGATATTATGGAATAAACGGTAACAAAATCAAAATCTTTGAATCTTGTTTGACGGATCATTATAGTCCAGTTACTCATTGCATACCCAGGCGGCTTCCTTTCGTTAGGAGGAAAAGTTTGCCGACAGCTTAACCCATGTTCTTTGTTTTACCGCACCAATCAGCTAGTTACCCCAGCCAATCAAAATCTAAGAATGTCCTGTGGCGATTTTGACAGCTACTCATCTACTCCGCGTGGAGTGAATGCGTTGTTGCAAGATCAAGTTACAGTAAACAATAACACGTGTGAATTGAATAAAGCGAAGGAAGAACTGAGGTCAGTGATAACAATGAGAGAATATTGCAACGTTGCTTTTGTTTTGGAAAGCGGAAGCCCAAGACCGATTTAGTCAGATCAATTAACATAAAGAAACACCGAAACCTATGAAGCCGACTGGCCATCCAATGAGTAACTGCACGAAACCAGAAAGTTTGTGTGGATGGTTCCTGGTCTGCTGCCACTAGGGTGAATTTCGGAGTGCCGCAGGAGTCAGTGCTGGGACCCCTCTCTCTTTGCGATAATGTATGAATGACTTACCTAAGAATGTGTAAACACTGTTATGTGCCGATAAGTAATGCCATTCTATTCAGTCCTCCTTGAAAAATAAACGAATGAAGATTCACAAGGGCTACAGTATTTAGATCGGCAAAAGAAAACCGCTATATGTTTCTAATGGAAATATTTAGTAACATTAATTAAACAGGGACAGTCGTTTATTTCCTGCTGGCAAAGGAACAAGATTCACTTTTTAAGCAGCACTTTCATTATATCTTTACTTCATATGACAACAAACAAGCTGGTCGTATATTAATACACGCTCAACACTTAAGCAGCTCCCGACTGAGATAATAAACACTCGCCTGAATGGAAGAGGAGTAAAAAATACAGATAAACGAGCAAGAAATCGTAAACAAGGTATAAATTATCTTATTACGTAGTAGAGTCATTACGTAAAGGGCTGACGTCACTGTTCTAGTATCAATGGCCGGCGTGTTGTTGACAGACTGACAGGTGGTTCCTGAAATAATAAACAAGAGACTGGAAATACTGTATAAGTTAATGCTGCGGCACCGATCGTGGCCATTACGTGACCTCTGAGGCAGCTGTTTATGCGTGTTATGGCCATGTCAGCAGTTTTCGTAGCTGTACACCGCCACAGCAGCGTCGACTGAAAACCGGAGGATATGTTTGTTTGTTTGTTATTGTTATTTCTTTTCACAATCCAGTTATTCATTACATGGCCAGGCGGCTTCAAAGGAATAAATCATTAATTCGGTATTTCTTTATGTTAATTGAGCTGACTAAATCGGTCTTGGTTTCCGCTTTCCAAAACAAAAGCAACGTTGCAGTATTCTCTCATTGTTATCACTGGCCTTAGTTCTTCCAATTCACACATGTTATTGTTTACTGTAACTTGATCTTGCAACCCCGCGTTTCACTCCACGCGGAGTTGACGAGTAGCTGTCACAGCTGACGCAGGACATTCTTCGATTTTGATTGGCTTGGATAACTAGCTGATTGATGCGGTAAAAATAAAGAACATGGGTTGAGCTGTCGGCAAACAAAAGGAAGCCATCTGGCCATGCAATGAATAACTGGACTATACCGCTGCTTGGGTCTGAATCCATCTCCGGTGTAGGGAAATTTTGTCCCACAGTAGTTCATTTTACATGCTTATCAATCTACAAACATGGGATTGTCACATTGAAGCATGCGTGAATATCGTCGATCTGGGCTAGGGTCGATCCCACGTACTTGGGAATAGAAAGCGAGTGCATAACCAACTGTTCCAGAAATCGGAAACAACTCGATTTGTGACAGTTCATAATTTTAACAAAAGTACAGTTGGACTTGAAGAAAGAATATTAAATTCCTCATGCCTGAAATTTTTTTACTTCTTCGTTTTAAGGTGTTATAATTATAATATTATAATATTTCGGCGTTTTATTATTTTTTATTATTATTATTATTATCCAGCATTATCAATTATCCGACGCACTCCAGATCCATTTTAGGTCGGATATTAGAGACTGTCATAGTACAGCAGTATATAGGCAGAGTTGTAGTAATTACAACCAAGGCCGTTTTTCCTACTTTCAATAAAATTAATCAACAAGAGGTATATTGCAATATCTGACGGTCAAAGTTAAAAAGAAACAAAAATGTTAATTCTCATTACTCCTTTTCACTGTTCATAGAAAAAGATGATTTTGGTTCTTTCCAATCTTTGAAGCCAGACTTTTAAAAGGTTCTTTGTTTTTCGTGATGTTCTTGTAAAGTTGTATCATTCAAATTTTTGTTTCCCTCTTTGCCTTTTTATAAAACCATTTTTTATTTCCTATTTGATGATTTCTGTTTTCCTACAATAATCAGATTATTCGGGAATTGGGAGCTTTATTTGGGACGTCGGGACAAAGTCCCTAAAATCGGTACGTAGTGTCATCGTTTCTATAATAGACCTGCATTATTGAAACTTGATAATACCTAATTATATTATTAAATATAGGCCTATATTTTAGAAAAGTATTTACTTTCAGTTTCATTTATTTATTTACTTATTTATTTGTATATTCTCGCGCTTACCGTCGTTTCGGAATATTATGTTGTGAAAATATTGCAGGAACTGCAATACAATAATGGCGATTTAAATTAGATATGGTAGTTTCTCCATTGCTGTTCTTCCTTAGTTTAACTTGTTCTGCTATAAAATTATGCCCTCCGGGCCTTACAGGACCACGACCTGTCGGGAGAGAGATTTTATTAGGTTCACATACATATTTTATTGACCAGAAAAGAGCATGGAGGGCCTCCCCGGAGAAAAGATCAGCCCAATGCCGGGCCACCTCTGAGACAACATTTACACATTGACGACACCAATCGCACACATAGGCCTACTCATTGCTAAACAGGCGCAGATGATATGAAGGTGATAATGGCGACCAGACGCTATCCGGGGACCACAAGGGTCTCTAGCTTCCCGACATTCTTCTCACAGGTGAGACTTGTCCCGACCAGGAATCAAACCCGGGCAGGCTGCGTTAAAAGAGCAAACATATCCCCTACGCCACATTGGAGTACGAAATAAGATAAAGTAGTTTGAATCTTTATTTCATGTAATCTTCACCTCATGAAAATAATATTCAATTTCTGAACAGAGACTGAACAGCAAGTTGATTAAAGTGAATGTTACATTCAAAGGTTCACGGTCCCTAGGGACTTAACACTACGATTAAAGGGCAGAATACTAATTTAAAAAGCGGCAATTATATTTTGTAACACTTTGTATGACGCTTATCTGATGATGCACAGTGGATGAATTAAAGTGTGTCCCCATTTCAGTGAACCCATTCCAGCCTGACCCGTGACATTCTATAACCCCTACAAGCACCATGTTTCAGTTGCACGATCGATAGGGTCTACCATCGTCAACTAGAGGTCTGCCTGCGCGACCCGAGATTTCAAAACTTCCCCAAAAAACTTGTCTAGTTTCACTATATTTTGTTAATGGCAACAAATCTCAATCATATTTTGATTTCTATCTTCAGTGAGTATTTAAATGTCAAATTGAAATATATAATTTTTGTAGAAAAAAAAAAAATTCAGTTTACTCAAAATAGAGCAAGTGGTGATTCGTTTAGCTATTCAATATATTTTCCAACTAAATAAGTGTACATTAATACGGAAATAATTCTTATAAAAATTTGGTAAAACATCACTCGCTAATAAAATCTAAAAACTAAACTCCGTGGTGCTACATCCCTGAAAGGACTTGGCCTACCACCCGACCGCTGTGTCATCTACCATAGGCAGATGGCAGGATTGGGAGGCATGTGGTCAGCATGCCGACACCCACGGCCGCTAATGGTGGTTTCCATGACCGGAGCCGCTACGGCTCTATCAAGTAGCCTCTCAATTTGAATCACAAGGCTGAGTGCACCCCGTTCCAGACCTCCCTACCTCAGAAAAAATCCGATGAGGTACCGGGGATCGAATCCGGGCCGATGGATTTGTAGTCAGCGACGCTAACCACGAGACACGCCGGCGGTCATCACTCGCTAATACAGCGCTAATTTTTATAATCTACACATAGTCTTTCATCGTGATTATCATAGTCATTTTACAAGAAAACATAAACATATACACAGCCAGAAAATTAAGTCTACTGATATAACTTATTTAATAGTTACAATGAATTACTTCTCGAAAATCAACTGTTAACCATTTTTTGTTAACAATTTTTGTTAACCATTTTTAACCATGTTTTGTATTTATATGACTTTGTTAATGAGCCTTATCTCATAAAGTATTTTTATAAAAAAGTTTTAAGAAGTTTAATAAGTTAAGCAATCTTATGACACCAAAAATCTTTTTGTCCCCCCCCCCCCATTGCAGCCTAGAGAGTGAAATCGAAATACGCTCTTCTGAAGCATTTGTTTATAACCACCCTGCGAGATGGTTCTCGTAAGGGTTTTTGCGGGTTCAAATCCCTTGACATGCCATATTCTTACTTGGAGAGGTCACAATCTTTTATAGAGGTATTAAAAAACATTAATAAATGAGCGACTAGGTTTGCCTGACTCCTTAAATAGGATAACAAATCCAACACGACGTTCTGTTATCAGCCTATTATCAGGCTATCAGTACAAAATATAGTTTCATGTTATGTTAGACCATGGGTGCGCATCTGTGGC
The DNA here is from genome assembly GCA_964059195.1 of Ectobius pallidus. NCBI lineage: Eukaryota > Metazoa > Arthropoda > Insecta > Blattodea > Ectobiidae > Ectobius > Ectobius pallidus. The sequence goes on from CAXKWD010000003.1 coordinate 60,557,627, forward strand.
ACATCGTGTCACTGTGCGGTAGGGGAATTTCTCCCACTACAGTCGCCCTTGACGTCAGCATAAAGCAGTTTCGACGTGACACTGAACATGAAGAACAGGTTTCTTACGTCACAGCAAGGGATGGGGACTAAAACGTTTCGCCTCAGTTGCTCACCTATGTGTTAGACTGTACGAAAGACGGTCCATGGGACTTAAGAATTTGAGTTAGGTAAAACAAACAGTGCCAATTTTTTGTATTCATTGGTTCATTTCTGCAGCATCATATTTAACTGTCACAGACAGATATAAATACAAGAGCTCAATCTATTATCCCGCAGTTACTTAAATTAAGCTTATTAAATTTATTGTCTAATAATAATTTTAATTATGGATTATATTTTTAAATTTAAATTTAATTTCAGACAATAATTTAGGCCTAATTGTGTTACAAGAAATATCTATATTGTGAAATTACAAAAAAACACATTAGGCCTTATATATATATGTATATGTATACATATGCTTAATTCGGAGTCATGAAACGTATTATTTTAGAATGTTAAGTAAGTCATAAACGGTGTTTTTATCAAAAGTTAAGGTATATTTTAATTTTCGAAATTTGCATTTTTTGCTTTCCCTTTTGCACTTAATGATTGCTTTATGATTATCTGCATAAGAAAGAACAGTATTAAAAATTTCAATCTGCATACATCTACTTTAAAGTACATTTGAAAACGGTTCCGGTAAATAGTTTGTGCACATCACTATTTGTGTACAATTGTTCATTCCATTCCAGTAAAATATTTCAAATACCATTCAGTTTGTCGAATTTGTATCGCTTTTATTTGCATGTTATATGACTAATGTAAACATATGCAACATTCATTAGTAGGAACAATTAATGCGCTTAGAAATGTGAGAGTATAAATATTGGGTTCTATAAAAGAAAATCATTTCACAATTAAGTTATATTAATATAATTTTTCTAAATAGAGAACATTTTGTATTTTACTTCACGATGGTAAGGCGTTCTTCAGATATATTTAAGATTAGATTGTCGTCACTGTAGGATATTAGGTCTATGTAGTATTCAACTATTATTATAATATTATTATTATTATTCCAATAATAAAAATAGCAGCCAGGCCTAAATATAAACCTGAAAAAGATGTTTCAAAAAAAGTTGAACGATATACAAGATTTATCTTAACAATTTCATAAATTAGTAAATCTATGTAATAATTAAGTATTTTTCATATCATTATAACTAATTTAAAAAGCCAAGGCTTACTGGTTAGATAGATGAGAACAGTTTTTCTAACATCTGTAAAAACTGATATGACAACATCCAAGTGCATGATAAGCCTGGGTGGAACAGTTGGTAATAGAATAGAAAGCCGGTGCCTTACCAAGTGTTCCATCGCAGGTGTTCGGAGGTTCAGTCCCGGCCAAGGTCCATGGCATTACGTGTGCATGTCTATAAGCTTATATGTGTGAATTCCTGCGCGACAAACTTCCGGCACACTGGCTACGTTTTTAGACCTAGGCAGCAGTACACACCGTCGTTAAATAACCATACAACCAGCCAACCATCTGCATACACCTGCCAGAAACGTTACATAAAGCAAAGCCAGTCATATATTCAAGGGTGCGATCTATCATTCGCCTTAAAGCCACTCACACGAGTGAACTGTCTTAAATTAGCCTAATTTCTATTGGATTCAGAAATGTATGTTTTTTTTTTTTTTTTTTTTTTTTTTTTTTTTTTTTTTTTTTTTTTTTTTTTTTTTTGCAAAAGGTTTGTTAGATAAAGGGTTCTACAAGCAGCACTTCCAAATTTCTATTGTCCTCTGGGTAATGAATAATATTAATAATATGGCAAATCTGCAGATAATAATAACTGAGAATAATAGCTGAGGGAAGAAAAAAAAATGTAATTGTGAAACCTTACCATGCAATCCCATGTACAAACAAAAAACTACTACAATCACACCCCATAATATCAAATCAACAATCCCCTTTCACATGACTCGAAGGGAACTATATGGGATGTTATGTCAAAACCTCGTATGGTGGACGGGAAAACGTCTGTCCATCTGTTTACCTGCCTATCTGTCCGTGTGTCTGTGCACGCGATAACTCGAATACGCTTTATCATATTTTCATGAAACTTGGTATACACACTTATAACGTCCATGAGACGAGGACTTTTTATTTTGGACTAAATCAGTTGACCGCTACCTGAGTAACGCCCAAGTAGGGGCCTAATTTCTGAAAATATGACACTGAATTCATCAAAATGCAATTCAGTTCTCATAGCAACAAAATTGTTGGCAGTGATCACATAGGACTTTGGACGTTGAAATGCAATGGGATTTGACAAGTAATTTTGGACATGCTAGAGATAGGAATTATCCCACTTATTCCTTCATATATGCTTGTCAAACTTTCTCCGTGGTCTAAAACTCGATAGTTTCTGAAACATGGCCCATTAAGGCCATCTGGCACTTAGTTATACAGTGCGTTTCACGTAAGAGTTGGCTAATCGTGCGGGTTTCTGCGTCGCGGCCGTCACAGCTCTAGTTCCCGAGCGGTCGGGTGAAATATTTACGCAAATAAAGCCGCTAACGGTGTTAATGATTCAGGTTCTCACGATTAGAGTTAAAACTACAATGAAATTAACCACGTACCTCATCACAAGAGATGTTGGAAATGCCTTCCTTTTGCATCCACACAACACTGGCACCTTTTTAGGAAGTTTCCTTTCAGCATGTAAGTTCAGCTTCCATAATAGAGTTACGATATTGTCTTTAAGTTCTTCTAACAGTATATGACTATTATTTATGGGGGAAATTGAAAAATAAAGTGTCAAGTTCAAACGCCCCATACATTAAAAGAACTTAAAGACAATGTCACAAGATAAATTAATCCTATCTCGGAAGCTGAACTAACGCGCGTGAAACAAAATTTCCTAAAACGTTGCCAACTGTTATGTGGATGCAAGAAGAGGACATTTCCAACATCTCTTGTGATGAGGTACGAGGTTATTTTCATTGTAATTTTAACTGTAATCGTAAGAACCTGAATCATTACACCGTTAGCCGCTTCATTTGCGTCGATATTTTACTCGATCGCTCGGGAGTTAGAGCTGTGGCCGCCGCTACGCAGAAACCTGCACGATTGGCCAACTCTTACGTGAAACGCTCTGTAGTAGTATACCTGATTTTATTTTTCAAAAAACAGCTGTATGTATACGAAATTTATTTTATTTGTCGTAGGTAGAATATTATAATTCATAATTTTGTCTGATTTCACACGCCTTAGCCACACAATGATTTCACTATGACTACATTCTTCTCCAAAAATGTTTCAATACATCTGCCTTGCAAAGTACTTTTTTGCACATCTAGAGCAAGAACAGAGAAATTTCTATATTTGTAGGTCAAGATCGACATTCCTTTGGGACAAGAAAGACAACAGGCATAAAGAAGTAGTTAGTAGCAGGAAAGCACGTGACATGAGATACTGTGGCATGTCTGTCTGTTGTTGCTGCTTTCCTCGTTATGTGAATGAAAATGAAGATGTTCCTCGTGCACACATTTGTGGGCCATTGTCATGGTAATTCCGCACCACAAATTCCACTCACGCCCCAGCTCGACCTTGCAAACGTTTTACACACAAGTGTATACTGGAGCATGTGTTCGCAGTACCGTCTTGGGGATCAAGCAACAGGTAGGTGGTGCAATTCTGACTGACTACTGACTGACTTACTTCATCTCCTCATCTTCCGTCTTTTCCGACTCTTCTTCATAAAGCGCCCTGTCTCAATGTCCGACCTTACGTTTCGCATTCCTCAAATTACTTCGCTCCGCTATGTGCAGTGGTCAGTATATCGATATCTATGTCGTTTGCCTTGTTCTCCATTACACTCGTATTGTCCTTTAATTTTAAAGCACCCATTGTTACTAAACCAAAATAAATTTTACAACTCCGAATATCATGGAATTTCATTATGAGTGTTACAGCAGCGTTTTTCAACAGGTGTGCCGTAAATGAGCCGCGGGTGTGCTGCGAGAAAATTAAAATAAATTAAAATACAAAATAAAATAAAGTTATCAATCCTTAATATTAAATCTTAAAAAAAAACACACACACACACAATAAGAGAAAAGAACATTAACAGTAATGAATGATTGACTTGACTTGACTTTTTCCTGTAACTCCTGTGGTGGGGTATAGGGCCTCCAAGTGGAGGTTTCATTACCTATACTAATTTAGTTACGTTTAGTTTCCGAGAGAGGGCAGAGGGACAGGCGGTAAGTCCATCACCTCTCAACCCCCCTCCGGAAACTAAGATATTACTTGGACGTGAAAGGGCCGAGAAATTTTGTCCAGAGGCTCTAATTTAGGCTTGGAGTTCTTCTACGGGCCGTAAATCTACAACACGGCCCCCCCCAGCTTAAAGTGCCTCCCGGAGGACGCCGTGTCCAGGATTTTTACGTCCTGGAAAATCCATCGACCGCGGCCGGGTTTGATCCCGCGACCTTCGGATCTAGATCCATTAATAGTAATAGCCTCTTGTTTTTTCTTTAGGGGAACATGTGGAGGGATTGGACGAAGGAGGGATGGGACATTCCATGTAATACAAAAACTACATTTGAAATTCTTACCAAATTGCTCTCAGAAGTTTGCAACAGCAATAGTATGCTATACTAGAAAGTACGGTGGATGTTATGCTGTAACTTTATGAGAAAACTAACTTCCTTCAGTTTTGTCAATAAATTATACATTTTCAGAATTTCTAAATAGCCTTGTAATTTTTAAAATTGAAAAATTGCCATAAATATTTTGTAAATGATGAAAACATCTGACTTTTCAGTAATGTAAAACAATTTAAAGTAAGGCATGTGTCTTATAGTTTGGGTGTTATAAGCTAAATCATGCGATTGCTACAATGCAGGAAGGATGGGACATTCTGTTTGCAGGAGGGAAGGGACACCATTTTAATGAGAAACGTAGCCTCCCATATTTCCTGCAAATTTGAAAATGTATTTTAAGGTGTTCTTCTATTTTTTAGTGATATGGGTTGATTTTTGGTTATGAGAGGTAGATTCAAAGTCGAAGTCGAACTTGATTGCTTAAAATTTTTTTTTTAGTACACGCTCTCTAAAACAGCTGCTTATCGGACTGGTAACACGCCGAAAAGCTGCACTTTAAAGGACAAGTCCGCTAAAATTGCATAAAAGTGCATTAAAACTGCATTCAAAATGCAATTTTAGCGGCCTTGTCCTTTAAAGTCGTCATGGCAATCTATAAACAAAACCCAGATGGTATTGACCAGTCACACCAACTTTAACATGGATTTACGCATATAATTGGTCATAAAACAACAAATTTAAGCCAACACGTTTCTTATGATAATCAGAAACTTTACCAGGATATTTCGCAAAACACGGTAGCCCACTTCATCACATGACAACAAAATAATATAAGCCAACAACTTTTCACATTTTGGTTCACTTGAAAAACATTCCTTACCATGGACGAACAGCATTTAAATGCTGTAATATATCCCTTCTCACAGCCTATTTCTGCCGTGAAGTTGCTGGTAGCAGCTCCAATTCAATGTTTCTGGCTTGGATTGAAATTTCCTCGGTATTATCATTTATATTTTCACAAGCTTTTCATAAATACTAGTTGGTATGCAATATTGTTTACAAACAAGGAACTCATATATTATGCATCTATACTACCACATTTGTTATTCCTACGTACGGTCATTGTTGTTTTATGATCAAGATGGCCATGACCAGATAACTTAAAGAAATGACTGACTGCCTTTCATTATAATTAATTATACGGTATTTTTGTTTTATTTCATATAATTTATAGAACTTTTACTAAAAAATATTGTATGCACCACGTACGCAAAATCTTTAGCGGACTCATCCAGTATTTCAGCCTCGGCTTTCGCCTCGGCCGCTATACTAGATTCGTCCGCTAAAGTGTTATTTTGCGTACTTGATACATAAATAGCTATTATGAGAGACTTGTTATTCTGAGTCACCAATTATAACTACCTATTATAACCACCTATCTACTTTCATGTTAAAATTGTTGCTTTTGTATTAGTTTCATTAATTTTTATTTTACTTTTCTTCCTTTCCTACCTATTATTATTACTATTATTATTATTATTATTATTATTATTATTATTCTCACTAATTTGTTCTACTTACAATGTTGAATTTTCATTATTAGGCTATAGTTTAAAATAGTCTTAATTATAGTTTTCACCAACATAATCTAAATCTATATAATATAATCATGTTTCTGTTTTTATTATTATTATTTTTTATTCTTAATTAGATTATTTGGTAAGGTTTGAATGTATCCATCTCTGATTAGTGGAAGAGAAGGCCTTAAGGCCTTAACTACACCAGAGGGAAATATAAATAAATAAATAACTCTTTTGTTCTTATGTTCTATTGAAATGCATTGAAAAGGACATTTTTAAACTTTATAATGATTCCCAACATTATTTACATGGGCATTGAGGCTCAAAAAGCTCTGTCCCATACCTCCTTGAACAGTGTCCCATGCCACCTACCCAGGTAGGAGGGATGGGACATTTGATAATGTTATAAAAAATGTTATTTATCTGCAAGGCAAATAAAATTTTTAATCTTCAGTATAACATACGTATTTATATTCTGAAGCCAAGCAGTTTTCAGAAATGCAATCAGTTTTTGTCTACATTAAACCAAAAAAATTAAAAAAATTAATAAAGTAAAAACGTCCCATCCCTCCACGCTCTCCCCTATTGTTTGTTATTGTTGAGCACTCAACGCAAGATATGGTATCATTCTGGATTTCAGTTCAGAAAGGATATCCAACTATTTCTACAAAGGCTGTGAAAGTGTTCCTTCCCTTTTCTACATCCTTTTTAAGTGAAGCAGGATTTTCTGCAATGAACACGGTGAAGTGTAAGAACTGGTCACGACTGTTAACTCTGGAAAACGATATGAGAATGTGTATATCTACTATTCGGCCACAAATAAAGAAAATTTCAAAAGCACATCGAGCTCAAGTTTTACATTAATTCTGCTTCTTGAGGCAACTTGTTTGAATTATTATTGAAAATTTGTAATATTTAATGTATTAACAAAATAGCATAATTGACAAATTGTAACATATGTTACTCATATAAACAAATTTCAATATGATTCATTTTGCTTATATTATATTGCAATAAATTCGACTAAAATTTGTCATGCCCCTTTCTCCATTATACTCACGTTCAAAAGTTGTCACCTTAATGCTGGAGTGGTCGGATGATAGGCCTTGCTCCACCACGGGACATTATGCCACCTACTTTATAGTTTTGAATTTATTCTGATTGTCTTCTATTTTATCGAAACAAGGTCTTTGTTGGCTGTCAACCCCTCCACCCCACACCTAGATATCTTAATAATACACGAGTAAGACTTCGAAAATATATTGAATTGTTAAGCGAATATTCTATCTTCAATGCTTTGATTTGTCTAGTCTGACATTACATACAGAAGTAGAGTGATATTTTCATGCGTGGAGTCTCTGGAATAGGTCATTAGCTTCTTACTGATAAGCCGTAAATGCTGATATTCGATTTACGTAGTTGCAGCTGATGCCCTTCAATCGCTTGACTAAAGACCGCCTGACATTGATCAACTAGGTTGACCCGCAGTATTAGTAAGTGTGAGAAATTGCCGATACAGTGCGGCGATGCCGACATCTCTCTAGTCCCAGCTAATTAGAAACGGAAATTCCTGGCATTTCTTCTGCAGCCTGCACCAATAGAAGTAAACATCAAGCGGGGATATCCCGGTCGAGCAAAATAAGGTTTATAAGACAATGTTTAAAAATACTCTTGGATTTCTCAGATTCACATTAAAATGAAGTATTATCAATTTTTTTTATTGTTATAACAATACAGTCAACATACATATTTACCAGTGTTTCTTGCGAGAAGAAAACTACCCTTTTTTTCAAGGGTCTACGATAATTGTCACATATTTTTGTTATCCCTTTTGAACTTTTTAAGACTGTAATAAATTCCACAGCAGCAGTATCTTTCTTATAATAATAGTAATAACATAAAATAATAATATATTTAGTTATATACAGAGTACAATGTTAACAACACCTCCCTGTGAATAAAGTTTTATTCATTTCCTCCATTCGGCTCTGTCAATCCAATCTATATCTTGTAGTTCTCTCTCTTTCATTCCTGTACTGATTTCCTGCATCCATGAATTTCGAGGCATGCCTCTGGCTCTTCTTCCAGGTGGACATACATACATACATACATACATACATACATACATACATACCTTTACATACCTTTCTTGGTAGCCTTTCTACTTTCATTCTTCTTACATTTCTTCATAGCAATTTAATTCTTTATTTCTTACAGAGTCCAAAATAAAATTCTTGATATTTATTTCTCTTATAAATAAATAATTTAATAATAATAATAATAATAATATATTAAATAATAATTAGATGATCGAATTCTTACATGTCCCCAAACCAAAGCTTTCTTGGCTCAGAGCCGGGTGAAGGCATATGTTTTTCGAATTAAAATACCCCTTCGTACTTTCCTTCAAAATGAAGTATAGGTCCATGTCGCAGATCTACGGCATGTTAAAGAACTTCTTATCAAACCGAAGTGCTAAAATACTGAATGACTAATACCAGTTCATTCAAAGAGAGTTGGAGAAAAGAAAAAGCAGACACGACACGTTGTAAAGTAGGAGCCATTAGGACTGTGGCTTGGTTCTAAAAGGGCCAATGCCAGTTTCTTGCAAAAATGAGATCATTGCATTATTGAGCTCGACTACTCTTTATCGTTCGTATAATAAAAGTGCCAATGTCTGATGCTATTAATAGACATAATACAGAAACCTTAGAGGCCAAAGTCGGAAGTTCTCAGCAAAAAATATCACTTCTAAAAAGGCTTCAAAATCAGTTATCTCAAAAACAAGATTTATGACATTGGCCCTTTTAGAGCCAAGCCAAGCATCAGTCTGATACTTATGAGTTTTGATACTTCTCTTATGTACCTGTAACCTTGAGCCATTCCAACAAATCATGCTAACCTGATTCATAATTTCTTCGTATGGTTTGGTTAGTTATGGTTAGAGATAAATAGCATATATATTAAAGTAATTTGGTGCTTGCAATTACATAACGGAAGGTAATCATGTTATTCCAGTGACAAGCATAATTTTCGATAATAATATTATTTTCAACAAGTTCGTGAGTATTTAAATAAATTTGTGTTTTGACTTTACAGTGTAAAAATTTAATATGAATGAAGTGTGCGACATGTGTGTAAATCAGAACACAACGTCTCCTTTATAATGCTGATTTATTTCACTTGCAATTTGGAATATCGAAAGTATTGCAAGTATCGAAACTCATCCCAAGTTTTGGACTTCCGGTCATATAAAAGCATTCTGCACATACTTCTGGATAGAATGATAACTTATCCATAATGGGACGCAGTGTAACATAATTTAAGTCAGGCCTTCATCCCTCGATCAACCATGTCTATGCATGGTTCAGTGATGACTAAATCTGGGTTTAATAGAATTGACATGTTACACAGGAACATCTAAATACGAAGGCTAAAGAGAGATGTTGTCAGATTTACGTGTCTTTTGAACATCATTAGATTAGCAAAGCAAGTACAGTAACAGTATGAACATCATATCAGCTTCATTATAATATGCGAAGTCTTCTACAAGAAAATATAAAACTGGAAACACATAAAATTCAATAACACTCGAGCGTCCTGTGGATTTATGAGCTACACTACCCAATTGGTCACCAGATTAAGATATACAAGTATAAGCTAATGAAAAAACTATGGTAGGTGACCATTGAATTCACATATGACAGTTCCTGTTAAGCATGCGGGAGTCCCGTGGTTTGGATCTCACATTAAGCTGTAGCCGTAAGCTGGCACAGAAATATCTTTAATATTAATATATTCTTTATCAACTGTATCATCAGTCCTACGCATTATGCAGTTAGTAGGCCTAAAATGTTCAAATATATTAAACTATCATTCTGGCAAGAGGGAAAGGCACCGGTACCTTCTTTCTCTCCAATTATAAATTTGCCAGTTTCCAAGTAGGCCTACCTTTCCTCAGGAACTGTAATTGGTAGACAAATTAAATTTCTCCCACTTAAATTTACACTCCTTAGCAACAAAGTGACATTTTTTTTACAGATACATCTTTCAAAAGTAGTATCTAGAATTTTTAAATAATTACCCTTATTTTAGCAAATTTTATAAATGAAAAAGCTTATCTCTGGTCTTAGTATTGGTATCTGTATCTGTATCTGGTTTCCTATATCCCCTATGTTGGGGCGAAGTGCCTCCAAAGTTTCTGTTACCTATGTGAATTTTGTTACGTTTATTTTCCGAGAGAGGGCAGAGGGACAGGTGATAAGCCCATCAACCCCCACCGGAAACTAAGGTATTACTTTGACGTGAAAGGGCCGAGAATTTTGTCCAGAGGCTCTAATTTAGGGTTGCAGTTCTTTTACATGCCGTAAATCCTCAACACGGGTCCCCAGCTCCGTCCCCAGGATTTTTACGTCCTGAAATATCCATCGACCGGCGACCTTCGGATCTAGAGGCGAGCACGCTACCTCTAGACCATCGCGGCCAACAGCATTGGTACCAGGAAGTTTAAAAAAATGTAAAATCCTGCTGATATAACATAGCCTATAAATAGACTTAAAATTTCAATGTTCTGACATGAACAGTTTCAGACAAAAGATACATAAGGCTAGAAAATATACAAGTTACGCGAAAACTACTTTGAAGTCCTACATTACTGTCTGATGATCCGCCATTCACCTTAGTGTTTTCGTTATCTAATGTAAATTCAATAATTCAATTCAAGTTTATTTGTCATGACTCATGAGCTACATAAGAAGGAATAGACAGTTACATATAACACAGAATAGAACAAAATAGGCCTATAATGCAAGATATAATTTAAGCAGATTTTTATGTCTATAAATAGTGTCTATAAATAATGTCTTCTCCTTGGGATTTCGTTAGAGACTCATGTGAAATTTGTTGCCTTGTCATATCAGAGACTTTCAAAATGCACCACAATTTAAAAATAAATTGAATATCCATTTTATTAGTTATTAATTTTATTTTAGTTTAGTTTATCAAACTTGTAATTAAATCCTTGTAATTTTATTGTCTGTAGCATGTTTAGTTTTAATTTATAATTTTTCAATTCTTGTATCGTTTGTATGTATTATTTAAGATATGTATAGTTTTACTGGTGCAGTGGAAGAAAAGGCCTTATGGCCTTAACTTCGCCAGTATAAATAAATAAATCAATAAATAAACAATAAATAATAATAATAATAATAATTAATATAAGTAATTTGTGTATAGGCTACTGGTATGTCGGTCTGTAGTCTGAATAGAAAGTGGGACGAAATGCTATGTTCTAATCAGACCTTGTCAACCGAAAATGAAACACATATATGTCTGGCACAAATTTATTTTGGTGCGAATGCATTGTAGCGGAAAAACTGGGCTGCCTATCGCTGCCTTAATGCATTAATTCTAGTCGTATTAAAGTTTTAAAATATTACAGGTAATGGGTGCTCTCTTTCGACTAAATAACACGAAAGAATGAATGAATAGGCATAGCTGTTTAGAGGTGTCATTAATTTTTGCGAATGCGGATAAAGTTGGTCTCATTCAGAATGTTAATGCACAGGAGTGAACAGAGTGGCAAACAAATTAACATACTAGTGCACTGCTTTGAAACAAACAATTTTGATACTGTATATACTATGCGTGTTGACACAGAAATACAACAAATAACTATTCATCATTCAGCAAACTCATTCCAATCAGGCCTGTCATTTCCAATATACTTTTTTTTTTAAAATAAGGACACAACAGAACTGTACTTAAAAATAAAAAAAATAAAAAATAAAATAAAAAAATAAAACAACTTTTAGTTTAACTGCAAAACGGTTAGCGAACTATGCTGAACATTTGGACACGTCTCGCTGTTTGCATTCTTGTTACCTTTAACATTCCATCGCCCTCGTACCTGCAACATCTGTCGGAAGAATCCGTGACATGCATAACACCCTCTCCCTCCCTCCTTCAACCCATCCCCTTCTCACTACAAATCGAGCTGCAACCAACCTGATATAACACACTTTGAAGTGGAACAAGTAGTCCATTCATGACACACAAAATAAAAAGAAAGGAACTTTACAAAAAAGTTTGCTTTACAGATACCCCCTCTTTCTTTCTACCAAGGGCAGATTTATTGTTATTTAAACGTTTAAAAGGACAGGGTAGTGTGTCCAAACAGGCGAACACTGTCAATGTTCTGGAAGATCGAACAATAAAAAAATTCAGTCAACCTGTTTGTAAATGTTAATACTTTGACTTCATAATGTATTGAGTATGTGACTGCAAATAGGGAGTGACTTGTTTATTGCTATATAATATGACGTATTGTTGTATGATACAATATGGGTCATTTCATAGGGACTATAAATGTACAAAAGATTAGGGAGGAAAACATGAGCGAAAAGAATTTTCTCACTCAATCTTCACATCGGAAATGAATTTTGGTGTACTATGGTTAAGTGGACAAAAATCAGAACACCAGTGGATGAAGATTAATTCAAGCAAAGCCTTGAAATAACAGCTTAAAACCAAGGCATAAATAAAATTAAGGAACAGTAAATAAAATATATTAAATCCCTTTCACTACTATTATTAAGCTATGTATTCAGAATAAATCTATTCACTAAATCTAAATATGTTTTAAATAACACGCTCTGTCGCTCAAATTTTCCAAATTCTAACGCAAAACTGTGGCAGTCCTATGACTGTAGATTTACACGATACATATAGATATGTAAAACAACTGTGGGACAGAATTCCGGCACACCGGAGATGGTAACAGGCCTAAGTAGTAGTACACCCCGTCGTTAAATAATCACAACTAGGGATTGTCAATTGTCTGAAAGTAACGATTTGTACATGGAAAAGCTCCTCTCTATCTCCACTGAAACATTGCCTTAAAATGCCGAAAATGACCTAAAAATTGCCAAAAATTACCCATATCTTGAAAATGACGAAAAATGCAAAATAAAGCAATAAAATGCAAAACAATTGCCCTTATTTAATCAATTAATTAATTAATCATTATACACACACACACACACACATATATATATATATATTCGAGCTATCTTTCAACCTTCTTATAAAAAAGATGCAAAATCATTAAATGCCTTGCCCTAGTGGCCATTCATGCCTTAAGGAGGATAGGGTACAAAATCAAAATCACTTCTCAACCACGGTTTTGGAAGACTGCACACTATAGTGTAGGTTCATGCCTACTGAGACTGTTTTTACAGTAGCCAACCAACAACTTAAAGTGAAGTCCGGAGCACAGTTTAGGCCCCATATATGCTTTACATAATAGCTTAGTAGTAAACGTTCTGTTTAAAGCTGGTGTTTCTTAATCCGATGATCAAGGAATAGCTTAACCACTAGCCCACAGCAGAACTTACATTTAGAATAACGTCTTGTATTAACTAACAAGGACTCAGCAGATCAGACAGAAATAAATACAAGTTTTCACTCTCTATTAACGGTATACTGTAGATAGAATATCTTAAGAGAAGTTAACTGTCAGCATAGGCTTGACGTTTGGACACCCTTGACTAAATGCCGCTGAATGACATGGTTAACACATACGTGTGTAGCAAACTAGAATAAATTCAACAGGTTTTAGAGGTCTTACCGGGAGGGGAATGGAGCGTCTAACGGCACAATGAAGATCACATAGTTGTTAGTATTTAATTAGCAGCGACCATGAAACTTCAATGTCAGGGTCGTTTGGGCAGACAGCATTTCACTGTCATTATATTCATACTGCCTGTTCTGTACATCCATTAATGTACATATTTATAACTAACTTGTCTGATAAATAATTTCTCGTCTGGAACTTTTTATGTGGTTCTAAATGAGAAATTACTCATCCAATTTAACAAGCTCTTGAATGAAACTGAAAGTAAATTCTTTAGCAGATAAACAGCCTTCCGAACAACATGTAAACAAAGCGTTATGATGTAGGTCAATCGTGTCGATAGCATTATCTTCCACTTTTATAGTGATGTAAGATTATTACAGAAAGGAATTACCTTATTGTATTATTATGAAACACTTCTTCATTGTTTTTATCATATTCCTAATCGATATTCTATTAAGTGTATGCCTTATTTATTTTAAACAAGTCAAAAGCAGCAGTAGCAGATGAAAAATTGGAGGAAATTTAGGTGCAGATTATGTAGGCTACTTGGGTAGGAAATCCTGTAGGACGAGATTGTCTTATTGAAGTTTTCTGGCGATGAGTTGCTCTCAACGTCAAATAAAGATTGAGTTGTGTTCCAGGGTTTCAGACTCATCTCGCCATGATCTTACCATGACTGATACATAAGTGAACTCGATTGTCAGTTTAAAAAAAAGTAAGGTCAGGTTGGCATATAGTCAATATTCGAACGTTGTTTCATTCTGTAGCTTTAGGGGAATCGGAATATCCTATCCCGCCAGTGTTGAATTTCAATATTCCATGTTCCCCTTTCTCTGGTGCTATTAATCACGGGGAAGAGAGTTAAATTTTACTTTTAAGTAGGTTTAATAAGTAAATACACATGAACCTTTACAGATATTTCATTGAATTGACCAGATATTTTTTTTTCTCTTTGTTCGATATTTTCTTTAAAAACCATACAAATTGTGTTAAGAATTTTCCAGGACATATAGAAGGAAACCCTCCCACTTAAAAAAAATGTACTCAACCATACTTTGAACATATGGTACCAGTTTGAATTAACTTATCCATATTCACTAGAAGAAGCCAAGAAAAAAGAAAACGAGCATGGAAAGCAATAAGTACACGGAAAAATGCATGCAAGGATTGTAGACTATGTTTAAATTCATATTTTAGTAATTTTTTTCTAAATATGCTCATGTAGAGGGGAACACTATAAAATATCGACATTCGGTAATTGTTTAAGTGAACACTTATCCAAGTTTTTAAGATGTAATTAATGAAACACAACTGCTATACTGAAATTTTCCTAATTGATTTCAAAATTAGATGATTATAGTACTTTAAGTAGGTTGAAAGAGGTCCAGGATTTTGTGGGCTTTTGTGTTTTAAATATTTAAAATGTTTCTTCCATTTGTACTAAACTTGGATCACAGTATAAAGACTTTAGCAACCTGCTTGTCCTGAATGGTATTCTTTTTTAATGTAAATAAGTAAATAAACAAGTGAATAAGTAAGCGAGAAAATTAATTTAAAGACAACTGGAAAACAGGAGGAAAATACCAAAAATAAACAGATAAATATGGAATCTGCGTAGACTAAGTAGAGTTGGATATAATGATAACCAATTACAGAGTTTGGTTGGTCGAGGCTGTAATTCAAGAACTCGGTCTGAAAAAGACGTGGGTTTACTTCAATTGAAATTCTTCTATTCACTACCGAAAATTCAGTGGTTATCTAGCAATTAGCAGTTAATGCTAATCCATCATTGAGAAGTAGGCCTACCTCTATCTCTTTGTTTCTTTGCGAATGATTCACGCATTGGTTCCTCACCTGCTGACGGCCCTGTATTGTATCTTAAATAGGGGGAGAATTGTATCATAAATAGGGGGAGAAGACATATGAGTTTATAAAGATAGGAAGATTATTCAATGCGTTATTTTCAATCGCGACAGAAGCACAGAAAAACGAAGACACCAATTTATAATTATTAAGAAATTTTCCCTTTTGAAGAGAATATCTTGCGTTTTAAAAAGTTTAGTCACCTCTTCACTTGAAAGCGTTTAACAATATTTGAATGCAAGGAAATTTGTATTTGAATTCCTTCATTTTCGTGGTGTATGGGGAGGTACAGGTCTAATTAGAAATCCTTTCCAATGCCATTTAATGAGGAGACGGTAACATGCGATGGTAAATTTTATAATATTCTACAGTTTGAAATCTTGACGTTATAAAACTAAATCTAGTGGTTGATCAATAATAATTATTAATTATTATCGGCAACGGAGTGACATCTATTGGAAACTGATTATGTGTAGTAATTGAGTACTGTCATAATGAATAATTACTTCCTTATTAGTTAATGCTAATACATAAATTATTAATCAGTTTTAACTAGATTCAGCATACTGTTCTTATTGCAATTAAAAGGAAGCAAGTCTATTTCGGTTTTAAGAGGTTACATAACTTATCTCTATCAGTAGGCCTATGTAATTTGAAACGCTTATCTAAAATATCAATTATCTACGATTTTATTTTTTTATTTTTATCAGTTTATATGTTTTTCTGCCTGTCTATCTTTTGTTTTAGTATATCTGTCCAACCACCATAATGTTTAAAGCTAATTAATCGATTCTTATTAAATTCGATATGTTAATTAAGCTAGCTTACCGTACAGAGCAGACCAATTGTACTTTTAAAAAGGAAACTTAAGACGTTTTCAAGTGAAAAATAGAAGCTCATTTATTATTGCTTGTTTTCAGAAATGTTACGCTGGTTAAGAAAAGATGAGGACAGGTACACAACCTATAAGCAGACGCCCGGAATAAAAGATAGGAAAGATAATTATGACGGATGGCGTTTTTAATATTCATTGAAATTTTAACGGTAGTACGCATTAATTTTTCACTATTCTGTGGGGGTAATTATCGTAGATACTAAGTTATTCCTAAATTTGTTAACACAAGATTAATACCAGATTTATGTCGTGTATATTTAAAATCGTACTAGCCGCCCAGATTCAAAACAAATATATTTATCTAGTTAAAAGTATGTTAAAGTTTTCGACGTGAACATTTATAATAATTACATTTATGCATGTGAATGTGTGCCAAGCTTGAAATTAGACTATCAATAGGAAGTCAGGTAGCTTAGGTATGTCAACTGTTTGTTTTTATAAACAACTGCACTTGCACTTGGCAATGGCATGCTTTACGAGCTTGATATTTAATATAATTGCTATGTAACATGTAACAATGTGTTGACATCGAGAAGTGCGATTACAAGGCATTGCGTGATCAGAAATCACGACAACTTGCTGGTCTCTTGTTCCTGTTATGTAACACAGGGCTGTCCAAAACTATATATAATTACTGGTAATATAATCACTTTCTCCTATCCTGAGAAAGTGAGTACCGGTTCATTCCTTTTATTCCTTACGAAAGCTGCAGCCGAGAGAAGACCTCTATTGTTGGCGAATGAGAAGTGATTAAGTAGGTACACGTATATTCATGTAAGAAATATATTGTACGTGACGATATGGGAAATATAACATGTTAAATTTATAAACCTGGTGGCGTAAACTTTTCGATGCCACTACAGGAATTAATATTTAGATTTCTATGTAAGACGTTCTACTATAGATGTATTACAATATGCCCTATCAGCCAACACTTTGGCGATACCTTTGAATGTATCTTAAAAAAAACATTTTATTAGAGAATTACTCGACTACAATAATTTAATCGATGCGACAAATATTGTTTACGCAAGAACAATAAGAAAAACTAAATTATATGCCATGAACCGTATAGGGTATTGAAATCAGGCTTTCTCCCCGAAACTCGGAATGTAATAACTTATACTAAATCATGGCATAATAATTTTTTTATTTCAGCATTATTTATACGTTTCAGCCAGTGAGGTAATATGACATGCGAGATCTATTTTTTTAAATTACCTTAGTGAAACCATGTAGTGACTACATATATAGCTTTTAGAATAATTTTGTTAATATGTACAAAGAGCACGGAATCTTCCGATATAATGTGCAGTGGTTTATGTTGGTAAGGGAATACATAATCGGCTCGGCCAAGTCCTCTCCCCACCCCTGCGTATATCCGTTTTTCGCTTTGGAGGATACGCAACAGAGGCTAACCCTTCACTTAATGTTTGTTTAATCCCCTCACTCCTTCGCTCTTGAACCTGAAACCGACCTGTGTTCATAGGTTAATGTTTGAATTCAGACTTTTGACATCAAATCAATACGAGTCGGACACGTCCAGGAGCTGGCGTGGACATTCGTTGTAACGCACGCTCCTAGCCATTCAAATAAAATGTTTCCACACTTCACTCCATTTCACCGCTCACCTAAGCCTGAGCGTTGTTCATAAGCTAATGCGTGTGTTCCAATGCGTGAAACCAATAAGAGATTTGCTAACCCAGGTATGGTGTGGAACACAGATGATACGAAGATGAAAAACACTAGAAGAGACCAGAATCATCGGAAATATTCCGTGCTCTCGACCGTGCATACAGTAGATAAAAGATAGGAAATAGCATATTTCAGGAATGTTTACAATCAACACGACCATTTATTCTGCTTTTAAATTATGTTGGTTACCACATTCACAGCTTTTCAATATAATATAGTTTAGTATAACCCCTTGGCACTATCGCTTCGTCTATAAAGGTTCTAAACGGTTTATGGATCTATACGTAGTGGATAATTGCTACTTCGCCCAATTAAAGTAAAGTTACTCAGTAATTTCGCGGAATAGATTTAAACTCCATAGTGATAAGCTGATATAACAGTATAACTCAACTGTTTATTTGTATTCCTTAATCTAATAGAGTAAACGCCCGCTTAAATCCACGGTCATCAGTAAACAATTCATCACCCCTCCCCAACAGCTTGAAATGAAGACAAATGTTGAAGACGGAGTCAGCCTACTCTGCACTTTCTAGAAGAAAACCTTAAAAAGTTCGATGTCTTGAATTTATGTAAGTACTAGGTGATAGGTAATGTGATTCCTCCCACCTCTTCCCACTGACACTCTCTCGTACCCACATACACACCAAATCACAAATCTTCACAAACACAGCCTAATATATAGCCTAAATATAAAATCAAGGTAAATTACAGGAAGTTCAAATCGCTTTTGTTGGATGTTGGTTGGATATCCAGCATACTTCAGAGCAATAGGAGACTTCTATCATTACGAATGCCTTCACAGTAACCAGAAGAAATCGAGCTGGCTCTCTCAACCGGTCTAAAATGAATTTTGGATCTGACAGAAAGCTAATGATTAAAAATAAATCAATACCTTAAAACCATTCTTGATTCACAACAATTCCATACCGAAAAGGAGCAAGATGGGTCAAAGCTTCCGGCGGAGATTCAATCATGCGTTAACTCTCAGTCATTCGTCTTAATTACTAAATTTTTTAAAACCAATCTTGAAACAGTTCATTATGTTATGGAATATTATTGTGGATTATATTCCTCATCCATTTTTAGTGTTACTTGATATAATTTGCAATGCAAAATTAATATCAGATAGAACAAAAACATGCACATTTGGAATCATTTATATAATAGTATAGCGTATACTTTTGGTTATTAATGAAGGGATTTCTCCTCCCGTTGTGTTAGGCCACGGTCTCTTATTTGAAAATTTCGACGTTTCGCCTACTATGGAGAAGGCTTTCTTAAAATAAATTATTATTACTGGATAGGTCCTCCAATATAAGCTTAAACTTGCCATTAACCTATCCGGTCCATTTTTAAGTTAAGTTTTCATTTGTAATTTTATTTAATTTGAATTTCCTGCACGATTCCACATGAAATGAAGATTTTCAAAATTATTTTTGCTTTGTAGAAGTATTATCATGTTTCTCTCAGCTCTATTTCTCCCTTGTAGGCCACGCCGCCCGGGCCTTACGGAACCGCTTCTTTTTGGGAGCGGGATTAGCCATTGGAACATATACATTCACTTATGACCAGACATGAATGGCCTCCCGGATGAGGGATCAGCCCGATGCTGAGACAACAGGAACACAAGAGTCTCTTACATTCACTCTGAACAAGGAGGATGAGAAAACGAAGGCGATAGTGATGACCAGATGTTGCCCGGAGACCATAAGGTCCTAAAGTTTCCTGACATTCGCCTTAAAGGTGAAGGAAACCCCCGGAAAAACCCCCACCCAATATACTTATCCCGACCGGAAATCGAACCTGGGCGCGCTGCGTGAGGAGAGCGAACACAATCCCTACAGCTGTGGATGCTGCATTCTCTAATATGAAATAAGAAAGAATTCTGTGACATTCGATTCTTTCTTGGTAAACATTTTAAGGTAGCCAGATAGAAATGTACTGACTATAATGATAATGATGATGACGATGATAATAATAATAATAATAATAATAATAATAATAATAATATCGAGATTAGTAATGAAATATTAGAGTAATAACACATTCTATCTATATTTTTAAAAAGCCGTATCGTATTTTTTTACAGAAATTCTGCTATTACTTCTCTTTTGGCTACTATTTTATTTATACGGTATTATATAAAGGCGTTCGGAGATCAGGATCTAAATACAAAACACCATTACTAGCGATAACTGTAGACTTACGAGGGGGAAATGCATGCCAGAACATTGGGGAGAATACTGAAGGGTGTTGCAATTATACAGTATATTTTCCTCTTCCTTTACATTTCAAGGGGAAATAGTTGCATCCCTGGAGATGGTGTAGACTTTAAGGGATATGAAGCATAAGGGGTGAAATACTTCAGCCTCTTCATAATTGATATCCTATGTACAAAACTGAGTCGGAACAATAGAACAACGCATTCGTATGGTCTGTAAAATTAATTCTGCGGAAATTTTACCCCACAGTTTTGAAAGTATTGCGATTAGTGAATCTCCTTCAATTCTGCTACATGGGTTTGAAGAATATTTAATTTCGCTCTATTGTAAACCACCAGTAATTCTCTTCCCATATCCCATGACTAATGCAATAAATACAAATGAATTAATTCCATAGGCGATTTAACTAAAATATATGAACGGATCGTCATAAATCGAATCTCCTTTGGAGTCCAGTTTTGTCTAGATGAATTTTCATAGATGTGGGGCCAAACAACCAACGTGGTTAGAGGGCAGCTTGAAGACGGAAATATATAAACAACATGGACTATTTTACCCTGTATTAAAGAGTTGAACGTCAGCCCCAAATGGTATTAACATTATCTCACATGGGTGGTACAGTCATCACAAGTAATCGGCATACTTGGTTTCTGTGAGTCTGCCTATTACTTTTTCAAGCAAAAACTGCTCCGATAGAGATGAAATTCTGCATAAACAAAATTTTCATACTTAGAAATAACAAAATATTACTTTAGCCGTTTCGAAATGTTTCGCCGTTTCATTTAATGGCCTGCGGTAACAACCGGATTGAGTTCCTTGTCGATATTCAACTTTACAGTGATCAAATCGTTGATCAGATTCAATTTGGACACCACTTTATATAAAATAAATTTTTCTACAATAAAAGTATTTTTTTTTCGATTTCTCTTAAGCTTATTTAGAAAAGAACGTTTTAATGGTTTCCGGTAAACAACAGTATTATGTTCTTTGTCGATATTTCTTTGTTCTTTGATTTCCAACAAAAAGGACAAATCACCAAGGAGAAAGCATAGGCCTACTAATCTTTCTACAAAGCGAGAAAATGTGTCGGATCAAGACCTAATAAATAAGAATTTTATTAGATGTTCAAGACATGTTGCCCAACAATCTATAATGAGACAAGGAAAAAAAACTCAAGCGAAGGTATTTAATAAAAAGGAGATGGTTCAAAAATATCTTATTCAAGGAGAATTATTCTAGAACAAAATATTACACATGGAGATATTTACAAAACCTTATAGGTACATAGCGTTTTTTTTAACAAAAAATTATAGTCTACACAGAATTACAGTTAATATCTTAAACAAGGCTATATTTAAAAATATTGTAGGCCTACATTGAGATATATTCTTTTAATTGGATGCAGCAAGGTACTCTTAACATATATTAAACACGGAGACTTCTCAATGTTGTGTTTTGTCAGGGACGTCTTTTGCCCTTTAAATCAAAAGAGAGAGCACTGAATTGTCTCAATCGCCAACAGTTATATTATAGGTATTGTAGGTATTACATTTTGAAATTTTGACCTGAGGAATATGTTTTTATGAAGAATTAGGAACGTGTTAATGCAGACATGCTAAAAATAGAGTTTGCATTACGAGTAGCAGCAAGCCTGTGTCTGATCTCAGTTGGTAACCAAGTTCCGGAGCATTGGCTTACTTTCCACCTGTACTGGGTCAACCGTTGCCCCTGCAAACTCATCTGCACTGGAAGCCGCGTTACACTTTTACATGGAGTGTTCCTCACTTCAGCATTGCGCATTATTATAGCTTAGGCCTACTTATTCATATGTACATTAATAGAATAATTATACTATAAAACCTTTCTTTACAAACAAGCAAAAAGCCAATCAAAGAAGCCAGAAAGAAAATATAAATGCAATTGCAATTTTAAAACTTGAATGATATGAGACAAATTGTAATGTTATAGTATATTTTTGAAGTACCCTAATGAACAACGCTCATACTTGGAGGCCAACATTTCTATTTTATATATTTCACTGACTGATGAAGTTTAGCTATAATTTAAATAGTATTTATACCTACTAGGCAAAATTACCACTTCGTTTCTAGCACAATGAATAGTCATAATAATTCATTATTCATAAACAATATTTCTAC
This sequence comes from Ectobius pallidus, assembly GCA_964059195.1. NCBI lineage: Eukaryota > Metazoa > Arthropoda > Insecta > Blattodea > Ectobiidae > Ectobius > Ectobius pallidus. Next base: position 60,580,314 of record CAXKWD010000003.1, read on the forward strand.
CTCTGAATGGACAAGAGATCCATTACAGAAATTCAGAAAATGTCTATTTCTTCTTGTTTCATATAACTCAAACATTTTCAGAAGATTTCAAGGAAGTGCCGGGAATGGAATCAGTAATATAGAACCCTCGCGGTGTAAAAACGAAAATTTCATAAATGTTACCCTCGTTAATTCAAATTTATTTATTTGACTGTAAAATATGCACTTTGTCGAATTGTTAACCTTTCAGAACTGAAGTTTTATATTACTATAAGTAATCTTCAAACAAATTCATCAGTGGGTTTAAGTTTCAAGTCGAAAATTTCAGTAGAATAGCTGGTTTCCGTAAATAACAATCATAAGTCGATAAAAAAAATTTTGTGGATGCTTCTATGGTTCGAACTCCACTGCAAGCTGTAGGCTCCGATTACTGAAATAACAGCTTCTGTAGTCGTCAGCCCACCTGTGGCATCTTCTGTATCCTCTTGAGGTCCGGCTATCCATAGTCTAGTATTTGAAAATTTATCAATGGCTAAGTAATTAAGCCTGACCGCATGCGTGGTCTCGGGGTTAGCGTCGCTGACTACAGATCCTCAGGCCTGGGTTCGATCCCCGGTACCTCCTTGGATTTTTCTGAGGTAGGAAGGTCTGGTAGGGGTGCACTCAGCCTCGTGATTCAAACTGAGGAGCTACTTGATAGAGAAGTAGCGGCTCCGGTCACGAATCACCATTAACGGCCGTGGGTGTCGGCGTGCTGACCACTTACCCCCAATCCTGCTATCTGCTACAGTAAGATGACGCAGCGGTCGGGTGGTAGGCCTGATCCCTTCAGGGATGTTGCGCCTCGGAGTTTAAGTAAGCCTACTTCTAATCAAACATGTAATACTAAACTTGACATGTTTCCAACCTCCTCATTGGTTCGATGGTTAGCGTTGCGAACAGGACCGGGTTCGATCTTCAGTACCTCCTTTGATTTTTCTGAGGTAGGGAGATCTCGTGAAGAGAACTAGCGGCTTTGGTCAAGAAATCCATGGATTACAACTGTAGGAGGTGGCATGCTGACCATCTGGCATCAATCCTGCCGTTTACCAATTAAGTCAAAAGACTGAGGTAGATGATACAGCAGTCTGATGGTAGATTCTGTCCACCTTTGGGAGAAAACACCAAGGGGTTTAGTAGTTTAGTTACATGCTTCCTCTCTACAATTTAAATGTGTAGCTGTGTATTTGAAACGGGTACGTTATTGGGTAGTTCAGTGCGTAGCGTAGCTGTTTACTAAGCATAAAAACCCGGGTTCGAATCGGGTCGCTGTGAATTTCTACAAAATCGTAGCAAGTAAAAAAATAATTAGAAATGGAGATAATGTGAATTGCCACAATATCTGAGAATTGTAGACATTACAGTTTGGTAGCATAGTTGAGACTACATTAATCGCGCATGCGTAAGCTTTATCATGAATTCGAATTTTTACAGGTGCTGAAGAGAATGCAAACAAACACTTACATGAAATTACGTCAGAAAATAATGTCTCATTTATAAAAAAGGAAGGAGACATTGGAGAAAAAATCATCTCTACAAATGAATATTCAAGTTTGCAAATCACAAAATTTGATTACGTGACGAAAGAGTCCTACAGGAAATAAAATATCTTATTTATTTATTTTAAACGATGTTTTGACCAAGGACTTAATTCCTAGCGTTTGGCAATGTTGTAATTTTAATCCCTAGCTGTTTGACAGTGTTACAATCTTAAACAATGGAAACGGTAACATTTTTAATCACACCAATTTGTATAAGGTCGCTTAGTGTCAATTCTATGTTAAGCGGGAGGGGAAAATTTTGTGTTTGTAAGAATTTACATATTTGTCTTTGTAGGAATTCACATTATGTATTTGTAGGAATCCACACTTCTAAATCATACGAACCACAACTTTGTAGGAATTAATTTAGACCCTCTCGAATCTACCCAAGAAAACGTTTCCTCTAGATTATACTGAACAATAATTGGAATTTCATAGACAATTCAAGATTATACTGCAGAGTAAAGCTGTCCACCTTGAAGCTGAAGTGGGTCGTACCATACCACATGACCCTGGGGTGTCGCAGAGTAGCATATTGAGAGGAAGAGATACCGGGACGTCAAAAACAACTTGTTACAACTTAATCCTAAGTACTTCACTAAGATGCATGAAGTCAAGTTTCTCTGCTCACCACCCTCTCACCGCCCACCCTACTACAACCCCTCTTTCCACTCCCTTTACTACCAAACCCCCCAAACACTCTCCTTCCATTCACAAAACTTAAACCAACACACAGAATGTCTATCTATATATACACTTGAGCATGCACACAGTTACACATTCAATGAACGTAGAGATGCGGGGTGGGAGGCATTTCCTAAGCTGCTAGTGTGGTAGGTTAGGAAGAAAGGGGGCAGCCCCTCTCTCTTTCCAAGTCTGGGGGCTAGCCATGATTTACATTGGTACAGTATGACACGGTTAATGCAACTTCTATGTGAATGCCCTCGGAATCTCATCTGGTCGAAATGTGCACAGACCCACTGTGGGCTTTATTTAGAAACCAGCTGGCTATTACGTCACTGACAATAAAATACAACGCACGTCGTTGTGAATTGTCTCAGATTCGGGACAAATAAACCGTGGAACTAAACAAATCATTGATTCCTACATACGGTATCGGTACTTTAGGACAAGGAATAGTGTCTTGATTTAGTACGTCTATATCCATGATTTCTTTTTGTGTCGTTAGTAAGCAAATCTCACGATCAAATTTCTTATAACTATATACAAAGCAAAACGAACTAACTTTATAACTTGTAATCGTCACCGGATATAGTAAGGGTAATTAAATCACGGAGGATGAAATGGGCTGGACATATTGCGCGCATGGGAGAGGAAAGACACATCTAAAAAATATTGACTGGTAGACCCGAAGGGAAAATACCTATTAGAAGGCCTATTCGTAGGTGGGAGGACAATAATAGGACAGATTTAAGAGAAGTAGGATTTGAGAGGGATGGTTGGATGGAGTTAGCACAGAATACGGCAATGAACCTCCGGGTTCCATAAAAACAAATAGGGCCTAATATTGAGTAAGCAAAATCATACTGTGCAATCTGTAGGTCTACCTCATTTCATTTGAATGTTTAGAGACAGTCATTTTTGTAACTTAGTACTTCGTAGTTTTACCTCTCCCTTGTAGGGACATTTATGCGACCCGTGCAGCCCGGACCTTACCGGGCCACGACCTATCGGAGAGGAATGAACTATAGATCACAACACAGACATACTTTTTTGACCAGACAAGGACACGGAGGCCCTCACCGGATGGATGATCAGCCCAATGCCGGGGGCACCTCCGAGACAACACAAACACATAGGACGAGACACACCATTTACACACACAGTCACTCCGAACAAGGCGAGGATGGGATGAAGATGATAATGACGGCCAGATGATATCCGGGGACCACAAGGGCCTAAAGTTATTTGACATTTGTCTCACGTGTGAGGAAAAACCCCGGAAAAACCCCACCTAGGTAACTTGTCCCGACCAGGAATTGAACCCGGGCCCGCTGCGTGAGAGGAGCGAGAGGAGCGGTGGACTACTTGATATACTGCTTAGCATTAATAAAAACAAATTCGTATGTGTTAATTCATTTATTATCCGACTAACTTTTCATTTCACTTGTGCGAGAAACATAACAGGTCCAAATTCCATATTATGCGTTCCTGTCAATCTTGTTCTCGTAGGCTTAAGGAATAGGCCTACCTTACGGTTAAACAGCATTTAATTACTAATCAGTTTTATATTTAGTTTGTTGCATCAGTTTAACTTCCACACGGTTCATTTGCTTCTTTCAATAAACATTAGCAGTTGATAATAACAATAACAATATTAATAGTACAATAAATTATTATTTTAGATATTACTATAGGTCTACGAAGTTCGATTCACGAAGTGTACATATAGAGCCTTGTATGTTTGTCTCCATTACTGGGTGTGAAAATTGAAGCTTTATTAGTTTATTACGATAGCCGGACTTCGATCCGATCTAGTGCTTAAAACATTAGACTAAATTATAAATTATGTTATGATTTATTATTATTATTATTATTATTAGTATTATTATTATCATCATTATTACTATAAAATGAATTTACTTTGAATAGCTATAGGCCTAAATTAGAAATAATTAGAAATGTCAAGTTCCATTGATTTTGAGTACTTTCTCCAATTTATATTCACAAGTACACACAAAAGAGCATTGAAACCAGTTAATTTCTGACGGAAATAAGTCAAGGAATTATCCCCTGTAAAACACACTACGATTCTGACATAATTCTATATTGAAATATGTAGGCTAGCGTTAGGCAAGTATCTGACCAGCAGTAATTCAAAATTGTACCTTTTTAATTTTATGCTGAACTGATATGTATAGGCCTAACTGTCGATACATTTATTACAATTCTACTATTAGTGCCATATCATTATTATTGTTATTATTATTATTATTATTATTATTATTATTATTATTATTATTATTATTATTATTAGCAAGCTACATGTTTGCACAATAGTGCTTCGGAGTCCTATCACAGCTCCGCATTAGATGATGATGATGGTGGTGATGGTAGGGACTAATTATGCTGACGTCTGTACATACCAATCAATACGTGACATTGGCTGCAACTTAGGCTAATACACGTAAGTTACATAACTAGATGCATTACATAGACCCTCATGATTAATATATATGTTGATTAAGCTAAATGTAACCACTATGGTCTCCTGCTGCAACGAATATAGACGTACATGTAGATGTACTTTTATCAGTGCCATAGGTTTGGCCCCTCTGCAAAGTTTAATTTGGGCCCCCCTAACAAAACTGTTCATGTTCTGCAGGGCCGTCCCGTCGATTTGCAGATCCTGGGTAGTTGCCCTTGATGTAAAATTTGTTGGCGTTACGTGTGCACTTCATGACATTAATATATATATTATTTTTTACTTCTAATAATTTCTTACAAAATGACAGTTCATCATTTAGAAATATTTAGAAAACCAAAAGTAGGGTAGAATATCAAAGTTATTACTTTTTATGAAAGGCTCAACTCTTTTCTTTTCCTAAGGCGCTCATGTTAGGCAATTTCAAATTGAATTTTTCAATAATTAGTTTGCGAATAGCTGACATGTATAGGCGTATTCACTGCAAGTTACGTACTCTTTTTTTCCTTTCTTTCTTTCTTTCTTTCTTTGCTTGTGTCCCCCCCCCCCCTCGCCACTATGACATATTTACTTTCCATTCTTTGTTCGGTTTCCATTTTGGGCCCTCTAAGACTTCGGCCCGCCAGCATCGCAGGGTTCGCGGAGCCTTCATTTTCATTTACATCAGTGACTTTTGTTACAATAATATGTTTATATTTTCGCTATGATTAAATAATTCTGAACAGCACCTACTGTATGATTTTGTCGGGGAAACTCACACAAAACTTATTAATCACTTCATTCAGTGACTATAGTAAAAAGTTGATAATAATAATTGGGTCTATTGTTATTATTATTGGCGACCTTCGCGGCTCAGTGGTTAGACCGCTCTCTTTCCACCACTGGAACTGGGATTGAATCTCGGTGGATCCATGCGGAATTTGTGGTGGACAAAATGGATCGGGCAGGTTTTTACAGGGTGCTCCTGTTTCCTCTTCCATATATCATTTCATCGTTGCTCCATTCATAATAATATGGCCTTTTGGTTGACATCATCATCATCCAGTGGCCTATTTTGTGTTGTTTGGTAGGGCAAGGTAAGGTAATTTGCGGATGTAGGTTATTTGGTGATAATTCTTGTAAGTCGTGCCACCAGATAAGACATATATTTTATGACATGGCTCGCGGTACACATCTTACCTGCATTCTCACACCTCTCTGTTAATTAAAACTTATAATATCACAAATTTCCTGTTCCTGTAACAAATATCAGTAGATATTAGAAAAATATAGTAGCAAGTTGGTACTTCTTTGCGCGTGTGTTTTATTTAATTGAAGAAGTGCAAACATTTCGTCAGATTTCATTGTTACCACGTCCCATCTGTTCTTTACAATCATTATTATTTTTCAAAGTGTGATTCAGCTTAATAACCAGTCCGTGTTTTAGCACATAGCTATTCATAGTATTCCAGCTAATTTTTAGGGTTTTCCTTATTTTATTTGTGGTTGAAAACTACCATTGTCTCAACTTATTAACATGGTGAAAAACATTGCCATAGTGCCATAGTGAAAAACTAATAATTATCTACAACTACTTATATGTTTTTATCCTGCCATCCTATTTTCATGTTTTCTTCAACTCGTAGCCAAGATTTACAATTACAACTCAACAAAATTAAATAAAATCAGGTAAACTGATATAACTAAGTGTTTTTTGAGAGTACAGACCACACGGACGGACGGACGGACAGACATTTCCCGTCTACTACACAATCTCATAAATACCATTCTGGTACTTAACAATCATAGTAAAAAGTAAGTAAAAGTAAAGTAAAGTGATCCCTATACAGGCCATGGAGGCCCAGAGGGTTCCAGGAGGTTGAGGCTCCCAGATTTTGGACTTCGGCACATGAAGGTGGTAAGGTTGTCAACCTTACGCACCGGCCGCCTTTACCCCCAGGATTGCTCCTGGTACTCAGTTCTGTTAGAGGCTAACAATCATAGTACTGATATTAATAGTAAAGAAAACATTTTCTTAACTATAGATTAGTATATTTTATTGAAGAACTCTGAATACAGAAAAATGAAAAATATTCAGGCATTGTAGTTCCATATAAATACCCTCACTAAAAATAGCAATAATTAAAGTGGGCCTAAGCCATAATATTATATTGCCTTCATTTGATTTGCACGCTCTCTTTACCCAGGGAATACAAGTCTCTTGAATAGGCGGATCAAATATTTACTCAGATAATAACCTGGGGGTTTCTACATTCATCAATCTAAAAAGTCAATAATAAAGTTTGTGCAATATATTTTGCACTTTTTATTTTTTAAGGTTATTTAGTTAAATTAATATACAATAGACCGAGGTGAGAGTTGCCGTACAGGGTATATTGCCTTTGGCAATTGTGTTCGCTCTGCCATATTTTAATCTTAACTCGGAGAATCCCGACAGCGAGTTTTTTTATATAATCTCCTGCAGGTAATTTTTCATCTAAATTTTTGAAAAGTAGTAATATTTTTCTGACTTAATGTAATATTTAAGATCAAATAACAAAATAAAATATGTTAATATTAAAATAAATCGCCTTATAACAACATTGAAATAAATACAGCGTGTTTCAGATAGGAGTTGGCCAAACATGCGGGTCTCTGCCGCCGCGGCGACCACCACGACGCAGAAACCCGCATGATTAGCCAACTCGTACATGAAACACACTGTAGTAAGTTACTTGTAATAGCTGACCTGCAACTGCCGGCAGCACAGTAAAGCAAATCTAAGCACGGGGGGGGGGGGGGCTCTGAAATCGACAAATAGATAATTCAATAGATTTAGTAATCTTTATTCTGAGATTGTGTGGTGGACGGGAAAATGTCTGAAGGTCCGTGTGTCTCTACGCACGATAACTCGAATACGCTTTTTCGGATTTTTATGATACCAAACAAGGAAACTAGGAAGGTAATGGAACTCAGGGGTAGTAGGATCGGATTCTTTCGGACGGAGAAGAAGGTTTAGGTTATAAAACATCCGCAATACAATGCTTAACAAACGTTATACAAATCTTCAAAAAATAGGCCTATAGTACAGAATACAAGACTTCATCCAGGAGTTATGAATATAAAATAAAAGTTTTCAGATATTGGCCTATTTAACTCCATCTGGCACTTTGTTACACCAGTTTACCTGATATAATTTCTAACATATTTGGCTATGATATTCATGATCTCACAATTAAGTGTAGGGCCTACATTAAGCATTTAGCATATTTCTTTGAAATAGTTTGTTTTCCACTTGTTTATAATTGTGTATCCTGTGCACACACACACAGACAGACACACATGCAAACGCACACAATATACAATTTCCATATTCTCTCCTGATTTTAACTTGTTGATGATACATTTTTGTCTTATATTCCAATGTAAGTTATACCAACTACATTACCATTATATTGAAAGTATTTTAATTGTGTTTATTGTATTTTTGAAGGTGTACATATGATGTATTTTGTATTCATCCTGGTTGAGTGGAAGAAAAGGCCATTTGGCCTTAACTCTGCAATAAAAATAAAACATTATTGTTGTTATTATTATTATTAAGATTACTTTCTAAGATTACATGGTGGACGGGAAGAATGTCTGTCCGTTTGTCTGTGTGTCTGTACGCGCAAAAGCTCAAAAAATAATAAAATCTAATCATATATAATTTTTTTAATTTTCACCTATATGACGCCATGATTGCGCAAACTGTCACCAAATAGCCTAGTATCACCATCAATTACTTTCCCTTTCAGTGGCGTCTTTAAATATTTGTAAATCAAAGTGCATGTGTACGAGTTTAGTAACATAGTGAAAAACATTGCCTGGAAGAATGGTTTCAAAATATGAGTACAGGCTGAAAAAATAATTCTGTATTTTCGCTCAAATAAATTATTTTTATGTAAATATATCACCACATTATCTTACCTCACCCTACTTGTGAATGCAAATTTACATGATATTGAAATAAAAAATCATCATGCATTTATACATAACTTAAAGGATACAGTAGCACTAAATTGAATTGATAATTCCAAAGGTAGAATTTTCGATCGCTTATACAAAATGACATTTGGATTTAAGGCTGCACTACGTAACAGCTTTCTAATAGCTTTATTGTGAAGAATTTGTAATGGGTGTAAATTAGTACTCTTATAACGTCCCCAGACGAAGTTCATGTAGCCTATACTAAATCTGAGCGAATCAGAGAATAATAAGAATGATTTCAACATGACTTTGATATAATTCCTTTGGTTCGATTAATCATTAACCAATTTGAAAAAAAGTATAACGAGATCTTCATACTTCGTACTAGCATCCTGTTAAAAGTTACTACACACATTCCCCTGATTTCAAAACTGGTCCATAAGGGAACGAAAATTAATTTACCCTTTTATTGATGATGAATAATGTTTACAAAGCTATTAAACCTCCTCCCTTTCATATTGGGCTCTCTTGTTTCAAATTCACCCTCGTGTGAAAATATTGACTCCACAGTCAGTTTATTATAAAACTCCCAAGCTTTATTAGAATATAATTTACATTGCACCTCTTAAAAGTTTAATTGAACAATTTATTAGCCGAGTAGATGTTATTACCGCAGCACTTTTTACCAGTTATCCGATCCATTTTCCTACGTATGTTTTCTAAAAATGTGGATTTTGAAATAGCTTAGCTCGGATTCCCAATCGCAGTTTCTTGAAGCATTTACTTATCTTTTATTTATCTATTACTTTCCAAGAATATTTTCTGCAGTAAATGAAAATTCCAACTTACGTTTGTTCGAAGATTTATTTATTTAATTTAGGGTTATAAGCCCTTGACTATCTGGTTAAGAATTCGAAATTTCATTTACTATGTTGTAGGCCTTCTGAAGAAACCGTTTGTGAAATGCTACGTCAAACCTAGCTGCTGAAGCTCATTTAAACCACAACACTACCGTACCAACTATGCCAAACTGCTTTACATTATCATGTATTGCCATAACTGAAACTGGAATAACTTTACAATAACTGAAAAATGACTATAATTTCAATTAAGGAAATCACTTCTGTGAGTAAAATATTTTATTAAGAACAGTAATAGTATGGACCACTTTAATCCTATAAGCACTCGGATAAATTTTCCTGTGTCGTTCCGCCACATACCCCACATTTTGTAATGTGAAATTACTCTTCTAAAAGAAACTCATTACAGTAGTCACCTTCGAATGGAAACATTGCCTTCAGATAATGAAGGTATGGTGACCATTTGAACAGGTTGTGGTGAGGTTTATTTAGAGATATTGTTCAAACGTGCGGCCTCCTGCTTCAATACATGATCTGCAACGACGTGATACTGCTTGTTTCTACTCAACGATGTCTGTCTTCGAAGGTGACTACTGACGTACCTATTGGTTTCCGGATTATGGTTATACAACAAAACAAGTTTGTTTTGGTCTCCTCTACAATCCATAGCAGTTTGTGTATGGAATTTTGCAACACCCTGTATATACATACACACATACATACAGGGTATAGTGTAAAATATTCATTAACCGGAGAGAGAGTCACTGCAAGAAGGAAAACATGAAGATGCAAGCAAAACAGTTAATGTCAATGAAACGTGTTTACGTATACATTGTAAAAACGTCATCGTATAATAGGCTACCTCGTTTATCAGAATTGTTTACATAACCGCAAAAACACAACAAATTCCAAACAAACAACTCTGTTATGAATGTACGGAGTAGACCCTAGCGGTATATTATAATACAAAATATATACAACTTATTCATTTATCTGTATGAAATGAAAATCATATTCTGATCCGATTTGCAATTTGTATTATACGAAATTTTGCTTTCTTTCATCTCTTTCATTATATACTTATACTGTTATATATGTTATATCCTATCGGTTGTATTATATGGAAGTGAACATGGTCGCTTACTCTTCGGAAAGGACATAATCTGAAAGTGTTCGAAAACAGGTTGCTTATGAATACATTTGGGTCTAAGGAATATGAAAATGGGGACTTTAGAAAACTGCATAATGACAAGCTCCATAACCTGTACCCTTAACCGACTATAATAAGGGCAAATATCACGGAGGATGAAATGGGCTGGACATGTTACGCGCATGAGGGATGAAAAACAAACCGGTATCTAAAAATATTGACTGGGAGACCCGAAGGAAAGAGACCACTTGGAAGACCTAGACGTAGGTGGGAGGACAATATTAGGATATATTTAAGGAAAGTAGGATTTGCGAGGGATGGTTGGATTGAGTTAGCACAGAGTAGAGTTGAATGGCAGGCTCTGGTAAGCGCAGCAATGAACCTTCGGGCTCCATAAAAGAGATAATATTCCTTTAGCTTCCTTAGGAATTGTTTATTGCCATTGTGTAAGTAAGTAAGTATTACTTCTAAGTATAAATCCCGTTCGCAGCTCTCACACCCAACTAATCTTAACAAATGTGGTGTCAAAAAAGAAAAGAGAATTTTCCGGAGCAGTAGCGAATATTGCACCTTCATTTTATTAAAATATTTGTTAAAAGAAAGCTTCTTATTTTCTCTTTAGATAGTCCCACCTTAGCCTTATTTTTAATGTTTCTTCTTTTTTAAAAAAATCTTCCTATTCTTGTTGTAGATGGGTTGATTGATTGTATTTTTGTTTAAAATATTTTAAATTTTGCTTGGCGTATTTATATCCATTTCTGGACTTCCCCGGCCACGAGCATGTGCTCATTCGTGTGGTGTCTTGATGAAATAATTGTTTATGATAGAAGGGCTAAAAGAAGGATTTTATTTTGCGGAACGAGCCCGTAAGGACGAGTGAAGCAATCCTACGAGCAAAATAAAATCATTTTACCACGAGAATCATAAATTACTTCTTAGACAGTCGACAATATTTATAGACAAACTATAGATTATTAATAAAATTATATTCTTTTTACCTCTTTCGTGCCTGTAATGCTCTGCGCGGCTGTGATGGCCACCTGTTTCTTCCTAGCATTATATACAGTGTGTTTCATATGTGCTTCACGTAAGAGTTGGCCAATCATTTGGGTCTATGCCACCGCGGCGGTCACCACGACGCAGAAACCTGCATGATTAGCCAACTCTTACGTTAAACACACTGTATTTTTTTATTTATTTACAACAGTTGACTGTTTAGGGAGAATTTGTGAAGCAGGAAAACCAAGTTGGTCACCCTGGAGTGATATAATTTCATAAAGCTCAGTGGCATAATGTTCTTATTTTAATTAATATCATTTACCGTTAAAAACACTTCTTTTACTTTCGACTGTGTAAACAAATTATAATGCGGAAAATTTCTAGAGTGATAGGGGAAAAACCGAATAAGTCAAAAAGTCAAAGTTTCAGGAGAGACAAAAACAATTTATTTCCACAGCATTGTTACAATATTTAGTTCAGCCAATCCAGATACTTTACAAATTATAAGATACTGTATAAAAATATCTGGGGGACTGAACTAAATACTGTGACAATGCTGTGGAAATAAATTGTTTTTGGTCTCTCCTGAAACTTTTGCCATTTGACTTTTCGCTTTTTCGTTAACATTCTAGAATTGTAAACCGTAATTAAATGGTATTGAATTGAATTATAACAAAAAATAACCATAGCAATAAAAAATAGTTTTAACGAGACGTTCCATCCTCAACGAAGAAGCAGAAAAAGAGTGGTGTACATGTGTACGCGAAAGAAAGACACGTGGTGGAGTAATGCATAATAGGAAGGAGTTGGGTTTTGTAGAACGCATAGCACAGGCAGGCTGGATTCAGTTCAGAGCTGTCTGGTGCAGCACCAAGCGAGAGCAAGCGACTATCGATTTATTGCAGAGAGAGCAGTCCCCCTCCCCTCAGTTCCTCCCTCACTAGCGGGCTTGCTGCTAGTTCGGTCCGCAACAACACTGTCCCGATTTTTAATTGTTCCCAACTCCCGCCCGTCCCGCAACCGATTCCACCTCCGTGCATAGCGCAGTCATCCAAAAATCATACACACATGCACAAGTTTAATAAAAGAAAATAACTACGGAAGCTATTTTCATATTGATGACATTTGATACTCTGTTTTGCGCGCACCATGAAATTTTAATGATCAGTTGACTTTAGGAGAGATTTCTAGTTTAACGGAATTCCTGTGGACACCGTAATATTAACGTTTTTAAAATGCAGAGAACACAAATATTAAACTAACTCATTTATAAAGGAGTATGGACACTGATTCTGAAGTATTTGTCTTTTAATCCCTGTGTTCCCTCAGGAAAGTCATTACAAAATTTTCAACCCGTTTATCCATATCCACGTTTTAATCAAGCTTAATGCTTATATTAAAATATTCCTTGTGTTCCCTTCCAGCTAATTCTTGAAAACGCATAAATACATCTTCCAAATTAGTGAAAAGCAGGCACGATTTCAATTAGCAAATTTACTCAAAATATGTTTCGTGGTATTCACCATAAACCATAGATTACAAATAGTAAATAGAAACTTCTTTTTTAAATAGCTGCATGGTCGGGCAGATCCACAAGCGTATTACTTGATTGCTTGAAGCGTTTTGTCTGATTACTGATCGCGCGCAGTGCCACCTTCTAGGACTTAGAAGACAGTGCTCCATTATTTTTACCTGAAATGACATTTCTCAAAATATCCTTAGGGATTGCCGTGAAACTAACTAAAAAAAATACCCTAGCGTTATCTCTATGTCTAATAATTCGATTGAAAAAATAATGGCTCACCCTTATCTTGTCTAAGTCCTCGAAAGGAGGCACTGCGCATGATCGGACAGACCTGTCTGTGATTTTTGATCACGCGTAGTACTTCCTTCTAGGACCTAGCGAATGAGCCATTATTTTTTTTTTAAATCTAAGATTGCACTTTTAAAGATATCCTTAAGGATTGCACAGGAACTCTAAAACAATTGACCCTAAAACAGTCCCTGTCTGAAAACAGAAATGTATTTTTCAAACATGTAGGCCTAATGGTCAGCACCTCAAGATTAGAAACGTCAACATGTACTACCCACACCAAATCACATTCACAATCAGCGAAGTGTCCTTAGGATCAGCTGCCGAGATTTCACAGCTTCCCCCTCGCAAGGATGTGACTTCAGTCAAGTCGGGGTTTTGATATTAACGCAACTTCCTATATGAATAGCTTATGATGGATACAAGGTGAATTTAGTTGTCTATGGCTCTTATCTACAATGGAGACCAAGGTTCCTAGTTCGTGAATCAAAGTAGCTAGTGGCGCCCAAAATTTAAAAAAATACTCTTGAAACTTATTAAAAATGTCTTGTGTTAGCCCATTGCTGAAGTTCAAGCCTACAGTGCGATCGCGTACGGACAAACTCCTGATGAAGCCTTGCGTCATTTTCATGGCTCATGGTTCATAACCTAAGTCATTCGAAGACTTTGATCCAAAGAGACTCGAGATTTCCAACGTTTCAAAAACACATTTGAAACTATTTCCCAGCTCTCTTAGCGTTGGAGCCGTGGCACAGGAAGCTGCTGATTAGAGACCCGCTTCGGTTATAGCTACACTAGGATAAAAGTAAACAAAACAAAGAACAAGATAAATGTTTCAGTAAGATTGAATATCTATCTGCTAAGATTAAAAAAAAATAGGTTGATTACAATCAGTAGACTATATGTGAGGACCCTATATGATTCAAAGCTCAGCTTACTACCCCTCTTGAACCAAAGCGTGAATAACTTTCCATTTTAATTTCATTATTTTCAGTCTAAAGTGTTCAAAACTAGGGATGGGTCGATACCAGATTTCCTCGATACTCGATACTCGATACTCGATACTCGATACCGATACATGATTTTTTCCTCGATACTCGATACTTCGATACTCGATACCTTCAACATTTCCAGTTTCAATAAATAGGTACATTAAAAATTAAAATTTGACAGAACTGTGTAATACCAACTAAATTAATTAAGTCTGCAGACTTAATGAGACAAAATTTAATATCATCAGTAGCCTATAATTATTTTTAAACTTTAGGCCTACATTAAAACTAAAATAAGTTTTTCAAACAGTCCACTTACAAGTTTTTGTTAAAAAATACTAGCATTCTCACTTAATTGCAGAATTGCAGAGTTACAAAAGTATCGAAAAAGTATCGAGCGAGTTTTCTGAAGTATCGTTCGATGCCGATACCATGCAAGTATCGAGAGTATCGAGGTATCGAAAGTATCGAGGACCCATCCCTATTCAAAACCATACGTTATGATCCTGTGGTGCGAGAGGACGAATTCGGGTTGGCAGATAGTTACAAAAAGAGGTGGTCACTGTGCCATCTATTATTACAGTGCCATATCCTGATCCCCTTTGCTTTATTCTAGTTGTGCTGCGGTGAAAATTAACGATACTATCTGAACCTGAGATAAGAATAATTACTTCCAAAAATAACTATCAAAAATAAAATTTTTAATCAAATATTACTTTAATTATCCCTAGAGATATCCATTTTTACTACACAATATGAGGAAATCAATTCTTAGATCTCATAGAACCACGAACGCTGTCAAAGGTTGGCATAGGAAACTAAACTCTTCAATAAATAAATAAATAAATAAATAAATAAATAAATAAATATAAAACATCCAAACGTATACTTTTAATAAATAAGCTGAAGGAGGAAGAAGTAAATGCTCTTTTTGAAGTTAAAAAATGTTTCATTGGCTTGTCTCTTAAAAAAGATATAGGTCTATAAATCTTGAAAAAATGTTAAAAGACATTATAAAAATATATAACGACTCAGAAAATTTAAGATGTTTATGACCTTTGGCTTAGGCTACTTACAAACGTTCGAATAAGAAATTAAAATTAATAATATATTATAAATGTAGTAATGCTGTAGAAGGACAAAAGTATTAAAACACTCGATGTATGTAAAAAGAGCTTGTGCAGTTTATTAAATATAATAGCCCATGTGAAAATGCATCACTCTCACTAGTAGTGTGCCTGTGTACCATACGCATACCCAGTCCTAAGCCTGGATAAAATGTGAAGAGTCTTCTTATAATATTTTTACGCGATTTATAGAAATTGAACTGAACATTCGGAAAACCACAGCTAAAATTGTTATGGTCGGAAACCCCACGTTGACGTCACTGGTAGGAAAACTCACGGTCGGAAAGCCCAGAACACCGATTTTATAGTCCTGGTGATTAATATAACTTATCCACGTTTGAGTAGGCCTAAGTATATATATTTTTTTTTGTTTATGTAAATAATTTCAAATTCTTGTTTTATATATAAAATGCTTTATCTAAATTGCTAAAATAGGAAAGGAAGAGATATTTCAAGGAACAATAGGATCTCACAGTCTACATGACAGCAGCAATAACAATGGAAGCCGACTTATAGACTTTGCAATAAGCAAAGATATGGTCATTAGCTCCACATTATTCCCCCATCGGAACATCCATAAACATACATGGGCATCTCCAGATAGGAAAACCTTTAACCAAATTGATCACTGCCTGATCGAGCGAAGAGGTGCAAATAGTATACTCGATGTTAGATCCTTCAGGGGTGCTGAATGTGGCTCAGACCATTTCCTCGTTAAAGCTAGATTCAGATGTAAAATAGCGATGCATAAAATTACTAAGAAAACTTCAGAACCTAAATTTCATCTGGATTTATTGAATGACCCAGATACTCGGGAAAAGTATAAATTAGCACTGATGGAGTGCATGAAAGAACCAGAAATGGGAGATCGGAGCAATGTTAGCAGTAATGGAAATGAAATCGAAGAAAATTGGGAATCTTTGAAAGCTGGAACTCTGGGAGCCGCAGCTAATATAATTGGACAGCAACCTAAACCAGATAGATCTGAATGGTTTGATGAGGACTGTGACTCGGCTATTAAGGCCAAAATCTCAGCGTATAAAAATTATATAAACAGACCATCAAGGCTAAGGAAACAAGCTTACGAGCTAGCAAGAAAGGAAGCCCATAGAATCTGTAGAAGCAAGAAACGTGCATATATTAATAAGAAACTTCAACAAATGGATAAAGATTTTAAAGAATCCAGATCTCATAGTGGCTTCAAAATGATTAAAAACATTAAAAGGGGTTTTGTTGGTAGAACTGATCTTTGTAAGGATGTAGATGGGAATATAATAGGAGATACTAACCAGATCAGAGGGAGATGGAAACAATATTTCGAGAGTTTGTTGAACTCTCATTCCTCGGATTTGGAAGAAACGCCATGTATCGAGGAGGACGATGTACTAATAGACCCTCCTACAAGAGATGAAGTAGAGAAGGTCACCCAGGCTCTTAGAAATAAGAAGGCACCTGGAGTGGACAGAATTCCTGCGGAACTAATTAAATATGGTGGACAATTTATGGTATCTCAAATCCATAAACTAATTTTACAGATATGGGGACAAGAACAGATTCCAGAAGATTGGAAGAAAACAGTAATCGTACCTATACACAAGAAGGGAGACAGATTAGCCTGTCATAATTATAGAGGGATATCACTGCTATGTACCACATACAAAATTTTCACTACTCTTGTTCTTAAGAAATTGCAACATTTTGCTGAGCCCAATTTGGGAGAATATCAGGGAGGATTTCGCAAAGGTAGATCCACGATAGATCAAATTTTTACCCTGAAACAAATACTTGAAAAATGTGGAGAACACAATATAACCATACATCAGATATATGTGGATTTTAGCCAAGCATATGACAATATTTTAAGAAATAAATTATACAGCATTTTATCACATTTTAAAATACCTAACAAGCTAATTAGATTAGTGCAGGTTACTATGACGGATATGGAAGCACAGGTGAAAGTTAAAGGAGAGCTCTCGGACCCTTTTAAAGTGGGGCAGGGCCTGAAGCAGGGTGATGGACTGGCGCCAACACTCTTCAACTTGGCATTAGAATTCGTTATAAGGAAGCTAGGAGTAGCTGTGAACTCCACAATACAAACAAAGAGTATTCAAATCCTAGGCTACGCGGATGATATTGGGATCCTGGCAAGACAATGGCATAGGGGAGAGGAAACAGTGCAGGCACTTAACGAAGCTGCAAAGGAAATAGGATTAAATATAAATGTTGACAAAACAAAAGTAATGAAATTACTAACCAAATCAGATACGGGAACACAACAACACGAACTTTGGGTTGAGGATAATCAAGTAGAGAGAGTAGGCCAGTTTCGTTACCTGGGAACCTGTATTACAGAGGACAATAATGAGATGACAGAGATTCAAAAAAGAATCAGCATGGCAAACCAAACATATTTTAGCCTTATCAATGTAATGAAGTCCAGAGTAGTTCATAGGAAAACTAAAATCCTCCTATACAAAACTATGATCCAACCAGTACTAATGTACGGATGTGAGACTTGGACCTTTTCCCAGAAGGGAGCAGACATGATAAATATTTTTGAGAGAAAGGTACTACGAAGAATATACGGACCCATCAATGAAAACGGAACATGGAGAATAAGAAATAATACTGAACTAAAACAACTGTATGGAACACCAATAGATATTGTAATTCGTCTGAAGAGGCTACAATGGGCCGGGCATGTGCACAGAATGCCAGAACAAAGGATACCGAAAAGGATAATGAAGGCTTCATTTGATGGGAAGAGGTCCCAAGGACGACCAAAAAATAGATGGGAGGATGCCGTTAGAAAGGATGCTGAACAGCTGCTAGGAATCAGAAACTGGAAATCGGCGGCGGTGGATAGAGAAGTCTGGAGGAGAAAGATTGGGGAGGCCAGGGCTCGATATGGGCTGTAGTGCCATATGATGATGATCTAAATTGACTACTGTACGCTCTTTGAGCTTGTGTAGTATATTAAATATAATAGCCTATGTGAAAATGCGTCACTCTCACTAGTAGTGTGACGAGTGAATGAAGGTTTATTATGGCTATAAAAAATTATATTGTACTATTTTATGAGTGCTGTTATTTTTTTAATTATGCACATTCACAATGCTTGTTCAAGTCACAATGAACACATAATACAACACATACTAGTTCATTATATTATTAGAATACGTTTATTATGTTCGTTTCTGTGTACTACAACATAATGAGATAAGATACAATTTCAAATTATGATGACTTTAGTTCCCGTAAAACTAGCAAAGTCAACAAGAAGTAAATTATTCTGGAGAGGAAAAATAGGTGTCTCTCTCTTTTGTGTATTTTAAAGCATGAATTTCATTTATTTAAGACTTCGATTATAGTCTACCTGTTGTACGTTGTACGTTCAGCAAGTTTTCCTCACATTTTTCCCGATTTGATCAGTTCTTGTAGTCACTAATTATCGCAATCTTCTCCCAGAGCGACAATTTATAAACCAAAATAACAGAATTATTTATCTTAAAAACAAATAGGAAATACAAAAATGTACTCACGTCTGAAGACACTGAAAATCACCACTTGGTCTAAATCTGAAACAAAAAGACCAGACGAGTTACAACTGTAAACTTCCTGAATCAAATTTTATCGTCATTGCTTTTGTTTCAATTCTCAATTTATTTTTTCCTTGAGGTTTTATAACTTCATGACAAAGCCACTGAAATAATAATATCAAAATAACAATAGAGTCTATGCAACACGCTGAGTGTGTAATCAGCAGAGTTAGGATTTTTTTAAGTGCAATTTCCATATGGAAAAAAAGAAGGCAAAATAAGAACAAAGAGGTTCTAAATATACATAACTTTTTGTTACACATAAGTTATGTATATTTAGAACCTTTTAGAACCTTTAATTTCATGATCAGCAGGCAACAGATTAATTCCAGGGGAAATAAAAATAAAAATGGATTATTTAGATTAACTATTTTTTATTGTTGCAGATGTGCCTTCAGTCTCATGTTTGCTGAAAGCAGACAAGGTTCACTAGTCCCACGTCCACTGTAAGCTGAAGAATACTTCATTAAAAGTTACTTAAAATCTTATATATTGGAACGCAACAAAAATGGTTATACAGTATAATAAATTAGTTAAAACCCCGTGGCCGTCCAATTTAATTTGGGATTTTTCATTTTTTACTGAGTCGCAAAGGCAAATTCCGATTTGGATATTTACTTCCCATGACTCATCCCCACTATTTCATCCTGTACCATAATTATTAAAATTGAATATCAGTTGAAATTAATAAACGCCATAAATATATCAACAATAGAAAACAGATGCACAGAAACGGCCAATTGTTATACACAGAACTTGATTCTTATTATAACCCCTGATTTTCAAACGAGTATAAATAAAGCTAGATTAAAATAAAAATTTGTTGAAAAATAGGTATCTAGTTTTACGATGAAATTTAATCCTCTCGATATCATAGCTGATGATTCACAGGTACTCATGAAGACAACATTTGTTCACGAGGCACAACATATAAAGGTTCATATTGCTCCTTTCTATTATGTCTACTTGCGTTTGAGTAACACAACAGAGCAGTTATGGTAGGCATATAAATTAAAATGTATACTACGTTTCAGAAAGCGTAATTGCCGAGAGCAAAATACTCTTTATTCATACGGCTGTTGCAATCGTTTTTATACTTCAAGCTTGAAACACTCACTGATCAAACATACATTTGAAAGGATACGGTCTATCGAATTTGAGAGACCAAGGCCTATGGACGAATTTGTATCGGCCTATGTGGATGTTTTACCTTTGGTGGGATATAGCCTATACTATAGGTGTCGGAGGGAACTGTTTTGTGGAGGTTTCTGACACCTAATTTAGTCCTTTGATCACATGCCATGATATCATTGTTACAGACTGTTTTCGATTTTCAATGCCCGAACCGCTATTTTCAGGGCTCTTTAGTTTCACATGCACTCAAATCAAGTTGAGTGACTAGATATTCCAGTTCCACTCCACATACTGTGTCATTCCATACAAATTAAAACGTTTTTACTAAACTTTGATTTTATACAGTGAACTAGAATTAATTGAATTAAAAACAGTTACACATTTTTAACAGATATTAACAGATGTATCCAAAAGCAGGTGTTTATGATAATTACGGTATTTAAATAATTGTTATGTACATTTTTAGAATGTGTGCTAAAATTATGCAGAAAATTTGCGGTGATTTCACAATAATATTTGGATGCCCATGGCCTCGATATTGTTTGTCTCTGTCGGGCACCCATGTGATATTAGGGAAAGGGTGAACCGTTGGTTTGGTAGTGATTAAATGCCATGGGTAGTACTGTATCTACTAAGTCGGTAGATTGCCACTATAGTCCGCATGGTTTTAGAAGTCAAGTCATATGAGCTGAGCTAATGCGTGCATTAAAATTACGAATTTCCAATAGTATTTAGAAGTTATGCCTTATTCGAATGCCCACGGCACACGCATGAGCAACAGAGTTTCCTACTCTTCAATCCCCCAAAATACTATTGGAAATTTATTTTAATGCACGAGAATTTGGTAGACAATTTACGAATTCGTTATTCTGTACATAATTAATTCATATTCCTTCAGACTTTAAAAAGAAACGCCTTGTTTCGTTTTGCAGAAACAAAATGCAGGACTACAACAGTCTGAATAATTGTATGGTCTAAATTAGGGTTTGAAACTTTATAATACTTTTATTGCTGAGAATCGTGATTTTATAATATATAGTCTACCAAATTACTATAAAACTTAAAAACTAGTTAATATTAATAACCAAGTCTTATTTTTTCCCTTTCATTTGTTTCATCATATTCTTCCACCTACTTCTCTTTATAAATGACTTATTTAAATATAAACATACTTGTAAAATAGAGTTCTGATTTTGGAATTCTGACTTTCTATTTTAATTTTCTTTAGTAAACTTTATGGAAATATTTTAAATTTATATATTATTTTTAGCATATATTTGTAAATTTATTTCTTCTCTGACATTTGCATCACCTAAACACGAGCTTTGCATCTGGGGAAAGTACATATGTAAGATTTTGTAATGTTTGATTAAAAATAAAAATATAATTGCATATAGGCCTATTTAGTATATTCTTATGTAGTATGTCTTACTATTCTAGCATACCGGAATCATTCTATATTTTATTAGACTCCTTTAGAATATTCAAAAGTGCTTTTTTTTTACTATGTCTCTATGGCGTGTTGTTACTAAGTTTACCATTTCGGAATTTCTTTTAACACATTTAATTTTCTTCGGATTATTATTATCTTTATTTTTGTACTGTATTTTGTTGCTTTATTTATTTATTTATTATATATTATTATTACATTTCATTACTTACATTATTTCACATTTAGAACAAGTAAAACAAATAAAACCAACATGCCCCTATATGAGCAAAGCTCGTGAAATTCTAGCATATTTTGTAACGTACTGACTTCTCAAAACATGTATACACAGTTTTGTTAAAGGAAAATTCACACCACTACTGGGAGCAATTATCATGAAGATATGCAACAATTGTCCACCCTCGCCATTTCATACATAAAACAAGCGCTTGAACTTGCCAACCACATAGCTCAGGCCGACACTTCCACGTTTAAACTCATCTTAAGCTTGGCTAAGCATTTAGCACCCATCCCCCTTTTCCTATAGCCATCTCACTCACTTAGAGCAGCTTGTTATTGCGGTAGGTCAGGGAACCAAAGTCTTGAGAGGCTTCAGAACACTATTAACTGCTCTCAGACACAACAACTGCAGTAGCAACACATTAAAAGGAGTAAGACAGAACCCATTGTCCCATTTACCGCCCCTCAAGGTGTTAGCGTACAGACAATGAAAACATGATGAATGAGTAGCCAGTAGCAAGATCGTATTCCACCACACACGTCGCACGTGCCACTCCTAAATAAACCTACTAAGGAGGGAAGAGAAGTAAATTATGATCGATGTATGCCATAAGTTAGCGCACTCCTCTTTGCGAAGCAGATTATTAATAGAGGTTAAAGAAAAGATACCGTATATTTACCGCTGGAAAAGCTGAGTCCAGAAGTTCTACATAATTTATGTAATTCGTATTCACTTACAATAAATCTGTACCTCAGAGCCAAAGGAACGTAACTCCAAATTTCATATTTTTTTCGTTTTTTTCATATTCCTTACTAACTTCTTGACCTCTATAGAACCAATTAATATTAAATCCATAATTTCATTAGAAACCAAGATATTGAGAGCCCAAAAGTAGTGTCTCCATTCCCCTTTATTGTTAATAATTTTGTTTTTTGCTCCTCCTGTAAAATTTAGTTTTTGGCAGTTACGTTCGTTTGGCTCTGAGGTACAGAAATTTATATGCCTATCTTGTGTACGCCAGGCTTCAGAATTTAATAGATGACCGAAGTGTTGAATGGTTTTCTAAACAATTTGTGCTACAAACTTGAAATTTCGCACACTTAATAAACCGAAATTAAACCTTATACTTTCACTTTAATATCTTAATTTGTGTTTGTAATCTTAACCAAAATTGAAATCTTTATCCTCCGACAGATATCAACACATGTATATGAATTTTTTTTGCGAGAGTCTTTGATGCTTGCTTTACAAAAATATGGATTTTTATATTATTTATACTTTTTGTTAAAACATATTTTACCCAGAAAAATTAAAAATTTAAAAAGAAACTAATGTATCATTAGAATAAATATATATATTTTTAAATGAACTAGGCCTATACAGGAAATCTAAACACTTCATTACATACATCGTAAAATACATAGTGAAAAAATTTCACACCTGTATCTCTAATTTTGTGAGAGAAGATAGACTTTGAATATGGCAAAATAACATGGACATAGAAACTGCGAGAACAGGCGATTAAGGTTGCATGCACTAGCAGCTGGTAGCGGACTGGGGTTTAAAAATGGTGTAAGTAGCATCTGTTCCGTGAGTCCATGAACTTTAGCACAGTTATATTCTATAGCATGCTTCATCTTTTGATACTAAAAAAAATCCCTTTAGGCAGGCCTACAGGCTGAGGTAGATTTCGAAGTGATTTTGGTTTAATTTATTGTCGCTGCGCAGCATTCTTCTTCTTTAGCCTTGGCATGACAAACCCGCAATAATAACTTTTTCAAACATTCAAATCTCGCCTTATATGAGAGCTATCGAGAAACTAGTTATTGATTTGTAAAGTAGGCCTACTCATCAAGAGCTTTTCAACGATACCCCACAAGACGTGGTTCCAAAAATTTCGAATTTCCATCCCCCACTCGTACCCTCAAAACCCCCGAATCGTTGGTGTCACTGTGAACTCCATAGGGAATTCTCTAATTTATTCAAACAGGGTTTCCCTCTATACTACATAGGGGATGAGATATACTTTTTTCAAAATTTTAATCCCCTCCCCGACCCCCTCCTTGGGCCAATTTTGCTCATTAACGAACTTGTCCGAACTATTGGGCCTAAAAATAACATAATAAAATTCGATTCAAATATCTTCAAAATTACTGTCGCTAGCGTGTAAAGATATATAGGCCTATATATATAAATATCACATTTTTTTTCTTTTTTACAGGGAGGCATGAAACGTAAAGATATAAAATAATTTTTCGAAAATCATGACATGGTATCGATTGCAATAGGTAGATTTTTCTTCGAAATCTACCTAAAACATATCACCTTTTAGCAATACGGCAAAGTCATCACTTCAGTCATTCCTTAATTAGAATATTTTAGAAGAGAAATTCCTCTGACACCTGCATTAGAACCCGTTCATTGCCGCGCTTACGTGAGCCCGCCATTCAACCCTATTCTATGATAAGTCCATCCAACCATCCTTCGCAAATCCTACTTATCTTACAATTGTCCTCCCACCTACGACTTCGTCTTCCAAGAGGTATTTTCCCTTCGGGTCTCCCAGTCAATATGTTTAGATATGTCTTTCCTCCCCCATGTCCAGCCCACTTCATCCTCCGTGATTTAATTACCTTGTATATTCGGTGAAGAGTACAGATTATGAATGTCGCCATTATTCAGTTTTCTCCAGTCCTCGTTTTCATTTCTCTTAGATTCGAATATTTTCCTAAGCACCCTGTTTTCGATCATTCTCATATTATGTTCTTCCCGAAAAGTAAGGGGCCTTGTCTCACATCCATACAATATAACTGGCAGGATATGTATTTCTTATAAATTTATATATTTCTGGACAGAAGACGAAAAGAAAAAAGTTTCTGAATTGCATAAAAACCATGCTGCACTGTCATATTGACAGTGGCGAGTCTCTGTATTTTAAGTGTAGCAGTGTGGTGTAGAGAAAATGTGTCAATCTTCAAGAAGCGCAGTGATGTACACCAATATCAAACCCGAGGAGCAGACAAAATTGATAGATGTCCTTTCGGACTATCAAAATTACGAATTCTTATATAGGTCTTGGTGAAAAAATACTGAATTGGGTACCTACAGACGTACTTAATCTTACAGTAAATGAGTTCAAGAGATGGTTAACTAATTGGCTTTTAGATAAAGCACTGTATAATACAAACGAAATGTTTTTGAATGAAGGTGATGAATATGTTAGAGACTAACATAATTGTAATTTTTTACAAAACCTATTGCAGCAGTCGCTGCCTAATGGTCGCTGATGTCAAGTTTTAATTCAAGTTTTAATTCATACAGATTCTGAAATCGAAGTACTATATTGTAATTTATTTTTATAATAGTAATGTAAAAAAATAATGCTAATAATAACAATGATAGGTCATCCGTTTTGTTCTTATGGGTGTTCTTGATAGCGTGGTGTTTATTTATTCAGCTGGGCTTAGGCGTTTATTGGTTGCCTTGTGTGTGTATTTTTCGAGGACGTTGTGTAGAGTTTTAGACGTCATTATTCAAGAATTTCCCCATTGTTTAGCCTATCCGGTTTCTCTGCATCATGGTTCCAAGAGACTATCTCCTAAAATACGTTGTCACATCTTTCCAAGTCGTATGAGAAGAATAGCATAGCCTAAACTTGAAAAAAGAAATAATAATATAATAACGGAGAATTTACGATAACTACATATATTGTTACGCATGCCGATGTGGATGACGACGAAGGACAGGCAATGGGTAGGATTAGGAGAACATAGACCTGAGACATTGGGTGTGGTTCTGTTTGCTACTGTTGACATGGAGGGGGCTAACAAAACAATCCATCCCTGTGTTTGAGCAAATACAATCGTGTCTTAGGAAAATAGTAGGCTTACCAACCTGTGCAAAAGCCGATAACACCTACTAAAATGTTGATACTAAAAATGTAGGATATGATACTCTTTCGGACAAAGTAGGTCTTAAAGCCTGAGTAAACGATGGGCGGCAATACAGTACAGTGGCACGATATCGTCGTGTACTCACGTTTATGAGTGTCTGCTCTCTGCTCTATTCTCCCATAATCTGCATCATACACATTCCATACCCTGCCCTCTCATTTGTATATTTCAAAATGATTCTACATTTTCAAAAAATGAAAAAGTTGCCACGACTCACGCCTCATCCCTTGTATATTCTTGTACCCCCCCCCCCGTTGGGGGCATAGGTCCTCCAAATCCAGGTTTTGGTACTTAGAGTAATTTTGTTACGCTTATTTCCCG
The DNA here is from genome assembly GCA_964059195.1 of Ectobius pallidus. NCBI lineage: Eukaryota > Metazoa > Arthropoda > Insecta > Blattodea > Ectobiidae > Ectobius > Ectobius pallidus. The sequence goes on from CAXKWD010000003.1 coordinate 60,606,608, forward strand.
AGAGAGGGCAGAGGAACAGGTGGTAAGCCCATCGCCTCACAACCCTCTAGGAAACTAAGGTATTACGTGAGCGTGAAAGGGCTGAGGAATTTTGTCCAGAGGCTCTAATTTTGGCTTGGAAGTTCTTTAGCGTGCCGTAAATCTTCGACATGGACCCCCTCCCCTGTTTGAAGTCCCTCCCGATGGACTCCGTGCCCAGGATTTTTACGTCCTGAAAATTCCAAAGACTATCGTCTGGGTTTGAACCCGCGATCTTCAGATATAAAATGCAATATTTATAATAAGATACATATACATATGAATATAATAGTATATGTAATAATAATAAATAATTATCTGAGACTTCGTATTAATATTGACAGTTAGGTGTGACAATTAAATGAAAAAAAAAACGTAAAATGGGTTTAAGATTCTCATGAGTTCATACACTTAAAAAATTCCGCGTTGCTTGAAACGAAAACCCAGAATTACCTAGGTAGACAGTGAAGGACCCTAATAATTAGGCCTATGATTCCAAAACAAAAATAATTACCGTAGGTATGGGTCTATGATAATTTCACTAGAGGTATTATGTTTTAGATAGGTTAGGCCTATATGATCTGTTTGCAATGACTTCCTGGATCAGATTCCAAATAGAGGTTTTGGAAACCCTTAGAATTAGTGGAAGTTGAGGCTCTTTATGCATCGGCTGCCTTCACACCCTATGTTATTCCTGAGAGGTTTGTTGATTCAAGTCAGCTCAACTTGAGCATTCGGAAGTCTGAAAATTATTTGGCCTTAACCCTTTCAGAGCAGAATTTTATACATCAATATAAGCAATCATCAACTGATATCGTCAATTAGGAAATTTTTAGCAAGTTAGATGGTTTCTATGGATGGAAATTCTAAATTGGGATAAAAATCCATTATGCTGTTAAACTGTATTTTGAGGTGAATCAAATAGATGTCAGTAGCAGTGAAAAGATTAAAATTGTTTAGGAACTAGTCAATAAATCCACTTGGGAGAGAAGTTTTACAGTTTTGGGGATTTTCAGAAGTCCCGCCCAAACGGCTGCTCTTAAAAAGGGAAAAGTCGTAACTATGAATTTGTATACACCCCGAACGTATTAAGACAATTAGGTTATTTTATTTAGGGAGAATACCTATATGGGGATGGAAAGACAAGCGAAAAATAAAAAGTTGATGACCTCACTAAATACTATTTTGGTAAAATGTTAAATGAAAGCGTGATTTCGTTGAAAAATTTTGAATGATTGGATATTTAGTAACAATTATACTGTGTGTATATATAATGCATATACTCGTATATAAACAATTCATGCAATATATATATCTTTATATATTTGTACGTGTGGTGTGATTATAAATTTTGCTTTCATAGCATGTTATAATTTTGTTTATTCGTACGGTTGTAATAGAATGTTTTAAATGTGAAATCCTTATAAAAACGTTCTTTATATATTTCGATGGCTCTGGGAGCTATATAACAATTTTCCCCCTATGGCTGAGTGGTTAGATCACTTACCTTCTACCGCTGGGACCCGGAAACAAATCTCGGTGGATCCATGTGGAATTTGTGGTGGACAAAATGGGTCAGGGCAGGTTTATGTGCTCCTGTTTCCCCAGCCGTTTGTCAACCCACCGTTGCAGTAAAAGATTTATTAATACAATTTGCACTTATTGACTCCCTGATCCCGCAATATATATTTTTTTCATGAAGTATTATCGCATAATAAGAGTATGTTTTGTTGCAGTTCTGTTTTACGCAATGTTGCATAACTTGTTTTGTATGACGTCATAAATAAAAGCAGTCGTCACATCCGATATTGTAGTTACCTAAGCAGAGCCAATAACATTGTTTTTGTATTGTGTATTGGATTAGTTTAATTTATGAAAATAGATTAAAGTGCTTGATACAATGATACATCAGTTGTAACAGTGTAAATATATATTCATTTCTTCTACCGGCCACATAGGTTATATATTATAAGGAAGTAATGTGTTCGATGCTCAAAATTCATAGGAAAAATATACGTTTTGAGGTTCCCTGAATACAAAAATGCAATTTTCATAAACATGTCTGCGTAAATGTTTGTATGTGTGTGTGTGTGTGTGTGTGTGTGTGACACATAGCTCCATATTTCTGTAATAATTATAATTGCAGTAGTAAAAAAGTAAAAAGTAAAGTGATCCCTATACAGGCCATGGAGACCCAGAGGGTTCCAGGAAGTTGAGGCTCCCAGATTTTGGACATTCGGAACGTGAATATGGTAAGGTTGTCAGCCTTACGCACCGGCCGCCTTTGCTCCCGTACTCATTTCTGTTAGAGGCTGAGTCGACCCCAGGGCCATAGTGCCACCAGAAGGATTAGGCCAATTGAAAAATTCCAACGACCTCATAGGGAATCGAACCCGCGACCTTCCGGTTTGTAGCGCAGCGCCTCAACCACTACGCTACGGCGTACCCCAATTGCAATAGTACTTTGTACAATCATTGAAAGGATAGTATGATATTATTTACCACATCAAGGCGTAGATGTCTATGCCCATATTGTATAAATAATACAACAGCCTATGCTTATTTATGTGAATTTACTTTGTGTATAAGATGTAAATGCTATTAATACACGCTATACCACAGCTCACAATGATGTTTTAAGACTTGTTCTGCCTAGAGCCAGCGTAACAGGCAAATAATACTTTATATGACATGCGGAAACTAGAAATACACTTCATGCCTTCATGTTTTGCACGGCGTATAGCCTTGGATACATCACGTGGCTTAGGAGTGAAGCGCATGTGAGCTCGGCTGGCTGGCCGCCGCTTCTAACCCCATTTTCCACGAAGCAGCGGTGATTTCTCTGTGCAGTTAGCCTAACAATAGTTTCTACTCAGATCAAACAGCATGAAAATAAAGTCTTCAAACTATGGAAATATATTTCGCTGTCACCATAGCGTAAATTCTAAAGTAACCTGATGCACCAAATATGGAGTTTAGACCTACGTAGGTTGCAGCGCTTTGGGCCAGCGATTGGGAATATTCTCTTTTGTTCACTGATTAATGTCGAGTTTGAACTTCAGGAACATTACAGAACCCAAATGCCGACACGCCGACGGTAGTATACAAAATGTGGCCTCTGTAAGATGTAGGTCTGTTAGTTATTTTTAAGTAGCATGGGAATTGCAGTTATTATTCTCTTTACAATAACGCTAAAGCGTAATGTTTCAGTCGAAATAGTTACGCTTACAGTAAAATTTATGGGTCGCTTCGAGTTCCTACAAAATCCTAGACGGTAAACATTTTGAGAACTCAAGTTATGTGAATTACTGCAATCTCTGAAAAATGGCAACATGTTAATTCTTAAAATTGCCCTTCACATTATTATGCCTGTGAAACTTTTCATGCAGACCTTAATGCTAATTTTTATAATCAACTCCCTCATAGGCCTATATTCAATTTTTTTTAAACGATGAAGAAAAAAATGAAACACGCACATATGTAAAACCATACAGTTCAGTAAATTTTGTCTCATTAAGGAAAAAATAACATACTGAAGAAATTAAACAAGTAAGTCGATGAACGAATGTTTATGTGGGCCCATCATAAGATTGGTTACATGAAGAAAGTATCTTACAGGAACTTAATTTAAAGAATTTGACATATTTGTTTATTTATTAAAATTATTTTTCAGAGGATTTATGCCTAGCTTTGACAATGTTATAATTTTAATCGGGGCTGCCACATCTCGGGGTCGGGCCCAGGACCAGGTCGCGGGCCCATTACCGACCGCCGACCATACTCATTCATCGTCTCTTCCCTTCTCCATGGAGCTTTCTTCTCGTTACTCGTGTAAGAGATAATTTTATCAAACTTTCCCAGTTTTCCATAAAATTTTATCACATCACCTTGTCCCTTGGGTCCGGCAGCCCCCCCCCCCCCCCACCATGTGGCGGCCCTGATTTTAATATCTAACTTTTGACAATGTTGTAATAATTTTGAACAATGAACAAAGAAAAAAATTAACCACATCAGGCCTGCATTAAAGTTCTCAGTCCCAAGTGTATGTTAAGTGGGAGGGAAAATTTTGTTTTGTAGTAATTCACATAACTTGTCTTTGTATGAATTCACGTATCAATTTGTAGGAATTCACATATCAAAATCCTACAAGCAGCAACTTTATAGGAATTCATGACTAGGCCAAATAAAGTTCTTCGTAAGAAGACCGCCCTCCCCAAAAATAATACATGAGATATTCTGGGGTTGCAAAGGGGGGAACCGGCACTGCTATAGACCATCATCTGAATTTTTGTGACAACGAAACTTCTGTTTCATATATTAAAAAAACAATGTTGTTATAGTATATAACGTCGATTATTTTAAGATATCCTGTCTTTGGAGAAGGGCTATATTTAAAAAATCTTAAGCTAGTGTAAGTATAAGTATAGCCCTTATTTGTCCCCTCGGGGCACGGGCCTCTTCTTTTGAGGGAAGGTGGCTTGGTAAGGCAGTAGTGTGACATAATTTTAAAAATCATATTAACGAGCTGCAGTATACAGGCCTATTGTTAGATTCCTTAGAAAACTTTGAATAAAAAGTGTCATTGTCATCACTAGTCTAGCATATACTCCTAGTATCGGATTCATCATATATTAGATGTAATTTATCGGGTTCGTATTAGAAGCGGATTCTGGGGAACCATAGGGACCGCGGCCCTCCCCACTGGTTTTCCTTTTACTTTGATTTGATTTTTTTATTCGTCGAAATTAAAAAATAATTACATAGTAAAATAACATTTAAATTTAATTAAATACAAAACAAAAATAAAAGCGTTTATGTACTTGTCCCATTTCAACCCGAGGATTCCAAAATGCAAGTTGAATAGTAGGCTATTTGTGTTCTGGATTGCTTGCGTCAAATGCGTAGGCAAGTCATGACAACCCACAAGACAGAAATTGTTTGAGTCCCTTATCATTATTCCTTATTATAAATGACTAATTGAATTGTTGTGAACTATTAGAAACCAAATATTTCACTTCTGCTGGCTCCAAACATTATTATGATCCAAGACTCTATAACTCCATAATTAGGTCATATCCAAAATGAGCAAATATAAAGAAAAAATATTCAATAAGAATATTAAGTATCTTATTTCATAAGTTATACTTTATTTCATTCTGATATTATTATGATATTTAAGGAACTATTTAATTATATAGGCTAACTCACAGGTTATTGGAACTACTTCCACTTTGTTCTTCAACATTCTAGGTTGTAGATTTTAAGATTTAGTTGTTTTTTTATGTTATTTACTAGTGCATATTAGAATAAACTGAACTGTACCCGAACATGAGCATTTTGCTCATTCGGGTAACATTATACGAAGCGCGTCCATAAAGTAAGTATCCTTGGGGCCGCTTACAGAAAAAAAACACAATTTCAGGAAATATTTAATGCAACAGACACAGCAAGTGTTCAGCTATTTTTCAACATATTCGCAACAGGAATTGAAACATTTGTCATACCATGGAACCAACTTTTCAACACCTGTGTCGTAGAAGTCTGCCGCCAGGGATTTGAACCACTGTGTGACAACCACCTTCGCCTATCTGTCATTCTTTATCATTTCGTGAGGTGTAGGAAAAGATGAAAATCATTGGGAGTGAGGTCAGGGCTTTAGGGTGGATGTTTAAACACCTCCCAGCCGAACTTCTGCAGGAGTCTTGCTAGGAGGTGTTTAAACATCCACCCTACAGCCCAAATTTCGAACCCAATGATTTCCATCATTTCCTACACCTAAAGAAATGACAGGGAATGACAGAGAGAGACGGAGATGTTTGTCACACAGTGGTTCAAATCCCTGGCGGGAGACTTCTACGAAACAGGTGCTGAAAAATTGGTTCCAAGGTATGGCAAATGCTTCAATTCCGGTGGCGAATATGTTGAAAAATAGCTGAACACTTGCTATGTCTGTTGCAATAAATATTTCGTTGAAAATGTGTTTTGTTTCTGTAAACGGCCCCAGGGAAACTTACTTTATGGATGCGCCTCGTTTGTAAGTAAATAAAAAAATATTTCAGATCAGCATTTACTTTAAGGTAAAAAGTCCGTTATTTATTTGATTCATTGTTTTAATTTTTGTGTAGTAATATGTAAAACCAACACATTTATCAACAGAACCAAAACTCTGAGTAACTGAGAAGTTTGGAGGAATTCCCCAGAAAGCCTATAAACTCATCATTTTGCACTTCGTTAAAAAAAATCCCTCTTTTTGGGGATGTTCCCCGCCCCCAATAATTGCAAACTTTTCTTTATGTCGCCCCCCCTTTCAATAAGTTAGATCCGCCCACGATTAATATTCATTTCAGCATAATGTTTTAAGTTATAGTTAAGCAGAGCACATGGCAGCAGAGCGCTGAACTGGTGTGATTCGAGTCCCCGAGCCGAATCGATACAACTCCAGCCACTCGCATACTGGCGATCGTACTATTCTATCCAGTACACGACAAACAAGCGAGCAATTTGCAAAATTATACCTCACACTTTATTCCTTTCCACTCCCAACACATTACCTTACGTCACTTCTCTGTATTTTACAAAATACCACAGAAATTACCATACTTTTTTCTGTCAACTTCCCACTTAGGAAGAAGAATCAAAACATTTATCTATATCGATTTTCTTACCCTATAAAAGTATAAATAACATAAGGTGTGTTTCACTTCACTTTGATATAAAATAACGTACCTAAGCAAACTGCTGACATTTGAGCGATGTGTATGGTAATATTATGCGCATTCCGTATGAGTTTATACATTTTGTTTTCTATTTTTGTTATTCAGTTTTATTAAAACATGATATGGGGTACCCCAAATAATTATAGATACATTCATGGTCTAAATTAGTATAACAATACACATGTAGATAAAAATAAGAAAATGGTAAGTTAGGCCTATAAGTTAAGAACGTAAATAATCTAACTAAACTAATAATGTACACATACAAGTTATAAATTTAACAGCACAAGTATTTTTCTACGCAACGGTATGTTTTTTAATACAGAAGAACAGATAATTCAGTCTTGAGTTTGTTAAAATTGTCGATTTTCTTCAGTTTGTTTGGTAATTTGTTGAATAGTTGTACACCGTTATGTGCAAAAGAATTTTAAATAACTTTGAATTGTATAACAAAACAGCTAAGTTTGATTTTCCTTCTTGTATTATTAGAATGAACCAATGAATTTGTTTTAAATACATTAATGAATACTTTTACATTCAAAATAGCATAGTATATGTACAGAAATGGTAACGCCATAATGATTATTAAGTGCCAGTATGGTACTTTATGAGATTGTGTGTGGGGACGAAAAATGTCTGTCCGTCTGTCTGTCTGTCTGTCCGTCCGTCCGTCCGTGTGTCTGTACGCGCCATAACTCAAATACGCTTTTTCGGATTTTCATGAAACTTGGAAAACACATTTTTAATGTCCATGGGAAGAACCCTATTGATATTGAACCAAATCGGTTCACCGGTACTCGAGTAATGCCCAATTTAGTGCCTATTTTAATAGATTATGGCGCCATAACTCAAATACGCTGTATCGGATTTCCATGAAACTTGGTATACTCATTTATGACGTTCATGAGAAGTGCCCTATGGAATTTGAATCTAATCTGTTGACCGGTACCGGAGTAAACCCCAATTTAGTGTCTACTTTAAAGGCGCAATAACTCAAATACGCTTTATCGTATATTTATGAAACTTCGTATAGGCTACGTATTTATAATGTCCATGGGAAGACGTCTATTTATAATGGATAAAGTCGGTTGACCTGTTTCGGAGTAATGCTCAATTTAGTGCCTATTTTATGGTAATATACGTATTCGAAAGAATTTATAAAAAAAAATGAAAATCAGTTATCTTGACAACACTGCCTATTGTTTTACTGTGATCTTATAAGGCCTTGGAAATTAAAATACAGGTAGCTATGACAAAAAACACTATTGATTTACATGCGCTTATCCAACTAGACCGTTAAAATGACCCCGGTGGCCGAGATGGTAACGCTTTGGCCTCACATTCTGGAGTCCATGGTTCAAAACCCGAAACCGGCCAATTTGAATTTTTTTTTGTATTTTTATGTGAGTGTGCGATTGTCATGATATCACAAATCTGTACTGTTCAGGTGATGCTGGAAAATTTTAATCTCGTTAAAAAAACTAGACCTTTGTTCTTCCGTAAGCCCTGCTTAATGAATAAATCTGGAGCTTAACTTGGAAATCAATTTAAAAAAAACATATTCTGCATATCATAATTGCAGTCATAACTGATTAAACAAAAACATACTGGCACTTTGTTACATCAGTTTACCTGATTTCATTTATGTTGTTATAATTATAATAATCATAACAACAGCAGATTTAAATTATGTGCACGCAAGTCATGACACTAAATCCATTCGGATTATGTGTACTGTGTATGTAGGCGTATGTAGGCCTATACAAAATACTATAGATACAGTCAGTCTAGAAAAAAATCCCTTTAGGCAAGCCTATAGGCTGAGGTAGATTTCAAAGTGCTTTTGGTTTAATTTACTGTCGCTGCGTAGCACTCTTCTTCTTTAGCCTTGGCATGACAAACCCGCAAAAGACTGAAAAAACTATAACTGCAAAAAAAGAGGAAAGATCACTTTTTCAAACATTCAAATCTCGCCTTATATGAGAACTTTCAAGAAACTAGTTATTGATTTGTAGAGTACTCCTCAAGAGCTTTTCAACGATACCCCACAAAAATTTCGAATTTCCATCCCCCCCACCCCACCCGTACCCCCAAAACCCCCGAATCGTTGGAGTCACTGTGAACTCCGTAGGGAGTACTCTAATTTATTCAAACAAAGTTTCCCTGTATACTTCATAGGGGCCGAGATATAAATGTTTTAAAATTTCAACCCCCTCCCCCGACCACCCCCTAGGGCCAATTTTGCTCATTAACGAACTTGTCCGAACTATTAGGCCTAGAAATAACATAATACAAATTTGGTTTAAAAATCTTCAAAATTACGGCCGCTAGCGTGTAAAGATATATATATGTATATATCACAATTTTTTTGAACAGGCGGTGGTTTCGTACTTAGGGAGGCATGGAACGTAAAGATATGAAAGAATTTTTCGAAAGTCATGACATGGTATCGATTGAAATAGGCAGATTTTTCTTCGAAATCTACCTAAAATCGGGTGCGTGGAAAGCCACGTGACAGAAGTGAAATTTTTCGATTTTTTCAATTTTGAATTATTGGATTTTTTAAATTTTGGATTGTTGGATTTTGTAAATTTTGGGTTTATGGACTTCTTTAATTTTTTTTCTGATTTTTTAAAATTTTGAATCTTTGAATTTTGGATTTTTCATTTCGGATTTTTTATTTTTTAAATTTTATTGAGTTGATTGTTTTCTGTGCAGTCCGTCACAATCCCACTATTTTCGTGACGATTTTCTTTGTAAAGCAACTTTGGGTTAGCTCTCGATTTAATCACTTCAAAAACAACTTCTGTTGTAGAACTGCTACAAGAAAGTCTCCCTCTGTAGTCAATGCTAACGGAGTTATGAAGGGCACTGATACAAAGGTAATGCCATTGGGTATCGAAGTACATCATATTACTTTAACGTGGGAGTTGCTATTATTCGCAACAGGCTAGGGTATGACTGCCTGCGAAGTCTTGGTTAGAGCACACGCAATACACCGGTGCTGGAGTAGTTGCCGCTGTGTAGCAGACAGGGGGTCTCAGCCGCCGTACAAGCGATAATAGAATAAGGAAGGGGAAACAGAATAGTCTATCTTTATAATTTTAAATACAATATAGGCCTACAATTTCTCGTCGGCCTGGGTGGCGTATTTAGTATCGCTGGGTTTGATCCTGGCCCAGGTCGATGTCGTTTATGTGTGTGCATAAATGTGACAGTAGATTTACTGGTATGTAAAAAGAACTCCTGCGGGATAAAATTCCGGCACATTGGCGACGGTAACATGCCTAAGTTTCAGTACATAACCGTCGTTAAATAGCCATATACAACAACCTACCTTTTCTCAAAATCTACTACTAAGCTAGATCAAGATACCCATCCTAGAAGGCCTACCGGAAAAGGGATTTTTCATAATTTTTTTCACTGAAATGTGATTTTTTATTTTAAAAAATAATATCTACATTTTGAAGTACTTTACTACCTGAAAATATTTTAAGGATTAACCGATTCAAAAATGTTTTTTCAGTGTATAAAACATCTAAATATTCAAATGATAAAAATTTCAAGATTGTAGGTGAGAAAATGTACCTCTTACATACAAAAAGTAAACTTTCATGCAAGTTTAACCTCTGCTGTGGTTATGACGGCCAGCATAGAGCTTGACGGGGCAAATCACAGTAAACAAAAGAAGCGTTTTACTGGTATCATTAGTTTTCTGTTTTCTTGAATAAATTTGCAAAGACGTATCTCGTGTGGGTATTTTCTGAAAAAGCGCGCAATGAGCACTATTCAAAATATAAGGGTGTTCCAGTCCATGGGAAGACGTCTATTGATATTCGTACCGGAATAATGCCAAATTTAGTGCCTTTTATGTTAATATATAAGAAGTCGCGATAACTCAAATACGCTTTGTTGAATTTTCCTGAAACTTCGTATACCCATTTATAATGTAGCCTACATGGGAAGACGTCTACTGATATTGGACCAAATCGGTAGACCGATACAGGAGTAAACCTCAATTTTAAAGTCGCGGTAACTCAAATACGCTTTACCGGATTTTTATGAAACTTGGTATACACATTTATAATGCCCATGGGAAGATGTCTATTGATATTGGATGAAATCGGTTGACCTGTTTCGGAGTAATGCTCAATTTAGTGCCTATTTTATGGTAATATATCAGTTATCATGACAACATACCCAATTGTTTTACTGTGATGTTATAAGGCTTTGGAAATTAAAATACAGTTAACTATGACAAATAACAATATTGCTTTATATGCGCTTATCCAACTAGACCGTTATAAAGACCCAGGTGGCCGAGATGGTAACGTCTTGGCCTCACATTCTGGAGTTCCATGGTTCAAATCCCGAAACCGGCCAATTTGACTTTTCTTTTTGTATTCTACATATCATAACTGCAATCATAACTGATTAAACAAAAGCATACTGGCCCTTTGTTACATCAGTTTACCTGATTTTATTATCATTTAATATTGCTTACACTTATCGTATCATGGAATATTACAGATTATTGTTAATACTCTTTTTTGTATGTTGAAAACTTTATTAGACGTCTTCATTTCCCCTCCAAATATTGTATCAAGTTGAAATAAGAAATACGCTATTCTAATGGCATTCATATAAACAGAAATTTTTAATGTTTTAAAGCCAAACAAAGAATAGGCTTCTAAGTTTTTTTTATATATATATAAAATTTTCATCGTGGATTTTTCGATTTAAATTTTACCTAACAATTTTGTTTCATGTTCTTAAGAAATCTTAGAGAAATATTTTATTTAATAATATGATAAAAACAAATGGAAAAGAATAGTATAGAATAGAATAGAAGGAAGAAAGTTGTACATTCGAAATTGAACAATGCTAATAAACTTACTTATAAAATCACATTGATATTATTAGATTCATTGCTATTACTAGATTGATACCGTATAATAGGCCTATATACCGTAAGATACTTAAAGTAAAAACTGTCTAAAAATAACCCGAGAAAAAGTTCCACCTAAATGTTAAACAGATGTAGTTTTATTGATTTTGATTCGGGCAATTTTATTAATATTAATATATATATATATATATATATATATATATATATATATAATAAATATATCAATAAGCTGACTGATGATATTATCATAGGTAACATAACGAGAAATCTGGATGTTATATTGGTAATTTATCTTTAGAGAATCCGGACCTCGATTTATAGCCTATGTATTGTGATAATTTAGTAAATACTTACAGAATTAATCATTAAACCATGAAAATGAATAAAACACATCGCTATTTGTGTCATTGTAAGTGAGATTGCCGATGGCTAAATAATCGATACCGTATAACTTATCATGAAGATGGTGCTGCGAGTTTTAGGGTAAACTCTTTGGCACCTTTAGGCTAAAACTAGTGTTATTAATATTTTATTTACCATCAAGCCTAGGTTTATACGCCATTATCTCATATGCGGCTATATATATATATATATATATATATATATATATATATATATATAAGTATCCAATCGCTGTGGTAAACATTTTTTTTACCAAAGAATCTACAGATATAAAAATTACTCAGTGTTCAGTCTCTGTGAATTTACGTTAAAAACAACTGATAAAAATAAAACGGTAAAAATTATGTCGTGAGACACTTGCAATTGCTTGAAATTTCACATAGGCCTATTCTTATACTGGATTGTGTGATTGGTCACACAGTGATTCATGAGCTAAAAATAGTCAATGTTAATTCAAACTGAAATAATCGTGAACTTATTTAACTATAATATCTCTTGATGAAATTGAGGCCAAGCTCAATTAGCATTCACTTCTTTTTCATACGTCATATTATTCTATAACATATCATACGCCTACCACAGGACTAATAGTTCAGTTTTTCCGTAAAAATACCAATCCAAAATTTATTCGGAGCTGCAAATGTATCTCTGAATTCATCGTATCTTTAAAACTCTCATAGATTTAACTGAATCGGGGCAACTTATAGCCTATTGTTCAAATAACAGTAGATTAATGTTAATCCACAACTACTTTTTAATTGTACTCATAAGTAATACTGTGTCTAGAAAATCATTAATTACTAATACGTATATGACTAATAAATTTATTGTTAATGGAGAGGGATCAATTCTGTGAATCAAACATAGGACAAAAAGGGTTCCCTGTTGTGTGATCTGCAGGTGCAGTGCCTTCTAGTAAGACAACTTAAACATGCACGAAACAGGTGTTGTCTTTCCGCAATGTCTTGGAGAAATGACAATCGACAGCCTAACATTTTCTCTTAAATATTTCTTCATCACTGGATAAAAGTTATTTTAAATTTTGTAAAGGTCATATCTCCTTACCACTTACATCTTGTATCCAATATCCAGTGAGCTGTACTAAGTAAAATTTAAGAAATCAAATTAAATCACAAAATATAATAGCCTTTTTCGGAGCATACTTTATCACAATTGTACTTTTGTTTATCCTAAAGATAAAAGCTATCCGGAAATGAGTTATGTCTTCTAATAATTTTAAATAGTTAGTTTATCGTAATAGATACATATATATTTGTGAGAAAACGCCAGTTCTTCAAGACGGTAGCGTGTCTAAAGTCGAAAACTTCCATAAACTAGTTCTGAACTGCCGATTTTCGCCATAGCAATACAGTCGCGCTGTTGACGAACATTTCAAGGTATGGCTTATTATTGACACTATTATTTCTATGGTACACTTATACCAAGAATTAAAATATAAATAAAGATGCCAGGGATTTAAAAAAAAATTAAACATTACTGTTCAGGCCTAGGCCAAGTAGAAACTTATGCCGAATATTTTAGAATACTAATATAGTGGCAAAGTCTTCGTAATTTAATTGCTTTAAACGTCCATTTAAAATTATGATGAATTGTTTGTGCGTAATTTATTCCCCTGATGTTATAACTGTCATTTGTCAAATACTAAAATGACATGAAATTGAGATTTTTTTACCAGCATTGGTGATTTTTGTTTTGGAATCTTCAGCAATAAATTAATGTTGATCCACAACCATATATTTTTAGTTGTAGGCCGGGTTGAAACTAATACTGGTCTAGGACACAAATAATTACCATCACATGAGTAACGAATTTATTGTTAATGGGTTTTCGACCTAGGTTAGTAGGCTAGATACAGAATTAAAGATATTACTTAAATCTCCCTGTGCATTCGTTTTGTTCAATCACTGTTTGTTCAACTCACATGTGTTGTTCGTCCAAATTGATTTACAAGAAAGTAAGTGGCCATTAGAAAGGAAAACATTTGTACAGTTTGATGTAATGATAGCCACATAATTATATAAATTGGTGTATATCCCTCGAACAACATGTTAGCTTGCACCGAACACAATTTCATGAACTTTTGTGGCTTGTCATACTGGTTCACATCACAATTGTCCATAAAATGCAAGCTAAAATATATGAACTTTGTCAGCTTCGTAGTCCGCCGCCAAATCATTTATATGGTCGGTATCCCCCACACAATGGCTGTATTCAGCTCGAATGGATGTGGTGGGGGGAAGCAATGCTATTATGTGTGTATAGAGTAAGAAGATCATAGGAGCTATTCAGTTAAACGGCGTTAACTTCTACAGTAAAAATTCCTTATTCCAAAATCTAATAATCCTGCCTTAATCCTTGTATAAAGTCGAATGAAATAATAAAGGGCTAATCCTTTGTAACATTATAAAGCGATAAAATAAATTAATCATGACACTGGGATTAAGAAATCTATACTTTCTAAATAATTTTCAATTAGTCTTTCTTATGGAGCAAATTGACACAATCGGTAACATGAGGCTTACTCGAGAGTCCTGCATTCTATTCCTCCCTATCTACCAACTTGAGATTTTTCACGGTTTCGTCCATCTATTAACACTTCCACTTTGTAATTTTTAAATTAGAATCATTTTTCATCTAATGAGTATGGTGAGATATAAACAACAACAAAAACTGGCAATAATTTTAATGAACCTTACCTGCTAATAATTATGTTCAAGCATTTGCTTCATTTAGGATGTTAACGGTATTTTCCAACTCGCCATGGTTACCGTAATTTAAGTTAAGTTTTTTAAATTAAGTTTTATTTATATTCCTTTGAGAGGTCATATCAGGATTTCAAGGTTCTGTGTGCATACCAGAAGGTCATACAACTAATGTAACTATTTTCTATTCTTGATGTGTTTGTAGCGTCTGTTAAATATTAACTGGTATTAATTTTATTGAATAAGATACAGGATTAAATAGTGGGGACGATTCATTGTAAATATCCCAATTCAGCATTTACCTTTACGACTACGGAAGCCATGAACAAACTCAAGACACTACCATCTCGGCCACCTCGCTCGGTTTTAAATTGTTCTCTCTTGTACACTCGAGTGAACGGAATCTTTCGATATGATTCGTAGTGGTTTATGTTGATAGGGGAATTTTAAACCTACTCCACCATGTCCTATCCCCACCGTGCTCTACCCCTTCGTTTCGCGATGACGGATACGGCTAAGATGCTCTACATTCTTTGAAAGAACATAATGATTTCAGAATTAATCTCAATCTTGTTCGATAAGCAAAATAACTTTCTGTTTGTTGTACACCTCCTTTGTTCATTTCAAATGAATGTATGTATAATAAGGAAGAGTTACACGGCAATTTCATCCAACTCCCCCTTAAAGTGTGTCTCATTTTCTCAATTCTTCGCTCCTGATCCTGAAGGCTAATGTTTGATGCCAGACTTTTGACATCAAACCAATATGAATCGGGTCATTCAAAGGGGGCGGAGTGGTATAGACATTCGTTGTGTACACGTCTTCCGGCCCCTTTCATTATTCACCTAGGCCTGAGCATTGTCCAAAGGTTATAATGCATATGTTCGAACTTTTACTCAAACCAAGAGACTGGCTCACCCAAGGCTGGTTTCCAACACAAATTTTAAGGATATTCTATGACAACTTTAAATAAAGATACTCGCTAGAAGAAACCGTGCGCTCTAGTGTACGGCTGAAGAAAATGGAATTGTCTATAAGGTATAAGAAGAACTGCTAAATTCATTATGTGAAATGTGAGTCAATAGCGTAAACTACAACTACATTTTAACATTTGTTGTTTTATTGCCAGACTCACCTTGTGACAGAAAACTCATAAAAAAATTCTCGGTATAAAAGTTTTAATTTTCTATAAGTGAACGATATACTTAACATTCAAAACATCCGTTCAAAGAAGTTAAAATGTGGATGCTTTTGTAGGCAATCTTCTTCCTAAGATACTAAACAAGGCAATCTGTAAATAGATTTAAAAAAAGGAAAAGACATTCACGAGGCAGTTTTAGTGGAATAAGAAGAATACAATGACCACATAGACAAGCAGTCTAAGCAGCCTGTCACAAGACCTTGCTCTGTGATTTGTGAACATGAGGGAATCCCAGTTTGGAACGAAACCGACAATAACCAGCGGTAATAGAGCTGTTCGCATTCCGTGAGCCATCGCCGAGTTCAGACGTGCGTGAATGTGACGTATGGCTCTAAATGAAGTGATGCTATGTAATTGGAAAAACAGAATCACTTCATAAACAAACCTCGTCCCTCTTTCTCTGTCGTGACACAATAGACAATATCACCTGTTGATGTTTTAATAACCCATTATGACTGTAATATCACCAGTCAGTAACTAATAACGGACATGCATTATGCCATAATAAATCATTCAGCCTCCGAATGGATCAACACTCGTACTAATAAGTTTAGTGAAGGGACTTATGAATCATTCGTTCCCAAAATGGCACTGCATAGGCCTAATTTTTATTCTGGATGTATGAATTTTGACTAAGCTATTTAAAGCACTTCGGAATCCCGGTATTTTTGTGTGGATAAAGCGAGAAAGTGATAGACTTCGTTGACTGGTGCCTGACAGCTTAATTTACTCGTCCCATAAAATGGCATCTGCGACGATAAAATTCATACAAACGTCCATTACCTTCTAATAGTGAACTCTCTACAATTTTATGATTCAACCCGGAATCGTGTTTATTCGATCCAGCAAATTAGCATTCGTTAAAAAAGTTTTCAAAATGTGGTACGTGGAAGATTGGTAGGCAGTATGCTATTTAGTTCAACATAGTTCAGCATAGTATTTCCAAAATATAACAGCCTCGTCTCACTCCATCGCCCGAGAACCGGGATGACTTTGAGAAATGGTTTCAAAATTTATCCTGCCCTAATGAAGGTCGCTTATTGTTAGCTAAGTCCACAGTGTATTTAGAGATTACACGTTCTTCTGCTGTGGTTCAGATAGCTATTTTTACGCCTGGGCAGGATAAAGGACATATTGTTATTATACACTAGTATAGCGGATGCAACAATAATTCAATACTAACGAGCGAGGTGCCCAAGGTGGTAACATATTGGACTCGCATTCGGGAGATCCCAGGTTTAAATCCCGTGGCCGGCCAATTTGATATGGTTTTTTTTTATGGTTTCCCCAGTTGTAAAAAGGCATTAGATATGTATTAGATATTTACATACCACGAATTATCCTCACCATTTCATCTTGTATCACATCCAGCTGAAATTCACTCCATAAAAAATAGACCAGCAACAGAAACAAATGACAATCAATAGGTCCATGGCCTACCCTACTTGTACACACACACATCCCGAACTACCGATATGACCTCGCAGCTAAAAGGAGTATAAAGACAGCTGAATTAAAAAAATAATTAAGACACACATCACTGGACGGAACAATCAGCAGAAAAAAGAGAAACCTGATTGTAGCTCTAGCCCTTTAATGAGTGTCGCCTATTGTTCACTCATCCCTACAGTTAAGTGCAGGGGGAATGTTACCTGGGTAGTTTCAAGAACTGAGGCTTTCATTTTTGCAAAATGCTATAGCAGGGCTATCCAAATAAAATTTTTCGATAGTATTAAAGTTAAACTACGGTACAGGTATTGCCAATCCATTTGCTCGAAGAAATTTGGTTTACCAATATGGAATATCTGATTACAGAATCTGAAATTATCAAGATTTGATATTAATATACTAGCAGGTGCCCGCGGCAGCTTCGCCCGCGATAATTGAAGAGCGTTTTTTCAAAAGCAGATATCTACATGGATATCTCAGTGCAAGAGGTGACTAAGTGCCATCAAGAAAAGTGCTAATATTTGTGTGTATTGACCAGCAAAGATCGTATTCTATCTAAGCCAAACATGACAAACAGCCTTGCTGTATCAGTTACAGATACAGTAATCGCTGCTAGTCATGTTTGGCGTAGATAAAATACGATCTTTGCTGGTCAATACACACAAATATTAGCACTTTTCTTGATGGCACTTAGTCACCCGAAGATTAAACATTAAGAGCAAAATAATTAAAATATTATATTTATTAAAACTTACGCGCGAATCATTAATAAACTAAAAGATTAATAATTATAACGAAACAGCTAAAAATACGGCTTTGTAATGCATTCCACGATTAGAAAGCGACCCCTGAGAAAAGCTACCTCGGATTCGAGTTCTATGACCCAGAAAACCTCTGCATAGTGAGTTCCATCCAAATCGAACAATGTTTGCCCATTTATGCCTATTTTCATTATCCCTCCTCCGTCTAGCTTGAAAATTTCAGATATCTGCGTGCCTTGACATTATAAACAGATGAATCGACCAGGGTGGGCTTACAAAATTCAAGCGATCGCGATGCTTTTATTTCCAAGATATGACAAAATAGGCAAAGCCACCTGCAATTGATTTGACAATTGAAATGTAATACTGAAAACTAGGGATGGGTCCTCGATACTTTCAATACCTCGATACTCTCGATACTTGCATGGTATCGGCATCGAACGATCCTTCAGAAAACTAGCTCGATACTTTTTCGATACTTTTGTAATTCTGCAATTCTGCAATAAAGTGAGAATGCTAGTATTTTTTAACAAAAACTTGTAAGTGAACTGTTTAAAAAACTAATTTTAGTTTTAATGTAGAGTTTAAAAGTAATTATAGGCTACTGATGATATTAAATTATGTCTCTTAAAATATGCACACTTAATTAATTTAGTTGGTATTACACAGTTCTCTCAACTTTTAATTTTTAATGTACATATTTATTGAAACTAGAAATGTTGACGGTATCGAGTATCGAAATATCGAGTATCGAGGAAAAATCATGCATCGGTATCGAGTATCGAGTATCGATAAAATCTGGTATCGACCCATCCCTACTGAAAACTGATGCTTCGAAAGAGCAAAAAATGCACGTTGTATACCCATTTTTCACTCATAACTCGCGAACGAAAGCGAAAATTAAAAATCCGGCTTCGAGGTGCATTCGGCCACCCTTCAGTCCATCTACGTTTAAAATTTCAGATCTCTACATTCAGTAGATTTCGCTGGGCATCGCGCATAGACAGACAGACAGGCAGAAAGAAAGAAAGACAGACAGACAGACAGAAAGACAGACAGAAAGACAAACATTTCCTTTTATTATTATACATAATATAGATTGTTCAACTTCTATACAGAAATGTACAGAATAAAATTCCAAAGAGACATAAACTTTGACCTTTCGTTTTGTTGGGTCTATTTTTTCCCTATTGAATTCTTCTTCGCATTTAGTTACGTAATGCGATACCTAGAGGTATTAAAAGTCCTTGTGCAGTTGTGGACTGTCTGTGGTCGTAGCTCTGACAGACCGCTAACAAAGAACACATTTTACAATTTCGCTGTGTTATGTTGGAACGTTAAGTATCACCTTTCATTGCACCGTTACCTTCAACGGTCACGTTGGCCATGACGTCAACGTATGAAGTCCCACGTCCTCCAACACTCACAGGCAGTTTTTTTTTAGCATTACAGTAAGTATTGGAAGAAACGCACGTTTGCCGGATACCTGTAGCAAGGCAGCCGAGATGCTGTTTTTACGTAATGTAAAAAGATGCACAAGAGCAGATAAGATGAGGAACGAGACTATTAGACAAGAATTAAATAAATATAAAATAGAAGGTAAGATAAAAACACAAAGAAGGAAATGGACGGAACATCTAATGAGAATGAGTGATGAAAGAATCCCAAAAAGAGCCTTCCTATATATTCCAAGGGGAAAGAGAGATGTTGGCCGACCTCGTAGAAGATGGACACCACTGCTGACTTCGCCGGAACGGGCTGTATAGCCTAAACCTTGATGATAATGATGATGATTTCCAGTCATTTGCATAATAATTTAATAGATCTTCAGTCATTTGCATAATAATTTAATAAATTCCATTTAACATAAAATATGCAGTTAAGACTCATGAATTCTATGTAAAGTATAGTAAAGTGTGGTAAAAGTGTAGACTAGTATAGAATACTATAAAAAAAGTAAGGAATCTGGTGATTTTATAGTTCGCATATATTTTATCCTATGAATTTGTAAGAGAGTTATTACATAGAGAATAATATGTGGATTATGAAGCAGTTTCTTCCATTATGGAATGTATATTTGGGTAGCAAATAGTAGCCTATATCAGTGCTTGCTTTTAAAATCGATTCCTACTTTAGAACCCATTTCCAATCAGTTCCTACATTTTCAGATATCTGTAAGAGCCTCATAAAACATTCATGGAATCCAAAGTGTTTCAGATTTTAATTTCACAGCCTACATCTGTTCTTTCCGTCTCGACTATATTAAAATTTGCACGAATGCCCAAGCCCATTCTCATCAATACTACTTGCAGATCCGTCAGAAATACCTTAATAGGCCTATTGTTATCGATCTCGGTTTTCAAATTCCATCGCGTATCATAAAGTTTCATATAAATTTGCTTATATTTATCGTTCATTCTGTACATATGGCACAAGGATATTTGGAAGTGTATTTTTATTTTTAAATCGGTAACACAAGTTTATGGATCAGTGCTGGAATGTCTACTACTGCTTTTTTTCATGCTGCACATCCTTCCGAATATCTGTGCAGCCTTAAAAGACAACGGACCGATTCCGAACCTTGTCGGAATGCAGCTACTTTTTATGTTCAAAGGTGATTCCTGAAGGATTCGGTATCAGTTTGGTCCTTTACCAGTAGTTTAGCCGACTGTGTATCAGTCTGTTCCCCCCCCCTTTTTGCGTATAAAGGAAGTTGTGACTGAAAATTGAGAAATTTCTGGGCTACAGTTCTCTTCCTGCTGGTTTTAGAAGCACAAGGGGCGTATTTTCAATTTCGTATTCCGGCAAAATATTCACTGCGTGTAGACCTCCAACATATTTTTGCATATATTTTATCCGTAAAATGATTCGTGCATTAGAAGAACTTTAAAGGCTTTCAATTAAACTTGCTTCCGTGGGGGCCCATGGGGGGCTTTGCGAGTCCGGGGCGGCCTGTGGGCACGCAACTCATCCCATCCCGGAGGTAGGTACAATAAGTCGGCAACGGCTGCGGTGCTTAGGGGCGTTCCCACCCCGCCTCCCCGCCTTAAGATGCACAAAATAGAATAGAATATACTTGCTTTAATAGAAACTTGCTTTAATATTCCATGATTTGTATCAAATATCAAATTAGGCCAAAGCCTACACTTAAAATTAGATTTCCTCATGCCTGGATTAGATTTAAAAAAAAAAGTTGTTAGGGTGTCAGGATCCAAGCAATCTAGTGGACTGCAGAGCTGGAGATCAGGCGTTCAGTGGGGATTTTTCAGGATACCAAATCATTCTTATCCTACAACTTTAACTTTAAAGGAGCGGCCATAAAAACGTGTGAAACATTATATTTCCTTGGCCTACAATAAAAGGAAGAAAATTACTATTAGCTATGCATAAGTATTTGCAAATGATGAAAATAGGTACAGTAGGCCTACTGTGCCTGAATGCCCCAATGTGCAGTATTGCTGACTGCACGGTGAAGAAGTCTCAAGTAGGAAGTGTACAGTAAGAAACTTGTACACGTATCACGCAGGTAACCGGCTGTTCCAAAGTTTCCGGGAGTGAAAGGCTCTGTATACTGTTCTCATACCATTATTCATTCGCCAGCTCCTGGATTGAATCTATAACGTAAGACATAATGCGTTCCACCATGTGGCAGTCTGTGATGGAACGTGATGAATTCTGTGTAAATAAGAAACCTCTTACAAAAATGTAACAGTGCACATCTTCCCCCAAGATACACATTTCGTCAGATACGAACGGTAAGAACGCAATAATTTTCCCTTTGTCTTATCATCTTGACTTTACAAGCAATATCAAAAAAAATCCCCCCCCCTTTGTCTGTTCATCTTTACTTTTTACTAGCAAAATCAAAACTGTTTTCCCCCCTCTACATTTTTAGCATCATAAAAATTTTTCCAAGCAGTAGGGCCTACTTCCGAAATTTTCTTCAAATAACTTTTGAAAAAATCAAGAAAGTTAGCTTTATAAGTACGTATTAAACCTGTCTATTATTAATTTTCACTTGTAAATAAGTGTTTAAGCCTTCCACACTTCTTTTAAAAATAAATTATATGTTGTAATCTTCAACATCTTAATTACAGTGACTGTAAATAATTGTATTAATTTATTTTGTCTCGTGAAGTAGTTATCTCTTCACTTACCTGTAAACTCTCTCAAATTTCATTTGTCCCCTCGAAAACTTAATCTCAAAGCTTTTCGAAATAAGTCTATGCATTGTAACCCTTCTTCTCTCCACATAGAGTAGATATTTTTTTAGAACAGCATTGTCATAGGTAATCCCACGAGAGATGAGTTTATCATTAGATTCGGGACTGTACAAGAGGAGTGAATTTATGTGATGAACTCGTAATCTCGAGTGGGATTTATTAAGACTATTTCATGAATAAAGTGTAAATAGTGCATAGGAGAAACAGTTAACCTAATTCAGATAAAGTAAAACTATAACAGAAAAAAGCACACGAGCTTGCACTGAATCGAAATTGTGTTTTAATCAATGTACAGGTAGGGGGATAAAAGCGGACCGACTAAAATATTGTCAATATGAGCCACTGCGCATGCCTAGTGGCATTCACAGGATAACAGGGAATGCATTGAAATTTGTTTATAGTTTTCCCCTACCAGAGTCGGTCCGCTTTTTTTCCCCTACCTGTACACTTATATTACTTCAATTTCCAAACAAATTATGTTGTATAAAATAATGTTTTTATTCTGTTCACTGGCAGCATTCGACGTATTTATCATTGCATATTTATGCCTACGTTTCTCGTACATTTCCAGATTTTTTATCAGATAAAATCGCATCCTAGTATTCCTGGCAAGCATGTTATAAGATAGGCCTAAACGATCGTGATTATTTGATATCCGAGACATTGCTAAGCGTTATTAGTAAATATCAAACACGTATCACATGAATGGAATAGTCATAATTAGAGCCCGGATTTCCATGCAAATGCATGTTTTTATATACTTTGGTTACACTTCTCAAACTTTGTAGTTACTCATTACTAGACCTGGGATTTTAGGCTCTAAAAACATTAGTTTTAGGCACCTAAAATAGGCTTTTAAAACAGAAAATAGGCACTTAAAATAAGCTTTAAAAATGTGTAAATAGACAGAAAAAAGACTTTTAATACTACAATATGTTTTTAAACTGTAACGTGATCTTTTTTACTGTAAGAAGCGTGGTATACCTATTCTCAACAGAATTAACTGCAAAATTAAGACAGAATTATAAATACATTTATCAAAAACAGTTTTGGTTTTTATGAAAAATTGACACAGTATGTCCCTTTTTACTATATAACTGCTACTTGTTTTGAACTAATCCTCCTCAGTCAGTCAGCATTCCTTTGGCGACAACTGTTTGGGGAAAATCAAGTTTCTGTGAAAAACCCACCCTCTGCTGTTCTGCCCTTCATTCAGGGATTAAATGATTGTAAAAGTTACAGAAGTTGAATTTCATTTTAAATGTACAAAATAGGCATTTTAGGCACTAAAATAGTAAAAATAGGCTCCAAAGGTCCAAACAGGCATTTTAGGGCACTATAAAACTCTATAAATGTAAGTGATTTATCATGAAACGTCCACATATTTCAAAATTTTCATGTTATTTCATAAGGAACAGAATAGGCATTTGCCTTAAAATCCCAGGTCTACTCATTACATGACTTATGGATTCCAGATAACCATATTTTTTCCGTGCATGTTTGCATATTTCGGCCTTTTTTATGGCAAAATTCATGCATA
Source organism: Ectobius pallidus (assembly GCA_964059195.1). NCBI lineage: Eukaryota > Metazoa > Arthropoda > Insecta > Blattodea > Ectobiidae > Ectobius > Ectobius pallidus. Next base: position 60,630,550 of record CAXKWD010000003.1, read on the forward strand.
ATGCATGTTTTGGATTTTTTGGGTTTAATATAGCATATTCAGACGTTTTTAATGCATATAAACCCTCATTTTCTGGTTTTAGTGCATAATATCAAGTTACCATGCATAACTGTGCATATTATGAATGTGCCTCCCTAAAATCTCGGCTTTTCAAAGAAACGTAAAAATGTTTTATTGTATTACCATTTGGCAACAGAGTATGCCACCTGCATCAATTTCCTGTTAACCCTAAATAAACAGTAATGTAATACATCATCGCCGCACTCAATTCGTTGACAGTTAACATCAAAGAAGTCGCCGCCGCTTGGAGTAGTTGCCATACTGCACAGTGTTAGTAAACAGAGCGGGAAGATGTAGATGCAGCAAAACACTTACGTGGCAATGACATTGAGCAATGAGAGAATTGGCAATACGGATTCAGTCAGCGGTTTCTTTTGAGAAAACCTTTTACAGTAACAACAAGCATTGTAATATGAGAACAAAGCGAGCCGCCCGTCAACGTTATGAGTGAGGCGATAATATCTTTAGAATCGTGTTGTGGAGAAATGGGTGTGGCAGATAGGGAAAATGTTTTTCCGAAAAACTTAAGAAGGTATTAGTTCAAATTCTGATCTTAAACTTCTGAAAACAGCGAAAGACGTATAATGTGGAAATTAAATGTAAAATACATGGAATTCGATCTCACCCTCAGGCAAATTTCTTCCCTTAAGTATGCACCTGTTACTTCTTGTGAAGTAGAAAGATCCTTTTCTGTTTTCAAGAATGTCCTAACTGATAAACGCACGAGTTTAAGTGAGGAGAATTTGGAAAAACTCGTTGTATATTGTTTTAAGAGAAATTGACATAGGCCTATATTGCAGTACAGTGCGGATTTTTGATAGTGCATGTTTCGCCCTTCATTGTGCATATTTGGACGCACGATAGTGCATGAATGCATGCATGTTTTTAAGTTTGATAGTGCATGAAAATCCGGGCTTTAGTCATAATCAAATATCGAAGACCTTACTCCAAAGGCTGTTCGCAAAAGCAATGTTTGACAAATTTATATTATTATCGAAAGGAGGTATGTTTAACAAGATAATTACAAGGAGTAGAAGAAGCAGTAGCTGACAATACTTCAACAAGCTTAATATTTTACAAGGTAGCTCCGGTGTCTAACCCCCACAGCGATAACATTTTCTTGGCAGCCAACATCTTGTTGTTTAATCAATTTACAGCCCCATGATCTGCCACACTGCATGCTTACAAAAAAATACAAGGAATGTAAATAAACTGTCACTTTACTCTTTTTTGTGCCAGAGCCAACATTCGTCATGGACAATATAATGGAAGATTTGCATCGCCATGGTGTGGGAGAAGGCGTGCTAATCTATGCTTTACGATCTCCTGCGCAAAGCTGAGATCATCCTTAAGAGCTAATGTATAATATAAGGACCACTTGCCCGCGGTCTCGCACTTGAATGAGCTTTACTTCCGACACAACCCCCCCCCCCTTACAAAGCTTCTTCCTACTCTTGGTCCTTTCATTCATACATCCATTCATCCAACCTACTACGACTACTACTTTTTATCTCCCCCACCTCCTCCTCTCTCTCTCCTCGCCAAATCTTTCTTGACAGCAAATCCCCATTGGGAAACCGATAAAAGAATAGCCTTTTCCCGATCACAACCATTACAGACTATAAAACCCTACTTACAAAGGCGTCCTACCGTATACATTGTACTTATGGACCATTTAGCAAAAGGAAACACAAGCGATAATCCTATTAGACGCTGGTGCACGGCCAACCCTAATCAGGAGTGAAAACATAACCATGTTGTGAAGGCGTAGAGTTAAGTGCCCCGCAGTAAAATTATCGGTTTTAAGGCAAGAAATTGGATTTAGCGTGTACTGTAATATTCTACGAGGATTTGACCGTCCTAGGGCGCCACGAATATTAAGATGATTAATGTCAGGCTTATCAAATAAAGGATCAATGCAATTGTGTATTTATTGTTTGCCGCTGATAATTTATAATGTATCTATAAAGATGTTTTGAATAATTTAGGCTAATAGTATGCATGGAATAAGAAAATAAAAGGAGGTTTTTAAATTCAGCTTTATTTGTACTCGTTTGAACATCAAGGCTATATCACGAGTCAGGTTCTGTGTGTATACCAATAGACAATGTAGCAATTGATGTGTATCTGTTTCTACTGTTAATGAATTATGACTTTGTCAATTCTAACTGGTGTTTAATTAAAAAAATTATGGTACAGAGTGAAATAGCGGCGACGAGTCATTTGTGTTTTCAGTTTTAACTTTAGTGTATAAACACTCCTTACTTATTTATGTGCAAGCGTTAATGTAGGTCAGCCTATTCCTTGACAGAATGTTTTCAGTTTGAAGGTCGTTTCGCTGTATTCCATTCCTATTCCATATAGCCTACATGTCAGTTAATCTATACAAACATAATACATTTCCATTGCTTTCTGTGAAATCTGGCGCTGAACAAATTTTACGCATTTCTTATGTGACTGTGTAGATTGTATAGGAATGAATTTAATTATTTAGCTAAATAAATCTTTTAAGGGGAAATTTTATTTATTTTTGGATGAAAAATGTGGTTTTCTTTTTATTGTTGTATTCTATTCTCTGGACTTTCATCTTTAAAATGATGTGTCATATATAATAGTACTTACATTTTATATATGCTACGTATATATATATATATATATATATATATATATATATATATATATATTTTTTTTTTTTTCTGAAAAGACCAGACTATGAAGCAGGGATATTTTAATTTTGAAGCACAATTGGTTTTTGAATGAAACATAAGTTTATTTTATTATTATTGTATTTTATTCTCTAGACTTTCGTCTTTAAAATGGCGTATCATTCATAATTATGCTATAATTCTATCCGTGTTATTTTTTTTATTTTTCTGAAATCTGTAAAAAAAAAAAAAATGGCACAGGTCCTTCCTCCACCGACCGATTGTTTATTATTTGATCTGGTGCAACAGGCCAAACCATTTCTCGTTCAACTCGTCCCAGCTGCGAACTTGCTGTACTTCTACACCACTTGAGGAAAGTGTTTTATTTCAGCAATGAGTAACATCTGATGGAGCAACAAATAGGTCATCTTATCTAGAAATGGCTGGCATTGGCCTCAATTCCAGACGAAACCATTTCTGCCAAGTTACATAACGAGCCCGCGCTATCTGTCCACATGGACAAATGACTTCTCGCTGTATTCTAATTCCGTTCCACTGCTCGACTTGTGTTTCCTACATCTGACAAATAACGCTCCCTATAGCACAAATGGAAAAGAAGAATTCGTTTGACAGTTAATTGCATTTAACTCCGCAAACATGAAGCGAGAACCGGAGAATCATACAACGAAAGCTAATTTTATGTTATCTTCTTGCAGAAGTGAGTCACTATCTTTCAAACCTAATTTTATGAGATTATATTTTATTTCTCAACCAAGTTTACTCAGCCCTTTTCTGACTCACGTTAAACGTAAAGAACAGCCACAGGGGCATCAAGGAACCATACAGAACGAGACGTACAGACCTACCCACAATAAGGGGGCCTTTTCCCATAGGCTACCATACAAGAAAATACTACAGCATTGATACCTAATTTAAAAAAGTTGATTGTTATGTATTATTGCTATTATTATTGTTATTTTTATGTAATACTTTAAATATTTAATATTAGAATCTGGTGTATTAATATAAGCGAGAATACTGTAATTGGGCATTAGCCTGTAATAGGCTATTCTTAGCACAATAAATAAATAAATATTATCAGTATTTATTTTCTTGCTATTTCTAGATATGTATTTATTATGGGCCATGCATGATCACTTCATTTCACTACACAGCTCTAAGTCATTCTGTTGTCGGCTCCAAACAAGAGTCGATTTCTTTATACTTTAAGCTGGAAGAGGGCAAGTGTTTCTTTGAACTGAGATCGTTAACATTTTTCTGCGTATATTATGGGGGATGACTGAAAAGGTGGGTGCAGCCCTTGTATGGGATAAAGGCCTTATAAAGTGGTGAACACCATAATCATCCTTCTTCTAATTTATCTAATTATCTAAAGGTGTAATTTAATTTTTAATGACGCAGTTTTTAAAGAACCAATTAGTGTGCAATGTGCGAAATCATGAGTTCATGTGATAGCTGGAGAGGAGGTAACAATGAATGAAGTCGGCCCACGGTATGCATTAACTAGCCCTTTCCTGAATATTGTTTATGTATGTTTGAGTCACTCAACGGTTTCCATCCATCTCAAAACTAGTGGAAGAGAATTCAAAGAACGTAAGGTTAGTTTAGGTTAGTTAGTTTTGCTAAAGTCTTTTGTCAGAATGTCAAATGACCAATGCATTGAAGCATTCTGTGCTTTGCTATAAGGTATAATTTAGTTTTTAAAAAGAAGAAGCTCAATCCGAAATTTGAACTCAGTTGGTAATATGCCCAGTCCATACTAGAAATAATTGCGAGAAGCTTCAAGTTTCATTTTATGTATTGTTTGACACCCCACCAAATATATTTAAACTAATAAAAGTTTTAATAATACCCAATATGGCACGTAGCCTATATTTTAATGCCTGTACGGCCGGAGAAGAATTCGTATGTCGTTGGAGGGCCGAGTTCCTCATAGCCAATGAAAGAGGCTTTAGACCATAATTGACAAATGAACCCCAGTCTAACTGAATGCAAAAGGTAGAGTTTCTGAAGGCACTATGTTTAACAGGGATGAAATTCGAGACCGATCTTTCGAGAAAAGAGTTTGCTAATATATGCTAATTCTAGTAGCAGAAGTGAAAAAATAACATGAAAAAGAAAATAGGTTTACTCGCGAATTCTGTATATGACAAGTCTCGAAACCCATCCATAATCAATTTTATTAGACTACGATCAAATGCACTTTGAATAGGATTTCGTCAAAAAATAACTAAATAATACCGAAATTAATTAAAAATAGATAGCTTTGCACAGAAGAAACCCATTCATTGTGTAAAATGGTCAAACTGCCAACCAACTTAAGAGCTTTTTTTTTAAACAACTCAGGAGTAGGGTCCTACTATTAATGTTTATTCTCATCTCTATGTTAAAATAAATCTTACTGTACTGTTGAGCTCCATCAATAAAATAAAATGAAGAATAACTGATACCATCAAATCAACAACCTTATTGTGCCTAGGGTTTTTATACTTTTGTATCATCTTCAAAGCATCTTGGTAGACGTAGATCTTAATTAAAAATTAAACCTCAGCTGATCACAACGGTGAACACACAAGAAGAACTTTTTGTAGAATGAACGGTCCACCTATACCACAAATAAATAGAGAGATCCAAAAAGTCCAATTCAGCAATATTTGAACATGCGTTGAATTTATGTGTGGTATAGGTGGACCGTTCATTCTTCAAGAAACATTTAGTCACCACAAACGGAAAATGAAATTCATCAATAACACAAGAAGTAGTAGTAGTAGAAGAAGGAGAAGAAGAAGATGAAGGAGGAGGAGGAGGAGCAGGAGGAAGAGGAAGAGGAAGAGGAAGAGGAAGAGGAAGAGGAAGAGGAAGCTGGGCGATGTGTGAGTGTTAGTGTTTTAATAACAATTTTTGAAGCTTTTAATTGTTTTACCATAATGACATTGCTAGGAAGACAATGTCGTTAACCTTTTAATATCACTAAAGGCCTACATTTACGTCTGCATAGCTAGATTCCCTGAAGATATTTAAAAAATATCGAAAGAGGCACAAAATAAAGGTTGTTGAGGTGCTGGTATCAATTATTCATTTTATCACACCTCAAATATTGCTGAATTAACGCTCTTAATATTTTATATATATTTTGTACCAGTATATGGTTTTAATGGTTAAGTTTGTCATAGCAGCAGTAACAGCATGAAGAATCAGGTAGGCAATGGACCACTTCACTACGTACTGTACATCCATAATGCTTCAGTATATATATATCGCCGACAAGAACTAGTGTTTGTTGCAGCCTGGAATGACTCCACGTGTCTGAAGGTAGTGAATCCATACTTAACAGTCTTCAGTAGACCTACTCGAGGTTCTACGCATGTTCAACACAGCTTTGATCAAAAGATTTATGTAGTCGCAGACACGTTTCATGTTTACATCCTGTTTTGGCGAAAGGCCGGTTGCATTGTATACTTCATGATGAGTTGCTAACATTACTCGACCTTGTCAAGGTCTTTGGCGAAACTCCATCCTGCACCGACACCCACATACATTACATACCAGACCACCTGTTCTGCATTCTTTATTGTCCCATTTCAATGATGAACTGTATCATTAACTGCTATTGTATGTGGCGGAGCGTAAAATTTGTTCAGCGCCATTCATCAATTGTGTCCGCTCTAGAGGGATTGAAGAGAGAGGAAGAACTACAAACAAGATATCTCGATTGGATCAGGTTAATGAAGGCACCAAGGGAGTCTTTTTGGAATGCTTTTCAAAAGTAACAAGCTTTTAAGGGTAACAGGAATTTTAGTATGCGAGGCTGGCTTTATTTTATTTAATAACATAATTTTGTATAATTCAGAGTTGCATCATCATAACCATAGAAGCAAAGATGATATACATATTTATAAATATTGAACTTTTAGATACACTAAATCACCAATAATTTTATCAGTCAGGTTATCAATAGTTTACCAGCCAATATTTTAAATGTGGAAAATCTCAGGTGTTTTACAATGAAACTTAAATATTATTTATAGACCTGTGAGAAAACATGTTATTCTTAAAAGAGGTGTTTTGCCCACTTTAATTTCCGAGCCTTCGTGGTCAAGTTCAAAGAGCCATAAACCATACATTAACAGAAAATAAGTTCAAAACATTCACTTAGTCAAATATGCTGTAAATATTTGAATTAACAGAGAAATGCCGGTAAAAATGACATATTAATGAAATATGCACAGATATGATGCATCATCGAAAAACTAACAAAATATGTACCAATATCCAAAATGAAACCATCAATTTTCTGTTATTTCTTTCATGCCTAGTACATATTTAATATTAACGTAAGAATTGGGTTGCAACTGCACTGCTTCTGACATCGTAGGACATATTTTACTTCATTCTTTAAGTTAGCTCTGGACAAATTCTTCAGCAATATGCAAACATTTTCCTCACATATATTTAACCTCCAGATCATGTTTTAACAACTTCAGCTTGTTCATTATTAAATACATGCTTTTCCATAAATAAAGGTAAGCCGTAGCGTAGTGGTGGAGGCGCTGCGCTACAAACCGGAAGGTCGCGGTTCGATTCCCGATGAGGTCGTTGGAGTTTTTCAATTGGCCTAATTCTTCTGGTGGCACTATGGCCCTGGGGTCGCCTCAGCCTTTAACAGAAATGAGTACCAGGAGCAATTCTGGGGTAAGTGCGGCCTGTGCGTAAGCTGGCAACCTTACCACCTTCACGTGCCGAATGTCCAAAATCTGGGTGCCTCAACCTCCTGGAACCCTCTGGGCCTGCATGGCCTGTATAGGAATCACTTTACTTTTTGCCCATAAATATATGGTTTTCATAGACATCGGGCCCTATCCATATTAATTGATGAATTTTGAAAAATAAGGATCTTGGGAAAAACTGAAAGTTTCATGGACATCTCTATAGGAGCATAGCTGCATGAGATGAATAATAATTGATTACAGAAATATGTTCTTACTTTCTTCTATAATGCCTTTAAGAGAAAATTGGTATAAACATGGAAAGCTGAAAGGAAGCCCGAAAGAATAGAAATGAATTACAATGCAAAAAAAAACTGAGTTGCTATGGAGGACAGATTATGTATAAAAGAATGCGGAATCTTTACAAAGACGCAAACGACCTTGAAGGTTGTTAAAGCGAAAGCCACGTGTATTTCTCCTCCAAAGCAGGGACAGAGAAGAGTGAAACAGACATTGCGAGTTTTTAATTCCTTCTGACACAGACACCTGTGCAAATTACACGCTACCTGTGCTTAAAATTTTACCAGAGACCAGACTTTTTCACATTTACTAAAAACCACAAACATGATTAACACAATGTTACACGAGACTTTGAAGAATCTAATTAGAGGGTTTGTTCCTAAATCGACTCAGAAGACAATTTCTTTTTTGTGTTTTATATTCACATTCATTCATAAAGTTTTACTGTAGACTATTAAATTCGATAGCTTTACGGAAAATGTTTTGTTTTCAATCCTAAATAAATGAGAATACAGTCATTACTAAATTTAAACGCGGAAAATAATTTATTGCTTTATATTAACATCTAAAACATAGACAAGTAGATTATTTTCTTATTTCTTATTTTTACTTAAGTAATTCGACTTCAAAGTCCGGGTACTTTAGTAGGGATATAGCCAACAGATGATATTAATATTTCATATTATAAAATTCAATTATGCAGTAATGTATTAATATTATTTATAATTATATTTTGAGGATTAAAATGTTCAAGTTTCCTACGCTATAAGTTAAAACTATAAAGGACCTCTCCAGTAATATAATTATGAGGACACATCTTTCCCGTGAAGAAATTTAATGGCATGACAAATGACATTAAAAACCATCATTTTTACTGTTCGGTAAGCGAAATACTGAAATGAAGATATTTATCACACAAAGATTATAAAATGTATCGATCTGTAATATCCTCAAGTTACTTATAATAATAATAATAATAATAATAATAATAACAATAATAGTTCTGTCAAATACTTTAATGTTACCCGCCTGCAGTAATATTAAATTAATTATGATCAAGGATAGGATTTCTATGTAAGTAACTTATATATCTGTTTTTTACATTGAAGTTAAAATTTCTATATATGTTTACGAAGTGGAATGATTTGGAATGGTTTAAGACGTTTTCATTTTCATTTTTCAAGGTTTTATATTATTGAACGTTTTTATGGTTTTAAAGTTATTGTCAGATAAACGTTTAATTTTTATTTCAAAGTTGTATTCTTGAACTTCTATGAATTGTTGAATACCAGATACTGTATCTGAATTTAGCTCCTGAAGATGTTGCAAGATTAGAATGGTTCTTGTAACTTCTTGTGATGTTGAGCGGAGTTTTGCTAAGTACAAAGCAATTTTCAGAGACAATAGACGTAGTTTCAGTTTAACCCACTGCTTCAAAATAGGCAATTGTCATTACAATTTAAGATGTAGCAACACTTTAAAAATTCATTAATATGTAGGCCTATGTAAGAAAGTTAAACTTACGTTTTGTGACTATCCTTTAAATTTATTGTTGTTTGGCATGTATTCCATTCTTTTCTGTGGTTTTCATGCTTAAGCAATAAATCTCAATGGTTCACCATCTCAATCATTCAAATAAATCTTTATTTGTACTCATTCTATAACTATGCAACGTTGATAATATAAGGTGTTCTTTATATTATTTTGAAACATTAGCCCATATTATACTCCATATTTTGAGAATTTCTAGCCCATATGTATGTACATATTTAGCCATTTTTATTACAATATAGATCCTAACCCTGATGATGATCATAATGACGAAGTATTATTATTATTATTATTATTATTATTATTATTATTATTGTTATTATTATTATTATTATTATTATTATTATTATTATTATTATTATTATTGAATGAACTGTACGCAACTGCTCTTTTCCGTATAGATCCCATCTGACGCCGCTGGAAAGAAGCGTATTGTTTCAACACGTGTTATTGAAAATTCTGTTGTGGCGACAAAGAGAAAGGGAGGTGTGATAACGCCGGGCTGGTGGGTGGTTCAACGAGAAGAGCAGGATGCAGAGTCGTCAGGCGCAAAGTGAATCCAATTCTGACACTCCAGGTCAAGTCCGCAATGTCACAACCGAGTTACCTATACAATCTACTTCTTCATCTATCGCTTGCTCAAATGAAATGAGCTGATTCGACTTCGTCTAATGAGCAGACTCGCACGTATTATCCGGACTTTGAGGAACGAACTTTCATTTTCGTTTCTAAAAAGAAGAAATTGACTTCAGTATGCGCAGTAGCCATTTCTTTTTTGTCCGTTCGTCCATATCTGTTAATTTACTATCCCATCTCTATGCAGATTCAAAAGGGTATAACCGCAAAGATTCAAAGAGCATTTGACATTATTTAGTTTACAGGTAGCCAAAATTCCAAATGTTATTATGGTACCTAATTAATTATTTAACTTTAAAAATGCGCATTTCAGATGAATTATTGGGCATACTGACGCTTTAGCGAGATAGGATATCAAGCAACTGATATGTGACGAAATTACTGTAACAGAACTTCAAGGGAAATTCGGCAACGAAGTAACGGTTGTTCCGCAAGTAAACTGCTTAAACTTGATTTGTTGTAATTATACAATATAATTATATAATACATATTAACATGCATGGATATATATATATAGATTTATATTATCTATTTTATGGAACCCAATGGTTCCATAAAATAGATAATATTCCTTTAGTAAGTAAGTAAGTAAGTAAGTAAGATTCTATCGAACAATGCGAAAGCTTTTGGTGACCCTTGAAAAGAGATTCTGTGGAGTGTTTTATTACATAGACGGAATCAAATAATGAAGATTTTATCTTCAAATCAAAACACTGAGGTTATCAAACTAATCTTTATTAGCCTATAGCCCTTGTATAGAAATGCGATCGATAAAATATATTTTATTTCTGAAACTCAAAACTCCAAAAACCTGCATTGTTATGCCTATTTTACGCCAAATTATTGGTGTAATTGCGTCGCTACTGCATGATTTTGAAATTAGGGAAATATTTTGATTTTTTGAACAAATAAATATTTTTATTAATAATAATATACTAATTGCTTCAATGCAGTCAATGAATCAGTTAAAATTTATGACTTTCAATAAAACTTTCCCGAAACTTTAGGGTGAAGCCTGTGAACATTTAGGGACTACAGCACTGAGCATAGGGACCATAGGCGTAACCAGGCCGACCATATGGGGGGGGTTATAATATCTTGAGAGGGGGGTTCCGGGGCCCTCCCCCGGAAAATTTTAAAAATTAAGATGCACAATAACGAGTTTTAAGCTTCCCACGCTTTAAACTCATATTAAGTAATTTATAAGCAGATTTTTAAAAAAGGTGATAATATATCACAATAATGAAATAAATAGTACAATTTTCCCTTTTTTAATCAATGGGGGGGGGGGGGGTTCAAACCCCCAACCCCCCCCCCTCGTTACGCCTATGGTAGGGACTATGAATGGACTATGAATGGACTCCGAATGGACTATGGACTATGGACTATGGATTATGTACGTACTTTAAGAGTATAATCATGACTTCAGCAATGCTATAACTTTTTTGTGAAATGTTTTGCCATGTAATGCTTTAAATTATGCTTCGTCAGCTTGTTTTGCTGCCTTTTCTTTATAAGCAGCAATGTCAGGGTTAGGGCCTACCGATTTTGACGAAGATGACACCTGTGACAGCTGCCTTCATTTGATACTTTCAGGTTTGCAGCTTCAGGTTCAGGATTACGAATGAAACCAGCTGGCCTGGCAGAGTATGACAGAAATATTAAGCACCTTCTGTTCACACCGACACCCGGCGTCGCGTCTGCGATGTGGCATGTGTTGTGACCGCAAATTCCAACGGGGAACTTTATTAGCAAAGGGCTAAATAGCTTGAGATACTTACAGAGGTCACAATGGACGCTTAATAGAGATTAGTGAGCGAACTTAAGACAGGCCTTTATGAAAAAGCACGAGTTCAACTTATCTATATTCGATAGTATATTACTGGTGGTACGGCGATTGTAGCTATAGATAATGTAGCAATTAACATGTGTAGACTGAAATTGTCCGCCGCCGTGGGTGAGTCGGTAGCGCTCCTGCCTTCCACTCCGGCGACCCGGGTTCGATTCCCGGCTGGGTTGGGGATTTTTCAGTAGTGAAAAATTTCTTTCCCGGGTTCAGGACTGAGTGTGTGTATGTGTCCTTAGGTTTAAGTAGGTAGGGGACTGGCGCACCCCGGTAACACATCCGCTGTGAATATCCCCTTACGGGATCCCCAGGGGTCGCTCGCGACCCAGAGGAGTAACTTCCTTAGACTGAAATTAGGCTAATGTAAGCTATTACAATTCAGTCTTTTTTGTATCGGTCTCAGAGATGCCTGCTAGTTGGTTGGTATATGTTGGCATATGGTTATTTAACGACGGGGATGTACTGCAACTGAGGCCTGTGACCGTCGTCGGTGTGCCGGAATTTTGTCTCGCAGGAGTTCTTTTACATGCCAGTAAATCTACTGACATTGGCCTGTCACATTTATGAAGCCTGCTGCCCTATGGAATGAGTAAACTGTATAGACTTAATCCTTTTTCTAAATTTTGCAAGAATATTTCAATTAACAAAAGGTAGATGGATACTTCATACACTCTGGCTCTTTCCTTTCCTAATTCCCAGTACGAAAAATAAACTTTCGGACATAAAAACTTTCACTAAAACTGAGGCTTTGGACTTATAATTACGGGTAGATGTGCAAATGTTGTTTACGTTAAGTGACGTTATGAGGCAGCCTAGGCTGAGTAATTCCGGGAACTCGCACGCAGTCTCCTGTATTTTTAATCACCACAGACGAAGAAGTGAGACGAGACAATTGCAGCAAGTCGAGCGTTAAAAACTCAACCTGTCGAGAATGGCAAATTGGATCTGCACGTCCCCTTCCCTTTGCTTTATTTTCCAGCGTCATATTCGCAAAAATGTGTCCGCGTTACATCGCTATCGAACAAGAGGCTCTTCTTTTCCTCTACCTAGAATTTCACACTGGCTTAGTTGATTACAGAAAATACACGACCCTATTCTTTGCAGCAGAGAGAGTTGTTTGGAGAGCTTTGTCTTCCCTATGAAGAATGTTTTTAACTCTCATAAACTCCGGCTTTATTCTAGACTATTCCACTCATACGCCGTGTGTTTGATATTGACCAATAACGTTTAGCAATTCCTCGGATAAAGACCAATCTCGGCCGTTTAATCTTACAATATTCTTGTAGGATGGCATTTTATAGCGGTTATCGTTATTGGAGACGCGAGTATCAGTATGCAGTGACTATTTGCTGTCACTAAGCGGCATGAAATCAGATTATTTTATACAACATAACTTGTTTGTAGATTGAAATAATAGAAATGTACATTGATTAAGAACACAATTTCGATTCAGTGCAAGCCAATTCGTGTGCTTTTATTCTGTTCTGCTGTTAGCTTACCTGAATGAAGTTAACTATGCACCATTGGTAGCACTGATTTTACCAGGGTAGCTCGAATCGAAACATGGATGGTTGATTCACAGTTGCCGTGATCTCACAACTGTTAGTTTTGTTTTTATACAACAAAGCACGAAAGTAATTATTATTTACATAATCCGTTACATTTTATTCATGGAATAAATCTATCGATAAACTCGTCAACTTTCGTGGGATTAACTATGATAAACAGTTACAATTCCAAATAGCTGCAATGTCTATTTGAATTATTTTCATTTTCCAATGTGTTTTTAATATTGTCAAAATCCCACCAGTGGTCAATTAATACAATAAATATACAAATTATTCTAAAAGTATCAAATAAATTATTCCAAAACTGCCACGGGATAAAAACCTTGTAAATAAACTGTAATGTACATTAATTGTCTAAAAACATTAACTTATCGTCACTGTTATGCCAGAACCAAATATGTGCAAATATTATAAAATCACCAATGGGTCACATTTTGTTATTGTAGCATAAAAATTAAAGCAGAACTTGTAATTCCATGGAAAAGGAACTAACTATTACACACCAAGGAAAGAAAATACAACATTCGCGGTTCCTGCAGAACAAAGATTAATGTAAACAGATTCCAGCAATGCACTGAAGTCGAAATCTGGATTTTGCACATTCGTGGTTTAGGCATAACAGTGACTTATGTTATTCAGAGTAAGAGCCCCAATAGTAAACTAAACTCCGTGGCGCTACATCCCTTGAGGGACTTGGCCTACCACCCGACCGCTGCGTCATCTGCCACAGGCAGATGGCAGGATTGGGGGCCTGTGGTCAGCATGCTGACACCCAATGCCGTTAATGGTCGTTTTCGTGACCGGAGAGCCCTAATAATAACAGTTAAAATTTCATAAAATTATTAAAATATCACATAAATTATTTGTCAAAAATAATATAAATGATTAGTAGTACAGTACTAATAAAAATATATAAATGATTAGTAGTACTGTACTAAAAAAAATTAAATGTCTTTAAAATGTTTAAATACAATCATATCTTCATAAAAATATATGTTCTGATAAAATTGCAGCTCTGTTGTCTTCACGGCGCGTTTCAACATTAATTCGTCATCTTCATGTCATCTTCACTTCCAATCTTTACGTGAGGCTGACAACTGAATATCCACTCCCTGCAATACTGCCTCTTATTCTATATAAATATGTAAAGTGAAAATATGATATTGTTCATGCCAAGGGTAGAGAAAGTTTTGCGAGTGCATCACATCAACTTTTTTAATTTAAAACTCATTATTTTATATACCAATAGATCTCGCTTGTGTGCGTCCTCTGGGAATAGGATTAAATTGGTCAGTAGTTTTTTTCTATTTCCTTTGTTTACAAATCATGCTATACATTCATGCAGTAATTTGTATCGTGATGTCAGGTACAGTTCAGTTCTAACTGCTGTAGTTGTTTCTGAGGGATCTACCGTGTAGTAACAGTTTCAGTGTCAGTAGTATTTCACCGTTTTAGAGTTTTTCCCTTCTCCCGCTAAGGTTTCGCCACACCTGAACAGCTACAGTTATCAGTTCTGGAAAGTAGCGTGTTGCCAAAAATAGAAAACCTTCACCACAGACTTAAATTTTCAGCACTGTTTGGGCGGCTGATCAAGAATTGTGTAATAGCTAGCGAAGGACTGTAACAGTTGGGCCTATATGATTCAAAAATAAAAATGAGTTATATGATAATTTCACTGTAAGTAGGATATTTTTCAGGTAGGTCTTATGATTCATTTGTCGGTATTTAATAACAACCCTGGATAAAAGGACGGTATAGACTATAGTTTTTGTGCGCACTTGTTCCAGTCATTTCCATCTGGCACCTTGTTTTTTCAGTTTGCCTGACTGTAATGTTGCGCTAGGCATATAACACATAACATTGTAGAAGACATAACGTAAAAGTATGTAGTACTATCGTAAAGTATGTAGTAGTATGTAGTATGTAAAAAGTATCATTTAACACTACAGAGGAGATTTATAAAATAGGAGTACAGTAGAAACATTGCGTAAATACATGTACCGGTACTTCATATTTTAGGTCTTGATGTTCGATGTACAGTGAGTGTGTGCACATCGGCACAGTCGCATAATCGTGCACATCGGCATAGCAATTTTATCTTGCAATATCATCGCGCTCATCACCACACACCCTTCGTAGGGGTGGACATAGAGACAAAGTTGGAATTATATTATCGTATTGAATGCAATGGAGTTCACAGTAACTGCTGGATAGACAGAAAGACAAACACTTCCTTTCATTATTATAGATACATACTGTGTACATTAATATTATATTTGTATTGTTTAGAAATCATTCATAAAGTATCTGCCTAAGATTGAATGAGACTTTGAATTGAATTGAATTAACCTAACCTAACCTAACCCAGCCTAACCCAGCCTAGCCTAACCTAACCTAACCTACAGTAACCTAACCTACAGTAACCTAACCTACAGTAACCTAACCTACAGTAACCTAACCTACAGTAACCTAACCTAACCTAACCTAACCTAACCTAACCTAACCTAACCTAACCTAACCTAACCTAACCTAACCTAACCTAACCTAACCTAACCTAACCTAACCTAACCTACCCTAACCTAACCTAACCTTGCCTACGATATCACCTATCTACGATATCACCTATCTACGATATCAACGGCCGGTTTCCTTAGCCGCGGTAGCTAGAAATAAGGGGTGCTACCTTGGAGCCGTGGTGTAGGAGGCTGTAGGTTTGAGTCTCTATGTCCACCCCTGCCCACAACGGGTTGTGTGGCGATGAGCACGATAATATTACAAGATAAAAAAAACTATGCCGATGTGCACGAAAATGCGACTGTGCCGATGTGCACGACACCTGCAGTGAATTCTATCGATTTTATCATAGACATTCACATATAAATTTACTCATGAACGATAAAAACAACAGTTGCATTTTTCGTCTTCTGCTATTTAAGGCAAGGAGTAATTTTATTTACATAGACTCACAGTCTAATGCTAATTCATTGTAGTCAGCTGACGCCCTATCCACAAAAGGTCAAAACACATTGAAGCTGTTACTCTATATACAGTGAACAAACTGCTATATTGTTCTAGGTCAGGTTCCTGGTAGTAATTTTTATTACGAGGTCTTTAAAACACACACACTCGCCAACACGGAGACATGCATTCTACCTTACTGGAGAGTTATTTCCAGTTCCCAGACACATAAATCTTTCGACTCTTAAATGATGTCATAATACTCCGCTTGTTTGTAAACATTCAGCGAGAACGTGCCATATCATCAAACGATCTAAAAGCCGTCAAATCACTTTTTATCTCACAACCATTTTCACTTGCATGTGTGTGACATTGACCTCGAAAAGAAGTGATGCATTTCCTCATTCCATTATTAGGTGGTATTTACGCGAGCGGCGTTAGAAGGGGGGGGGGAGAGGGGAATGCGTGTCCCTCGCCCCCTGGTGAGCACATCTGGTATTCTACCCACAAAAGCATCAACATCTTGATAATCGGCTGCCAACGCGCGGTTGTCCATCAGATGATTCATGATTATTCGTTGTCAGTAGAACAACTTCTCTCCTCTCTTTTCTCATTCTCTTTACATCTCGTGACATGGATGTAAACGCATTCCTGACCTCTCTCAATGTCCCTCGCCGCTGCCGCCACGTGAGTTAAAAAGTCAGTCAACTGAATAGTTTAAAGAGAAAAATGCTGGCCGCAAGAGAGGGGTTAGAACCTATGTATAACGTGCCATTGAGAGGAAGAAAAGCATTTAAGAGTAAAGGCGAACTACACATACAATTCATGGACAATTTGCTGTGACCTTGTGCGGCTGCATTATTTTTACCACAGTATTTTTAAAAAAGCAGAAAAACTCTACAGTACCTGATACTCTATAACAATATGATATCCAGTTCTCTCTTTAAAGCATTGAGTAATGTCAACATTCGGCTTTCCTCTGATACTAAAATATTATTATTATTATTATTATTATTATTATTATTATTATTATTATTATTATTATTACTATTATTATTATTGTATGTGTCAGCTTGGGTTACCGGAAAATGTAAATTGAAGTGCATTATAAAACCGGATAGTAAAAATAATAATAATTATTATTATCATTCACAGTATATTTTTATCAATGTCAGTATTCTATTATTATCATCAAAACTATTTGAATATTACTTCAACTTCATAATTGTTCTCTTCATATGTCCAGTCATTCTTCTATTAGTAAAATATCTCTCTGTGTTTTCTCTCTGTTTGTCATCTATCTCAGACTCCTCTCTTTTTTTTTCTATTTCTTTATATAAGTTATATATATAAATAAAGGCAGGCCTTCAATATTAAAGTCAGACATTGAAGATCAAACTGAACGTTATCAACTTTACGTATAATGATAGTAAATACCAACATCGCCTTCAAAAAGGTCGAAAATAAACATTGTAAAGAGTTTTTTAAAAAAATATATGGCTAAAAATATTCTCCGGAAGAAACTAGGGTTTTCCGGAACCCTAAGAAAATCCCTTATGGCATTGTTATGACGATCGCTGTATCAGATTAGAAAAGTGGCGCAAGCCCAGAAAATATAGGTTTATTTATTATATATATAGATATATATCCATATATAAGTTATACATACAATCCGTATTTTCTGAGCTTGCACCACTTTTCTAATCTGATACAGTGATCGTCATAACAATGCCATAAGGGATTTTTTCTTATATATATATACAGTATTTCCTTTTCTTCTCAGGAGCCAACAATTATTTCAGATTATTATTAGAACATGTACATTAAAACCTAAATTGAAATACATAATGCTAGTATTGCTAGTCACATCATTTTTAAACTAGAAATGTAATGTATATTATATTATGACTTTTAGATCAATCATTTTGTGCCCTGCTATGACTGAATGTTTACATGTTGAGGCAACGAGTGACGCTCCATCTACAATTCGCCTCAACCCACACAAAGCAATAGTCTGGACAATCTGGACGTTCTTAACTTTCACCCTAGACCGAGCCCTGATAATAACAAACCCTACCAGAATTTTCCTTATCTTGCCAAGACGGTATTATCATTATTGTTATTATTTATATTATTATTAAAATTATTGTTAATAATGCTATTTTTAACATTATGATTAAAATTTATATTAGTATAGTATTATTTGTATTACTATTACTTCTATATCGAAGTTATTATTACGTCTATTAATAAGCCCAGGCCTATGTCTATTATTATTATTATTATTATTATTAGAGCTTACTGCTAATCTGCTGGAAGCTGAAATTTCGTTTCTGGTGAACAGCTGATTTTAAGAAAGTAAACTTAGACGTCCTCTGAAAAAAAACAACAGAAAATATACAGGTAAGTCTTCCTGAAAAAAAAAAAAAAAAAAAAAAAAAAAAAACACGAAAATGAACAAGGGTGCGTCTGTATGTAGTTTAGGTCCATTAACAATATAAGACATTGAAAATGTGTAGGTCTTTCATATGATATGTTATTGTTATAATGGTTTAAACCTTGTATTCTGAAGGTAAAAAGTTATGTAAAAAAATTGCGTGGCAACTTATTATTATGCATAATGGTTTTACGCAAGCAAACGAATTTAACGAAAATGGATTAATAACAACTGGGCATCTCAACAACAAGCCATAATAATAACGTCTACATATTTTAAAAACACAGCGGTCCATATTTACATACGGAGGGCTATGTGTATTGAACCCAAGCTCCACAAATGAGAAGTTATCCATCACA
This sequence comes from Ectobius pallidus, assembly GCA_964059195.1. Classification (NCBI taxonomy): domain Eukaryota; kingdom Metazoa; phylum Arthropoda; class Insecta; order Blattodea; family Ectobiidae; genus Ectobius; species Ectobius pallidus. The sequence continues at coordinate 60,649,637 of CAXKWD010000003.1, forward strand.
TTATACCTTGTCAGCTGAGTTGCTCCTCATGACATGGATATAATGCCGTTCCTGACCTAGCACAATGTCCCATCACCACCACGTGGTTAAACGTAACCTAAAAGTCAGTCAACTGCATAACAAAACAACGGAGAGTTTCCGCATACCGCGTTGAATAATAAATAGATCCTATATCGCTTTTTATGATAATAAAAGCATACCAGCAACAACAACACAGAGAGGGAGAGAAAAAATAATAATAACCTAGGGCAAGATCATTTCATTTCGTTCGCTTCATTCATACATTCAAAATCCATTCATAAAATGAGAGAGGCGTATCGTTTTTAATATGAGGAACGTGGTAGACAGTTAATAAGCCTATGAGTCGAGTGCCAAGTTCCCTCTCCCCCCTCTCTTACAGTCTGTGAAGTCAAACCCTCGGGCTAAAAGTAATTACTACACAACCGATGTGATAAATAGACAACTGCCTCAAGATCTTAAACCTTCAAAAAATAAAGCGTCTTAGTCTTAAAGAGGGAGATGAAAGGATTTGCCACACGAATAGCCGTCCTTAGTACGTAGAGTTCGCTTATTTTTAGTTTTTATCTTAAAACGACTCCTGCCATAAAAACTACCATAAAACAATGCACTGCAAAACAAAAAGCTATCATGATTTAATATTATGAAGAGATATTATATTCTAAATATATTAATAATAATAATAATAATAATAATAATAATAATAATAATAATAATAATAATAAAGGTAATGATGATGTTAATCTTAATGTTAATGCTAATAATTATTATTGCAATAATAATAATAATAAAAGTAATAAGAAAAACATCAATAACAACAACATTATTAATATTAATAATAATAGTAACAATAATTATAACATTGGTAATAAACATTATGCTCATAATTAGAGACGGATCTATATACAAAATACAACAATAAAATAAGAAAAAATAAGCACGAAAATGTACGAATTGAGCAAAGCAAGCAAAAACAAATTACATTAAAATTAAATAAATTGTTAGTTTCGTAGAAATTTTATGTTATTCACGGCTGTTGCAGTATGTAAGGAAGGTCATCCGCAGATTTTCGTGTAAAGCTCCTGCGTCTGCCAGTGAAGAATTATTTGTAAAGTGAAATTTTTCTTTCGATGTTACAGGCACGTGTGAAAAGCAACATAGTTTTTCGATAAATTCCTCTTCAATGTTTGTTTCTCCACCGGGAAGCTTTTTTGCAATCTGACAGTGTTTTATAACCCGGATTTTTCAGTTGGCTAATTATATTACCGTCGATAATGACGAATAGAAATGAAATATGTGCTTTTAATGTGATGTTTCTGAATAAAATAGCCTATGATATTTTAATTCAAAATCATAAAGAAAAGTAATCAAAATCGTTCTTTTTTCTCAGATTGAGCAAAATAAGCACTATCAAATAATGTGTCGTGGAGTGTCTTACGAAATAGGGACAATGCATTTCGGCCATTTTGCTATCTTCAGGTCTTTATGGTCTCAGGTTAGTAGAATGCCAACTAAAGACAGTGTCATAAGAAAACAATGCTAGATTTCTATTTCTAATACGTAACTTTCCAGGCAATTTAGATGCTGTAGATGGCACTTACATACCTTAACACCTCTATGGAAATAGGTTAAGCAGAGGCAAAAATATACATGGCGTTCATGAAAATATTTTCTAACAAGCCCATCTTTCACTTAACAACTGAAAATAAAATATTAAATACATAAATGTAATAATCTGTCTTTGATTAAACAATTGGAATCAAATAAAATATATAAACCTAGGCCTAATACCACAGTATACGTCTACTGTGGTAATACCCTGCAAATATTCCTCAACTTTTGTACTGTTGTCAGATGTCTTATTATTTCCTCTAGTTATTTTAACTGTGAGTTAGAGTAGGATTACTTCCACAAACTCTCTGGCCTTGAAGACTAACCCAGCCAGCGAGCTTCTCGTAACGTCTCGTTACCAAGATGCGCGGATTCGTTGCGCGTAAGATCAGTGCGCTACTGTCGAGCACAGAGTAAAGATCATGCTGCACGTTTGCCAGTGGTAGAAAATACTGTAATAGTTGAGTGGAGGGATAATGCCGCAGAGACAGAGACAGACAACACGTGGAGTGGGATAGCCAATCAGGGTGCAGCTACCTCCCCTAGGCAGGAACTCTACGAACGGTGAGACTCGCTCCTAAGGTATATACGTAAAAAACCAGAGACTGTGTGGAAGTAATCCTACTCTACACAATTTACGGTTACTCTCCTGTATCAGAATGCGAATCGAGAAAATTGCAATATTCATGCTTATACAGTATTAGAGAAATTATTGTGTATCATATAATTATTTTTGGGGTACGCCGTAGCGTAGAGGTTGAGGCGCTGCACTACTAACCGGAAGGTCGCTGGTTCGAATCCCGATGAGGTCGTTGAGATTTTTCAATTGACCCAGTCCTTCTGGTGGCAATATGGCCCTGGGGTCGACTCAGCATCTATCAGAAATGAGTACCAGGAGCAATCCTGGGGGTAAAGGCGGTCGGGGCGTAGGGCTGACAACGTTACCACCTCATGTGCCGAATGGCCAAAATCTGGGAGCCTCAACTTCCTGGAACCCTCTGAGCCTCCGTGGCCTGGGTATATTTTTAAATATAATTATTTTTAAGCTTTCAACACGAAATGCTGCATAATGTTGAGATTGTTGGCCCTACGTCTCTTAACTGAGGCTGAAATACGTTACGTATTATGTACTACGATGTTCTCATCTGGACGCTTGTGTTCATTAAAACTTTGCAGATATTTAACATTTTGTTGGGTGGCATGAAGTGGACAGGAAGCGATATCGTGCAGAGCTTCGGAGTCGCTATCATAGTGACGACGCCGTGTTTCCCCACTCGGGTAGTCGTCATGCCCTGGACTCCCGATAAGGATATGCTGAGCAGCTAGCACATTGCACAACGCTTCGCAATGAATCACCCACTACCAACACCCAGGCCTCTTACTTGCCCTTTACCTCTTGGCCTCATTGCTCTGTTCATTGCGAATGCTTATGCGAAATTCATACACCATTCGCGTCATCTCTTTGCCTGGCAGTAATAATAATAATAATAATAATAATAATAATAATAATAATAATAATAATAATAATAATAATAATAATAATAATAACAACAACAACAAATATAATAATAATAATAATAACAATAATAATAACAATAATAATAATAACAATAATAATGACGACGACGACCCAGGTGGCTGAGATTGTATAACGTCTTGGCCTTACATTCTGGAGTTCCATGGTTCAAATCCCGAAACCGGCCAATTTGACTTTGCCGGTCTCCTTAGGCGTGCTGCCTTGGAGCCGTGGGTAAAGAGGCTGTGGGTTAGAGTCCCGCCTCGGGCATGGGCGTTTGTGTGTCATAAAGAAAAACACGGAAATCAAGGAAAGAACAGAAAAACAAGGGAAACCCCGAAAACAAGGAAAAGGAAAAAAAAAATAATAACAATAACAACAACAATAAGGAAATAAAAACATATACAGACATTCATAGTGATATCAGAAAACGAAGATTAAAATTTTATGGACATATTAAACGAATGAATTCAAATAGGCTCAAAAAACAAATATTGGAATTCTATGAAAGTAGAAGTAAAGCAAAAGTAGATACTATGAAATGGATTGGAGAAGTAAAATATGACTTAAAACTGGCAGAAATTACTCCAGAAGATATTTTGAAAAGAGATAGCTTTAGAATTAAGGTGCATAAGTGGGAAGTTGACCAAGAGGACAGACCGAAGAAAAAACTGGAACAACATGGACAAACGAGAGGAAGGAAGCTCACAGCCAAAGGATGAAAGTAATATGGAGTCAAAGGAAAAAACAGAAACGCCTCTAAGTACTTTCCATAGTCCTACATGGGCTCATGCGCGAACAAAAAATAAAAATAATAATAATAATAATAATAATAATAATAATAATAATAATAATGAACCAAAGATGTGGAAATCTGATGGTCCCAAACCTGGCAATTATGGCGGATGTCGTCGACGGTTTTCGTTGTTGCACGAGGAGCATGAGGACGGGCGTTATCATGTTGAAGCAAAACACCTGCACTCAGCAATCTCCTTCGCTTTGGCACTTATCGGATTTCCACATCTATGACCCATTAAAGGAGTACCTTGGAGGGCAGAAGTTCAAGTCTGATGAAGACGTCCAATCGGCGGTGCACGAGTGGCTACAGCGTCAGCCAAAGTATCGAAGCACTTCCTTAAGTGAGCTGAACTAGGAGGGGACTAAGTAGAAAAATAATGTTACAAGCAAACATTCTTCCTGCAGTAAAATAGTGGGAAAAAATTAATTCCGGTTTTCATTTGATTCCCCCTCGTATGTTCTTCTTTTCCTTGGTGTCCACTTCTTCAGGCAGATGAGAATGGGATTAACGAACTGCTAGAACTCCACATTTATTGCTAGACTTATTACTAGACCGCGGATTTTTAGGTACTAAAAACTTGAGCTTTAGGCACCTAAATTAGGCGTTTACTATACCTTGTTTAGGTTGTATAGGTTACAAAATAGGCTCTAAAACGACTTTGAAATAGAGTGACAGCGTAAATTTTATTAAAATATGAATAGGCCAATCATATCTAAAATTTGATATCTCACATTATTGTGTTTTATAATAGCCTACTAACCAAATAATTAAATTCACTTCAAGTTTAATCCACATTTTTTCAGTACATGTATTTTGATTCACTTAGATTAATTCTCATACACCATAGTTAGCCGCACAATAGACTACAAGTACCTTTTCTATATTTTCCATTATAAAACTCTGTCGTTTGTCACTTAAAATCAGTTTATAGGCCGAGAATGAACGTTCCACATCCACTGACGTAACAGGAGCAAATTTGAGCCTGGCAGTATGTTGCATTACAAGTTCCCCTATATCCTCCCGTATCTTACTCATTGCGTCATCGTAAGAATGCTGCACGCAATTTTTCCTTATTGTTCATTCGGAAGGAACTGATCGATTGCAATACTTCTCCAAGAACTTCCTAAATGCTTCATTTTCAATTGTTCTGAATGGAATATTGGCCGCTATCATTGCATGACACAATTCTGCTTAGAAGTTGTTTTTGTTGCTCGTCTTCTCCAAGGATTGACTTTAAGAGTAACTGTTTAGATTTTGATTTGCGCTCCTCATTGGCCTTGTGCAATGCCCCCTGGACATGCTGTGATAGATGGGACTTTTTGTCATTTGAAACCTAAAAAAAAAATATAAAATTTGTAAGGTGGTTTTTTACTTCTACTTTAATGTAATATTTTATATTAATATTAATGTATGACAAACTTCAGGCGATTTTCATTGTTTCCATAAAATGCACAACAACAAAAACAGCGAAATGCAATTTAGACTGGGTTCGAAGAGTTCTATACACGTCAGTTTACCGGTAACTCTGATTTACGGAGCAAAGAAATGTCTAAACCTATAACTTTGGACAAGAGATTTGATTTATTTAAATATGCCACCAGACTAAATTAATTTGAAAGTTAAAAAAGGGAAGAAAGTAAGTTCACTTCTAGCAGTGTGACGTTCATTGCAGGCCTACTGAATTTAATAAAAATAATACAAACTTGTTAAATGTTTAGACCACATACCTCTTTATTACAAGCTTGACAGAAAATTACTTTCCCATCCGATGCAAAACACGGAAACTCGTTCAACCACTGACGAATCAAACTTGACTATAAAAGTCCCGATTTTCGGCATTTTTGTTCACTTCACAGTTCACACATTCACACCTTGGAATCTTCCAGCAAACTGGTGTAGACTGTAGAGCAAGCGAAAACCCTTTTTGGAGGCTCGTGGTCAGGAAGTACCGTTAGGCATTGGTTCGTCACCCTTTAAACAATAAGACTTGTCCTTGACAGCTGCAACTGTAGGGAGAGTGCAACGTGCTTGGACCACTGTGTGTCCTTCAAGTCGAAATACAGTATATTGATCTAAAATGTCTTCGTTTATAATTTTCCGTACAATTATAACACAAATTATATTTACGTTCCATTTAATATGAAATAAAAAACTAAGGTTTTCGGGATTTTGTGTTAATTAGGTCAAAATAGTCCGTAACGTTGAAATAGGCATTTTTAGGTACTATAAAATTGTGTTTAATAGATGTAGATAAGTCTGAAACATAAATAAACTTAATTATTTTCAGATATCTGTCAAGGAATAAAATAGGTAAAAACCTAAAGATCCGCGGTCTACAGTTATTACTAGGGCCCGGGGGTTTAGCCACAAAAACATTACATCAGGTTAGTGGTGACTAGGATATAGCCGTATGTAAACACGAGGGAAGGGGTGACTCGCTTTCAGTGGCGCACTTTAATACGAACATTCAAGTTCAAGGGCAGTGCAGCTATTTTAGTGAAATGATGGGCATAGCGTCATAGAATAGTTTGCACATTTAATCGTAAATCACAGAAACAAAATATATTTCCTAGTAAAACGAACATAAATATACACAACCAATGCTTTAATATTTGTTAACAATATTCACAGTGAAAATTAAAAGGCAATTTATAATGTCTGTGCATATGCTTTGTTGCAGTGAATGGCAATATACATTTTGAAGTTTTCAAAAGAAAAATACCTTCTATTTTCCTCCAAAGAAGATCTTTAATGGTAAAAACTTCTCTCTACGTCTCATGACGTGACGGGGGAATGATATATTAGTGTTTCCCTTGTGTGGGTACACATTATGGTCTTCTGTAGAACCTTCCAGTGCACCTCGAAAGGTAAAAATAGTAGAAAAATCCTGCATTTTTCTGGAGAATTTGTTTTTATTTCTGCTGCACCTGTAGAAGTATTCCATCTTCAGGTTGACTCTTACCTATGAATAATTCCTCCACGAGTCTGATCGCTTATGCCATTTACATATTTTGTCTCTCTAGAAGAGTGATACATCTAGACAGTTGCCGAAATTATTTGCAATGAACTTGATATTACTTAGTAGCTTTTCTAAACAAAAGGCTAAACATTTTCTGGAGCAGCACCCCAACTCATTTTATCTATGATCCGCCACTGGTAGACAAGAACGCACAACACACAACGTCGTCAACAGAACACTAAACTGCCTCATGCAGTGCAAGTTGTTTACTAACTCAGAAAGCTTTCTATGTCTTGTGCACCACTAACTTGACGAATTATTGGCTAAACCCCCGGGCCCTACTTATTACACAGCTGCGATGTCAAGCTATCTAGTAGATCTTCTACGAGTTGTTGATGTACAGTCGGTCAAATAAAAAACGTCGGGCGGTATTTGATTAAGTATCACGAACGAGCATATGCGCATGTACAGGAAGACTTAAGGTTAGGTTCACACACGCCTCTTGTCTATCCATATATTTTCTTGATTATTTAGTCAGTTTTGTTCCAGAACAAACATGTATAGAAAGCTGTGGCTATATGCCTCAAATCCGCCATATTCTTGGTTGCAAATTTTTATAATATTAATAATTAATAGATTCGCGAGGAATATGTTTATTCAAGGAGCATTTTTTAAAGATTTTATTTTATAATACCGGTACTTCTAGTGCAAAATCAATTACTTACGTTCAACTTCTGCCACCAATCTAACAGCATCGAAATACGCCGGCCAGATCCACGATTCCTATGAAAACTTCCGGTCGCATTATAGTGAAGTACCCACCTCTTTAAGAAATATGGAACCTTCTCGCTGCTTCAGAGGCCGAAAAATGCAGGTCAATTACAGCCCTAACTACACTTTCTCTCAAGCTAGCATTTATATGTGGTGCAATGACAAAGCAAAATTAATTATGACAATACATTAAGTTGAATATCGTGTGTTGCGCTTTCCGCGTTTTTCATTTTTCCCTCGTTCATTTTTTCCTTCCTGTCGCATGGCCTCATATGTTCCGAAAATGACTTGTATTTTATGTTTTTTATAGGAAACTTGTGAACTAATGCGTTAAAACTTTAATTTTAACTGCATACGAGTCCCGACGTTTTTTATTTGACCGACTGTACTACCAACAGTAATAGTAAAGTGTCGTAGGCGCAGACTTTGTAGAGGCAAGGTGCTTTACAAGGAAACATGAACATATAGGCCTACATAGTCAGAAAATTAAGTATATTAGATACGGAATAGAAGGAGTTAAATACAATTTGTTTAATAGTTCTTAATGAATTTCCTCTCGAAATTCAACAGTTAACCACTTTTAAATTATATAAAACAATATTTATCGCTTGCTCTGGAACAAATATAAATAATAATGCATTTTAATGGTATATTTAAATATATAGACATTTATTTGTGCAATGTAAACGAATTAGATTAATTACTTTGTCATCAGTCTGTATAGGCCTATATTTGTAAAAATGGCCAAATTGTATTTGTACGGACTTTATTAATGAGCCTTGGCTCAAGAAGTCCCACTTTTATTAATAAAAAAGCCTACCTCATGACAAGAAACATGAGTTTATACGCGAAATTAAATTACCCAAGTAAAACTCTGCACGAATAGTACTCGGTTAGATAACAATTTCACGCGAAGAAAGAAGAAAGTCCATTTTGAGATTTCCTTCAAAGCAAAGACTATAATAATATAATAAAGCTATGGGCGAATACAAAAGGTGGTAGGGTCCTGTCAGCCTAAGAAATATGAAAATTGCCGCGGTAGAAATATGCTATTGAACCCATATGCTTCAATGTGAATCTTTTGTTAGGGGGCCCAAATTAAACTTTGTATGGGGGAACCAAACTTCTTCCGTCATGCCACTCATCATATGTCCCCTCCCAAATTGTAGCAACAGCTAAAAAAATCCCAATTACATATGTAAGAAGGTTAAACTTTTGTTTTTGGAATCTCCATTAAATTTGCAGTGTGGCAGGTATTCCATTTTTTCTGTGGCTTTCATGTTTAAGCAATCAACCTTTAATTTACTTTGCAACGTTGATAATATGCAGGTTTTCTTTATAATTTTATTTTGCACAATTAAAAAATAAGTCTATATTTTACTCCATATTTTGAGAATTTTTAGCTCGTATGTAGGCTAGGCTACGTATATATTTAGCCATTTTTAATTTCATTACATATAAATTCTAGCCCTGGTAATAAGTATACAGCGTCACCAGAATTACTTTCATAAAAGTTCTGTAACTACGACTGTTAATTCGCTGTGAAAACGATTTCGCTCTACAGGTGGGATTGCTTCTCAAAACATTCTTGGCATGAAAGCAATGCTGGTTTATTTTCTTAAAGCAATGTCAACAGCAGTCGGCCCATTGAGCCTTCACCTTCAGGAAGAACGGAGTACGATTCAAACCTTCATAACAAACACATGCAAATTGCATAAAGCGCCACACGCATGCAAATTGCATAAAGCGCCACACGCTTTCTGATCGACCGACCTTCTGGCTGAAAAGGAGAGCGTATTGTGTTCCAAAGCAAAGAACTTCTCTGTGAGGAATGCGAGGAATGTGGCCGTTACGTTACGAGTCGGAACCGTGCCGTGCTATTATTAACATTGTAGTACAGTACACTATCTGTTATGAAAACATTCTCCTCCTAGACCATGGGCCACTAATATGAAACACTCCCCCCCCGTGGGAATTTCCGACACATATTTTTTTGTTGGTATTGCCATCTAGTTTAAGTTTTTAGTTGTTTGCCTCTTGTCAATTACAGCATTTACCCGGAAAACCACGGAAATCCGGAGAAAATGAATTTGTTTTAATTTTTCATTGTTCTTTGCTCCTAATATTCCCAGGGAATTTCTGACTCACACATTTTGTTGATATTGGCATCTAGTTTAAGGTTTCAGTTGTTTGCCCCTTACAAATTACAACATATCCCCGGAAAACCACGTATATACGGAGAAAATGACTTTGTTTTATTTTTTAAATCTCTGTTCTTTGCTCCTAATATTCAAAGCGAATTTGTGACTCATGTTTTTTATTGGCATTACCACCTACATTAAGGTTTGAGTTGTTTGCCACTTATCAATTACAGCATAAGCCCGGAAAACTCCGAAAACCACTGACATCCGGAGAAAATGGCTTCGTTTAATTTTTTTTAAATTTTTGTTCTTTCCTCCTAGTATTCAAAGGGAATTGGTGAATCATATGTTTTTGTGTTGGTATTGCCATCTAGATTAAGGTTTCAGTTATTTTCCCCTTGCCAATTACAGCATACACCCGGAAAACCCCGAAAACCACGTATAGTCGGAGAAAATGACTGTTTTATTTTTAAATCTTTGTTCTTTACTCCTAATATTCAAAGGGAATTTCTGGTTCGTATGTTTTTTCTTGGTATTGCCATCTAGATTAAGGTTTCAGTTGTTTGCCCCTTATGAATTATAGCATATCTCCAGAAAACTCCTAAAACCACGGCAATCCAGAGAAATTGATTTTTTTTTTAATTTCTTTAAATTCTTTGTTCTTTGCTCCTAATATTCCAAGGGATTTTTGTTTGTTGGTATTGCCATCTAGTTCTAGGTTTCAGTTGTTTGCCCTTATCAATTACATCTTATCTCCGGAAAACTCCGAAAACCACGAAAATCCGGAGAAAATGAGTTTGCTTTAATTTTTTTAAATTTTTTTTAATCTTTGCTCTTTGATACCAATATTCCCAGGGAATTTCTGAATTACATAATTTTTGTTTTTATTGCCATATAGTTTAAGGTTTCAGTTGTTTCCCCCTCACCAATTACAGCATGACAAAGAATACTGGAAAAAATCCTGATGCTGAAGGGATGAAAGCGATTGAAAACCTGGCAGAACACCCTTCATATTCAAATTTGAAATCTGTGAATGATAATTTATCTTGCCAAACCTTCCACAGTCACTACCCTACTTTCTTGACTGAAGTTAGAGAAGGGACATTGGGTAAAACAGCACAATTTTGGATTGGTAATATGGACAAATTAGTGTCATTGATTTTAAGATTTCAGCGAGCAACTAAGAAAAAGAACTTTAACTTACACTTGGCATGTTTAGAAGTTATGATTCCCCTTTTCTTTGCATGTGACCATCACAATTATGGCAGATATCTCGTAGTCCACATACTCACCCTTTTGTAACTGCAAAGGACACACCTGAAGCAGAAGAATTATTTCGCAATAACGGTTACAGTGACTGTACATCACAAGTTTCGAGTTCTAGAAATTCTGTGGATTTCCGTGGTTTTCCGGGTTTTACGGGGATATGCTGTAATTGATAACGGACAGACAACTAAAACCTTAATCTAGATGACAATGCCAACAAACAAATATGTAAGTCAGACATTCCCTGGGAATATTAGGAGCAAACAACTAAGGTAAAAAAATTAAAACAAAGTCATTTTCTGCGGATTTCCGTGGTTTTCCGAGTTTTATGGAGATATACTGTAATTGATAAGAGGCAAACAACTGGAACCTTAATCTAGATTGCAATACTAACACAAAACCATATGAGTCGCCAATTCCCTTTGAATACTAGGAGCAAAGAACAAAGATAAAAAAAATTGTCATTTTCTCCGTATATACGTGGTTTTCCGCGTTTTCCGGAGATATGTTGTAATTGGTAAGAGGCAAACAACTGAAACCTTAAACTATGTGACAATACCAACAAAAAATATGTGAGTCAGAAATTCTCTGGGCATATCAGGAGCAAAGAACAAAGAAAAACTCATTTTCTCCGGATTTCCGTAGTTTTTCGGGGTTTCCGGGTAAATGCTGTAATTGATAAGGGGCAAAAAACAGAAAACTGAAACAAGATGATAATACCAACAAAAAAATCTATGAGTCGGAAATTATAATAAAACTAATTGCACAGAAATTATAAGAAAAGTAAAATAAAACTGCACAGAAATTATAAGCAACTGAAGTGCTTGCCAAATATTTTTAACTTTGCTAATAGAGCATTTCGGCACGTGCGGCGGCAACAATCACGCGCACGGCAGCCAATAAGCAATCGTTTAGCCACCTGTGATTGCAGCCCTCACCGCCTCCTCTACTACCACCTCCTCTTGCCCCTCTAATTAGCAGTGCACCCCGCAGAGAAGTTCTCTGCTTTGGCCAACACTACATGGAACTGTTGACCCTAGTCTCTAGCCCAAGATAATTTCAAGAACAATCCAACGATCTCCCAATATTAGAACTTTGTGCAAAACACCAATAACTAATATTATCTGTAAATGATTTTTTTTGTACAATAGGTACATATTTTTACATAACGTTTATTCAGCAATAGGGCCCTATCAATGGATGTTGCTTTTCTATACGAACGCTTTGAACAAGTAAAAAGGTAATTATATAAAAAACCACAGCTTAATGCCAAAGAATAATAATTCATTTTGTTACTAACTGGCCAATTTTGCTCCTTAACGAACTTCTCCGAACTATTGGCCCTAGAAATAACATAATAAAATTTGGTTCAAATATCTTCAAAATTACGGCCGCTAGCGTGTAAAGATTGTATAAATATGCCTATACAAAAAAAAAAATGAACGGGCGGTGGTTTCGTACTTAGGGAGGCATGAAACGTAAAGATATGAAAGAATTTTTCTAAAGTCTTCGAACTACCTTTAAAAAAAAAAAAAAGCGTGTTTGTATGTATAAATAAATTACTTTAGGCCTATAGTTAGGAAATGACAAATTGTATCACATAAATATATTCAAACTGGCATATTATTCGGGATATGAGGCGAAGCATATCGAAGTCTTTTTCCTACTCTTGCTACATTTTTACATGAATAGAGCTATTTCTGTTTTTCTACATTTTATCAAAACTATTTTGATGATTTTGTTACATTTTGTAGATTTCTGATTGTACCAAATTCTAAAACTTTTAATTAAAAAAAAAACAGAAAGTGTAAGAAGGTAAGTTATAAACTGGTAGAGACTATCAAATTCAAGATCCATTGCTTGGAGTTTAGGAAAAAAAGTGTAATTCAGGTACAATTTTTATAAAAAGTATTTAATATCCTAATAAAAACATTTTAGTACTGAGGTACACTTGCGCACACTAGAACTTCAGTCGCTCCTTATCTTTCATTTCCATGACATTATCTTTCACTGATAATGTGAATATACGCTAGTCATCGTGTATTATGTACCATTAAGTTGAACTTTGAATTCATTCCTCGTCATAGGTTATGTACATTATGAATTCATGCTTGTATTTAATTTCTTATACATCAAGTGTAGTATTTTTGCGTTGATTTGCTCTTTCTTCTTCCACTGAGTTTTACCTCCCCTTTGTAGATACTTTCACGCGACCCACGTCGCCCGGACCTTACAACACCGCAACACGTCGTAGGAGGGAGTTCCTATGAATCATATACACAGATTTTTGGCTACACAAGAACCTGGAAGGCCTTCCCAGATGAGTGATCAGCCCAATGTCTGGGCCACCTCCGAGACCACATGAACACTCATTCCGAACAAAACGCGAGGATGGATGCAGGTGATAATGACGGCCAGATGATATCCGGGGACCAGAAGGTCCTAACGTTTCCGAACATTCGTCTCAGGTGAGAAAATCCCCCGGAAACCCCCCTCCCCCAGGAAGCTTGTCCCGACCAAGAATTGAACCCGGGCCTGCTGCGTGAGGAGAGCGAACGCACCCCCTACGGCCTACGCCATAGCGGTAGACGCGTAGGCTTGCAAGTGATTAAATTTTCATGACGAATTGTCGATAAATATATGAGCGAAGCTGTGAGAGGGAACTTATGTACGGAATGTAAAACGTATGAGTTGCATTTACATGAATATTGCACGACTAAAAAAAGAAGAAAAATAATTCGTAAAATCTATTTTAATCATCATATTACTTTACATTAAATTAGGAGTATATTAATCATTAAATAACTTATTTTCATGCTTCTAAAAGGCATATAACTTACGACATACGATCATGTAGCTAGTCTTTGTGAATAAACGTCGGTCGCAAGCCACTATGATATTAGCTGTAAAAATATAAAATGAAAATTTGTGAATAAATGTAGGCCTAATTTACCTTATTTGCAGGGAAATCTTGAAGTATCACTTATTTCATTTTATAGTACCCAGCGTTACAAAGGCCTAGCGGTACCTGATATTCCTCAAAATAATATAACATTTTATGCAGATAAGAACAAACACATAAGTCTTAATGCTAATGCATTGTTATTATGGAATTGTTATCTTAATTGTAGCAAAAGTAACTTTGTGGTAAATATAAGCCTACATCAATTTGTACTGTATCACACAACAGAAAGTAGTCAACAGATTGTTTCCCTCCCCGTCCTCTTTGAAACAGAGTATGCACTATCCATATTGTGGTGTTACATTATTTACATTGTGTGTTATCCAAATAATAAAGGACTTCAAGACAAATTTACATTAACACTTGCATTACCAATTTACATAATTATGTGCAAACATTTACAATACTCAATGAATCACAAATTGCTGCACAATATGACAAGGATCTATTTGCTATTTTCAGCATGAATCAATCCATCCCATCCATTTATAGAAAAATTCATATAGGCGTTATCTAGCAGTAGATATGATTTTAAAATTCACAGGATAGTTTAGACAGAAACTTACTTGGGATTGGGTAATTTTTTAACTTATAAATGAATTTTTGTATCGTTGAAAATGCACGTCTGATGGAAACATTACAAAACAAAGATTTCAAGAAACACGCTGGAATTTGAATTCATTAGAGGAAAATTTTCCTGGGCGAAAATTGAACCTGTGATATCAGATTTGTATGCTTTCGGCAAGACCAACCGAGTCCCCAAAATCGTGCCCAATCCCATTCCAAATACTCCCGTGGGCCCCTATCGCCTCGCTAAATACATGGGCCTACATACATACATAAAGTCTGGCTCTTTTGCTATTTTGTGGTTAAATTGTAAATGTACTAAAATATAACTAAACGCGAATAAAAATTTGTACTTTGGAGTAATTCTACATCTTGGAAAACCTAAGTGCATTTTTTTGGTCTTCTTTAACTTCATGAATCATCAACCAAATCGTATAGCCCATGTATCAGGATTCAAGAATATGTGAATAGGAAATAATATTAGTTTAGGATTCAGTTAAATCCCCGAAACAACCTTTGAATTAAATATATTATGTGAGGATTAAACTATTTGCACACAAAACGGTTCTTTCCCTAAAGAAACTGCAATATTAGATAATATATTTATTCGTTTGTACGAAACACTAAACTCCGTAGAAGCTATCTTCTGTGGTGGATAAGGTCTACCATTCGACCGCTGCGATATCCGCATACATCTTGTAACATCATTGGCAAATGGCAGGATTGGGTAGCATATGGTCAGAATGCCGATTCCCACGGCCGTTATTGTATTCTTGACTGAAGCCGCTCCTTCTTAACAAGAAACTCCAAAGTTATCCTCACTAGGCCTTATTCCAGTTTTTCCTGCAACTATTTTTTTTTTCAACTCGAGGAGGTGCAAGGAATCAAATTTGGGCCTGCGGTTAGTCATAAATGCTAACCTACTAGTCACGCTGGATACATGCACAAATTGATATGAGATCACAGCAATATTGTTTTAGTCTTATACAGAATAATGGGTATTTTCAAACTAGAAAACAAAGATGCCATAGGCTAATAATTAAAAGTACGTTTTTTCTCTGGGTGTTTATTCAACATGAGAGTGATTATACCACAAAAACAAAGTTTAATTTATTCCACCTGTAGATTGAACTAATCATTCAATACAGATAATGAATTGCTACTTTTGAAATGGACATTCGTAACAAATTCGAACGGGAAGTTCTAATTTCTCATAATAATACAATGGAAATTAAATCACGCAAATAGTGTTAGATTGTTTGCTGTGTCTGACGTACAATATCACCATTATCGAACGCTGAGTTCAACTAGGGCAATTGATCAATAAAGGGACTTAGCTGTGCGCGGTCCGCAACCCATATCTGCTATGCCGGTTCCCACAGATGAAAACTCTTCAGCGTTAGTACAAACGAGGAATACTTGACAAAATATGTTATGATTCAACAGACGTTTCCTACCATTTGCATAAGCCCGTACGTATATACCAATAGTATACAACCTAAGTTCAAATTTGTTGTAGACCCATCTGTAAATGCCGCGTTATCTTGCATGGGAACTTGAGGTCTTATAACAGAAGAGTTTTCGAAGACATCAGAATCTAATATATAAAAACCATCCTAGGTAGGTATAGTCTATATGTCATGAGTAGGGACCGGATTCTTAGGTTTTTACCTATTTTTTTCCTTACTTCCAAAACAAAAAGCGCTCATACACTTTTTCGAATCATGTCCATAGGAATCACCCACATTAATTCTGTGGCACCTAAAAATACCTAAATGGGGTATTAAAACCTAAATACACCTAAACGGGGTATAAAACCTAAAATATCTAATTTAGGCTCCTTTTTTTGTCTTTTTTGTTTGTCAGTTGAGAAATCGATATTTTGCGGGGAGAGAATAATTTTGGTCGGGTAGAAATTAATACCACCAGCGTTTCATTCAACCCATTGTCGTCTAGGATGGACAGTATCAAGAGAGGAAAAGAGTACCGGCGTATTCCTTTTAATATATTCGTACGAACAACCATTGTTGCCGTGTACGAACAAGGATATAGATTTCTGTGTTTTAAAGCGCTTGTTTGCACTTAGTACTTCCCTGTTATTCATACTGAGTGGTCACACTGTGAGTTTTAAGAAAATGTGATAATTATGCCGAAACAAATGAAATCGAGTTTATTACGGCAGTGGTTTGGTGACGATCTGATTTTCACTATAGATGGCAAGGTAATATTTTGTCAAGCCTGCCAGAAACACGAATTATTTACCTTTCTAGGAAAGGGGGAAGTTTTCGTCCCGAGTTGATCTGTTGTGCGGTTAGCATGCATAACAATCGAAAATAGGAAAATAATCAGTTTCACATTGTCCACATCCAACCATAAAGTATTTTACTCACTAAATTAGAAGCATCGGATTCGAATCCTGAGAAGGGTAGCGTCTAGATACAGTATTAAATATTAACTAAGAGATAACAGGAAGAACTTCACAGTTGAGAATCTCGAAAGATATTTAGTAATATACTGTAAGCAGGAAATGTGAGGCAATATTATTTTCACTGCTTTTTTTGATTGTTTATGCTTTCTTTCTTCAGTTGCATAATATTGTCTTAAAGCAAGTTTACACAAATTTAAGTCAATTTTGTATTATACTTTACAAGTTTTAAGTATTCAATCCTATGTAGCACATTCAAATTCATTAAACCAATTATTCTACCCGAAAACGATATTTTGGACAAAAAACCTAAAAAAAAACTATTTCACCTAATGGAAAACCTAAAACAGTGTTTTTAAAAACCTAAAAATCCGGTCCCTAGTCATGAGTACATCCAACGCCACATATTAACAAGACCGTATTCAATAATTGTGAAATTAATGAAAGATGGCCTTGCTCGGTTGCCATACTTGTTTCAATTGTTTATAACATTACGGCACGCAGAGGTCTGATATTTTTACATAGGTGGGTAGAAGAGGATCATGAAAGCATGCCTAAACGGGAAAACATTGAATGATTTGGACGAAACTCACTACGAGGGTTCTTTTGGGGGGGGGGGGAAGCTAGGGAATTAGAATCTTACATCTCCCCCCCCCCCTCGGGCGGCTCACTTTAATCGTGAAATGCACATCGAAGCCCGTCTTTTACCTTTTTAATTAGCAACCGTTTAAATTTTTATACATGATTTGGGCAAAGTCCATGAATCTGGTAAGTTTTCATTGTTTAATTCCAAATCCGTATGCCCATATGGCAGCACAAGGATAGTTTTATTCATTTAATTATTTATATTTAGGCTATTACGTAAAATAATATAATTAAGAATAATATTATGGTATATAATTCCTGCAATTTATGTAAAAGCTATGTCAGTGTTAATAAATATTATGTTTTAATTATTTTTCTGTTAAATAAATAATTTAAATAAAACATCTAGCAGTTCAGTAAATTATCACGGGCGAATAGTCTTAAATAATAATAAACTTACATACATTCCTAAGTCACTTGGATCCATTATATTTACATTGTTGTGCAAAACGAATAAAAATAAAAGGTAATAATTTTCATCCATATTAAGCCTATAAATTTTGCGTCCTTTTGAATTTCAATTTTTCAGTAAGCAATCAAATATCATATACAACAGTTGAAGTATTTTTCCATACATATATTTCAGCAAATAAGGAAAACATTGCTTTCGGTTTCTCCATTTTTCTCTTTTACGATATTTTGCTTATCTCTCCTTAGTGAGTTATTTGTTGAAGGTATAATTTTTAATATTTGTACATTTCAGCTACGTTGTGTATGGGCCATTCCCTATAAATTATAATTTTTGGTTTTCCTATATTCTTATAACCATGTATCCGCGTCTTCGCCTGCAATTACTTAGGTCCTTGTTACATGGACCGAAAAAAACGCGGTCGAATGTTCGTCCCGAGACCGGCTGATTTTGAGCATGTTATACGAGCCGAATTTTAATTGGGATTTCTTATTAGGTTTGTTCCCAAAGCTGAAACATGTACTGTCACGTACCATGACGCATGCGCACATTTTGAATATGCTGATATATGACATTGTGCGCATACGTTGCGCAGCAAGACCGACAATGTGCGCATGCGTTGTAGTACGTGACAGTCGTGAATTTACTTTGGGAACAAACCTATGTTGCATTATAACCCTCAAGACCAAACGTCGGGTGCTCGAGTTAATTGATTGTGTATATTATATTATGTTGCTGTTATACAACTCTGCTTCCGAAACCTCAGTTAATATTTGCAGAAGATTGCCCAAACGAGATACCTATTTCTTTTGTCTACAGTTTTAGGATTCGCCTGCATGATTTCATCCACACAAATTGAAACAAGCTTTTCATAAATTATTAATTGTAAAGGTAACGTTACATCAAAAGTATCAATGAACTGTTATTCTTATTTACGTGTCAATCACCTGAGAAGAAGGAAATTGACTGAAGTAGCAATTAGCATTTATTTTTGTGTTTCCTGTAACCTTGTATTCATTTGCAATGATAATCTTAGGCAGTGATTTCGTACCTGAAGTTTCAAGGCTCTGGCATTGCAATAATTGTTACGGTGGATTACATTAATATCTTTTACGTCACCACACTGTCTTGTCTGGCTGGCAATGCTCAAGACCAAACGTCTGGTGTCCGAGTTCATTGATTGTGTGTATTATATGTTGTTATTATGTAACTGCTTTTGACACCTCAGGTATTATGAAAGTGCAAACATATTACCATTACGCAAGACACTTAAGTGAATAATAAGCACGTAAATAAAACTAGAAGTACAACTTCAGCATGTAATTGCTATTCCCCGTCATTAATTACAGAGAAGAGTTTCTGATTTTGTTTATACACCAACGTCAAGAAAAATCTGGTTTTCACGGTTTTGTCGGCGAGATATAGATTACTGTTGGCATAGGCTCGTTTGTATGACTGTTTCTCGATAGGTTGAAATGCAGTTGATATATTGAGGGAATGAATTAGCTTTACAACTTAGGTCCCATCACGAATAACAAAATGTTTCGTATAAACCTATTAGATTGTGAGCACCGGGATAGCAAGGCCACCCAGCTCAGTTAAGACGTCATATACATGACTAGAACGCTATTTTTATCCTATGGGTGACTGATCCAGCTATCATAACTGTTTACAACTTTTTCGTAAATTGTAATTTTGTTTTAATTGTATAGGCTAGTTACTTCACAGACTATTATTTTGAGTAATTCGTAATTTTATAAGGTTAGCATTATTACACTGTACTTGGATAATTGTGCAATTTTTTTAAAATTCAAACGATAAATGAGTCCCAGAATATAAACCACAAAAATTCGCTGCAGGAATTCCCTGACATAACATACAAATTACACAGACCTAATCATATTGCCAAAGCAATACTACAACACCCTTTAAGTAAGCTCTCTCCAGGAACCTTAAAATGCCTGGCGTCGCTCGTAATTCGAAATTAACTTATAAGGGACTTTCGATTTTCAAACTCTAGGTCCTTAAATAGGTATGTAAAATTTGAAATGAGGAAGAGTGACTTATCACACTCAAACTGTTCCCTCAGATTCTCTTGATAAAGCTTTTTATGGCCCATAGAGGATGTAGAATTTTGCACCCCATTGATTCTACACACCAATCCTGGTAGGGGTGGAAATAAGAAGAAACAGAATTTCCGGTAACATAAAACTGTAGTGTCTTTACGGAATATTTTATTTCTCACTCTCATGTTACCATACAACCGTTCCGGGGCTGAAATCAAAAAGAAATTCAATATCACTTTCATACTTTCCTTCCCCCCAAACCTGGGACATAATAATATACTGCGCACATAGGACTAAAACTGTTTCATCCTATTTTGTCTTCTTTTACATGCTTAGGGCATCCATATTTCTCAAATAAAAATACAAATCCTACAGCTATGAATAACGTATCAGTGGATAGAAGTTTTTACCGACTTCTGATATGGCATAACTTACTATTTTTTTATACAGTGTGTCCCACGCAAGAGTTGGCCAATGACGCGGGTTCGTGCGGCGCGGCGGGCACAGCTCCAACTCCCGAGCGATCGGGTAAAATATCTACGCTAATAATGCCGCGATGGGTGAAACGATTCAGGTTCTCACATTTATAGTTAAAACTACAATGAAAATAACCATGTACCTCATCACAAGAGATGTTGGAAATGTTCTCCTTTTGCATCCACACAATACTGGCACCTTTTTAGCAAATTTTCTTTCACGCGGATAAGTTCAGCTTCCGAGACAGAGTTCATTTCTCTTGTGATAGGCCTAGGTGATATTGTCTTTAAGTTCTTCTAACAGTATGTGAATATTATTTATGGGGAAACTTGAAAAATAAAGTGTATAGGTCAATTTCCCATACATAAGAAGAACTTCAAGACAATATCACAAGAGAAATTAACTTTATCTCGGAAGCTGAACTTATGCGCGTGAAAGAAAATTTCCTAAAAATTTCCTAAAATGCAAGAGGAGAACATTTCCAACATCTCTTGTGATGAGGTATGTGTTTATTTTCATTGTAATTTTAACTGTCAATGTGAGAACCTGAATCGTTACACTCATCGCGGCATTATTAGCGTAGATATTTCACCCGATCGCTCGGGAGTTGGAGCTGTGCCCGCCGCGCCGCAGGAAGCCGCGTCATTGGCCAACTCTTGCGTGGGACACACTGTAGTTGACACACACTCAGGCTAAGACAACTGGATTAAGCTGTCCCTGCAATACGACCTCTTATTTTACAACAAAATATGAAGTGAGAAAATGGTATTCCCTATAACCAGAGCAGAGAAAGTTATATGGCTGCATCACATTATGCATTATTTTCGTGGATTTCATTCTTCAATATTTATTTATACCAATGAATTCTATCGATAGCTTCTCAGTACATGGAATGTGATTTGGATTTGATAATTCTGTATAAAAAGGTATTTCGTATCCTCAAAAATATTTGATTGACATTTCAAATCAAAATTTTGTAAAATCCTTTCTTAGTGTGCACTTACATTATAAAACGAAGGCACTATCAAAATTCCAAGTCTCTACCTATTATAGTTTAGGCTGTACGTTGATTCTCTGTCAGTCAGTCAGTCATTCATTCATTCATTAAGTCAGTCAGGACAAAGACTCTTACATAATACTAGCTTAAAAAGCTCGGCGTCGACTGGGTTTTGTATATTGTAATTCGAAATTAACTTACAAAGGACTTTCGATTTTAAAATTCTAGGTCCATATATACGTATTAGAAATTTTAAATGAAGAAGAACGACTTATCACACTCAAACTATTCCCTCAGAAAACGCTTGATATAGCTTTTTATACCTCATAGAGCATGTCGAATTTTGCGTCCCAAGTCTTCTACACACCAAGCCTGGTAGGGGTTCAAATAAGAAGAAACAGAAATTCCAGTAACATAAAATTGTATTGTCTTTGCGGAATATTTTATTTCTCACTCTCATGTTACCATACAACCGTTTCGGGGATGAAATTAAAAAGTAATTCAATATCACTTTCATACTTCTCTCCCGAAAAACCTGGATATAATAATATACCGCGTACGGTATTCTCTATGTACAGGGTAGAGAAAGTTATGTAACTGCATCACATTGTGCATTATTTTCGAAGATTTCATATTCAATATTTATTTACAGCAATGAATTATATCGATAACTTCTCTAATTTGTCAAAGTCCCGTATAATTTATTTCCAAATCTACCTGAGACCAATGCCAAAAATACACTGTTGTCATGAGAACTGTGATTTGGATTTGATAATTCTGTGTAAAAAGCGATTAAGTTTTCTCAAAAACATTTGGATTTTGGCATTTAAAATTTTAAAAAATAAAAATCCTTTCTTAGTGAGCACTTACATTATGAAACGAAGGTACTGTCGAAATTCCAAGTATCTACCTATTATAGTTTAGGCTCTAGGTTGATTCTCTGTCAGTCATTAGTGAAGTCAGTCAGTCAGTCAGGACAAAGCCTCTTATACTCGTAACTTATATACACTAGCTTAAAAGGCCCGGCGTCGCCCGGGGTTTTTTATTTTGTAATTGGAAATTAACTTATGAAGGACTTTCTATTTTTAAATTCTAGGTCCTTATATCTGTATCTGGTATCTGGTACCCTATGATCCCCAGGTGGGGCGAAGGGGCCTCCAATGGAGGTTTCATTACCTATACTAATTTGGATATGCTTATTTTCCAAGAGAGGGTAGAGGGACAGGTGGTAAGCCCATCGCCTCGCAACCCCCTTCTGGAAACTAAGTATATCTTGGACGTGAAAGGGCCGATAAATTTTGTCCAGAGGCTCTAATTTAGGCTTGGAGTTCTTTTACGACACGGGACCCCCAGCTTAAAGTCCCTCCCGGAGGACTCCGTGCCCAGGATTTTTACGTCCTGAAAAATCCATCGACTGCGGTCGGGTTTGATCCCGCGCCCTGCGGATCTAGAGGCGGGCACGCTACCTCTAGACCACCGCGGCCGACAGGTCCTTATATAGGTATTTATAATTTGAAATAGGAAGAACGACTTATCACACTCAAACTACTCCCTCAGAAAACCCTTGATATAGCTTTTTATGGCTCATAGAGGATGTAGAATTTTGCACCCCATCGCTTGTACACACCAAGCCTGGTAGGGGTTCAAATAAGAATAAACAGAAATTCCGGTAACATAAAATTGTATTGTCTTTGCGGAATATTTATTTTTCACTCTCATGTTACCGTACAACCGTTTTGGGGATGAAATTAAACAGAAATGCAATATCACTTTCACACTTCTCTCCCCCAAAACCTGCGATATAATAATATACATATTACCATACCTCGTATTCTTTTCTCTATGTCTAGGGTAGAGAAAGTTATGTGACTGCGTTATTTTCGTGGATTTCATTCTTTATTATTTATTTCTAACATGAATTATATTGATAGCTTCTCTAATTCGTCAAAGTCTCGTTTCATTTATTTCCAAACCCATCTGAGAACACTGGCAACAATATGTTGTCATGTGAACTGGGATTTGGATTCGATAATTCTGTGTAAAAAGGGATTAAGTGTTCTAAAAAAATTTGATTTTTGGCATTTAAAATAAAAATTTTGCTAAATTCTTTCTTAGTGAGCACTTACATTATGAAACGAAGGTACTGTCAAAATTCCAAGTCCCTACCTATTATAATTTAGACTCTGCGTTGATTCTCTGTCATTAAGTCAGTCAGTCAGTCAGTCAGGACAAAGCCTCTTATATATATATAGATTATCTTACACTCTAGATCTAGACTAAAGCCTGCCCATATATAATAAAATGCCGTGATTCAAACTATCTTTATGCATACTATAATACAGTGAATTCAACGTGGTTGGTCTGCTAAAATAACATCAGTACTATGGGGATGGTCATTTTGTGCCGGTGTTCTTGGACATACATGCAGAAAGGGGAAGCTATAGAAAGATGTGACTTAACATATCAGATAGGGATTCCCGAGGACATCACATCAGCTCTTAGCAAAGGTGTTCCAGAAACTGACCTTTATAAATACTGTGCATGTGCGACAGTGAAAGTGACGCGTAGGCTTTCTGATTAAGTTATATACCGGGAGTGGCCACAGCACGGTTCGCGAGCCGCATCCGGCTATTTTACCATTCTTACGAGATTCCTCAAGAAATACTGAAAAATATTCTATTCCTATTTTTAAGGAAATCCATTTCTTGTTGGCGTAATGCAGAATGCACGCCCCATTTCAACGCTATGATTGATTTGGCTGCTGTTGAGTTGGAGCTATTGGAGATTTAAGAGGACAAAGGACTAAAACGAAACTAAGTGACTATTAAACCATTCAATTCAGGAAACAAGCACAAGCCGAAAGAGTACATTTATAGGCCAACCTGTTCTTGTGAGTCACTGTATGCAACACTTAAATTCAATGAGCTATTTTAAGTGATGAACATTTAAGTAAACTTGTGCGAACTGCCTTCTCTAGTCACCAACCAGTTGCTAATAGCTCAAATGGACACCCGAAGTGTAAAATAATTCGTAGGTTGTCTGTAATAACTAGTACATATAAACGTGTTAAATATGTAGGCCTACCAAATAAACGTATAAAGATCTAGGTTTGTGGACTAAACAGTGGCGGCCGGTGACAAAAACATTGTGTGTGCTACAGTATGAACATGCAAAAAATAAAACGTCACATGCCATTCACCTATGTCAAAAAATGATGTCCATGCAATTCCCTGTGTTCCCGCACAGCAGTGTCCAAATTCGAAACGAAATCTATCAGTCCTAAGAAGATGCAAGGATTTTTAGATTGTTCGGTTTTGTCGTGACCTCTCAAAGCAAGTTCAAAAGCCCTATAGAACTTAATGCAATCAATAATTTTTGAAAGTACGAACCTTTCTGTTGTAAACGCAGTTTTTCCCGCCTTTCGCTTTTTGATTCATAATCAAATCGGGTGTTGACTTTCCTAATTGTTTTATCTCGATTTTTTTTTTTCTTACTCCTAGAAAATGGATGAGTTATTAAACTCTCTACTGTATTCATTCTTCACATTCACAGCAATAACTCTGAACATGAACACACACGAACCACAAAATATACTTAGTACTTGTTCCACTGTCGGTTCTGTTAACAGTTCGCACTTCGCACAGAAACTAGAATACAGTTTCAGAATTGAGAGGGTGTCTGGCCACTCTGTCCCCAGACATAAGATTGTACTAATTTACTCTTCGTCAGTCGCTGAGCTAACGTGCGCGTTAAATTCACTTTCCTCGGCGCTAAAAATTATTCCTTATACAGTAGTTTTCAGCAGTCAGTTTCTTCTTTCCTAGGTAATTGTTCAATTTCTTGCAATTCAACTCCACTGTGTAATCTATGGAGGAAAATTTATCCTGGGCGGGAATGGAACCTGGATTTTAGCTTTGCACGTATTTATGTTTTTACATAATTATTATGTATTTATATGTACTCATTGAATTCAGCTAACAAATCTATGAGGCTAATATTAACTATAGATTTAGCTATTAAAGATAAGCTGTCTCATATTTTCATAAAGTTTAATGTCAAGCCACGGTATCCTGAATTGCTACTAATTTCGTATTAAAACAATCGATTACATTGTAGAAACCAACCTGGCTTACATCGATTTGAACTCTATTAAAACTGCACGTCAAGAAAAGCCGCCATCAATAAGATGTGTTACCAAGGACTGTTCCTACTTTCAAAACAACCTTCAAAATATCCACCCCAATTGCCAAACAAGAGGTCATCAACTCACTACCCTCCAAACCAACCAGTTTCTTGTGAGGCATGCAGCATACCTATAGAGGGCCAGGTTCTACTAGATTCGTAGCTCCAACGAGACGGTTTTCATGCTAACGGCGGCAAATATATACTCCGCCTCTGGGCACTTTCCACGCCTTGGTCATCAAGCAGAGCAGCGCTACTGGGGGACAAAGCACACTGCAGTATAATGCTTAGCAACTCAAGCTGACCGCCCGACGTTGTGAGGGATAGCGCATATGTTATAACGATTGGAAATCTAAGATGATCAAAATTTTATAAAAGTATTTTTAACAGAATGTTGGTAATTTTTAAGTAATCAACAATATTTTATTTAACGAAATGAACAGTGTGCTATAGCACAGTAGCACATTAACACCGGCCGCCCCTGGGACTAAAATACTATTAGGGTCTGCAATAGGTTAACTTTCATTTGTAACAACCCAAAATTAATCGCGATTCTTTTCAAAGTTCGTCCCTTAGAGTACGGTTCCCAAAAGTCAGGCAGTTATGCTATATAGCCTATATAGCACTGTGCATAGAATGTTTACCGGCAGAGAGAATTGCAATCATTATAGTATTCATCCCATTTTGGTGCTGGATGAGCTCTATGAGCGCTGTTCAAGACCAAATTATTCGGTTGAAGTTTTCTTCCAAGTCTTTGCTTGAACTTACATGTGAATTTCTTCGGCAACTGACCCTCGAATGGATCAACCAATCATGATTCATACTTCTCTTGCCAAGCCACCATCGTTGCCATACACTCGGTGATCTAAGAAATGAAGTGCGCAATATAAAACACTGATAAGGAAAACATGTAAGACACAGTTTTACTGAGCAGACCTAATACAGGCCTAATGCATTTTTAACCATTCAGCTCTTCATGAGATCGCAGTGATAAAACTGTTTTTGTTATTGTTGCACAATGACCTGAATATGAACAGGGAAAATACAATTCTAAATATTTAATTAAATATACCATTAAATGCTTTTAGCTGCATTACGAGTTCAGGGAAAATAAACAACATTTGTTTACGTGGATTTCACTCTGCCACTAGTAATAGAGCTTTATTCTGTTTTGAAGTCGTAAATTTGAACACGTGCTAGCTACATATGACAAATCTGGTGTGATCTGTTTGCGTATGTTTGCATTGCTTACGTCACGGCTTACATGGATATTTCATTCATCTCATCGACTCTGAGTGCAGTAGACTGAAACAATTGTAACAAGCAGTAACAGATTACTATACTCTCCTGTGACGTTCAAAGTGCATCCTGTCTGATCTACTGTTTTTAAAGACCTCTTGTTTGTTGTGGGCTATTGCTATACCCTTAACTGTGCTTGTGGGGTCTGTGAAACCCCTCCACTCTTTTGTTTTGTAATATTTCACGAGTTAAACATGAGTTGTCGTTGAGGCTTTTTGTAATCTTAGTATATATTGTTATTTGACCGTTGCTGGAAGTGGTGTGCATTATTGGCGCTCAAAAGTGAAATATCACAGTTTTCAACCATTTAGACCCCACGAGCATGTTGTATTTGTCTACAGAGAGACAGAAAAACTAAAAATTGGTGTGAAAATGGGTGTTATATCTATTTCTAGCCTATTTGCCCATTTTTTCTGTGAAAATTGATAACAACCATCTTTAACCATTAGCAATTCTGTATTTTTTCATAATTTATGGTTTATAAATAATATTTGTTTATCTTTTTATTATTTTTTATTTGGGGTATATAAAACCCCACCAGCATATTAGCGCAACCTGAAAACACCAGCATAGTTAAGGGTTCGATTGTATATTGCCACTTTGGCCTGTAACCGTGGCTGGTGTGTCGAAATTTTGTTCCCCAGAATTTCTCCTGCTTTTACCTTATCCTACTACAGTAGAACTCCTATTATCTTTTTTTTTTTTTTTTTTTTTTTTTTTTTTAATATCCGAACTCCAACTATCCGGATCGCCAATTTTCCGGATCGCTTTGAGGTTGAATTCAAGTGGTTTTTGCAGCAACGAGCATTGGGAAACCCTCTTACAGGGCCGATTATTTGCGAAAAAGCACCGACAGAATTATATTAGCAAAACAAGTACTTTGACCGATATGTTTAAAATGTGACACTTTATATAAGTACAGTACTGTAAAATTTAGTTACAAAAAGAAAGAAATTACCTTTTTCATGATTTATCTAATTATCCGGTTATTTGATTATTCGGATCGGGTCCGGTCCCAATTAATCCGGATGATTGGAGTTCTACTGTAATTGCACCATCCACCCCAAATGCGAAAGATTTATTTTATCTACCATATAAATGGTAGGCCTATTAAGGGATTTTCAAGTAAACTTATTAATAGATTCTTGTATAAGCTTGTCATTGTTTTTAATTGGTCGCATATTTTTTAATAAATTTTTATTTATTATGCCTGTTTAGTCGAAACCCCTTTACACATTAAGACACAGACATATTTTACTTAATTTTATAATTTCCACGTTAAATTATCAAGAAATAAACTCTTGTTTGCTAACGTATTATATGCGAGAACACGATGACCAGGAAAGTAAAAATGATTAAGATATTTTTAGTGGTTCCTATGTATTTTAATAGTCGGCTGCGGTGGTCTAGAGGTAACGTGCCCGCCTCTAGATCCGAAAGTCGTGGGATCAAACCCGATGGGTTATTCAGGACGTAAAAATCCTGGGCACGGAGTCCTCCGGGTGGGACTTAATGCTAGGGGGCCCGTGTCATAGTTACGGTACGTAAAAGAACTCCAAGCCTAAATTAGAGCCTCTGGACAAAATTTCTCGGCCCTTTCACGTCAAAGTAATACCTTAGTTTCCGGAGGGGGGATGAGGGGCGATGGGCTTACCATCTGTCCCTCTGCCCTCTCCAGGAAAATAAGCGTAAAAAAATTTCACATAGTTAAACAGAAACCTCCATTTGGAGACCCTTCGCTCCAACATGGGGGCATAGGATTCGAGAGAAGAGAGAGAGAGAGAGAGAGAGAGAGAGAGAGAGAGAGAGAGAGAGAGAGAGAGAGAGAGAGATGTACTTTAAACTAAATAGTATAGGCCTACAAAATAAATTATACGTGTATAATTGATTAATATTTTTACGAATGATTAGCAGCATATATAAGTTAGGTTATTTTTTCCTAAACATCAGATCAAAATTAATAAAAAAATTGGACTTCCCAATTTTTGCAGGTACAACAACAACGAATTCTTATTTTGACGGTACGCTGCACCGGCTCAACTACAGACAGCACTGTTCCTTACGAATGCGAAACTTTAAATGCTAAAAGAAATAACTCATTCCTCAGCTGTTTTATCTCAGCATGCGCTCTACTGTTCCGCTATCTGGATTGTATTGAACAACTCGTTTATCTGGGGAACTCTTTTATTTCTCCTGACAAGGTTGTCGAACTGTTGTGTGTACACAATAGAGCGAGAGTGATATATGCTTCGCGGCATTTTAATCCACTCGTTATGACGTAATGGTCGTGACCTTGAACTAATTGTGCCGGTTTTCAATAGGCCAAGTTCTGGTTACAAACATTACTCACATAGCGAGCATTCACCTGCTGCATTCATACCATTCAAGAAGCGTCATTAACTCCTGATCTCCTGCAGGTTAGGGTTGGCCATGGCCATTCGATTGATTGCTATCTCACTGCTAATTGCATTCTCAGATCAGCTTCCAATTAAGTCATCTCACGCTTTCGTCGGTTCATCACGCTCTTTTGTTGTCTGATTGACATGTTTAGTGTTAACTATTGAATGGAAATATCTATTCCATTTCATTACTAGAGGACGTCTTTCTTTGTAATATTGCCTTTTCTTCTTGCAGTATACCTTTGATCTTGAGGCAAGCATCTGTTGACTGTTTGCCGTTAATGTGATGTCATGTATCTTGGACATAACTCGTTCAATATTATAAATTCAGCAAAGCCTCACAGATTGATAGTACTGCTTATCGTAAATTATTTATTTATTTATTCTTGTTACTTTTTACAGTTATGGGCAAGCCAATGGTAACGATTAACGCTCAACAGACAGTTATTGCTAACTTTAAAATGTCATTAGCATTACTGTGGTATCGAGATCTTCACTAATTTTACTTCAGTTTTTATTATCTGATCCATATTGACTATCTCTTCTCTTTTCTTCTCTTTTTCTTACTCCAAGGGACGTTTATGCTGCCCACACTGATCGGGTCTTACAGGACCGCGACCTGTCGGAAGATGGATTATCTCTGAATCACGTATATAGTTTCTGACCAGACAAGGACATGGAGGACTTCCCAGGATGGGTGATCAGCCAAATGTCGGGGCCACCTCCGAGACAACAGAACACATAGGACGAGACACTCACTATGAACATGTCGGGGATGAGATGAAGATGATAATGACAGCGAGATGATATCCGGGCATCACAAGGGCCTAAAGTTACCAGACATTCGTCTCACAGCTGAGGAAAAACCCGAAGAAAAAGAACACCTAGTTAATTTGTCTCGACCAGGAATTGAACCCGGGTCCTCTGCACCACAGTGGTGGAATATTAACTACTGTAAATTAATTGATTTGTTACAAAATATGACTATCGTTAGATTGCTTTTATTGCGCGCTTATAATAATAATAATAATAATAATAATACTTATTATTATCATCATCTTCATTGTCATTAGGACTACTGAAATTAGTTTAATTAGTAGTTCCAATCAGTTTTAATTAATTGGAAGGAATATTTCGTTACATAGCAAGATATATAGCAGTTCTGGAGGAATGGAGGAAAGTCAGTATAAATTAATATCTTAAATAATAATAATAACAAGAATAACAAGAATAATAACAGTTTATAGTAATTGAATAGATATGTTTATAAATGGATATGGATTAAGCTATAACTAACTTTCTTGAGAATTATTATGCTGAAATCTAAGATATTGTGAAGCTACCAAAAGACAAGGAGATTTCGATAAGCGGAAATTGGTACTTTGTCTGGTCGACTAGACAAACGAGAACATAGTTTGAATGTTTTATGAGGCTCTACCTCTTATTTCAACTGTTATGTAAGAGTTTATAACAGGTTGAACTGCATATATGATTACTGCATAATATGCATATTAAGTTGTTCTAAAGTGTCCTACAAGACACTCAACTCCAACCCTCAGGAAATGTAGACCAGTCAATGAAGCCAATAATAGGGAATCAAATGCCTAGTTTGCAACATTTCTTGGATCGCATTATCGAGTTACCGAAGACGTTTTTTAAGGTTCTTGCTGATTTTACATTTGCAGAGAGGTGTAAAATTGCTAGGTATGTACATTTCCATTATGTTCAGAGAACTAGTATATTTCATTTTACGAAGATAGATAGCCAATGGAAACCTGGGACTTACAGTTCGTAACATGTTACAACAAAACGAAAAAGTAAATTGTAAATTGAAAAGAACAAAGCTAACCGTTATTCCAATATTAAAGGAATATATACGATGTGGAATAATACAAATTAATACAATGTAGTGAATAAAGTCAGAGTCTTGTATTTTCTTTCACATTTTATAAATTATTCTCTGGCGTATTCTGGTATTCCCTAATTTTGCACTGTGATTCAGGACATCAAGAACCGGTTCCCAAAATAAATAATTTTCAAAATCTTATATATGCCGCAAGGAATACTAGAAAAAAAGTTTAAATGTTGTTGTCATTGTGGTCATGTCGACCTAAATATTCCTTGGAAATTCTGGGTAAATTAATAATTTTATTTTCGTTATCCAGTAACAAAAGAAAGTGCAGTTCATTAAATGACTACGAGAGGTATGAATAATAGTATGGGTCTGAGTAATAGGCTTGTATATTTCCATGTACTGTATTGTATGTCCGTTTTGTTTGATCATGATCGTTTATAAGTGGGGATTTTAATAAGTTATTTAAGAAAATGAACTTAAATAGAATTAACGACTTTATAATTGAGCCTATTTTCCAATTTCAGAGACTATTTTAGGCACCTAAAATTCAATTTTAGCAACCTAAAAGTCCGGAGTCTACTTATAATAGCCGGCGCGCACAGTTACCTCTTTTGAGCAGAACAAATCTTTCCCTTGCGTTCAGGCGTCATATCTCAGTGAACTGTTGACAGAACATCATTACGTTGTATAAAGTAACACATGTTTTATTACATATGTTATACCTATATAAATAGGCCTAGAGTAGGTCATGTTAATTTTAAAATACATAAGAGCATGGGAATTCAAGATGACAATATAAAGTAAGGCAGACCACTGAATATCAGACGATGATTGCAGCACGTATGCTAGTGAACGTCACAAGCAAGATTCCGTAACAGTCCTTGAAGTACACCTTTCTCGTAATATATCATGGGCAAACAGAACGTGAATCCTGATCATCTTGGTTATGCTGTACTTACTGAATGCGATGATGGACTAACATATGTGAAGCCCACATAAAAGCCTCTCCACACCGAGTTGCGAAACCATATGAAAATGACTTTTCATTTTTTGGGGTTTTTATTTCGTGTTGGCTTTCAAATAGCATGTTAATAATTTGAAAATTTGCAGATAATAAATCTATCGGAATTGACAGATATCCGGCATACACTTTTATATTTTAATAGTAAGGTAATATTTCGATAATTTTATTTTATAATTCATCGCCAGTTTTTAAGTCTTTTCCAGCTGCCTTTCATTAGCAATTCTGTATATGCGTAGTAAATTAATAGTAGTTTTCTGTTAAGCTAATAACAATGTGCTAAATGTTTGTTACGTTTCACAGATCACGTATTCATATTTATAAATCAATCAATCAACCCCTACATCAGGGCCTTCCAGAAGAGGTTTCATAACAGAATATAAATTCGGTAATGCTTTTATTTGTTTATATATTTTTTTATTTATTTTTTATCAGAGAACAGGTGCTAGGCTTACCGACTAGGCAGCCCTCTGGGAAGAAACTAAGGTGTCACTAGAATACGAAAGGGCCCGGAAACTTTGTGTTGAAGGTCCAATTTTGGTTTGGTCTTCTTTGATGCGCCGTAAATCTACGGCATAATCCCTTCCTGAGGTCTTAGTAACCTGGAATTTTATGTCAAGTCCGACAACCTCGGATAATCTGTGATTCAGAAGCGAGCAAGATACCTTTGCACCACTGATATCGTCAACATAGATCTAAGGTAGAGATTTAAAAACAAAATGGCCTCCATAACTATCATTAAGAAATTTTACAGCCATTTTGGAGAAAATAACTGGAAAAAGATTCGATTGCCATCAACGGGGAACTTTCTCACGAAATGTTGAGTAACTGCCGAAGCTTGGGTGAAGTAGACCTCTGAGCTAGCATGAGCCCAAGTTACTCTAAAAATTGCGTCCTGACAAACATATAAAGTAGGCCTGCAATTTTATTCAACAATAATCACAGGAAATATCACCACCACCGTGAAATCATCAAATTACTCCACTCCATATTTCTTCCATATTTCTCTACCCTTACTGGTAAGGTTTCTAAAAGGATTACATTTTAAAATCAACCTAGAATAGAATATACCCTGCCGTTATTGTTAGCATAAGTTGCCTAAAATAGTTGAATAGAGTACATTAGGGCTCATGGTTTACTAAACTTGGTTCAGAATGATAAATACCAAATGATATGAAGGGAGGAGATTTTTAAGTCCCACAAGTGGCAGGCATTCAATTCCAAATAATCTCTGTTATAAGAAATGCCGGATTTCCCTTTGTAATCGCGCTGTTCTTCCTACGATTTATGGGACGATAAATTATTCAAGGGGCAGCAGAAGTAGCAAGAAAGAGACAGGCACTACTATATTGGTCTTAGGGCGCCCCACCACTCCTCTCCAGTAACTTGTTATGTGCAACAACTGGTTGTGGGTCTGATATATGTAACAATAATATACTACAGAGATAAAAGAAATCTGTTGGAATCCAGCCTAATAAACACATCTGTGAATTCTTAGGGACTCTGTATGTCCTGTTAATTTGCAAGGGGTTTCCTATCTTTTCTTTCTTTCTTTCTTTTTCGTAGTTTTACCTCTCCCTGTTAGGATTTAAGCGACCCAAGCCGCCCGGGCCTTACAGGGCCGCGACCTGTCGGGAGAGGGATTACCTTTGGATCACATACATACTTTTTTGACCAGACAAGGACATGGAGGGCCTCCCCGGATGAGTGATCAGCCCAATGCCGGGGCCACCTCCGAGACAACACGAACACATAGGACGATACACACCATTCACACACACACTCACTCAGAACAAGGCGAGGATGAGGACGAAGATGATAATGACGGCCAGATGATATCCGGGGACCACAAGGGCCTAAAGTTACCTGACATTTGTCTCATAGGTGAGGGAAAACCCCGGAAAAAAAACCCCACCTAGGTAACTTGTCCCGACCAGTAATCGAACCCGGGCCCGCTGCGTGAGAGGATTGGACGCATCCCCTGAGCCACAGCGGTGGACGGGTTTCCTATCTAATGTACTATATTAATAAAATCATGTTATCTGGTATAACAAGGTGCCAGATGGAGTTAATAGGTCATACTTAAGAAACTATTGAGTCTTAGACCATGTTTTTTTGTAGAAAGTGTGATAAGCATATATGAAGGAATGTGTGGGATAACTAGAATTAGCCTATGCTGGGTAGTGTTATTTCTCAAAGCCCAATGTATTGCTACTTCCAAAGCCGCATATGAATACTGCAAAATATATTGTCATGAGAACTTAATTGCATTTGATGAATTCAGTATAATGTTTTCTCAAATTAGGTTCCTAATTTGGAGTTACTCCGGTACCGGGCAACCGATTTGGTCCAAAATCAATAAGGCTTCGTCCTATGGACGTTATAAGTGCATAACACTTTGTTTCATAAAAAGCTGATAAAGCGTATTCGAGTTATCGCGCATAAAGACACACAGACGAACGGACAGACGTTTTTCCCGTCCACTATACAATCTTAGAAAATATCATTCTGGCACTTACTAATTAAATTTGATTCTTCTCCGGGCACAAAATCCACCAAGAGTTTTTGTTGTACTCTCTCCTAGACTAGAGGATCCCTTTCAATTTCCACAAGAGATAAAATAACACGAGATGTATAGATAGGCATATGTATACAGTTTTATAAGATTTCCTCCATTCATTAAAACCATCTGTTAAGTCATATTAAGGAAAATGGGATTTAGCTTTAGGATGAGCAGGATTTATTGGTAGATTGTATCAACGCTTTACGAGTTTTATGTGATCTGTAAAACATCCAAATAGGTATTTGAATGTTTCCTAATCGCTAAAATGTAATTTTACAGTCGCGATAAACAATAAAATTCTAGCTTATTCCCGAAATAGCACTGCCGATACTTTGTTCCATAGCGTTTTCGTAACATAAACATGCAAATGCTCACACAAATATAAACACACAGCTTTCCACGGTTGTTTAAAACAGTCTTCATCCATTATAACTTATCTGTTTTTATTATTTCAGAAAATTTGTTCGGAAGCATTTCCAATTACCTTAGTAGTAGCTTTCTTCACATTAAACTATGGGCAAAATTATGAATTTTTCGTTCTCACAGAGGGTTTTGAATACTTTTAAAACCGTAATGACTAAAACAAACCAGCATTTAGCAGTAGTACGGTAATTGAGAGATTTCATACCTTTCTTGAAAATTTACTCCTTTTAACACTAGAACATATAAAGTTGGCTAGAACTTCATTCAAATTATACAACCCTTTTTCTAGGAAACCAGATAAATTTATTTCTATTTTTAAGAAAATGGTTTCGATATTATAGGTTGGATGCGATTAGAAATATCAAATATAGTTTATCATTTTGAGTGGGATACATTCACATATTTATTAACACTTACACGCAAATAATTATTAAACTAAACGATTAATAGTTACAATGAAGCAACTAATAAATCTGTTTTGGAGTGCATTCCACGCTTACAAAACGCCTATTGGGAAAAACGACCTCAGATTAGAGTTCCCTGTCCCAGAATACCCCTGCTTTGTGAGTTCTTTTTCCAAATTGATCAATCTTCGCCCATTTAGGCCTATATTTATTATCCCTCTTCCGTCTTAGGTTGAAAATTTCAGATGTCTGCGTTCCTTGTCATTATAAACAAATGAATCGACCAGGTTGGGCTTACAAAATGCGATATGTTGAAAAAATACCGATGTTTTCATTTCCAAGTTACGACAAAAAAGTAAAGCCACCTGTAATTAATTTCACAATTGAAATGTAATAGCGAAAACTGATGCTTCGATACCGCTAAAAATCACGTTTTCAGTCAGTTTTCATTCATAACTCGCGAACGTAAGAGAAAATTAAAAATTCGCCTTTGAGGTACATTCGGCCACCCTTCAGTTCATCTATCTTTAAAATTCCAGATCTCTGCGTGCAGTAGATTTGGCTAGACATCGCACACAGACAAACACTTCTTCTTACTATTATAGATAAATCTCTCCGCAGCTCTGGTTAGTCTCGTAACGTCGCAACCCATGCAAAGGTTGGTATTTCTCCTTACCTTCCTTTCAGACTCGCAGCAGGTTTACCATAGTACTGTACGCCATGCTAACAATTGCTGTGAGTCTGTTTGCTATTTCTGATAAGTCGAAAACTGGAATAAGTAATTACAGCACATTACTCTACATCTTCACTGAAAGTTTTCGAAACTAAATTGAAATGTGTGAATTTGCGTCTTCAAGAAAACTGTAAGCATTTTCAACATCTTCTGTAAACGGATGAGATTTATGTTAATTTTATTTCTTACTTCATAAATAAGTAGCCGAACATTACAACCATACGCTAGCGCTGCCAACTGAATTCCGTTTCTTAGCGGATTCTTGCCTGCAGAAAAGCTGCGGAGCGACTTCTTGATGACACTGTATAATGCCCTTGGAAAGGATAGGGAAAGGTAATTATCGTGTTGTTGCTGTTATTATTAAGTGCCAGTATGGTACTTTATGAGATTGTGTGTGGGGACGGGAAAATTTCTGTCCGGCTGTCCGTCCTCCGTCCGTCCGTGTGTCTGTATGCGCGGTAACTCAAATACGCGTTATCGGATTTTAATGAAACCTGGTATACGCGCTTATAATGTCCATGGAAAGAAGCCTATTGATATTGGACCAAATCGGTTGGCCGGTAGCGGAATTATGCCCAATGTAGTGCCTTTTTATGGTAATATATAACAAAAGGCGCGATAACTCAAAAACGCTTTAACGGATTTAGATGAAACTGGCAAAAACGTTTATAATGTCCATGGGAAGAAACCTATTGATATTTGAATCGGTTGGCCGGTATCGGCGTAATGCCCAATTTAGTGTCTATTTTATGCTAACATATTAGGAAGAATTTAACAATTAATGCAAATCGGTTATCCTGACAACATATTGTTTTACACCGATCATATACGGCTTTGGAATTTGCAATACAGTTAGCCATGACATATTCCTTTGCATTTGATTATCAAACTAGTCAGATGTTTATTTCGTTGATCAAGTTGAATACTGTTTATATGCAGAAGATATATAATTTGGCCTACGTACATTCAGTATTTTGTGAAATGTTGGCATATTTTAAGTATTTCTTATATCAGTGTAAACGAGTTTGATTAAGGTTAAGTATGTTCTTACACAAGCCCTGTTTAATGAATCGACCAGGAGATAGATTACAAAAATAACTCATTTTGTTCATATCATTATTGCAATTAACTTATCATTGATTAAATAAAAGCATTCTAACACTTTGTTATATCAATTTACCTAATTTTACTATTATTGTTATTATTATTATCATCTGAACCAAGTCTATATTAAATTTTATCGTACCAAGCATTTTTATAAATGTAACTGAAGTCATCCACACGAGATGAAAGACTTGGTGCTACAAGGAGGAACCTGCGGGACCGCGCCTAGCAGTGATTCAGGCAAGAGGCATTCATTCTTCCGCTATGAAAGTCGCTTTGAGTTGCTTGTTTCATTTCATTAGTGTGCGAAAGGATGGAGAAAACCGCGTACCAACCTTATGTTTCATATGTCTCTCCTCCTATCCAAGTAAAAGTTAGCGAAATTCCACAGGAATTTAATAAATACTCGAACAAATGATAGTACCTGTAATGCAGACTTCCTCTTCTAAGAATTAAAATCCCCAATATATTTTCAGACATAATCATCTCGAGCATTTTAAATTTAAAGTATTTAATGAACAAAAGCTTAGTCTAATAAGGGATTTATACAAGAAGATATGCCTGTTCTTTGTTCTTTGTTATTATGACATCTTCTTGAATTGTAGATGTAGGCCAAAGTACGGCAAATTCATAATCAGGAATCTAAATTTACAGAATCCTATACTTTTATCAGAAGATTATGAAAAGCAAACACATTTATACTTAGGTACTGTTTAAAATTCAGTTTTATATAGGGCCCGGAAGTGTTTGAAAAATCATATTTTTAATGATGCACTCTATTACATGGTGGTATTAAACTCTGTACAAAACATGAAAGAGTAAAAATTGATGGTTTAATTTTGCATTTCTTTACTTTGTTAATTTTGTGATAATGCATCGTATTTTCTTGATATTAAAATATTTGTGTATATTTTATTAATTTTTGACATATTTTAACGGCATATTTCTGACAGTTTTTAAATATTGTGCATATTTATGTTAATTCTCAAAGGAAAACATATTTGGCTAAGCGGGTTTTCTGGAAACTGACTGTACAATAATTGACAGTACATAGCCTAATACTTTAGAACTGACTGTATAATATTTAAGCGAAGCTTCCACTTCATTCATTTTCAGTTCACCGGTACTAAAATTTTGTGCATTGACTTTGTTTTTCTTCTTTTTTAAATTTTAACGTAATTCACAGAACTTTTACTATTTTTGTAATTCATAATGTAATTCGGCTAACAAGAGAACGTAAGTATTAAAATTACTTAAATGATAGAGCATACTTCATTGGTTCCGGAGCATATTTTACAAATTTTAGAGCATATTTGGATGTACTTTTCGTCTTCTGATAAAGCATTAACTTCCGAACTTCATTACCTATATCAGGGGTACCTATATCAGGGGTTGAACTAATGAAAATCACATTTTACGCTATTTTAGCACTGAAAACCAGTTAGCAAATTTGTTTACCATATTCTAAGACATGCCAACGTAAAGAAGCAATCATTATCTAAGTTATAATACTTATTACTATTTATAAGAGAAGTTAAATAAAATGGAACAATGGAAATAATAGCCTAATCATTATGTTATGAAAACAAAATAACTTCTATATCATGTTTGACACACTACAAATTGTTTAATTTAAATCTTTTTTTTAATACAAAATAGAATTTTATGTTTTTATTTTTAGGGGTCCATTGTGGATTCGGCTTCCATGTTGTCGATTTGGTAAAACTTCTGCAATTTTTTATATTTTTCTATTGATTTTTAAATAATTGTCCTAAAATAAAATACCTGACTATAATTATTAATATACATTTTTTCCTTTCCCTGAGAGCTAGGGGGGCCCCGAGTATGGGTGCCCATGACTAGCACTATAAATAATGTTTTTGTATCAGGAATGATATGATATGGTGATAACCAATACCTGGTTCAAAAAGAGGAAAACAAAGTTGTACACCTGGAAAAGCCCTGGGGATATTAATAGGTACCAGATTGACTACATTCTCATCAAGCAGAGATTCCGGGGCAGTGTGAAAGATGTGAAGACTCTTCCAAATGCTGACATCAACACAGACCACAATCTTCTTGTAGCAGACATAGAGACTAGGCTGAAAAGGATTAGGCGGACATGTAAAAGAAATCCAAGATGGAACTTAGAAAAACTGCGAAATGACAAGGACTCGATTAAGGAGTCATTGGAAACACAGTTACATGAAATAAAAAATGTTGGTGAATCTGTAGAAAGTGAGTGGGAAAGTGTAAAAAATGTTTTGTTGGACACCTTGAAGAACAAAGTTGGAAAAATAGACAGAATAAATAGGAAACCGTGGGTAACACAAGAGATGTTAAAGAAGATGGAATAAAGAAGGAAATACAAAAATACTAATGCTGTGGAATATAAGAGATTGAATAATGAACTAAGAAGAGAGACAGACAGAGCAAAAGAAAATTACCTTAAAGAAAGCTGTGATGAAATTATGGAGCTTCGACGAAAAGGAAGATATGATTTAATGTATCAGAAAGCGATGGAGTTAGAATCTAAAGAAAATAAAGGAATACGGACTTTTGGAATAGAAGACATTCATGGAAATTTAATTGCAAACCCTGGAAAAGTTCTTACAATATGGGAAAATTACATAGAAAAGCTTTACGACAAACAAAATCGACCACAAGACATCGAGATGGAAACAGAAGAACTAGTGGATAAAGATAATATAGGACCTAGCATATTGAAGAATGAAGTAGAAAAGGCCATAAAAGAAATGAAGAATAGAAAGGCCACAGGAGACGATGACATACCAGTGGACCTACTGAAGGAATTAGGAGAAAATGGGATGAGGAAACTTACCAAACTTATCAACCGAATTTATGACACTAGAGAATGGCCTCAAGATTTCCTAGAGGTAACTATGATTGCACTAAAGAAGAAGAAATGTGCCAAGATGTGTAGTGATCACAGAACTATCAGCTTGCTATCTCACGTAGGAAAAATTGTGGCACGGATACTAACTAGAAGACTGGAAAGAAGAATAGAAGACGTAATAGGAGAAGACCAATTTGGTTTCCGGAAAGGAAAAGGAACTAGAGATGCAATTGGAATGCTAAGGATTATATCAGAGAGAGTTTTAGCGGTCAACGAAGAAGTGTGTGTCTGCTTTATTGATTGACCGAGTGAACTGGGAAAAGTTAATGGACATACTCAAAAAAATAGGCATTGACTGGAAGGACAGGAGACTAATCCGCAATTTGTACCTGGGACAAAAAGTGAAAGTGCGTCTAGAACATGGAGTGACCAACTGTGAAGAAATAGGAAGAGGTGTGCGTCAAGGATGTTGTATGTCACCCATCTTGTTCAACCTTTATGGAGACTGGCTAGCAAAAGAAGCCTTAGAAGGAGTTAGGGATTTTGTGATAGGAGGATACGCTATTAACACCATCAAATATGCGGACGACCTGGTGATTCTGGCAAAGAAACAAGAAATATTGCTAGGAATGATTGACAGGCTGGTGGAAACAGGAAGAAAGTATGGAATGGAAATCAACATAGGTAAATCGAAGGTGATGAGGATATCGAAGAGAGAAGAGCCGCTTCAAATTATCATGGGAAATCAAGAATTAGAGAACGTGAACCAGTTCAAATACTTAGGAAGTGTACTGACGAAAGATGCCTATTGCACCAAGGAGATAAGATCAAGAATTGCCATGGCCAAGAAAGCATTTATGAAGAAGAGCACTCTGCTAACTAGTAGTCTGAACCTAGAGCTACGTAAAAACCTGGTGAAGTGTTATATTTGGAGTATTGCTTTGTATGGATCAGAGACATGTGGTGCTGGAGACAGATAGAAAATATAAAGTGGATGGACATGGTGACAAACGAAGAGGTTCTGAGTAGAGTGGGTGAGAAGAAGTCAATCATACACACAATTCGTCAGAGGAAAGCAAACTGGATTGGGCACATTCTCAGAAGGAACTGCTTATTACATGATGTCGTAGAAGGAAGATTGGAGGGTACAACTAGACTTGGAAGAAGAAGAATTCTGCTGTTGGACGATTTAAGGGAAAAGCGGAAATATTGGATGCTGAAGGAGGAAGCAGAGGATAGACAGTTTTGGAAAACAAAATTCGCGTACCAAGTTTGAAAACCTGCCGGAAGGCACAATACTTACTACTACTACTATCAGGAATACATTAGATGAGTTGGGGCTAAAGTGGCTAAGGAATTCGGCACTGATCCAGGGAGAAAACATTAAGACGATCACTGAGATCAAATTGAAATGGAAAAAAGAAATTAAAGAGTTAGAAGAAGAATAGTACAACTGCAATTGGTCTTGTTAGAGGATATGTTCGGCATAGCTATAAGTTAATACGAGATAAATCATGAATCCAGAATTAACATTAAAGTAAGGGAAGATGAAGCCGTTGAATACTTCTGCAGTACCGGTAAGAAGTACAAACATAGATGACTGTTTTCGCAACAGTTCGCAATAGATGGCCGATACAGATAGATAGTGTTCCTTAAATTTCGGATAAAGACTGCATTTCCTTCACAGTAGACCTACCTCGAATCTTTGTTTCCGTAAGAGTTTGAGCTACCAGAACGCTATTAAACAGCTTATGCATTTAAAGAAAGTCACTTCCCCTTTCTGTACAATAAGAAACCCGTCAAAAGTGAAATAACTTCGGCAACAGTTGTCAACAGCTGTAAGCCATTAAAGTAACTTCCTTACTAACTTCAAACTTCATCGAAAGAGAGATCAAAATGCTTTCCTGTCCCAGTGCAATATAGTAACTTTATAAGCTTACTTCATAAACTCCGCCCCAAGGCATACTAAAACAGCTTATTCTAAATGGAATACCCTGAAAATGTAATAGCAATAGAAAGTAATTTGTTTAAGGTAATTTCGCGAAATGGATATCTGATAAATGTGATGTTGCAATTGAAATGTACCGA
Source organism: Ectobius pallidus (assembly GCA_964059195.1). Lineage (NCBI taxonomy): Eukaryota > Metazoa > Arthropoda > Insecta > Blattodea > Ectobiidae > Ectobius > Ectobius pallidus. The sequence goes on from CAXKWD010000003.1 coordinate 60,692,194, forward strand.
TCCAGTAATTGATTTTACTACCCCTATTAATAGAAGAATTTTCTTCTTTTTATAATTTATATTTCACGAAGACGTTTCATGTGTAGAATACAGATTTCAAATAGATATCGCCAACATGTTGAAGACACTTAACTTAATACAAAATGGCATAACCTATAAAATAAAGTATTTATCTTTCTTGATAATGTTTTTAATTCTATTTTTGAATTTATAAATATTGAACTGCAGTAAACCTGGGCTTTTTTTTATAATCATGTTATATAGGCTATATATATATATATATATATATATATATGCTAAGACCAAAAAATCCTGACCAAAGGGCTGCTATGATTGAAGGCGGCAGTTATTAAATGGCCACAGTTATGTGTACAGATACGAATACACTATGCATAAAACTCTCTTGCTTTATGTTGCGGATTTTGTGTTCCAAATATGTCCAAACAATCTTTGTACCGTATTTAATTTGCACGAAAACTTGCCATCTTGATTGAAAAAAGCAAAGGGAAAATGTACCCCTAACTCTTTTCTCTGATGATGTGGAGGAAAAACGACAAATACTTATATTAATCGAGTAAAGCATGGTTAAAGATTAGGGACTTTCTTCTGATCAGAGTACTGGTTCTCACTTGGGACAACTGTGGTATTGGAATCTTTTGTTTGTTTCTGTTTATAATAAAAACTTCATAGCCACCGCTCACCATATTGTTTACAATATCACCATAGGTCTATTCAATGTAACAGTTCTTTTCGAAGCTTTCTATAAAAATATTTTGTTAAATTCCGTGCGTAATTGAAAATACCTAAAGTTGAGAATATTATAGGAGAAAAAATCCTCCGGCACCAGGATTCAAACCCAGGACCTTCGGCTATACATGCAGCTGCTCCACTAACTGAGCTAGCCAGAGTTCGCTTCACAGCGCCAGATGGAACCTCTTTTCTATGATTGATTGCGCGTAATAGTCTACCTCACTAAAGGCAAGTTATGTCATATGCGTATTGTGAGGCACACTAATTAGTGATTTTTGTGACCGTGCTTCCACTGTTATTGTACTGTAACATTCAAGATGGATACAGGCTATGCAATCATGAACCACAGATTATTGTCTCTGTTGGTTTATATGAGATTATTATAGGAGATAAATTCCTCCGACACTGGGATTAGATCCCAGGACTTCGGCTATCTGTGCCGCTGCGCTACCAACTGAGCTAGCCAGAGTTCGCTTCACAGCCCCAGATGGAATCTTTCTCCTATGACTGATTGCCCTTAATGGTCTACCTCACACAAAATTCACTAATTAGTGTGCGTCACGGTACTGTATATGACATAATTTGCCTTTCAGTGAGGTAGATCATTAAGGGTAATAAGTCATAAGAGAGAGATTCCATCTGGCTAGCTCAGTTGGTAGACCAGCGGCACGGGTCCTGGGTTTCATTCCCAATGTAAGAGGAATTTTTCTCCTGTAATATTCCATGTAATGTCCAACAGAGACAATAATATGTTGTTCATATCCATCTATACCTGAAGTTCCCTAGGCGAATTATATATCAAGAGGCTACCATAAATTCCTTTCTATCTGGCATAGTTTCCACCAATTGGTGATATAGGCTACCTTACTGTCAAGGAAAAATATATGAATCGTATTATTAGGTCTTTGTTTCAGTTAAAAAGATGATATTTTCTACTTATGTAAACATGCACTATAGGCCTAAAAGATAGTCCAAAATAATTTGATACCAATGCACCATATCCTTTTCAACTCGGCAAAAATACAGTAGAAGTACATGCTTTCGGAAGTTGGCAATAACTGTAATTGTATTAAGTTCGCGAATCTATAATCAAATCAAAACATTCAGATGTTTTAAAGCAGGGACAAATCGTGATATATATATACAGTACCTGATGTAACATGCCACAAATCTAGTTAATGTCAGCCATAGGTAACGGGAGCCACAAACTCCACCCAAACAAATGATTTCTGGCGTCTGTGCATACATATTACTGCAAACATCCCAGTGAACTACGACCTCTGTTCAAATATATCAGGATAATTTTAATAATAATAATAATAATAACAATAATAATAACTTAATAATAAATAACAATAACCTAGTGATTATTAATAACCTGTTATCATTAGGTGAGCAAATATTATACATTTACCAACTTATAATGAAAATGGATCGCCCTTGGTGGCTCGGTGGTTGATTGCTGACGACGGTGACGATGGTGACGATGGTGACGATGAATTTAAAAAAATAAAATGGAAGTAAAGACAGAAGTAAGAATGAAATGCAAAATTCAACTAGCAAATATGATTACGTTCCAGGTCTGCAATGATAAAAATATCAAAAGTTACAGGCTTTGACATATTACGAAAATATGTGCTGCAAAGGAAAAAAGTCGCAGGTAGGTTTTGTTACATCCACTGATGGACCACGGTAGCATGTACGGGAAATGAATGAAAACCAATATCATAGAATTGTTAAATTTTGGAACATTAGAAGAGGCGATGATGGCATTTATTCCCAAGGACAGACTACTTTGCAGTTACTGTTCTAATTCGTTTCAATATTTTATTAACTTTCCAGTCGTGTTCAAAACAAGCAGGAGCATCGGTAACAAACAGGCTAAACACGCTGCGGGGAATGATCTCCTGAAATCTAACAAACCAAGAAGTGTGGTTTTTCGACCAGATTTTTCGGGAAATTATCATATTGCATGCAGGATCAGCCAAGTGGTAAATGTAAAAACCCGAATTGCATGCCGGGACTTTAAAAATCACCTTTGGATTGCATGCTGGCGTGCCCTGGGACGTCTCTGTAATACAGTAGTCGAATAGGAACCAGGTTATGAATCACGTAATGGAGGTATGTAGCGGTTTCTTCAATAATGCAACAGAACGGGGAGAATAATATGCAACTAGTATAGGATATAGCAATAATCCTAAGAAGTCATTAGATTGATTTTAATTATAATTTATTTTTACAGCTTAAAATTAAATTCAAAGTAACGTTTTGTAACCTCAACCTCAACTAACCGAACAACAGGCATTTATTTATAATTATACTTTTTTTACCATTAAAAATTTCCAAGTAGATAACTATATTTATCATGACTAAATCCCGAATTTGAAGGTTTTGACCTATTTTTTCCCCAGCTACTTAATTAGAACATTTTAATGTATTTTTCAGTTTGATATCCTTTGCTTCCGAATATATTAATCTTATATAACCTAAAAATCGACCTGAAGGGCATAAAGGGGGCTAAGGAGGACTTCTGCAGAAAATATAGGGGCTAAAGCAGACTTTTGCAGAAAAATACGATTTTTAAATAGATTTTCCAATTAATACAAAGGAAAATAAATATGTGAATTTGTGAATTTTAAGAAAAGACATAATAAAAATAAATTTATACAACGCACTGAAATTAACAACGTATATACAACTTGTCTTTGTAACTCGAAAATGTACCATCTCGCCTTCGCAGGAAATGAAACTTGAGCCGTCTGCAATACTTCGAAATTAATCCATTGTCGTTTCAACTTCAAAATGACAAGTTGCCAACCAACGACAGGAACAAATTCGTGACACTCGAGTCTACTTATTTTTGTAGATCGGAAGTGGTGTATTGAATAATTTTATCGTTAAAGGGTAAACATCTCAATTGTTTATGCTATTTTTCGAGTGCCGATATAAGGAATAGTTACTTGTTATTTTGTAAAAGAAACTAGAATGAATGCGCCAGAATTATAATACAATTTTCGGTTTTAATATTAGTGTACATTATATGTTTTATTAAGACTGCTAAAATCGTTTGTTTAAAGCCTAAAAAGAGCTATTCCACGAAAATAAAAGGCTAAAATACCTTTTATAAAAGCCCAAAATCTGGGGCCTAATCATAACTCTGTTAAATCTTAGTAATTTTGAAACAAGTTTTGAACTGTTTACGAAAATAACATTTATTTTGTCATATAGAACTAACAAAAATTGTTGTATATTGGCGACATCAACCAAGGGGCTATTGGATTATAGAACCAAGTGATGAGTGAAAAAAACAGGAAACTGTTCGTCTTCGATGGATCAAAATTCTATTTTCAAAAGGCGCTAAGTAATAATAAGGAAAAATGGATGTATTGCAAGATATTTTGTAAAGCTTATGCTAAAATTAACGAACAGTGCGTTATAGCAGGCCTATAGATTAATCTGACAATGGGACGCAATTTTATTGATATCTCCTAGAAAGCATTGGCACGCAACTCGGGCAGTTCCTACTAGATTTCATTGGTACGTTAGTCGAAAATTTTCTCCCTCTCCGCACGCAATTCGTAAACGCTGAACAGCCTGTGGTGTACTTGTACAATGTATACCAGTGTATGCTGTAGTACTGTGATGGTATGATTCCTTGCGCTTAGTCTGATATTATAACAGTGCACCACCCAATGAAACATGTTCCTTATCTGGATTCCTAAGTTATAATATCAGTGTGCTAGAGTACACACATACGCCTACCCAGTCATTATCATCATCACGATGATCACCCAGGCAAATTCAGTTTCCACTTCCCACGCGCCATGCGCCCGCGCGGGCGGCCTGTTGTGTAAAGTTGCCATAGCAACGTTTGAATTATTAATACAAGATCAGGTCTCGTCTCAGCCGGCACAACCGCACAAAGCTCTTTCATATTCGCCAGCCAAGCTCCATACAATGCTTCAATATCCATGAATATCGTCCAAAACCATCAAAATACAATAGTATTCACTTCTATATAAGACCACGTGTATTGACCAGTCAAAGTGCATTCGCATTTGCTGATAAACGGTGATTAATTTTTTAGATGGTGATTACCAGGGCCCGGATTCTAATGACATGTCATCTTTTTATTGATGCTGTATAGACATTGCCAACTTGTGAATAAATCCTAATCATGACCTCTAGATTATAGAAATGCTTTGTTATTAGGTCATTTTTTGTCATTTTAAGGAATTTTATATTTTTAGGGCATTTATTTCACTTTTAGGTCATTATTTTGTCATTTTCGTGTCATTTGCTTCCTTATTTAGTCATTTTCATGTATTTTCATTGAATGTGTTAACTTTTTTTTCGTCGCTAGCGGTGCTGTCTTTGAAGTGTTGTTTGTTTAATGCAAGAAGGGAAAATTCGGCGCTAAAGTATTGTCATGTCTCAGTCGGAAATGAGAATCAAAGAAACGCCAAAATTTTGTATTATATTAATATTGTTATTAGATTGACTTGGCACCAGAGTCTGTCACCTGCTTGGATTTGAGAGTGCAAACTACTGTTTACCCTCAATAAACAGCAATATAATCCGGCAGACCACAAAAGGAAATGCCGAATTTTGACTCGCCTGTGCCTCGGTTCCAGTATCAATTTTCGTGAGAAAAGAACATTCACAACATTGCAGTTATTTACAGTTTTTACAATTATGTACAAAGTAGTCTATAACTTTGTGTGTACAATAATTTTTATAAATAAAATATGCTTTTAGTACACGCTCTCTAAAACAGCTGCTTATCGGACTGGTAACACGCCGAAAAGCTGCACTTTAAAGGACAAGTCCGCTAAAATTGCATAAAAGTGCATTCAAACTGCATTCAAAATGCAATTTTAGCGGCCTTGTCCTTTAAAGTCGTCATGGCAATCTATAAACAAAACCCAGACGGCATTGACCAGTCACACCAACTTTAACATGGATTTACGCATATAATTGGTCATAAAACAACAAATTTAAGCCAACACGTTTATTTATGATAATCAGAAACTTTACCAGGATTTTTCGCAAAACACGGTAGCCCACTTCATCACATGACAACAAATATAAGCCAACAACTTTTCACATTTTGGTTCACATGAAAAACATTCTTTACCATGGACGAACAGCATTTAAATGCCGTAATATATCCCTTCTCATAGCCTATTTCTGCCGTGAAGTTGCTGGTAGCAGCTCCAATTCAATGTTTCTGGCTTGGATTGAAATTTCCTCGGTATTATCATTTATATTTTCACAAGCTTTTCATAAATACTAGTTGGTATGCAATATCTTTTACAAACAAGGGATTCATATATTATGCATCTATACTACCACATTTGTTATTGGTACGTACGGTCATTGTTGTTTTATGATCTAGATGGCCATGAACATATAACTTAAAGAAATAACTGATTGCCTTTCATTATAATTAATTACGGTATTTTTGTTTTATTTCAAATTTATAGAACTTTTACTAAAAAAATATTGTATGCACCACGTACGCAAAAACTTTAGCGGACTCATCCAGTATTTCAGCCTCGGCTTTCGCCTCGGCCGCTATACTAGATTCGTCCGCTAAAGCGTTATTTTGCGTACTTGATACATAAATAGCTATTTTAGGTCATTTTTTATAATTAAGTCATTTTATTTCAAATTTAGGGTCATTTTATAGGTCATTTTTCAAACAATTTTAGGTCATCAGAATCCGGGCCCTGGTGATTACTTATGGCGATACTTCAATCGTATTAATAATATCGAAAATCTATTAAGTTTATCAGATTTTTAAAAAGCAGGCTAAAAATAGTTTAGCGTTAATGGTTTTTTAATGAAAGAAACGAAAATCGTATAATTAATTTCCACACTAAAATTTAATAGATACGATAATAATAATAATAATAATAATAATAATAATGTTGGGAATTAGAGGCTTTCGAGAAATCGGTCTGCTATTGTGTGTGAATTATTGTATTATAAATTTATTTTTCATTATTATTTATAAACTGTTTATTTTTAAATATAGGTTTATGATTTAAATTGTGATTAACATTGTGTAGGATAAGCTCTGTTGTAAGGTTATAAAAATTACTGAAAATATTGTAGAATTCAAGTTATTGCTGGTTTGAGACGTTCAAATTTTATTTTGATATTTATTTAATTTGCAATAATTTTAATTTTAGTAGCACTAATAGCCAAGCCTTGCTAATAGCCGAGGAGTTATAGCATGGAAGAGGAGAGTTCTTAGTTGACACCTGTCTAGAACTAGTTTTATGCACTTTACTTTACGGCAAGAGTGGTTTATTGAAAGTATCGAAACCCATCCATAATTTTATTTTAATTTAGTTTTATTTATACTCCTTTGAGCATCAAGCCATATCAGGTGTTAAGGTTCTGTGTTAATACTATCAGACCATACAACCGTTGATGTGCAACTGTTTTCTATTGTTGGTGTGTCTGTGGCATCTGTTCAACTGACATTAGTTTTAATAAATTTGATCCAGTATGAAATAGCGGGTGATGATTCATGGTAAGTAAATAATCAATTCAACGTTTACCTTTTCGACTGGGGAAATCATGAAAATGCCCTAGTCAAATTGGCCGGCCATGTGATTTGAACCCGGAACCTCCCGAATGTGAGAGCAAGACGCTACGAACTGATAAAAAAGTATCATTATTTTCATGAGCTATTTTCTGATAGTTTGCATTGATCTCAATATAAGATTATGAAAATCGAACAGCTTTATAAGTTTGCGTTATTCTCTTACTACCATAAAAAAACCTAAAAAAAAAAAAATCCTTCAAACATTGTCAGAATACAAGAAGAAATGTCATGTTTCGTTTTGCAGAAACAAAATGCAGTACTACTACTGGGCAATTAGACCTACATGGTCCAAACCAGTGTGGAACAACTGGCAAGTTGGCAACCGGTAACAAACCGGCCACCGAACTCCTAACTTTTTGCATTTCTTTGCATTCTTCTCTAAATGAAGCTGGAGTGTGAAAATGCCGAATACCTGACAGAGATTCAGAAGGAGTTTACTTCATGGTTTTCTGATTTTGATGAACTTCAATCTTAACAGCCCTATGGAGGCATCTCCGACTAATGGTCCAATACGTAAATGGAGCTATGTGACCTACAGAGTGATAGTTTTCTTATATCATCCCTTGGAGTTCTGGAGACTAGTTAATAAGGAGCAGTGTCCAAACTTGTGAAATTTTGCTTTCAAAATACAATCCATGTTTGGTAGTATTATATCTGTGTGTGCGCATTTTCTACAATAAAATTGTTAAAAACTAAGCAGAGGAACAAACTACCAGAAGATTTACTGAAATCGTCACTGCGGCTTTCATTACTCAAATGAAAGTAGATATTGAATCTACAGTCCCCAACAAATAGCTCATTTCTGTCGTTAAGTGTTCGTGATTGTTATCTTTGTCTTATTTGAGCTTGTAAAATAGGCATCTAAGACAATTTAGTTGGATGTTCTCATTTTCTAATAATAATTATAATAATTTAATTTTTAATAATAACATATTATTCCGGCCCCCGAATTAATTTTGAAAGTATCATCTGGCCCTTCGGCAGAAAACAGTTGAACCACATTGGTCTAAACTATGGTTTGAAACTATAAAACTTTTATTGCTAAGCATCCTGATTTCATAAAATATAGTGTAAACCATTGTAAGATTTAAAAAAAAAAATTAAAAATATTTAATATTATTAATAAAATCTTGTAATTGTCTTGTCTTTCAATTGTTTCATCTTAATTTCTTCCATCAACTTCAATTTCTAAACATAAACATATTTCGTAAAATTAATTTCTACTTTTGTATTTTTGAATTTCTTACTTTAATTTTTTTTTTTTTTTTTTTTTTTTTTTTTTTTTTTTGTAACTGTTGTTAACTGATTTCAGTTTAGGCATTTACTTTGTCTGTACATTTGTAAGTTTCTATGGTTCTCTCTTATTTAATGTACAGTATATGGTAAGTGCAGCCCCAAAAAAACACGAGCTTTGCTCATGTGGGGGCTTATGATTTTGTAATGCATGGTAATTTTGCTTGTATGTATGTATGCATGTATGTATGTTTGTACGTTGGCTATGTTTAAAAATGATTTCAATAAATTCTGCTTTCATAATGATAGATTACTTCATTATCTGGAAAGGTAGTAATTCAATGTCACAGCCGAAGATCCTGGTTCAAATCCCGGCTATGGCATTGAATTTTTCAGTCTGACTCTACCTTTCCACCTTCCACACGACCAGTGTGAAAGAATTATTATTCTACTTCATTATCTCTTATAAAGACTGTTTTAATCTTCCATGTACAAACAACTTATTTGAACAATTTAGCGTTCAACTGCCTTTTGTTTATTTAAACACTGCCAGAGTTGTAAGTGGACTGCGAGCAGCGGAGGCGGCGTGACAGAGATGAGGAAGTAATATAAAACTATGGGAACAAAAATACAGAGTATACTGAAATGTCAAACTCAGTCGTAGTGAAAACACGCTCATTATGTGCCGGTGCCGTGTGCAAGGTCATTTGTATAAACCACTGCTCCGGCTTTTCCCTCTGGCACCACACTTCACACTTGCAAAACTTTACACACTACCTTCACACACACAAAAACTCCCCTTTTATTTACAAGCACAACTTTTATGTGTATTCGCACTACGCGGTGAAAATGAATAAACATGTCCGCATCTCATTGTGTTTCAAAATTTATACGGTAATCCAATATTTATACGAATTCAGATTTTATGTTATACTGTACTTAGTTACGGGATGTGAAATTGTGCTAGAATGCTCGTGTTAAATGTTACATTTACTACGAGCATTAATTAGAAGTTAATTGCGCTTACAAGTAAGTTACACCTGTCAAGACTGCGAAATAATGTATTCATAATGCGTTATTACAGCTTATTAATGCCATACAAGACTCCTATTTATGAATCACTAAATTGTAACCATGCTATCTAGGAGATTTTTAAAGACATCCTTTTGAGTCCTTGCAGACAGGGTTGTTAGGGAATCACTGCAAATAGATCATACATTCTCTCTTAGTTTTACCTCTCCCTTCTAGGATTTAAGCGACCCAAGCCGCCCGGGCCTTACAGGGCCGCGTCCTGTCGGAAAAGGGATTATCTTTGGATCACATAGCCTACATACTTTTTTGACCAGACAAGGACATGGAGGGCCTCCTCGGATGAGTGATCAGCCCAATGCCGGGGCCACCTCCGAGACAACACGAACACATAGGACGACACACACCATTCACACACTCACTCCAAACAAGGCGGGGATGGGATGAAGATGATAATGACGGCCAGATGATATCTGGAGACCGCAAGGGCCTAAAGTTACCCGACATTTGTCTCACAGGTTAGGAAAAACCCCACCTAGGTAACTTGTCCCGACCAGGAATCGAACCCGGGCCCGCTGCATGAGTGGAGCGAACGCATCCCCTACGCCACAGCGATGGACAAATAGATCATACAATCTACCTAAAAATATCATTCTTAGAGTGAAAATATCATATACCTAATTATTTTTTTTATGGTACTTCACTGTCTGGGTTTTCCTCCCAAGCAACGCGGTATTCTTTTAAGTAACTTATGTGAGCACATGAGCATGTAAATCGCAGACTACCTTTCTTTCTTTTAACTGTTACAACTAACTAACAAAATTAAAATGAAAGCCAACATTATATATTATTTTATTTCATACATTGTATTAATACGTGTGGGATACGAGGGATGGAGTGTAAATCATGGCACCAATTTTTTGTTTTGAAAATGTGGGGTCATTTTAAAATTTTGAAATATACAAATGAAAGGGCAGGCTATGGAATGTACCTAGTATGTATAATGAAAATTATGGGTACTAGATGTAGGATAGTGAAGGAAACAGACACCCATAAATATCCCTAACTGACTGCATCCTTTGAATTTTTATCTCGGGGGGCACCTTAAACTATTGGTTTCTTTTCATCGACATGTCATGGAAACCTGCGAAACCATTCGACACCATGCAAACCCTAGCGATCTCAATCCTGGTGCGCGCATAAATAGAGAGAAAACAGTTAAAACTTCAAGAAAGAAACAGGACTGGATGTGACCTTAATGAATAATTAAAATATGATTATTTAAATTTTGCTGCACTTGAGTCACTAAATTTTATCGCATTTTAATTTATCGCATTTTAATTTATCGCATTTTAAGTAGATCATATATATAATAGGCCTATATACTATTTATCAGTATTCATTTTTATTATAATAACGATTTTCGGTGTAGTCCTATCACCAAATTATTTGATAAATTTTGAAGGATGTCACTATTGTCACAGAAAATAACGTTCACTTAATTTCCTTACAATTTTCAATTAACGTAATTACGTAGCCTGTAATGTTGTGGTCCCCGACCGGTGGCCCACGGACCACAGGTGGGCCGCGAGAACGTCGGGAATGGTCCGCGGGAGGGGCCGACAGCACATATAAAAAAGTTGCCAATAAATGGGGATTTTGAAAGCGATATGCGTTGAACGAGAGGAGTGAATCGTGCCAATCATTATCAGCTGTTGGATTAAAATTTCTTGAAAATATGAATTATTAGAATATGATATGGGAAAGGCGCTGAAGAAGGTGACTAAATTTAAGTGTGAGTGGTCCGCAGACTTTTAGGGATTGGGAACCACTGCTGTAATGCTACTAATAATACTGATAACCGTATGTAAAGAAGTAGCTATCCCTAGTCTGTATCACGTGACCTACAACATGAATTTAAAATTCTGTGCAAACATGAAATTTCAATGGCGTCGGTGTATTAAAAACCTTATCCCAATCAATCTCAAAAACCTGCGGTTTAAAATGAAACTCGATTCTCATTACAGGAATGTAACTTACTAATTAGATTAGTACAAATTAATGTGGCTTGTTTTTATCCCTACGCTTGGTTTCACTAATTTGTGTCTAGCTTCATTCAGTATAATTTCCTCTCGCTTTTTACTTTAATTAACGATTTAATTAACACAAAGTAAGAGAAATTGAACGTCAATGTTTTTCGCGCAGATGACTATTTCTTTCCATGAAGCCATGTCGATCACTCAGACAATAGTTTAACATTATTTGCACATCGTTAACCTTACCCTTACTTCTGTTACATAACATAATGAAATCCATTAAGATACCGATTTCCATTATAACACTGTTGTCGTATCGATTAGTATCGAACTCGGAACAACCTTCAAGCCTTGAAAGCTGCAATTCAGATGCACAATAAACAACCTTTATTTAAAATAAAATCAATTCTGTTCGTGTTAATTTTAATATTAATACTAAATTGAATTCATTTCGTGCTTTTTAACGTGCGTTGCTTTGGGGTTATAATGCAAATTCTCTGTACGCCGTCACCTGTCATCTATCGCAAAAGACGGAACTGATCGCTGAGCTCAGATCAGTCGTTTGATGGATTATAACATATTCTAAACGCTCTAAACTTATGATATTTAATTACGGAAGAACAAAAAGTCACATGCAACTTGCCTATAATGGTAATTTAGATACTCGTATGAAAATACAACGTACTCGTGTACTTATAAATGTCATTCAAACACTGTCAAAATACAAGAAGAAATATCATGTTTCGTTTCGCAGAAACAAAATGCAGGACTAATACTGGGCAATTACATGGTCTACAATATCGTTTGAAACTGTAGACTACGGATAAGTTTATTGCTGAGCACCCCAAATTTATCAAATACAGTCTTAACCATTTTAAGATGACAATTAATAACTGTTTAATATTAATAATAAACACTAACAGCCTTACTAATAATCCAGTTGTAACATTTATACCAGGAATATACACAGCTGAGGAGAAAAAGTGTACTAATAATCCTTGCATAAGGCTGAATGTGTGCAACGCTTTACACAACCTGGCCCCCTTGTATAAACTTGACGTAAATAATCAAGATGACCGATATCCGTAACGGTCGTTTCGTAGATGTCTGAGATTGAATTTTGAGGCTACGCATATTCTGAGCTGCTTTTGCGGAATTATAAACATTGTTCCTTGTTTGCGGGACATATTTCCATACTTGTACCCATGATTACAGCTTTCTGAAAACAATATAATGAAATACCGAAACTAGAATTACTATCTGCAGACGATCCATCGTAGTTTGCCCGCTGCTCCGATAGATGGCTTTCAGCAGTCCTTCATAGCCAGGGGCTAGTAACGTCAACACTAGAGTGACGTGTTGATGACGTTGGACGTACAAACCCGGTGTAAACCTCGGCAGTTACACTCCGTTTATTGGTAATACGGCTTATGTAGAGCTTGCACGGTGAACAACCAAACAACCGTTCAACGCAGATATAAGCAGCTTTTATTAGTAAGGCTGTTATAGTCGTTACGTCTTTCATTTGTTTTAATCTAATTTTCCTTCAACTATTCTTGTATTTCTTAATAGGCCAAAAAACATAGTTTGTAAAATTAGTTAATTGTTTGGTAACATAATTTGTGGAATAATAATTCTTTCACACTGGCCGTGTGTAGGCTAAGGTGGAAAGGTGAAGTCAGACTGAAAAATTAAATGTCACAGCCGCGATTTGAACCAGGATCTTCGGCTCTCCGTGCCGCTGCTCTAACCAACTGTGCTACCATGGCAACATGCCGGTACAACATTGTGAGTCAGTTCGATAATTTAATGTTACACCGGCATGTTGCCATGGTAGCACAGTTGGTTAGAGCAGCGGCACGGAGAGCCGAAGGTCCTGGTTCAAATCCCGGCAATGGGCATTGAATTTTTCAGTCTGACTTCACCTTTCCATAATAATTTGTATTTTTAATTTTTGCTGTCGTAAACACAGCTTCCAAAAATTGTCATTAAATGCTATGAATTTTATAAACATTTTGTTTCTCTATAATATCATTTCATTTCTAGTCCCTAAACACGAGCTTTGCTCACCTGGGGGCGAAACATTTGTTTATTTAATTGTGTAACTTGAAAGAAAATTTTGTAAATGCGCATCTGTATTTCTAAAATAATATATAATAAATAAAAAATAATAAACATTGCATAATGAAGGCCTATTAATGAGGTATATTGCATTGGTTGCAAGTTGAATAGGTATGTATCAATTTATTTAAAGACTGAACTATTTCTCGCACCAAATTTGAAAACTTGACTTAGGAATTCGATTAAATAGTAAAGGTAGATTATCCAGGTGTGTTTCGATGCCCAATTTAAAATATCAATATAACATTTAAAAAATTAACATTTTCTGTTAAAAAAAGGAGAGTGGAAAATATTAATGGGCGTAAGAATAGCCTATGTTTATCTCGTTAAAAATCATTCTATCTAAAATTTGAAGGCAATATTTTTTTACTTAATTTCTGATACGTACCATTTACCATGTGTGTGTGTTTTATATAGACACATATACACTGTTTTTTTTATATGCATAGAAGAAGTTTACCTGTTCTCTGTCATCAGCAAAAGCTTTATATCAATTACCACGTTACATGCGAGATTTAAATTGATTTTAATCCCACCACAATTCAATATATTCCCTTGTTCGCATGGAAACTTCTGGGAGTCTAGTGAGATTTTTAGTACCGTTGGTTAATTTGGTTACGTACAGCTATTTGTGTGGCTAACCTGTATAACAATCACCATACTTATTCCATTATGAGGATATTAACTTCAGATAATCATGAACAAACTATGGCATAAAAGAGTAAGATAATATTCGTGTGTACGAGTTCTTTGATTAAATTAGGGGATCAGCTGACAGAACAAAAGTTGAGTATATGTGCGCGCACCAGGATTGAGATCGCTAGGGTTTGCATTAAACTGAACTCAATCAATAGTGCGCATTAAAATAATGAAATGGATTTTTCTTAAGTTCTTATATTAAGATCCTATCTATACAGAAAACCCTAAACAGGTAATATGCTTCTAAGAATCTTATCTGAATATACATTTAATTGTGTTTCATGGTTTAAAAATATGATCTTTTCGTGAAATAGTCTTACTAAAATCCTCTCGTATTTTCACTTTTATCGTGCGTTAGGGCTCGTGAAATTATTGGGAAGTTGAGACTTACTTCTGGAAATACTTATAATTATTCTAGTAGGAGTCACATCGTAAATTGACTGACACCTATCGAATTGTTATGCGTTATTGGTAATGTGCGGCTGATTTTTTTTAAGGAAATGGACTCTGTTTTGTAGTAGACCTACCGTAAAAATACCATACTGAATTAGTACCGGTCCCAATGAACCGAATAAAGTTATGAATGTGCGTAAATCTCTACCTAAACCGCAAATTTAAAAGTTTGTAGAATAGTTTTCAATTTTGAAGATTCTTCTGAAAATGTTTGTCAAGAATAAATATAAAAATTAAATAGTAATGTGATGAAACTTTTTCAACTCTTTATTTTGTGTTTTTCTGTTTGCCAACACCGATACTGAAAAATTAATGCGTAACCCCTTACAGATTTTGAGAATTAAAGAAATAAACGAGTCGACATAGGACAAAAATATGATGCCCTGAAGATTGTGTTGTAGCACCGAAAAGTATATTAGTTGAGCCAAACAGGTATGAAATCATTATTTTATCGACTGACCTCAAAGCTACATCGCAACGTATTATTTAACACAGCTTTGCATCTTTGGTCAGGGTATGAAGACAGGTTACACTAATACTAATTCACTCTCTGAATTTCCATATGAACTAAGCTGTTTTAATGGATATTTTATAATTCTGTCGACCTGAAAATTGTGGAAGGAACAGTACGATCAATATGAACGCTGACTGTACTTTAGCATGAATCTCTTTCCACTCTCTACTCTCTTTCTCGACTATGTTTCCTCTCATTCTCTCTTAGTCTCATCAGTGTCCTCTCTTCTTTCCCTCTCTGCCACTTTATCCCTCTAAAGTTTGCATCTAACGTATGCTCTCTCATTCATTCTCCCCGCACTCGCACTCTCTCTCTCTCTCTCTCTCTCTCTCTCTCTGTCTGTCTTTTTCTTTCCTATACAAATTACCCTTCTCTCTTTTTCCTCCTCAAGCAGCCTGAGCCTGTCTCTGAACCTAGAGCCATAATACTCTCGACGTTAGGTTCTTTATTTGCCTCTATGTTTGTACCTATTATTTTTCTTCCACATAATTAATTATCCTTTAATTTTTAACGAATACTGGATATTTTTACACGTTGTAGGCTGTAGGCTTTTTTCTCCCCCTGCATATCCAAAATTCAGGCTTGCTTTTATGTTTATTCTTTTTACATAAGCATATGTTAGTGCCACGGTCTGCCAAATTTATCGGAGTAGCCTTTGCAATTATTCTATGGTTGGAGGGCGAAGTTGGTGGGTCGGCGTCCTCCAAAATACATGAAGTTTTATGTTTAAAGAAATTCAATTACATTCCCATTTAATTTACGGATATTATTTTGCAGGAATAGTCTTATAAAAGGTATTTACAGTATGTCAATATAAGCCGAATTTTAATATTCTCTAGTACCCTTCTTTATGGAACCTACCATATACCTACATTAATTAAAGCATTGGGTGTAGAGATTTGTAAACCTCCGAATTATGTTCTAAAATGTACTTAGAATTCAACTTTTTTCGCCTCATGGTCAAATCTTTTAATTTACCACCATGGCGTAATACATTTTATATTCTACCTATACAACAGCCAAAGTAACTTATATCGATGACTTAATGCACTTAAGTACAATTTTGGAGTTAAAGTGTGAAGTGCAAATTTGGAAGCTCTTGAGGCATATGTTTACTCTATAAAAACGTGACAAATGGGGGGGGGGAAGCTTCATATATGACCTGTAGAGGCAAGATATGGTGCTTTTCCTGAGTGCATATTCGTGATAATTAGGTATTAAAATGTTTCAGCATGCTGACCACACGCTCCCCAATCCTGCCATCTGCCTACGGTAGATGATGCAGCGGTCGGGTGGTAGGTCTAGTCCCTTCTGGGATGTAGCGCCATGGAGTTTAGATTTGTTTATAAAATTGTATTTAACACATGTGTACACTAAACCATCGATATGTTGTATTTATGGTCTTTATATTAATGTATTTGAATTTGTTATGTTTAGCCTTTTTTTTAGGAAAAAAGCTACTCAGAAACTAATAAATCATCCCTCGCACCTAATCCCATCTGTCAAGCAAAAGCTTCATTGTGATTATGATATCGCTTTGTCTGATACCCCACGATATCAACCCTAAGTTGGCGATATAGGTGTAAATGTGTGAACATTCTACGATCAAGATCTGTGCTAATATACTGTAATTAATATTATTCTACCTGCGATGGGATATGTTTTAACTTTTTTGATACAACTAACCCTTACTGCAAGGGATGACCAAACTTGAGGTCACAAAACAAAAAATGCATTACTTCCTTAGTATACAAAATATAGAGCCCGTTCATAATTGTTGTAAATCTTCTAAATATTAGCAAAATCTTTTGTCTAAAACTTTTTTTAACTGCAACCTCCACAGCATGAGGGGCGAATAAATTTCTTTAAAGTTTGAGCTTGCTAAGCAATAAACAAAATCATATTTAATAAAAAAAAAAAAAAGGCCAGAGTACACTTTAACCATTCATTGATACATTGAACTTGGTACGTATGATTAAAATGAACTCTGGCCCTTTTTGTTCCAACGAAATTGTAAATTTTCTAAATATTGTATTACCAAACTCTCACAGAAAATAATATGAACTTCAAAACCTACCTATGGCTGTAGTCAGAACCAAAAGGGATATTTTATATACAGTATATATATATATATATATATATATATATATATATATATATATATATATATATATATATATAACTTTACATTTGAGATAAAGCTATATCACTCCTGCGTTTTCAGAAATTTCCCTTTATTATTAACGAATGTGATACCGAAATCTTGGGTCGTATTCATTCAGAAGCAAATTCAATTAACATTTCTCGAGGTTTCTTCCAAATTTATGTATTCTTGTAAAAAATATGTTTCATACTTTAGTCATTTTCTGTTCAAACACATTGGCCGGGAAGTTAAATTTTATTGGAGAGCACTTTGTTCCTTCTTGTTTAGAATAGCTGACATAACCCAGTACACAATAGTAATTGTGTGGTGATACTGCTGAATCACCCAGACAAATATTGCTGCTCCCTAGTAATTGGACCCTCCGCTAATATTTTGAAGCACTGAAATTTATTACACTGAGGTCATTTCTTGGCACCTTGCCGCTTTATGAATTTCAATTAAAATTGACTGCAAGTTAAACCGCATTCACAAGTTTACAAACATCGAACAATTGATCATAAAATACCCGTTGCGCCCTCTGACAGTTTAAAATGCATAATGAACTACACAGAAGTTAGCAATGAATTACAAAATTGTTACTACTGCTACTACTATTACTACTACTACTATTACTACTACTAGTACTACTACTAATACTGCTACTAGTACTACTTCTAATACTGCTACTTGTACTACTACTAGTACTAGTACTACTACTGTTATTAGTTTTTAAACAATTTAAATAACCACAATAACCATTATGCTTTCTTGAATAATAAAATTAATAAATAAATTAGAAAAAAACTTTTTAATAGATTAGTTTATTTCAAGTTATAACTCTAAAGAACAAAAACATGGCGAATATTATTCGTTTGCATCTTTATTAATGAGCGCAGAATTTAAACACATACCTGTATAGATTGCCATTATCACAGTCTTTGTTATCATCATCGAGGTATAATCTATTAGAATGTTTGAGGTATTGTTTGAAAGGAAATTATAGAAAATAATTCTCGAGTGCTAATTATTTGAAGTGTTAAATAATAAGTTTAACTATAAGGTAATTTTTTGTTTCAGACTTTATACTATTTTTATAGTGAAACTTATATAATTTAATCGAATGTCAGTGTCATCTATTTATACTATAACATTACCCCTAACTTAAATTGCGTGAAGCATCATAATAATACTGTACTCTTGAAAAACTATTTATATCCTATATATTTTGCGAATTCATTGCGCCGAAAAAAATTCCTATAGTAGCAATAGTTCCATTAATTACTCATTTATCTATTTACATGGAATACATTATTTGAGAAACATCAATTAACTACCCGAATGAGTAAGATGCTCATGTTTAGATACAGTTCAGTTTATTTTGACTTACACAAATAACACAAAAATGTAACAAAATCGAAACATTTACAAACTAGAATATTGAAGAGGAAAGTGGAAGAAGCTCTTTGTGGTATAAATAATTAAATAGCCTGTTAAATATTATAATCGTGTCCGAATGAAGTAAATTATAACTCATTAATTAAGATACTTAATAATCTTATCGAATTTTTTGCTAATTCCGGATGTGACCTAATTATGGAGACACGGAGTCTTGGATCACAATAACTGCTATACTTGGAGCCAGCGGAGGTAAAATATTTCAGTTCAATTAAAAGCAAGGTTTTATATATTCTTGTATTTTAGCTATGGGGATCCCAAACGAGAAAGTTTCGTTATCGGTGAAAATATGTTGCGAGTATAAGCTTGTAAATCCGTAGGCTACTTTTGTGATAATATTAAATTTAAAAAATAACACTTCTTATGGGTAGTCTAAAACGTTTTAAGGAGTCTATACAGAAATGTCACTTCCTCCCCAGACAATGACACCGTATTGGATGACAAATTGTATTGGAGCTAACTAAACTATTCGATAGACTTAAATTGCTAAGTAATGTCTCAGGTTGACATTTGCACAGTTTTCTACACGTTATATGGTACATAAAAAATGTTGTTTGCTTGTCGAATTTCAGATGTCGATCTATAATAATACCATGGTATTTGACCGGATTCAATTCCTTTACAACTTGGCTGGTCAGATTCACCACAGTAGGGATCAAGGATTCTTAAACACAACTTTTGATTCATGATTAATTATTGGGTTCAACAGTTCTTAATGAGAACAGAACAAAATTTGTTTTAACTATATTTAATACCTATTGCTATCAAGCCAACTTTTAATTACGGTATCATCAGAATAAGAGGATAAGCGTTATTCTATAACCATCTATCTTGTGGTTTACTGTGTTAAAAGCTTTTGATTTCTATGTTTATGAACATGTAATTTTCTTTTTTAATGTTGTCAATGTTTTGTTGATCATGCTGTGATAATTTCCCAACGATGATACTTGTTATCGAAATGCAGAAATATGATTGGTTGATATGAAACGAATTCTTACATGCTATTTGTTCAAATTACATAGTGATCTGTGAGTGTGATTGCATTGATTTCACATTTTACAGATAACTCACGGCATGTTAGTTACTATTGGAGAGTTTTATAACAAATTGACTGTACTATAACCCATCTTGATTACATTACTAACATTAGATCTTACTGCTCCCTTCGAAAGAGACCTAAAAAAGGCAGAGGAGATAAATTTATAAAAACAAACAATCTATGAGCCATGCATTCCATTGCTGCAGTCTGTAAAGTTCAGTATCCCAAAAGATAGATGGGTCGTGAGAGGTCTGCTGTTTGGGGAAAGAGGTTCCCTTCCCAGCTTCATTAAAAAATCTTACAAAATCCGGGATTTAAATTAATTTCCACGAGATTAGAAAAATTCTCATGCAAATACTGCGAGACTCGTTGCAGATATTACATGCCTTCCTATATAGAATAACTAGGCTCCTTTATTATCAACTGAAATAGCCTACTGTCAAAATGTGAAATATAGTATATAATTGTATAGTATATACTATAGTACAGTGTAGTATACATAGTATATAATATAATTGTAATGCTTTTTAACAATGTTATAGCACGAATAAATTTTTCCCGGGTAGACAGCCAGGTTTGAAGATCAAGTGTCTCCGACGTTTCAGAGGCCCACGCAGCCTCCATCCTCAGGGATACCCGGGAAAAATTTATTCATACTCTTCGCCAGGAAAATCTCAAATCTTACAATGTTATAGCATGTTTGTATTCTGGATCCATGCGGTCTATCTCATTGGAGGACAGACGATTTATCTGCATAATATGAGGAAGTGTTTGTCTGTCTGTCTATCTGTGCGCGATGCCCAGCGAAATCTACTGAACGCAGAGATCTGAAATTTTAAACATGGTTGGACTAAAGGGTGGGCGAATGCACCTCAAAGTCGGATTTTTAATTTTCGCTTTCGTTCTTGAATTGTGAGTGAAAAACGGGTATAAAACGTGTATTTTTTTGCGCTGTCGAAGCATCAGTTTTCAGTAATACGTTTCAATTGTCACATCAATTGCAGGTGGCTTTGCCTATTTTTGTCATTCCTTGGAAATAAAAGCATCGCGATTGCTTGAATTTTGTAAGCCCGCCCTGGTCGATTCATTTGTTTATAATGTCAAGGCACGCAGACATCTGAAATATTCAACATAGATGACAGAGGGATAATCAATGAATATAGGCCTAAATGGGCATACATTGATCGATTTGGACGGAACTCATTATCAGGCCCGACGAGAGGGAGGGGCAGCCGGGGCTCCAGCCGACCAGGTTTTATTCTTTTACTTTCTAAATTTACTCTAAAATAAAATTGGTTATAAGTCAATAAACAGCTTAAGTTATGTTTTATGGGTTTATTTTATCTGCATTGTACTGTCATATAACAATGACACGGAATTAATCAGTTAATCTGAAACGGATTATTCTTGAAGAAAAATTTATATTTTTGAAAAGTAGAAGCAGAAATCCTTTTGGACTCAACAGTAGGCCTCACTAACGTTCGGCATTTTTAATCATAATTTTCAAAAATTAAACTGGTACATACAGATGAAATTGTTCCTAAATAGATATTTTAATGTATTTTTCCGTTTCGTGTCCGGCATCAGTTAATCGATTTGGTCCAAAATCAGGCTTCGTCCCATGAGCGTTATAAATAGTATACCAAGTTTCATGAAAATCCAATAGAGCGTATTTGAGTTATCGTACTTACAAACACACGGACAGACAGACAGTCAGACAGTCCTGTCTACCAGACAATCTCATAAAGTACCTGTACCCTTCTGGCACTTAATAATTATGCAATAAGATTATATAATCCTTTTGTTGCATACATTATAAAGGGGGAGTTGTGTAGTAAATTTAATATTTGACGGGGACCCGGGAAAATTTTTCCCTGGGGCCCTTGCTTTCTTTCCACGGCTCTGCTCATTATGCAGGGTTTTTCTAGGCCAGGGAACTCGAATCTGAGGTAGTTTTTTTATATTTTTTTCCAGGCGACGCTTTCTTAATCGTGGAATGTACTCCACGTGATTTAGGTGTTAATAAATATAATAATTTAACTATTATGCTCTTAATTTTTAATTTTTAAATTAATTACCGCTGACGAAGCTGCGGGCAAATGCTAGTTGTTCATAGATCTTACCACCACAAATAGTAGGCCTACTGGCCCCTATTAAAACTTTGATTACCATTCTTATTACGCTTCTTCTTAAGTTTCGATCGAGGATACTGAAACAAATTTTAGATCTACATCATACAACTATATGTTCCAAGGTTGTTCATTATCAACAGCTTAATTAAAAAGATATGAAGTTGTACGAATGTTTTGTGAGGCAAACCTCCATTTATTATAAATAACTACACAAAGCAAACAAAATTACACTTTTTAATAAGCGGTAAAACTAGTTAAATGTGAGTGCAGCAACCTGCCTGATACTTTGACTCAAGATAAATAGCTTTCGCGGCCTCCTCGACCTCATTCAAGGCCATGTATATTATGCTTTGCCTTGCCTTAGATCTAGAATTTCTTTATGGTCCTGCATCGTGGACATTCAAGGCTTCACATGTTTTATGGGATTTTTAAACTAAATTTCTGAGACCGTTCCAAAAGAATTTTCGATTTTATTAAACGAAAAGTCACTTTAGGTACTACTTCAGGGGGACAGGGGGTGAAGCTGCTACTGACGCATATATGCGTCACTTAAAGCAGTGATATAAAACAAATTGAGTAATGCTGTATGTAAAATATGAGGGTTTTTGTCCACGTATTACGATTGTTACTTTCGGAAGCCAGCTATTCTACTTAAATTTGTATGCATTTCAAACTTCACTTGATTATTTATAGAACCATACAAATTCAGCTCTGAAAGGGTTAATAGATGAAGTTCCGGAAAAGTCTCATTCCGTCCAAATGATATAAATATCAGTAATGTTGACTCTATTAAAATGAAGTTGCAGTGTTTCCTATTTTTAAATGTTTACTATGACTTTAATGAATATTTTAATTGTTAATTCGTATCTTCTGACGATTCTATCTAAGTTATGATGTTTGTTTGGCAAACAGATAACAAATAAATGAAATTAATCAAATGAAATCACAAACCATAATTAAAACTAACTGAAGTAATCTTATAGGAATTGATGTCTTGGTGGAAGTATATTCCATAATGAACAGTTCAACATTTGAAATCCGGTCAACGAATCACAGCGAGCATTACACCACTGTAGGCCTATATGACAATTTTCGGTAGTGATAAAATGCTTAAATTCTTTTGCTAACGTCAGTTGGAACCACCACATTGTTTAACCTTGGACATCGTCATTATGTTACCGTCCTAGGATTAAAAAAAAAATATGAAATTCGGGTTTTCAATGAATATACAGTATTATATTTTTATGTTCCAATATAAAATGCTAAATGTTTAAAATAATCTCAATTACGTTTGTATGTATGGGTGGGGGGGGGGTTCCTTTGTGAATGTGTTCATGCCCACAGTATAAATAAAATATGGCAGGTCGTACAGCAACCAAATTAATTTTTTTACAGATGTGACAAAATATTTTAATACTTCGCCTTAACCTTTTCTCTGACTGAATCACTCATCATGAAAGCTTAAAACTTAAAACATGTTAATTCGGAAGTAAGGAGAACTTGAACTACACTTTCAATTTAAATAAATAATAAAAGAAAGATATTAATGAACTTACATATTTACAACACAATCAAGCTTCATTAAAAGGATAATAATAATAATAAGGTTTTATTTTGCCTGGCAGAGTTAAGGCCATAGGGCCTTATCTTCCACTCAACCAGGATAAATACAAAATACATTAAAGTAATACCTACAAAAAACAAATACACTAGATACCATATATAATAGTAACGAAATGCTAGCAATAGAATATTAAAATATAAGAAAATAATAAGTCCAATAATGAAAAGAGAAAACAAAGTGAATTAAGAATTACATATACTCGTAATTGGGTGTGTGTATATAATCCTAATATAATAATATAATATACACTAAAACTGGAACCTAAAACTAAGAAATTAACAAATTTAGGCAATATATGCTAAGTGATATAAAATATTGTACAATGTAAATTAACCTAGGTTGTGTAACGAAGATACCTCAGTAACTTAGACTTAAAAATGGTGTTTCAAACGTTGAAAGGTCTAGAAAAAGAAGGTAAGAACCGTGTACTAAAATTGCTACATAATTCTTCACGCATAGATATGAAAATGCTAAGGACAATATTATTGTTATTACAAATTCATTATAGGTTGTGTAAATATTATAGAAGAGTAATAGGTCTATACTCTTATGAAACTTCATATGATGTTTGAATGAGTATTCTGGTTTGTACAGAATGAAAAATGCATTTTTGTAACCTGCATATGTTTTCAAAGGTGTATAAAAACGCACTCTCAAGTCGAACTTTATTACATCATAAATTATTTTGCACATAATTCATACGTCGAAAGCACTTAAAAATGAGGAATTATTTCGGAAATCAAACTCAGGACTCCACGTGGGTGGAGCATCCGTTTGTCTCCGCCAAAGCGACGCCCTCAGAACGTGGTTTAAGCCGTGATATAAGGCGTCCTGCTTTAGTTGGGTCGCTTATGCATTGAAACAAGGCGATGCGTCGTGTGGGAGGGAACACAGTACGGGGTGCGCGAGAAAAAAAATCACCCGTATCCTAGCAACGCGAGGACCAGAGCTCGTTCCCGCGAAATTCAATAGCGCGAGCAACAACTTTACTGCTATAGCACTGGTTGCCATGGTTACCAACTAGGGGAAGTCCCGTAAATAGTTCCAGGGGTTGCCGCCAGTATTACTGCTTTCAGAAGAGACGAGAGAGAAGAGAGAAGAGAGAAGCTCAGGCTACCAACATTAGCGAAAACCAGTCACTAATGGAACCGTTAGCCACTTTAACCGGCAAACCAACTTAACAAACCAATTACTCACTGCTTAGTTAAGTCGGTATTTTATCCTCTGGTGATTTAGTCATCCGTCCAATATAACACCCTCGCCGTTTTAGACAGGCTCTAAGTAGACTACGCAATTAATCAATTATTGTCATGCACTGAACAATCCTGAAATCCAATTAGTCACCTGCGTGGTTCTCACCTATTTAGCAGAAGGTTTTAAGTCATGTGGTGCCACACCTACTCTGGAGTTCATTCATCGTGTAAGATCGATCTACCCTTTCAATTTATCCAAGCAAAAAGCAAATGCCATCACTACACAACCATCCAGCAATCCTTAACCTTCAGTTTAAATAGTGAGTATTTATTGATAATTTATACTTTAAGATTGTGTGCTAGTAAAGTTACACCTAGCATCAATAGGCTGGCACACTGGTTTTTTTTTTTTTTAATATATAACTCAAGATGATTTAACGCAGGGAGATTTTGTATCTATACAAGAGTTTGAATCCTTCGAATCTTTCCCAATCCAAATCGTAACCATCTCCAGAGTTCTTGTTCTCTAAGGGACACATATGCTGAGGGATTTCTCTTTCTTAAACGATGCCAACAGATCGCCTGCTCGTGTAAGCTAAGCATGCTGCTACTGGAAGCACTTATGCAGCACCTTATGGTCATCATAGGTGTACAAGACATTAGATGTCTATCCGCCGTGGGCCGTTTTGTGATTTTATTTCGGAACGAGAAGTCCGTTGATATTTTCTTCAGATCCATCCATTTACTAGGAAACTTGGAAAGAGTGCGACCCGGTAGGCATTCTTTGGGCCTACGCACGTGCCCCAAGTCAGTAGTGTCTCCGAGTCTTAAACAGATTCATGATGGCGCGTTTGTTGCATATGGCAGCGTTTGCTGCTCTGCAAAGGCTACTTTAAAAATATTACAGCGTATAAAAGTAATGTGTATATGTAAGCCTACATATCAGTACATGCCTATTCAGTGTTGATAAGTGAATTGATAAGAGAAAATTTACTTGAAATATTATATTAAAAGAAAAACAATCACAGGAAGTGCATTCGAAGATTAATTCCCTAACACAACAATCTCTTCAAAATCTTGTGTTTCAAAATTGGTGAAAATGTGGCGTACAACAGAATTGGATTGTGACAAAATTGGGGAGGGTAAGTAGAGGGGATATCCAAATTCTTAAAAAAACAAAGAAATTTGCCGCACACTTCCTCCAAAGTTCATAACGCTGTCATACAGAACAACTTTTTTGTTTTACTTAGATTTGTATGATGTTGTACAGTCAAGCTTTATGTATTATTTTTTTATTACATTATTTTTTTAAGAATTAATAGAAATATGGTGAAAATAAGACATTAGGCTGCATAAAAAATGCTGTGAATACACGTATCATAGTGTACATTTTATGTTTATGTCTATAGGCCAAAACTCTTCAGGCATTTATCTCAATGTGCCAACTACATGCCTTAGGCATATAATCTTCAATCTACAATCCAGAAATAGATCTACTGCAAACTAGGACAAAACATACATTATGTAAACACACCCCAAAATCAGAAATACTGTTTCTCTTAGGTTGCCACAAAAATTAAGGGGATACATCCAGGAAATCGCTTGTCATAATTCATAATCCCCTGTCGATTATATGCGAATCAACTTAAAACCCAACAAAAAACATCTAAAATACGTAAAGAAGAAGCCACTCCACATCTCCATGCAAACAATAAAATTTCAAACAGAAGAGAAAATTGGCCACTTCATATTTAGTAGATGTGTGTCACAATTATTTACACGTCAAATCGCGAGTTATTCAATTGTCTGTCTTTATTATTATTGAATGCTATCAAACTGCATCTGAAGAGGTAACACACGCAACTAAGCTCATCCATCATTCAAGTCACTTCTGAATGGCTTGTATCTGTTTAACTTGCATTTGAGCGACTTTAACATATATGGTATACAATACACATCAGTCACATTAAACGAGCACTTTGATCTATCAAGACATTCAAACTACTAAGTAGCAATTAAATTAACATATCAATTCGTCAATTGAGATTGCGATCTAGCTTAATTTATAGACAATCAATCTTGCGTTTTCCACTCCACCTTTAATTAAATAAACATCAAACTTTAGTAATTAACAGGAAGCCGAAAAATTATCTAGTAAACATTCCTTAAATCCTTAGTTATATAAAATTATATTTTTCAATAGAAAATAATATTTCCTTACTACAGTTATAGCTAGTATGGTGTAACTTGTTTAAAGTAATAGAGTAAATAGAGTAAAATTACACTATAGGCCTACAGTGAAACATGCATTAAATCTCATTGTACCCTCGCACGTTGAGATTTGTAAGCAGTTTCTGTGATAGAAGTTGAAATTATTTCAATCTGGGATATTTTCTATTCACGTAAAACTTAAAAACTGCCAGTATTAACTTACATTTTGTTCCAACTTTTAAAAGTAATTTTAAGACAGTTAAAGATAAATATTAAACATTAAAGCCAAATTGTGCAAAAATCATGCAAATTCGCAGAAGTAAAATATTGTGAATAACAACAAATTATAAAAAAAATATTATTGACTGTTGAATAAAATAACGTCAAACAGGATCATAAAAACTTACAAATAATCTAGTCAGTCTTTCTGGAATTACAATAGTTTTGAGAATTCGCCGTCAGGGTCTCTGGTAAATTTAAATATAACTAAATATTTCTGAGTATAATGAATATGAATGAATATACAGTATCACAAAGTAACTGCCAATAAGCTAATAAACGAACCAATCATTTCAAAGCGCGCCTAACACCGCACCCAATGTCTGTCATACTGACCAAAGCAAATGAAGTGTTCCGTATTTAGGCTATCTGTATCCGTACCTGGCCATGTGTTCTCAAGGACGTGTGTCTGAATGCAGTGACTTGTGTGAAAGTCCCAGAAAAATGAACTGGCAATATGGCTTGCCTTGAATGACTTCAGTCACTTACATTGTTAGCATTCAAAACAAAAGCACTTCAAGATGAAACCAGCAGTAGATACTTTGCTCCTTTATTTACAAAACTCCGTACTTTTATTTTTCTCAGTCTCAGAACTTACTTTCTTTAAGATACTTTCTTTCTTTATGTTTGCTGGAGCTTCGTTTGTTAACATCAACATTATTTAGGTATGCCGTGAGTAATTCAATTTCAAGCTCCGTTTTCTACGTTGGATAATCTCATATTTGCTACCGACGAGGACTTCTTTCCATAGACAATAATAGAAATACTTGCAGCTGTATGATATGATAGTGTGGCCTACGTGCTTAAGGTCGTTCCCAACCCGCCTCTCTCCCCTTCGAGGGGTTCCATACATACATACATACATACATGATATGATAGTAGCTTAATATATCTTACAGCTTAATTATGCTGGCACCAGTTGTTAGCATTTTTCCATCTCTCAGTTTCTCAATCATTATTAGTTACTTATTTTCCTCACCTATATTCAATATTTGTTAATAATTGCGAGCATGAGATTAGATGGGAATGCGATGACATGAAATGAGTAAAACTCTATACTTTTCTTCCTGTTCTTGTGAACCTTATTCTTTCTTAAATGTATCACTTCTCCACGTTACAACTTGTTTGTGATTCTGACTGCATCGGAGGGATTCTTTATGAATGACGGAGGGCGATTTAATTTTGTGCAGTAGAGCGCGGGCGCTGAATTAAGTCGTCAACAAGTGTCGAGGGTTGAGATACTGTCCACCATGAGTGATTGAGTCATTCATCAATGAATCGATTAATGGCTGCTCTTCTCAGCCCCAAGGATTTGTTGCAGATCCGTCATAACAGCATTGGCCTTTCCTCTCCCGCAAAACACTCGCTAGCCTATTCTGTTGTCATAAAATGCATTCAAAGCAGTAGTTTGCACACTACATTCAATGCATATAATTATTATGGCAAGGCTTTTGATGATTTTGCATCTTTTTTGTATGATGGTTAAAAGATATCTCGTATATATATATATAAATGTGTATCATGAAATAACTCATTAAATAAGGGCAATTTATTTTTGCATTTTTTTGCTTTCTTTTGCAATTTTTGTAATTTTCAAGAGATAGGTCATTTTTTGACAAATTTTTAGGTCATTTTTAGGTTATGTTTCAGTGGAGGTAGAGAGGAGCATTTATACAAATCATTATTTTCAGACAACAGACAATCGTTTTTATTTGAGAATCTCCGACAAGTGTTCATGGTTCATTTTAATTCAGGTTTATTGTAGCAATAAATATATTTTTTTCTTTCTTTGTAAATGGCACATATTTGTTAGGGGCGATGTGATGGTCATGCCAGTTAAAAAATATATGTTTTGCTAAGGGTGTCCACGTACTTGTTACTTACTTCTTTAGTAACAAAATAAGTACGATTTTATGTCGTAAATTCATATATAACGCACTGGCATCCATTAAACTTCTTTTAGCAATTTATTACTTAAAGAAACTACTTATAAGTACTAATGGTAAATATATTTGTATTTTTTTTTAATTTTGTGTCACTTTTTCATAACTTTTAGGTCATAAATGAATTTTTTTTATTTTGCATAGTTTTACTATTTTATGGTTATTAAATGCCTTGCCCTAATAATTATTATACTATTATTCAAATTCGAGTATTATATATAAGAGCAATGGTTTGCATATATTGTATGCATAGAAACACACAACGCAAATTTAATGCAACGAAACGTTAAAATCAGATATCCTCATCTGCGACTAGAGGTTCGTTTTCCTGTTCAAGGGTGCTGCCAAGGAATTCTTATGTAATCGTCCATCTGCGGTCTAGGAATATTAGTTTGTTTTGATTGAGATAGATTCTAGTACGTACAATGCTTGCCTACCCATTTTTGATAACTTAATGTGCCATTAGTGACGGATTATTACATTTACTAGACAAAATGCTACAAACGTTGTAGGCATAGTAGAGATATGGTATGATATTTTTCTTGGTGTTTAGAGACATCTCAACACAGTTAGGTCACTTGGGCCTATTTCCATTCATTCCTGAATGTCTATTCTAAAGCAAGGCAGTGAATTTTAGTCTGGCATTCGCCTTTGAGAGGGAAAACCTCACAAAACCCCAGTGTCTGGCTGATTGCGCCATTTGTACCTGCGATCTCTCCGAATGTGAGAATTCTTTATGATAATGCTTGTCAACGTATTGTTTCAAACATTCATGTTTTAATGTAACGTGATAAAGAGTTCGTTTGGCTGAGGCTCCTTGCAGAGGTAAAACTGCAAACTGGAAGTAAACTTATAAATTTTTGCTAATATGGATATCATAATCACAAGTTGCTTTCATTTTAGATAAGTAAAATATCAAAACTATAAAAATACAGTTAGTGCCGTCCTTCAGTATCTGATGCTTATGAACCAAGTTCGACAAAATTTGGGGACGAATAAATGAATTGCCATCTTATCTGCTTTGTAAAAGTCCCTCGGTACTGAGGCTATGCCTCCTATTACCCCAATACCCCAACAAAGCCACATAGCTGAGCAGGAGCGGAGCGAGTTGCGTTCCTGCCGACTTTGCAGGTAGTTTCCCGTGGCATTGACTTATCATCCAACTGAGGTTTCTATTCATTCCCATGACTGTTGCGACCACTGCCGCGCAGATTTCAGTTATTAACGCTGGTACATTTCCTAGGGACGCTAGAGGAACTCGAAAGCACGCCAAAGCTCCGTCTCCTCTATTAAGATATAGCGCCAGGGGGCACAAATGGCGATAGACCAGTCCCTTGTTACATCTGTGGGTACTGAGAAACAATGATTCTTTAAAAATAATCATAGTTCTATTTAATGAACCATTCTATTTGTCACTAGATAAACATAGCAACGTTCATTAATCAAATAATAAATTCCAAAATAAAAATTTAAAAAAGTTGCTAGCAAATGCTAGAAGGAAGTAACCTACTCAAGTACCACAAAAATTCGAAATCAAATCATTAGTTCTAATAATGTAAACAAAATATTAGTCATCCCAAAATATTCAATTCACTCATAATTAAATATGCTCAATGAATTAAATCCAACTACTAAAGAATAATAAGACACATCATAAGTAAAATTGTGAGACACAAACTCTTGGAACCTAAAAATATTTCTAAAATAAAATTGTGTTATTAATTAATAAGACAAAAGACAGAACAGTTAATTTTGTTTAGATGGCTTAAATCTCTCACATGAAAGAGACAATTATGACATTCCCACTTGGTTGTGGGTGAAATCCTTATCTGTATGAGGTAGGAATCAGTATGACGTGTATTTCAGCGAACATGTTTAAATCATTGGCCAAACAGTATTTGTCCGGTGATTCGTAAAACGTCCTCTTATTAATCCATCAGAATCGATTGAATAGGTAGTCAAGTAGGATTACCAAGGAATTATGTGAGACTACCAAATACCTAAATGCTAGTCGATGGCGAGTTATGCTCTGAAGTTTTGTTATCATGGGAGAATCAGAACTATTTGCCTATATTAGTGTATGGATC
Source organism: Ectobius pallidus (assembly GCA_964059195.1). Taxonomy (NCBI): domain Eukaryota; kingdom Metazoa; phylum Arthropoda; class Insecta; order Blattodea; family Ectobiidae; genus Ectobius; species Ectobius pallidus. Next base: position 60,723,754 of record CAXKWD010000003.1, read on the forward strand.
CAGGGGAAAAACTTTCTTCGTAGCTTTGGTGTTAATAATTTTATTGAATTCTCCTCAAATGGAAGTTATAATTTCACTATTTAAGCTCATGAATCAGTGACCAATCCAAGAATATGTGGAATTTCAACCAATTGCACTGTGTATGTTGTCATAGTTTTATCGTTTTATGTGTACCACTTTATTTTATATGTAAATCTATATATATATATATATATATATATATATATATATATAAGAGGCTTTGTCCTGACTGACTGACTGAATGACTGAATGACTGACTGACTGAATGACTGACTGACTGACTGACTGACTGACTGACTGACTGACTGAATGACAGGAATCAACGTACAGCCTAAACTATAACAGGTAGAGACTTGGAATTTTGACAGTACCTTCGTTTCATAATGTAGGTGCTCACTAAGAAAGGATTTTGAAAAATTCTGATTCTAAATGCCAAAAATTAAATGTTTTTGAAAATACTTAATCCCTTTTTACATAGAATTATCAATTCCAAATCACAGAATATATTGTTGCCAAATGGTATCAGATGGGCTTGGAAAAAACAAATGAAATGCACTTTTGACAAATAAGAGAAGTTATCAAAATAATTCATGTTATAAATAAATATTACAGAATGAAATCCACTAAAATAATGGAATCACATAACTTTCTCTACCCTGGACATAGAGAAAACAAAACGAGGTATGGTAATGTGTATATTATTATATTATATCGCAGGTTTTTGGAGAGAAAAGTATGAAAGTGATAATGCTTTCTGTTTAATTTCATCCCCAAAACGGTTTTATGGTAACATAAGAGTGGGAAATTTCCCGCCTCGATATTACAATTTTATGTTACAGGAATTTCTGTTTCTTCTTATTTAAACCTCTACCAGGCTTGCTGTGCACTGTACAAGCGATGGGATGCAAAATTCTAGATCCTCTATGAGCCATAAAAAACTATATCAAGCGTTTTCTGAGGGAATAGTTTGAGTGTAATAAATCGTTCTTCCTATTTCAAATTATAAATGCCTATATAAGGACCTAGAATTTAAAATTGAAATCCTTCATAAGTTAATTTCCAATTACAAAATACAAAACCCGGGCGACGCCGGGTCTTTTAAGCTAGTATTTTTATATGCAAATTCGTAAGGACTGAACGCTGAAACATCTTCATACCTGTAGCTTCTTTGGTCAAAAAGATATCGGAGCTACTGGGTACATAGGCCCCTAAGCAGTATATGAGCAAAAGGAGATATGAAATTAATGTAGATACAATTTTATAAGTGATGAAGCATTATAAATTTCGTGTAATTATAAGAAAGCCTTCAAAATTAACAAGAATTTAAAGCAAATATTTAAAAAATTTACTTTCTTCTGAAAGTTCTGTCGTGGGTAAAGGAAGCCGTGGTTCTCTGAGGACTTAAGTGCACTGCAAGTCAAACCATCATGGAAGGCAATTCTAAAAGTTTTGGAGATGAATACAAAGAATATAGGCCTAATGGAAGAATCGGCTATATTTGTAAGTGGGATGTCAGTCATTCCGTCTTTTTGTTTGCTAAATAGCCACAATAAACATAAATCGAGTCTGGATTTTATCAATAAATTGACTATTTAGAAAATCCTTCAATTGAAGTTTCCATAAAAATCGGAATCAAATATAATTCCATAAAACGAAATATCAGACTATAATATTGTTGCGATGGACATTGCCGTACTCCACATTCTCAACGGCTTTAAATACAACTGTACTAACATATTTCGAAAGCTGAGGATGGCATAACTTATGCCGAAATACATCCCTAGAAGTAAATACAGCGAAGAAGGATCTGTGGTGTGTAATTAATAATTCCTTTATTGCAACCAAAAGATCGCATTATGATGAATGGAACAACGGTGGAATGATATGTGGCATGGGAAACAGGAAAAACCCGACAAAACGTGCCCCTAAACCATTCAGTACACCAGAAATTTCACCATGGTACTTCAACTTCTATAGTGCATTTATGTTTCTGCCTCATAGGTTTATTTTAGTTTTTAATATCTTGGGTGTATATACTTAATACATAATTTTTAACTACCGACTATATACTGTCAAAAACTATTTATAACATCATAATGTAATAATTTTATCCTAGCATAGCATATACGGAAAAAGGAAGACTGTATAAACATTATATTCATATAAGGTACGACAGTATTAAGGCTGTAAATAAAAATATACAATATTGCATTAGTCTACAAAATAAAACTAATTTTAATCGCCAGAGATAAAATTATACCTTTCTACACCAACTTTTCATGTAGATTATAGATGTACCTTTCGTTTTTTTATACCAACTACAGACTTTAAATTAGACATAGCCTAAAATATTAACTTGAAATAAAGACATTTACATTTAATTAACTTGCAGGCGTTCTCGATTCTCCATGCAATGCACGATTTCACCTGTTGCTTTACCCCTACAGATATGCTATGCGGGTTTTCTAGTCGTAAGTTGCAGGCGTTCTCGATTTTCCCATGCCATGCATGATCTCCCCTATAGCTTTACCCTAACAAATATGCTTTGCAGGTTTTCTAGTCGTAAGTTGCAGGCGTTCTCTATTCCTCAAGCCATGCATGATTCCACCTATTGGTTTACCCTGACAAATACTATGCGGGTTTTCTATTGAGTTTCAGGCATCATCTGAGCTGGAAGACGCAATGCTAAGGATGGGAAAAGTACTCTAGAATTGAACAGTTGGGAAACAGCAGCGCATACTAAAAGCGATGATGTGCATAAAATATGTATAAATTATCCAAATAACTTCTCTTTCATTTGTTCAAATAGCTTCGAATTGGTTTAAAGTCTTAATCTCAATGTGGTTCTGTGAAAATTCCACTGCCACGCCGGCAGCAAAAATCAACAGCATGATCTAAGGAGGCCCAAGAAACATTTCCAATGTACTTCCTCTTTAAATTTAATCTTTAACGTGTAGATAATCCTTAAAGAACACTAAGTAAATTTTACAACAGGCCTATCTACTTTTGCTTTAATCAGGTCTTGGTTGATCAAGTAATTTCACAGAACCTGGTAAACGTTTTCAGTTGATAGGTTGGCCATCACTCATCATATTCCTTTAACAGATTTACACACATTCATTAACTTGATAAAAATAACAGAAATACATTTACATTTAAGTTTGATGGATGCAACAATACATTTATTTCATAAAGAAAGATGAATTATGCATATTACTAACTATGGCCCTAACAATATATAACATAATTATATAGATAATTGAAAAATTAAATACATTAGTTGAATTGGGCAGCCCTGACTAATGTACGAGGGTCAGCACGGGGCATCGCTATCTAGCTGGTGAGGTATGTCCAAATGCTACCTGGCGATATTATAGCCTGGAATTGGGACCAGTTAAACAAACAGCCGGTTTTTGGTACAGGAGCTTCCTATAGGATAGTGGTTCTGACAGCGAATTTTGAAGGTGAGTTTAGACACGAGCTCATTAATAGTTACCTTCTTAGAGAAGATAAGGTTCGGTGAGTGTTCAAATAAGATTTTGTATGTAGAATACAATGATTATTCGGTGAAATACACTGATTTGTAAAACGAATATAGGTTGACATGGTATATGATAGACTACAAGGAGTACAGCGGTAAGAGCTGCAGGGATAATTAGCGACACTAGACTGTGTCGAGGGTTGTATTTCGGCCTATAGTCACGCACTGTCACGTTTTCAAGGACTAGTCCACATGCGGCATCTTTATGTAGACTACAGTGTTCTTCGTGAAGACACGTGCGTATGCATTATTCTAAAACAATCAACTCTTGTTTGCTTCTTCATCCCATTTTTCACTGCTAATTAATGCAAAAAAGTCTTCTCTGCTTCACAATGCATTTGGGATTCTGTATATTTCCGCGACTGCTACCCACACATGGAAGATATTTCCTCTAGGTCGGAAAGTCATAAATTAACGATCTCAAAAAAATTTAAAAGTACATTTACCGTATTTTACGGACCATAAGACGCACTTTTTTACCTTGAAAACAGAGCCTTAAAAGTTGGGTGCGTCTAATGGTCAGAAGTAGTACACACACACAAAATTATGGTAAATATTGCTGTAAAAGAAAGGAAAGTTGAGTTCTTTTATACGAAAGGAATTGTCGTCGCCGTGTGGCTTAAATGAATACAATGACCTCTAAACAGCCTTGTCCCGTTACACTTGCCGTGTGCTGAATTGAGGGTTAGAGGGTGTTAAAGGTATTTTCAGTCTTTCATGAGAAATCAGTTCAGTTGTTAAAATTTACGCGATGCCACCTGTGCAGAAGAGATTTTCGTACAACTCAGGTTTTAAGTTAGAAGTGATTTACACTGATTCCATTGTACAAGGTTATTATTTGTTTATTCAATGAAGTATATTATTCCCTTTAAAAATTTTCGTTTATAATCACATTAAATTTATTTTCCTTTAAATTTCCATCCTAAAATTAACTTGCGTCTTATGGTCCGGAGCGTCTTATAGTCCGTAAAATAGGTATATAAACTTAATACAGCAATGATTTATGTAAAATGTTAGCATTCTTATCCTCACGACTCCAAATTAGAGCCCACTGATGATTTAATTTGTTTAATTTGATTTACGCTATATAATAAATTCAGCTCCGTGTGTATAAAATATTTTTGTTACATTATTAGTGTATAGCATAGGCCTATTATCATTATATTAGTATTAATATCATATTATTTTTAGTGCTATTATTAGTAATCCCGTGCGAAGCTTTTGTATTTCACTCCCTTTGACAAATGCTAGAAAAATTGGACGTTTACCTGAGGAATTGAATTTTCTCTTATAGGCCTACAGTCCAACAAAATAGCATGCAACATCCTTAATAATACATGCAAATACAGCTAAGAAGAAAGTTTAAAACCCATTTTTATGTCTATATTATTACGTTGTAAAGATTCTCTAATCTAAGAGAAAATAAATTAGTGTATTGATCTCCCTGTCCCGAAAAAAAAACACACACACAACTGGAGATAGATTTGCTTCTATGAACAGCATAGCTCGAAAATAAAATATTAGAAGATTAATACGTTTTTCATATTTCAATGATATGACACTTAACGTTATGATTTTCTCTTACACTGAATGTAGTACTATATAAAAAATTAAAAAAGTAACTTATCTTTCTTGCGACATTTCCAAAAGTGATATATATTTTTTAGTTTGAACAGTCTACAACACAAATCCCTAACAACTCTTATCTTTATGAATGTAGTCTATTACTAGATATAGACAATAAAATTCAGAAATACACGATCCCACAACTTAGGAAACAGAAGATTAAATAATTTTCTGTTGAAATAAAGATTATCCTGGATAAATAAGAACAAAATTCACGAATCAACTCTGAGCGAGGAGATTAAGAGTTTACTAATAATATATAGGCCTATAAAATACCGCAGCAAACTTCTATCTACATGTAACATGAATTTAATTCAATGCGTTATATTTTAAAATGCAAGACTAAACTACGATACCTTAGCAGCTAAATTTTCAATGGCTTCTTTTTTATGTTTCAGGAAGAATTGAAAGCACGAACACCGAACATCAGTCGGCTGAATACTGTTTCACCGTTTCTGTTGATCATTGCATGTGGATTCTTGAATAATATTTACAATTTATATGGTATTTTACAATAACAACGGAGATCCGGTCAAAATCACTAAATTCCTAAATGCCTTTCAGTGAGATCGACAATTAAGGGGAATAGGAGGAGAAAGATTCCGAACTCTGGCTAACTCTGTTCGTAAGAGCATCGGCACAGAAAGCCGAAAGTCATGGCTTTGAATCCCGGTATCAAGATTTTTTCCTCCTAAAATATTCTCACACAAAATCTAAAGCGGCAACGAAATACCAATTTGTCTTAAAATATATTGTTTCTTCTAAAATGCTATTGATGTCTAATCCTATCGATTAATTTAATGTTTTGGAATAGACCCACACATTGTTCATATTGAGTGGCATTTGATTTTTAAAACATGTTTGCTTGAGATTGCAGTTTCGTTGTGTTATATAGTCAATTCCCTGTTTAAGTTAAATCCTCCGAACGTTAAATTCACTTATGTTTAATATAACCTCTATAGTGTATTTATGTTTCTGCCTCATATCTTGGCTTCTGCCTTAATATCTTGGCTTTGTATCCCTAATACATCATTTTTAACTACCGACTATATACTGTCAAAAATTATTTAAAACATTATACTCGTAATGTAATAACTTTATCCTAGCATATACGGAAAGAGGAAGATTGTATGAACATTTTATTTATATAAGGTACGACAGTATTAAGGTTGTAAATAAAAAATATAATATTACAGTATTATACAAAATAAAACTAATTTTAATCACCAGAGATAAAATTATACTTTTCTACACCAACTTTTCATGTAGATTATAGACACTTTTCGTTTTTTTTTCTCATACCACCTACAGATTTTATATTACACATAGTCTAATATATTAACTTGAAAGAAAGAAATTTACATTTAAGTAACTTGCAGGCGTTCTCGATTTCCTATGCCATGTATGATTCCACCTATTGGTTTACCCTGACAAATGCTATAGCCTTCTATCGGGATCAGATCTCAGTGGCTTCATGTGGAATTTGTGGTGAAGAAAATTTGGCGGGGAAGATTTCTCTGGGTCCTCTGGTTAATCCTGCCATTACTCCTTTATTCCATACATCATAATGTGACCGTTCCGTTGCAGTAAAATAATATAATATAACATCTTAGGCCGCCATTTGGGATAGTTTTGAATAATTGGTGACTGCTTATCACATCTTTACAATAAAGAGTAAGATGAGCGCTGTTATCCACATAGTTCGAAACTTTAAGTCTATGGCAGAAATCTCGGCGTTGATTTCACAACTGTATATTCTTACACCGCGTCTTCGAAATACATTGTAGTGCAACATTTTTGTAATGGTCAGTAAAGTTCATCTAAGAACGTTTTGATTTGACTGCACTTCTCAGTGATAGGTTGGATGAGTTTTGCTCAGTTAATAGATTAAATACATGCAGAAAATAATCATTTAACTACAATTTACACAACAATAAATATTGGAGAGTCAGTTTTACGCCACAGCAACTGGTTGGTACTTGTACCCACTTTTTTTAGGAATATTTTCCATTTCACTCCATGATATGTCAATCGTAGACCAAAACATATATCGGCAGGTACACGTGATGTGAGTAAGAATCTTAATCTTTAAAAATCTTTAAAAATATGGCATGAAAAAATTAGAGCCTGAACAAATAACTGGACAATGGTTAATTGCACAGACAATTAACTAGTTAACTGAACCATAGTTATCTGGGGTTTAATTTTATGCAGACAATTAATTATACGTAGCCTAACTGTCAATTTCCTGTCCCTCTAACCTCTCTCGGAAAATAAGCATATCAAAATTAGTATAGGTAATGAAACCTCCGCTTGGAGGCCCCTTCGCCCCACCTGGGGATCATAGGGTACCAGATACAGAACTGTCAATTTAATTACCAACAGATAACAGAAAATAAGCTACAATCATCTGTCTCAACGCAAAGTAGGCTACGACATAGTTCTTACAACATGCATTCTCGCAAATAACGAACTATGACGAAACCTTTTTAGGAATACCTTTCTTGCATTCGAACCGATTGTCATGTTTTACCAACAAACAACTTACACAGACTTAATTGGACAGAGTTAATTGGATAATTGCAAATAATTATGTATTTGGATAAAATTATCTGGTTCATTCCTATTCTGCTAATTTGATAAAATGTAATGGTTAACTCTAGTTAACTGCTAAGTCGCTCAGTTCATTAAATTGTATCCAGAGAATCCAAGCCTTAGTAAAAATAGGCATTATTAACGCCTGATGGAATAAGTAACTTATAGCCACATTTATATTTATGGTTAGTAACAATCACTAAATCTATCCCACAATCACCTTCCTTGTAAACTCCACGACCAAGTGATTGATTCATACTAAAGTTGTTGACAAATGGTACTAGTGGTTGACAGCACAAGATATCAGTCGAGTCTACACGATACGTTGCCATCGTGAAAACCATTTCAGCTTTTGACAAACGACAGTCAACATGATCCGCTGCCAACTTAGACACTACCAGAATAGAAAATTCCACAAGTTCCGTAAATCCTACTAACCCAAAACCATGCACTCCATGCATTGTAGAGGAAGTACTGTGTTCAACCCCAATATTCGAAGTTGAGTTTTTAACATAAATACACGTTTGAGTTCCCTGAATAAAAAAAAAATACTATGTTCAGAAAGTATCTGTGTGTGTATAGCCTAGCTCCAGAACGAAAAATCGTATGAAAACATTTTGTATTTGGTTGAAGTGCCTTCTGTGGATGCGACACGAAGATTGGGGGCGACTTTCTCTTACTTTCAATGCCTCTTTACATGAAGAAAATTTAGTTTTTCGCGATTTTCTCGAAAACTGCTCTAACGATTTTGTTTCAATTCTGTACATGAGGTGCTTATACTAAGAGCTAAAACGTTTATTTGAAAATTTATTTTCTTAAAATATTATTAATAAGGTAGCCACCCACTGTTTGTAGAAACTTGTCTGGTAAACAGTAAAACATCAGGTTGAAACAGCTGAATTCGCGCTCTTTGCAATACGGAGTTTTATACTAAATCAAAATGTGAAGTGAGAAAGGTGTATTGCCCAAGCTTAGGGTAAATAAAGTTACGCGAGTTCATTAATCAGATGCTATTTGGGTTGAGTATCATTCGGGGATGCGATGCGATGTGATAATGATATTCTCTTCATTTTTACAACCAATTTACATGAAGAGAATGCCATATATAATATATTACACTAAAAGGCACTACTTTTATTTTGGCAGAGGATGCTATGTGTTACACATATGACTGTTTGCAGCTGTAAAGATAATTTACAAGATTGTGTTTATGTTACCAGGTAAAGAACGTAATATATTATAAGCTTTGGATGGGTAACTTGTAATTACTTTCTTAATTTAAATCAACGACAAATATATAATAAACCTAATTAACCAATCCTCTTTGTCAACACACAAAAATCAGTGAGCGATGTGCTTGGAGTTATTATAAATCAGCTATTTTCCTTTATAAAAGTTACTAGAAATATCCATAATAATAGGTTTAATAATAATAATTATTATTATTATTATTTTTATTATTATTAAAATATAGAAGGCAGTACCGCTATCAACATGACAATGTTGAAAATAGAGTGCCTGTCGTTTACATAGAAATGCCAACAGTTAGGAGTTCGGGGGCCGGTTTATTAACTAACGAGGGAAGGATGTGGCCCGCGGACCGCCAGTTGGTCCGCACTGGTTTAAACAATCCGTCTAGGTTATTCCGTAATTATACCGGTAATTCGTTACTAGAAAATAACACGTTTTTGGACGTAAGATACTTTGAGCTATTGCAAAGAATATATCAGTACAAGAACAAATTATTCAGTGTATGACTAGTGATTCAACGGGACTAAATCAGTCATACAGGATGTATGAAATAAAGTAGTTAACAATTCTGACGCTTTCAAACTGGTACACTGGAGCATCATGTTTGCGACACGGAAATTCATTAAACACGTTGCTCTATGCTAGCCCATGACAACATCAGAGACAAAAGACCATCATGATTGATGCATGTAGTATATCGATGCTCTCTATGACGAATATGCCTTCTCTCATCACTTCATCCGTTCTATGTGCCCCTCTATTTGGCTCCTATCCCGAAATTCATATATGAAAATATTGAGGATTCAGAAAATATGGACAGCCATTGATAGTAACTACAACTTAAAGGTTCATCAATGTTAAATTTGGTTTTTGCTTAAAAAAAAGTCGGGTACGGTGTATGTCTCCTTATTTCCTTGAGATTGAAATGTGATTATATTCATGTAACAATTTTATTAACTTTTCATTACATTTCTGAAATTTCACTAACTGAATTTATGCTGAATATTCAAAGCCTGGTACTTACCATTGATGTTCATTTGAAATCAAATGTATTTCAGATATCCATTTGCTTTTAAGAACTTCATCTTGATAAAATATAAAACCCATATCTAGCACCATGACCGCTGACGTGGTCTTGGGGTTAGCTGACTACAGATCCGTCGGCCCGGGTTCGATCCCCGGTACCTCCACGGATTCTTCTGAGGTAGGGAGGTCTGGTAGGGGTGCACTCAGCATCGTGATTCAAATTGAGGAGCTACTTGATAGAGAAGTAGCGGCTACGGTCATGGAAACCACCATTAACGGCCGTGGTTGTCGGCATGCTGACCACATGCCCCCAATCCTGCCGTCTACCTATGGTAGATGACGCAGCGGTCGGATGGTAGGCCTTGTCCCTTCTGAGATGTTAGCACCATGATTCCAACTACAATCAGCCTATGCACACAACATTGTAACCCATAATAAAATTCGTGTTTTGACTGTACACTGCTTTACGATATTTTTACATTTCCTCGAAAGCCAGACATTTTGCTTTTAATTTTGACCGCTGCAGACTTGACTAATTTCCCGTTACTTCGACGCGTATTTCCGTTACATGCGGGTTTAGCATTAACAGTACAGTTACTCGTTGTGTCAAACACGTCTAAAGAGTTTCAAAATAATAAAAGATTAAACATTATCTCCAAAAAGCCGTTAGCCCCTAGTAAGATTTACAAATAAGTTCGTAGCATAGGCCGACTCCGCTATTTATATAAGACATAATTTAATTTTAGTTTAGATGTATAGCCTACTTACGACTTTTACATATTATGCCTTACTTGCCTTATTTTAAACATTTATTTTATAATATTTTAGATGTCTCCATTGCACAAACTTATGGGCTAGGACAAATTACTTCCTCATATTTTACACCACAGTACTTACATCAATAACAGTCACTTAAAACATAACTACTCGAACAGCTGGGGGCGAATTTTTATATTTTGAGAAAAGTATCTTATTATAAATTTAATATTTTAGGAAATAATTAATTAAACCTGAAGTGATTTCATGATCATTTGGGAGTTCTTGCACCAAAATATTATTTAGGGACAAATGTATTAAAAGCTCAATCTAATTTCGAAATACCTTATCAGCCTCTATATTACGACACGTTTACGACTCCAGATCCTTTTAGGGCTCTTTTATTTCTAATATAAACGGAATATAAAAATACATTGATAATGATTTGCTTAGAAATGTAAAAATAAGATCGCAGCTATTTGAAATATAATGGTAATAAACATTTTTTATGGAAGCAGTTTTGACAATTCTGTCAATCTTTAATGCAAAATGACAAATAGTGAATCATGCGTACATATCAGCAACTCAGGAAAGTTATTGTTTGTTGTGCGAATGCAGTAGAGCTATTTTAAGGATTGTTATGTGGTTCTGTTCCTTTTGCCAAGAAGGCCAACCGCAATCTGGAGAGGGTTTTACAGTTTGTTTCATTATCCTGCAGAACCTGGATGAGCTTTAAATTTTACTACTGTGATTTAGGTTACCAGAGTCTAGTCAAAACAATCACCAAGGAATTTCGAATCCCTCATCCTGTCGAAAATATGTCTCCACTTCAGTTCGTTTACTTCTCCATTTCATTGACATCACAAGTAGTACAGTGTATGTTTGTATTAAACCAACTTACATTAGATATTATAAGTCGGCCTGGATGGAATAGTATGAAGCCACTGTCTTTCTTTTTCCCAAGTTCAATTCTGCCAGAGATCGTTGGTGCACGTATATTTACAGGCATGTAAAAGAACTCCTGCGGGACAAAATTCTGGCGCACCGGCGACAGTTACAGGCCTAAGTTGAAGTACAAAACTATCGTTAAATACAAAAACAAACCAACAAAGACTTTGCATTCTTTAAAATCAACAATGATCATAGTAAATAATATTTGATGAGCAGAAACAATGTTTTCGCAGCCATAATTCACTACTTCAGTCAAGTCTATCTTATAGTAAATACAGTTTTCATTAGATAGATGTAACCAGGCACTCATTAATTAGACCCCCTTTTTTTCCTGAGTTTTACCTCTCCCGTTGTAGGGACGAATATGCGGCCCACGCTGCCCTCGTTTTACAGGACAGCAAACTGCAATAGTTTCTACGGATCAAGACATACATTTATGATCAGAAAAAGGACATGGATGGCCTCCCCGGATGAGTGATCAGCCCAATGCCAGGGCCACTTGCGAGACAACAGGAACACACAGGACGGGACACACGCACACTCATTTTATTCAAGGCTCGGATGGAACGATAGTGATACAGCCAGATGATATCCGGGGACAATGAGGGCCTAAAGTTTCCCGACATTCGTCTCAAAGGTGAGGAAAAACCCCGGAAAACTCCCCACCCAGGAAACTTGTCCCTACCGAACCGAGTCCGGGTCCGCAGCATGAGCGAAAGCATCCCCTAGGACACAGCAATGGACAATTAGGCCACCACATTCGTATGATCGAGAATCGAATAGGATTTAGTCCTAGATGACAAGAAGAAGAAGAAGAAGAAGAAGAGAAGAAGAAGATGACGATGAAACAATTTTCATTGTACGTAAATATCTGTTGGAAATAGTATTCATTTAAATTTATAACTTTTACAGAATTTTAATGGTCCACCCAAATACCAGCCATGTTTGATGTCTAAATTTTTCACCGTAAATTAACATACCATCCGTAAAATAAGCTTATAATTCACCAAGGTTTGACTGAAAGAGGAAACTGAGGAATGCGACGTTTAAAGTAATTCATCTTGACCTACGACTAGTGGTTAGTAGTTAGTCTAGAACACAACAAAAAACCCCAGTAATGTCAATACCAAACATATTGTTTAAGTTACGTCTTCGAAAGGCTGGGCAATACTCAAGGTAACTGAGGTAAGGTAACACTTAAGGTAATTTTAATATTACTGTATATTAAGAAGATATGGTTAACAAAAATCGAAGAAAATAACGAGTTTAGAAAAAAATATTTTAACAAATAAGGTAGATGTGTTTTATTGATAAGTAGTGTTATTGCGTTTTTATTTTCTACTATGTTTTGAAAACTTAGGAAAATTGAAATGAAGGACTTCTTTTAGGTTATAATTTTTTTTTAGAAATCTTTTCTTCCAAAAAGGGCTCTTCGGCAAGGCAGTAATGTATGTATACATTGAATCATCGAATAAACTTATGTATCTGACCATCTACCCATCCATCCATCTATCCATCTACTTAATAAACAAAAATCTGCTTTGGTGTAGGCTATATTGATTTCGTGATGTTTCTTATTCCTAAACTGAATTATTTTCTCTAATGTAGTGCACCATTGTTGTGGTCATACGATTACATCACTTTCATCATGTTTTAGTAATTTCCTTTGAAATATTGTTAACTTCAGTAGTAGGAATTTACATGGTTAAAAAATGTTGTCAAACATAGTCGTAGAAACGCTAGCTTGGAAGGTTTTATTTCTTTAAAATCAATTTGAGTGAAAAAAATGTTCGAAAAGTTGAAGTAGGCTCTATGAAAAAACAAACTGGGAATTCATAATAATAAACTGGTAGAAATTTACCTTTATTCCTGAAATTGCATAAACATTTTCAGTTCAGACATTTTTAGTTCAGAGCTAACTTTAGAAGTTTATATAAGCAATCATCAAGTAAGAACGTCAGTGGACGCTGAGTTTCAAATTAATCAGGAAAATTTCAGTGGAATAGTTAGTGTCCACAAATAGCAATCGTAACATGTCGATAAAAACATTTTAACATTTTACATTTAACATTTTAACATAAAGTATTATTTTAAATCTTATATATCTGTGAGGTAACACATTTATACGTCAGTAGCAATGAAAACGTTCATGACTGTCAAGTACTGCCCACTTTGGTCTGTAGCCATCGCCCGTGCGCTGGAATTTTGTCCTGCAGTAGTTATTTTATCTGACTTCAAAATAACAGACACATAATTGCCATCAACCTGGACCGAGGTCGGAACTTCGGAACAGAAAGTCAGTGCCTATACCACTGTTCTATTTGATCGGTCAAAATAGAAGAGAAAAAGGTGCTACTAAACTCTTTATGTAACAAACATATGCACGAACAGCAGCCTACCGAAAAATTCCTGAGAAATCAAAATAAAAATTTAATATTTAGTCATTACTTTTCTTTGTTGCATCCCAAGTTCAATGCAAGCTAACGAATATTTCATTGAAATTTACTTAATATCTTGGCTTTGACCTATTTTTGGCGCTATAGAACACCATAACAAGTTTGCAGTAGGCCTTTAATACAAAAAAAGGGGAAAAGCGGATTGTGGGCACAGTGGAGTAAACAGGAATAAAAGCCCTAAAATGGGGGAAAAGGTACTACAAAATTGCCTCCCTTCCCAACTAGAGACAATGTTTAACACTGTGGTCTCTTTCACAGAAGCTGTAAATTGACCTACGAAAATAAAGGTGCACACCTAAAAATCCTATCCCTAATTATCATCATCATCATCATCATCATCATTATTATTATTATTATTATTATTATTATTATTATTATTATTATTATTATTATTATTATTATTATTATTATTATTATTATTATTATTATTATTATTGTCATCATCATTATCGTCGTAGTCCCAGCTATTACTAGCACAGAACATCCAGAGCTCTATTCAGAATACAGTAGACACAAGGCTGGGTTTACTGGGGGAAGTGGACAGGAACACGGCGTACGCTACATCTGGGTGCTAGCCGGTCAGCTTTCACCTGAGTTAAGAAAGTCATACAAGCCAAGCAACTGACTTTCACCTCCTCACAACAACATGCCTGTCATCGTAATAAAGCTCTCCAGAGATCTGCGCCCAAGACAGCATACATCAGATAGAGCTCTTGACAATACAAACTAAGTTTCTATTATTATGGGGAATTTCAACACCAGGTTATGCATCAAAATATTTCGAATTCTTGAAAGAATTATTATTCCTATTAGGATTGTTAGGGAGCTTTGAAAATAGTAGCCCCCCCCCCCAAAAAAAAAAACTGAACAAAAATTGAATTTTCATTTTTCATAGGAAAAAATTATTAAACAGTGTAGCCTAATTGTTGAAAATCGCATCGTAATACGACACTTGGAAACCGATCAGCTACCAATTAAAATAGCCACCCGCCTGGAAATTTTGGAAAATGCGACGGTTGAATTTATTTTAACTTTTTCTATTAAAGGGAAGTTTTCAGTTTTTAATGCAAAATACCTCAGACATTGTTGAACATAATTGCATGAAATTTACAACTTTAAGATGTTCTAGTGAACAATTTCATCAGATGATTTTTTTCACAGTTCCATTGCTTTACATTTTTTGTAAAAAAAACGAAAAAGGCAACACTTAAAAAATAATTTTAAACAACGGAATAAGAATATTATCTATCATTTAATAGATTTATTATAAAATGTGTAAGCTGTTGTTGAATACCAAGTAAACGTCTGAGGTGAAACGGTACTGAATTCATATGTTTTGCATCTCAATCTATGTTTTTGAGGTTTTGCCATTTTGTGTGATGGTCAGGGGATCCTGAACCTGATATCATTTGTCATTCATGATTTGATATGCTAATTTAACTCAAACATGCACTAAAACACCTCCTAGGCTTAAAGAATAGTATAATATGATTTTATCACTAGTAAATATGACCGTTCTACAAATATGGTTGGCGAAACTTTTCGCGTGGGCCTAAGAAAATTAGGGGTGTATATGATGAGAAACTAACTCCGGTGTTTTAAAAGCACCGTATCTTATTGATAGTTTTTGAGTCACCGTTAAAGCCCAGTCGGATAATGATGAGAGATAAAGAATAAATTCAATTGGAGAGTAGATAATAATTGCGCCATTTTGCTCTGAGAAACTGTTATTTTTCATTCCCGTATTTACTCTTTTCTTGTACTCCTAAACAAATGATGATTTCAGGTTGAAAATCAGTTAATACCTAAATTAAATGAAAAATTTTGTAGGGAGTAGGGAATTTGGTATCTGAAGCGATGTATGATTCTCCCTTGAATTTTTTCGTGACCAACTGGTACGATCGACATGGAGCCTTCGAAGAAACAGTTCTCGACGTCACTTGCAGGTAAACATTTAAATCCAAAGAAATATTTTTTTGGCATGGGTAGCTTCTTGTAAGCCTACCTGATAAACCCAGTATTTAATTTACCGAGATCAGGACCTAATTTACCTATCTGATCAGTATCGGAAACTCACTAAAGCACTCTAATACTCGTATACAGTAATATCGAATGTCGTTTTATCTGCGGTTAAAAAGGAGGCGGTGTATTGTTTTTAACACAGTAACATTAATGTGTAATAAATATTTTTAAATTAATTTGTAATAAAAGCAACTCATCACTTCCACAAAACAACAAAAACCAATTTATCCATGAATTTTGGTTCTGCGATTAAATATTATTGTAATTCTTGCCATCTTTCAACGGCCGATTTATTGATCAGTGTTACTGGCAAGGAGAATACACCTGTACACAATCAAATCAAGTAAACTAACTCTATTGCTTTATAACAGGGAGTATAACAAATTTCTGTGATCTGAACTGGTGTGTGGCAGCAATATTTCTCTTATTTAAAATTAAAATTAATAAAACATATAATATGCAAATTAATTTATTCATATTTTAATGAATAATATTGAACTATAAAATGTTCTCATTCAGCTTGATATGTTTACATCACGTGGCACGTTTGAATTAGGACTTCACTTCATTACATAAGTAGAACAGCCAACCATAATCCTTGTTTATTTATTTATGTCGCCTAAAAGCATTAAAGTTCATTCTGACATAACGGTATATTAGGCTTATTTCTTTTCGACAGTTAAAAAAATTAAGCACAATAAAGGACTGATAGAAAGAAAATGTAACAGACAGAAGTGCAGAAATCCAGTAGTTGGAACAATGAATCAATCAATCAACGAATCAATGAAAAAGCAAACATTGAAATAGGCTGTAGGGAAGCAAGGAAGAAAGAAACATGTAATAGATAAGGAATGAAAGAAAAATGGATGAATGGATGTAGCCTATGTATGTGCTGTATTAGGAAGAAGAGTTTTGTTAGAAAAGAAAAAGAGTTATGTAATACTAATAAATAATATGAAAAAAAGAATTATACTGGTAGGCAGAAACAAATAGATAAATACACAAAGATTAACAGACAGGTAAAATGTAGATACTGCAGATAAAGATAAACATAGGTATATAGATAAACGGACAGACAGTCGGACAAAAAGACAAAGAAGGTTGATATAAACAGACATATACGGTAAGAAAAGAAAGAAAACATAGATTAAGATAGGTGGAGGAAATGTAAATGGTAAGCAAAATGTGATGAGAGAAGAAAGGGTTTATGAATCGAAAAAGTGAGGGAAGGGGGAGAAGGCTGTGAAAAGAAAAGAGATACAGAAGGGGGGAGAGAGAGAAAGAGCGCGCAAAGGACGGAAAGAAAATGAATATTAAAAGTACTGGGTGCTATAAAAATGAATATGAAATTTATAGTCGTAGGGATAAACACGCACACATCGATTTGTTTTACACTTTGTAGAAAAAGCCTGCCTACATGAGCATGATTCAAAGTTACTAACATAGAAGATTGAAATAACACTACAATAGCGTAGAAAACATTATCGTTATATGCACTTGTTTAAGTCATTGGTTGGTTCTTTTATGCTTTTGGATATGCGTTGTTGTAAGTAAGAAATTAAACTATATATTATGTTAATCATAAACCAAGAGTACAGTTTATCTTCAGCTCGTCTCTACGTCTGTACGAGTATTAAACTTTATGGACATGTACGAGAAAGAATGATGATGAGAAAATATAAACTGGAAGTTTATGGAAATATATTTTACAAATTCAATTAAGAAAGAGAATCTCCCATGGACTCGTGGTTTACTCCACAACCAAGCCGATCATATTCTGTTAAGCCACATTAAGGGTGTACCGTTGAACGCACACAACTCTGAACAGTCTATGACTTTTCTCAAAGGGCATTTGTCCTAACTAGTAATTTTGGAGAAAATTTAACTCTGTCATTGACTGATGTCTCTTCAGCTACAGTATATAGGTTTAATATATTTGTTTTGAAAAGGTTATCAGTCTCTGTCATAATGAAACAGAATCCAATTCTGATTTTTTGGTGGCATCCAGAAGTCTATAGCCTATTAGGCTATAATTCTTCCAAGATTCGGAATAATTTCCCATATTATTTGTCGCTATAAAAGACTTGACATTAACGTGACTGACGCCCTTCTAAGGCCAAATGCTACATCAACGTCTTGAGATCACAGTACAGCAAGAAAGTAAAAACGACCAAAATACTGTATGATGCCCTTTTTAAAAAGACCATTCCTATGCTTTCTTATTTTCGAACAAGAGCTTATTTCTAAAACACTTATCTCCAACTTTATTAGATAAAGGGATGTTTATATAGTCGTTTAACAATTTCGTGCATCTATTTTTCATAGAGATGTACATATCGTCATCAAAGTGAAGAAGAACTTTTTCTCTAAAATATTCTCACTTTTGTACCTCTCCAGATTTAAACAAAAATAGCTTCGTACCAAACATAATTATAACAAATTATTAACAAAACGATCGGAAAAACTAGACTTGTGGTTGCTCAACTGGTCTATCCCAGTGCGTAAGCCGGCAGTCATAGTCGCTCTTTCCCACGTGCGTATAGACACACAAAAGAAGCTGATTTGTGGTCGCCAGCAGCCACGATCTTCGGCGACTATATAGTCGACAGTGCTTAAAGGCACGTAGCCAAAGCCACCAAGGACATACACATATTTTCCTTTAGTTTTTATCTTTCGCTGTTTGGGATTTTTATGATTATGCAAAACTACTTGAAAATTATGAAGAAAACAACATACGCTTTTTTTATAATTAGCTCAAATTAATTATTATATTTTTTTCAGTCGATCGATCGTATCCTTTCCATTCTGCGCATGGAGCATGTCACATATGGCCTCCTGATTGAGGCTTCATTTATCGAATACTAATTTAGTTAAGCTTATTTTCCCATCGTCTCGACGGTCATTTAGTGGAAAATTAAGTTATTACTTGGAGATAAAAAGGCAAGTTAATTACTCCACACGCTCTAATAGATTAGGTCAGTACCTCATCCCATTCTTTTTGTTATAATTTTAAGAAGTCTAATCTATGCAATAATTTTATACTATATCTGAACGGAGTAATTTGTCTCGAACCTTTGATATTTTGGCACTTATCTATCATTTCTTTTCCCTAGTACCAGCTTATAAGAACAATCTGTACACAGTACTCACGAAGAGAACTTCAAATAACTTTCTCTTAATAAAAACAATCATACGATATTTCCAGGTACTGAGCATTAATTCATTTACAGAAAACTTACAGATAGGCCTATGTGTTCACTGCAATATTTTAAGCGCTCGAGACTTAGAATACATCAACACATTCGTTATACGAGGGCTGTCCAGAAAGTAACCGACGTTTTCTACATAATCGCCATTCAAATTAAGGTATTTATCATACCGTGGCATAAGCTTTTCGTTACCCTCTCTGTAGAAATCCGCCGCCTGCGATTTCAACCACTTCAGAGAATTTATTGGGAAAAGTGTTTCAAAAAAAGCTTTAGACTTTTGTAATATGCAATTCGTGCAGAAAACTCAAACAAAATCTTTAAAGCCGTTTTCGAGAAAATCGCGAAAATGTAATTATCTTCAAGTAGAGTGATTGTCAAAAGGAAGAGAAAGTCTTTACTAAGATTTTGTATGAATTATTTTGTATGAATTTTCTGCACGAATTGCACATTTAAAAAGTCTAAAGCTTTTTTTGAAACATTTTTCCCAATAAATTCTCAGAATTGGTTGAAATCGCAGGCGGCGTATTTCTACGGAGAGGGTATCGAAAAACTTTTGCCACGGTATGATAAATGCCTTAATTTAAATGGCGATTATTTAGAAAAATAGCCTAAGAGTCTACCTTCAAAATTTATGTAATATTTGTTTTTTCACTTTTTTATTTTTATTTCAAAACGTCTGTTACTTTGTGGACAGCCCTCGTATTTCTAAATTTCTAATAAAATTCGTATTTTTTTAGTTGTGCCAGGCTTCCTGGATATTATATTAAGGCACAACTCGTTAAAAATAGTTAAATCTATTTATCAAATTATTATCGATTTTATATCATTGAAAAGGTATAAGGTTCATGTGGGCGGTAATACAAACTTTGGTTTTCTTTCAGTTGTGTAAGGTGTCAGTGAATGATAGACAGGCTTGCAAGAAACAATGTTTTCCATGATTAATGAAAACAGTGCACATCTTAAAGTATTTTAAGGACACGAATTTAGAAAAATCATTCAACCAAATCATTTGCAGCAAGTAAAAATTGCAAATCCTTCCTGTTTACTATTGTCGGGCAAAACTTGTAAAAATTTGGAGGGACTAGCTATCATGTTGTTAAGTACAACTCTTCATAGAGAGATTGTATCAAATAAAATTAAAGGAAAACATACGGAGACATAAGCGAAATACCTAGTAAAGTTATTCTACTTTAATTATGTTTGTGATCAATTAGCAACTACTGATCGATTGTTGGTCAAACTGACAGGTCTATCTGCAAGAAGAAAACAGTTACCTCCATTAACAAAACTCTACAAGATGTTAGAAGCTTTGAATTGTTTTGAAACAAAAGATACGAAATTCGTACAGTGGCGTAGGAAGGGGGGTGCGGGGCGCCCCGGGTGCCATCATATAAAAAAATCACTCAAAAAATAAAAGTTTATACAATTTCGGGAGTGTATTTTGGTCTAGATGTTCGCTTTATTAACGGTAAC
Source organism: Ectobius pallidus (assembly GCA_964059195.1). Classification (NCBI taxonomy): domain Eukaryota; kingdom Metazoa; phylum Arthropoda; class Insecta; order Blattodea; family Ectobiidae; genus Ectobius; species Ectobius pallidus. The sequence continues at coordinate 60,744,681 of CAXKWD010000003.1, forward strand.
ACCTACAGTCTGTCGCAGAGGCGTAACGAGGGGGGTTTGAAACCCCCCCTTGATTAAAAAAAGGAAAATTGTACAATTTTTTAAAGTCTGCTTATAAATTACTTAACACGAGTAAAAGCGTGGGAAGCTTAAAACTCGTTACCGTGCATCTTAATTTTAAAAAATTTCCGGGGGAGGACCCCCGAGCCCCCCTCTCCCTGGGGGGTATTCCATACCCTCCTCCCATATGGTCGGCCTGGTTACGCCTATGGTCAGTCGCTCACGAAAACAATATATTAGGTTAACTATGTCTTATATGCACCATTGGTAGCACTGGTCAGAATATGGTAACTCGAATCGCTTCATAGATGGTTGATTCATAGTATACCATGATTTCGGAGCTTAGTTTTGTTTCTATATAACAAAGTATGTATTACTAATTTTGCATAATCCGTTGAGTTTACGAGTTACATCAGATAAATTCGTTGCAGCTGCATCCATCGATAAACTCTTAAACTCTCGCAGGATTACCTTTGACTATCCAAAAAATAACACTTGGAACTGTTCCATCGTTTAATAATTAAATGGGGGGGGGGGGACAATAAATTTTCCGCACCGGGTACAACCAAAGCTTGCTACGCCACTGGATTCGTATAAGAACGAAGAAATATTTCTCGTAAATTATTCAGTCAAAACATTGATTTTTTCTACAAATTATAATTTAAACAATTTTTGAAAAAAAAAACTAATGGAAGGAATATTCTCTTGTGCAACTAAATACTTTCATCAAATGTTCGCTATTTATTCTACAGATAATGGTAATTTTGTCTACCTATAAAACTACTATCCTAGGCCTAGAAGCTCTAATTTAAGGTCTAGGCTCAATTCGCTCTTGACGTTAGTATAAGACAGAAATTACTTGAGTTTGCAATTTCCGTGCTCTCTTGTCCGAATTACGCGATTCATAAGCATATTTTCAGTCGATTTACGCGCAAGTCATGTTATCTTAACCGTTTTCCCGCAACTCGTATATAGATTGTGACTACATCCTCTACCTATAGTGTAACTGGTAGAGAAATAAAAATAAAAATCAGCCTTTACTTTCACACATATCTGTGACTATAGAACACCAGGGTCACCATGTTTGCGCCGATTGCGAGAGCGCCAAAAAGTTTGTTACAGATCCATAACGTATTTGCGCCAGAAAGTCATAAACAAACTCAAGAACATTTGTTTTAGGTTAGTACCGCAGTAAGTTACTCTGGTGATCATGTTGCAGATTGCTTCTTTGTTTCCATGTTGAAGTTTATTATTTGACAGGACAGTTCTTAACTGTGAACGCCATCGTATACGTCCATATTGATATATGAGGGCGTTAAAGTCAAAGTGGTGTAAGTCATGTTTTTAACATTTTTAACATAAGTATTGCAATGCAATATTGCGGTATAGATCTGTTAGCAGGAAGAGTCGTGTAAGTCCTATTATCTTCATACACTATATATGTATATATATATATATACGTAGGTGGGAGGACAATATTAGGAGAGATTATTATAATACATCTAACAAAACCTTCTGTTTCAATAAATATAAATATGACTTACACCACTTTGGCTTTAACCCCTTCATATGTAAGCCTTGTGAAATTTGAAGCCTTCTCTTACCTTACTGCTTCTTTGAACACCTCCATGACAACTTTCCCGAATCCACCTTACTGTAGTTATGTCTTCTAATTCGATGTGCATACTATTCAATGCAAATACGTCACTTACGAATCGTACAACTAGAAGACAGAAAGATACTATGTGCACGGTGCCAGATTTCGTGCCCTACCAACCTCACAAAATAAACTATAAATATATATTTAGACAGATTGTCGTTGGCGGAAACTCATTTCCCTAATATATATAACCGTATTCCACAACCACAAACAACAAATCTGGCGCAAATACAATGCACCCGGAGAACTGGATCCTGGGTAGGGGAGTGATGGTCTTTATGGTATGGTGGTTGTATGTTAGCTAATTTGGTTCCCTAAATGGTTAAACAAATTTCTAAACAGGAGGTTGTACTTGTGTCCGTTTGCACTTCATTCCATACAGGGGTCCACAGGATCTCGTGAATTTAATTGGAGCCCTTAGTTATGTTAAGAGAAATTAATATTTCTGAAATACAGATCTGAAATCCTAATTTATTCTAATTCTAACTCCAAACAATACCTAATCGTTATAGTAGCATATTTTATAACACTCTCTTCTAATTAGCCTAATAAGAAATTAAAGTGTATTTTTTATATACAGTTTGAATTAATTTTTTGCGAGATTCCGAAACTTTCTTTGCTCATTTGTCAAGCATAACAAACTCCATTCGAATTTACATATTCATTTCATTGAAATGAGTTGATTTAAATTACATTAAGTTCTCTCATCTGAATTTTACCGGTGGCAAGTATCACATACCACTTGAAAAATTTGAAATTTTATGTCTTCTATTGGGAGTACGGATATCCCCAATTGTACTTAACTTATAACAACCAATATTTTGAAATCACCTGATTTTAAAAACTATAAAGTGGAAAAAAGGAATCTTTCGCTGCATATATTGCAGTGTCACATCTGACAATATTTCCTTGATTTTAATTCTCTATATTCGACAATGGAATTATCCTCGTGATCAGTGTTCACTACGGCTAGGACTTCGATACCTATAAATTAACAAAAGATGTCCTAAAAACAAAGCCTGTCCTTTAAAAAATGCCCTAAAGGTTTTAAAAAAATTACCTAAAAATAAAGCTTATATTTCAAATTTACTGAGTGGAAAAAAGGTTTCTATTTTAGTTATTGTTTAGATTGACCATTTTAATTATTAATTTCATTTTTGAATTCAAGTACTGTTGCAACATCAAAGACTATATCCCACAGGATTCATACTTTACTTTGTATATTTTTTTTTAAATGTTCTGTATAAATTATTTTATCTGGAAATGTATTCGTTAATTACTGGTAGTCCTTTTTGTCAATGGTTTCCAGTTTTATTTTGAATTACAGTAGGCAATAAAGGCTTTAAAATACCAAAGGAAACTAAAAAAAAGACACAATGTTATTATTATTATTATTATTATTATTATCATCCCTGTCAAATATGTCTAAAAAAGGCTGCACTTAGACTAAATAAAACTTACAGCTACTTTTTGTGTAACCAGAAAAAAATGTAATTTCATCAAAATCCTTGTCTTAGTGATCACCCTCAGTATTATGTTAATACAATTCTGTACATATAAATTTTATTAAACTGAATTTGAATGTAGACAAGTTGCTGTAGAAAATTCTTACGAGGACAATAACACAGAGGATTTATTTCTGTTCAAGTGAGGGCGGGGAAGGGTTCTGATATGGAGTTATAAAACGACTGTGGTATGCGATAGTGTGACGCTCAGGTAAGGCAGGTAGGTCGGCGACCGACACCGACAGAGCGAGTAAAGCCGAACGGACGTGGCAGGTGAGACGTGGCCGAGCAAGTCGAGGGTAACTGACCCCACGCCAAGGTGCCAACCACTCTATTTCTCATATTATAACCTCCACTACACAGTCCTAAAAAAGCAAACATCGTGAAAATATAGCTTACTAACCTAAAATAAGGGATAATCAGTTTATTCTGGTGTATGTGTAAGAATATAAAATTCAATATATATTTTAGAAAAACATTTTTAATGAGCAATCCTATCCTGGAGGAGCAATCCTGAGCAGTATCTACAGCAACCTTCATTTTCAGTTTTTTATTTTTTATTTTTATTATTATTATTTTTTATATATACGGTATAAATAAATTCAGTAGAGTCCTGCTAAACCGGACTAAGTCTGGATTAAACGGAATTTGCCATAAAACGCACGTACAGTACTGTTCGAGTTTTAGATGGGTAAAATTAGAAAAATCTGTTTTTCTTCATAAATATAACGATTCCTACCACTTAATTTTAGTTTTAATACTACTGTATACGTAGACCTAAGTTTTAACCTACGATTTTAAGTAGGATTAATAAAAGAAAACATATTTGTCATTAAAATAAGATAAAAAATTATTGTTCAGTACTTTTTCTTCGTAACCAACTGAGGACGCCGGAAATTAATAAACTAGTAAATCCTGCATATTTTCACTTTAAAAAAAATCCCATCTTGATTATCCGGATGTCCGGACGAGCAGGACTCTACTGTAAAATGCATTTCAGAATTTCAGATAATATAAATATTCAGCATACCTTAAGGACTGAAATGTGGTAAGATAAAAATAATAGAATAACGAAAGAATGGTTCTTCATGTCAAAATAATGCTCCGAGAACCAAGATGGAAAATCATAGCTACGATTCTCTATGCGACCAGAGCTTTTTAATTGGAACTATAAGTCAGGCTCTATGAAAAATGAGCGTCAAGAGCAATATTGCAGTAAATTGAGGTGCAGACGAGGTGAATGGGGATGGCAGCCTTTCCTTTCTATTACGATTGTTCAAAAATATGGAGCCTCAATCTTGAGAAACTCGAGTAAGTCCAAGTTCTAGGCTTATAGGACTATATGGAGCACTTTACTCATGTAGCCTATAAACAGAGACGCAGTTGGTTGAGGCATTGAGCTACATATCAGAAAATCATGTTCCATTCCCGTTAAGGACATAGGGAATTTTCATTCGGCCTTATTTTTTGGAGACACCACGAAATCAGCGTCTAACATAAATTACCATGATCAATGGCGAAAAGATTTCCGGTGAGTAAGGCTAACAATCTTTTCTACGTTCCTGCACCAATTGTCTCTACGTTCTGGTTCCTCAACTTCTGGGAACCGTAAGTTGCATTATGTATGATGTTATAAGAAGAGTAAGTTATTATATCAATAATTCAAGATCTTTAAATCTAGTTAAACTCGGAGGTTGTACTGTATACTAGTTTGTGGATGGTACATACCGGTATCTTAAAAACCTCCAAACACGTATATGTGAGAAAGTTTGGGCCACATATTATGCACCATTTATTTAACTTAAGGCTTTGCCTATAAAAAGTAATTAAACTTAAAACCATACAACAATTACGTGATGCATTCGTGAGGTTTCGTGTTCAAATCCAGTGGCCGGACAATTCTACTTGGGGGTTTTTTCATGGTTTTCCCAGTCTTAAAGGCAAATGCATTTGATAGATATTTACCATGATTTCATGTTTTATCATAATCATTAGAATTGAACAACCAGTTGCAATTAACAGAAGCCATAACATACCAACAATAGAAAACAGATGGACATCAGTAGTTAAGTTACATGGCCTACTGGTATACCAACAGAACCTAACACAGAACCTATATATAACCTCTGAATTAAAACGTGTATAAATGAAGTTGAAGTACGAAAAAAATATTTTCTACGACATTGAAAATCCAAGCTGAAAAATTTCAAGTTTATTTGGAATAAAAAGTTTGTTGAACATTGTCACGGCACGCGGTAGTGAGATTAGGGGAATTCCACATAACAAACACAAAATTCGGACATATTAATTTTGTAGCAAATATTCGAAGAAGATCGAAAGAAAAAGTGAATTTTTAGACTTTGTAAACAAAGTATTTTAGTTTAGTTTATTATTAGTACGTAATTAGTTTTCGTGCGAATTTCCGTTTTAGAACTACGGTTTGTTATTCTCAAGACAACTATATGAAACTACACATTTTAGGTTATTTTTAATAAGGGGGCCTCAAAACAAGAATTTCTCGTGAAAATGAAAAAGTGGTTTTACAACCTTATTAAAAATGCACCCTGTTGTAACCAAGTTATCAACAGTGAAAAAGTGAATAATGAAAGAATGATCGATTGAAAAATAACAAAAACAAGGAGGTGGTGGTAGAGGAGGAAAAGATCAGGAAGAAAATTAAGAACAGTAAGGAGAGGATTAGGAGGAAGGAGAGGAAGATGAGTAAGAGGAGAAGGAGAAGAAGAGGAAATATGGGTAAGAGGAAAAGAAGAGGAAGATGACTAAGAGAAGGTAGATGAGGAAGAGGAAAAAGGAGAAAGAGGAGGAAAATGAGAAAGAGAGAACGATTATGAGCAAAAGAAGAAGAACAAGAAAACGCTGAAGAAAATTTGTAAGAGGATAACAATAAGACATAGTGAAGAAGAATAAGACGTAACGGAAAAACAAAACAAAAGCCCAAGAAGGAATAAAATCAAACGGCCCAATTTGAGATTCATTGTATATATTTACTTATTTAGGGTAGTAGAGTGGAGGTACGCCAGGAAAACCTCAGGAAGGGTGGCCTTTATTGTTGTTTCCGCACAAAGTGCAGGTGAGGAACTTCGTGGAGCAAGTCATGTAGAACCACGAAACTAATTTGCTAACCTGCTCGGTTTCTACAAAGTGCATTACATCACACAAGTTGCACACATATTTAGAAATGAAATAACTCTCGTTTACAAGGCGCGAACTTCTTAGTTTGTACGACCTAGAAATAACATTCTTTATTCTTCGTAGGTTTGTAAATTTTTTTACAAATGACCAACTAATTAATGTTTTGAAAGGGATAATACGTTAACTAAATAATAGGGATGGGTCCTCGATACTTTCGATACCTCGATACTCTCGATACTTGCATGGTATCGTTCAGAAAACTCGCTCGATACTTTTTCGATACTTTTGTAAATCTGCAATTCTGCAATTAAGTGAGAATGCTAGTATTTTTTAAAAAAAACTTGTAAGTGGACTGTTTAAAAAAACTAATTTTAGTTTTAATGTAGAGTTTAAAAATAATTATAGGCTACTGATGATATTAAATTTTGTCTCATTAAATATGCAGACTTAATTAATTTAGTTGGTATTACACAGTTCTCTCAAATTTTAACTTTTAATGTACCTATTTATTGAAACTGGAAATGTTGAATGTATCGAGTATCGAGGAAAAAATCATGTATCGGTATCGAGTATCGAGAAAATCTGGTATCGACCCATCCCTACTAAATAATGAAAGAACTTACATTATTCAAGTAGAAATCACAGGTGTTCATTATCTGGATACATAACTGATAAGAAAATTTTACACATAAATTATCTATACGCTTATCATCACTCCAGATTTTACTTGCAAGAATATCATATTAATAGCTATCACTCATTATCGTCCGAACCTAAGTCTCAGTCCTTGAAACCATAGCCTTTACGAACAGGAAATCTATATTTTTATGTACCACTGTTTTGTAAAGTTAGCATCTGAAACATTCACATTTTCTGTCCAACCATCAGCTATAAAATAACTATGTTAACGTAGTAGGGAGAGAGATTATGAATTTTGTATATTTAAAGGGGTAGGAGACTTTATCTCTAATGTTTAAAAAGGTGAACTTATGTTTGGTTTACAAGATCAATGTTTTATTTAAATTATTAACACGAATGATGGTTTATTTTGTTTTATTTTTCATTTTTGTGGTATTTGGGCACTATCTTCTAAGAATCATCGTTCGTCCCGAATGCCAAAGCTGCATCGGGATTTGAGTGAGTAAGGATAAGCTAATAACATTGAATGTTATAATTAATAAATTTTATATATTAAATAATATGATAAATTAATTTAATAATGTAACTTGAAATCATAATCACTATATTCACTGCCGCTGTGGCTTACCTTGGATATCAATGTTATATATAAAAATAATAACTTAAATCCAACCTTCATTCATTTTTTATGTTGGATTTAAGAACTGTCAAATCTCAATGACATAAGAGGAGTCAAGTTCATCTGAAAAAGCGTGTAGTTTTTTTTAATTTTATGCTTAGGAGTTTTATAAACGAAAAATTCAAGGAAAATTTGATTTTTGTCCCATTTTGAAATGTAAATTGTAAATTTAATTTAAAAAATGTTAGAAGCTATTGTGATAGTACACACAATAGTCAACTTTTTTCTCCGCAGGTGAAAATATGTTTATGAAGTATAAATGTGTCGCATTGTAGATTTGTCAAACATTTGATTGTCACCTGTCACCTGTAAAATTGTGGCCATTATTAAATAGGCCCCTTATATCACAAGAAATATAATATTAGGCTACTAATTAAATTCGTCACACAAAGCCTCACACCTTTTCTGTGCCACTTATATAAGCTAAAACAACTTTTCCATCATAATTTCCCCAAGAATATGTTGTTGCTTCCTTGCATGTTTTTCTCTATTATTTTATATATTATAGCGGAGCTATCTTTCCTGCATATTATATGCTGTAGCAATTTTAGTCTGAATTTTTTGATATGGTAGGCCTATGTCTCGTACGAATTCTTCTTCATTGCTGAGTAGCCTCATCTCGCTTGTGTCCCCAAGTCTTTCTGGATACTTAAGACTCTTCTTCAAATAGGCTAGCATTACCATTAGGCCTGTTAGAAGTCATATTTTACACCCATTAGGGTTACGTGAATTACTCCACTTTTTAACACGAAGTCATGGAAACTATTTTATTTCTCCAAATAAGGCAATGGTACCATACGATGTTGTATGTCAAGGGAGAGTATATGGATACATCATTTGGTAGCATTGTGATGTACGGTTTTACGAATAGAGACGATGGTAATTCGGTTGTGAGTTACCCACCGTGTAGAAATGTCACTGTCCGAGGGAGAAATGCCAGAGCAGCTGTTGGAACTTTTGGGAAATAATGCCCAATCGCTCGAACTTTAAGGGATCGTAGAGCGGGTATGTGTGCTTTAATGCTTCCTACTATCGCAATGCATTAGTGGCACGATACAGTCGCGTTTGGATGTTTATGGGCGTCTTTTTTCCTTCACTATCCTACATGTAGTCCCCATAATCTGCATTATACATACATTCCACACCATCCCCTTTCATTTGTATATTTCATAATGTTAAAGTTTCAAAATGGCTTATGCCCCATCCCTAGTACAATTGAAATATATGATGACAATCAAGTACAGTAATATATGTAAGATCAATAAAGATTAATCTAAATTACAACTTGAGATCGTATACTGGAGTGGAAGAACAGAAACATCGTACCTACTAATACTGAACCGGGTCTTGTTACTGATTTGGCTTCAAGACTAGAAGTAATTCTGAGAATGGTTGATATCACTTTCATTTTCACGTCAGCCTGAAATATTGGCTGGAGTGGAATCTCGCTGGTATCCATGGTAACACTTCCGCGTTGATAATTCAAGTGGTAGAGCTGTAGAGCTGCAGAGCGAAACGTCTGAGCACAGCTTTCATTCCTCCTATACTGTCGCCTGCCATCTAACGATTCGTCATCAAAATTCAAGCTTCATTAAAACTTGTAGGAGGGGGATGAAAAGCAGTACTCTTAAGGAAGTATACAAAACATTTCAGGATGGTTAAAGAATTATGGTTAAAGAATAATCGGTGGTTTCTCAGGGTTTCAACCAGTTGGTGGGATAATAATTGAACGGCTCAGCAGTGGCGGACGCAGAATTTTTTCGGGGGGGGGGGTTTGAATAGGTAGAAAGATTAGTAAAAAAATAATTAACTTAATTACATATATAATTAGTTTATAAAACTGGCCACTTAGAGTGCATATATATATATATATATATATATATATATATATATATATATATATATATATAACATCCCCAATCCCCCCTGCGTCCGCCACTGCGGCTCAGTGCTAGAGATGACTAAGGGCCATCAAGAAAAGTTGTATTATTTATGTATATTGACCATTAAAGTTCGTATTAAATTTAATGACACGGCGTTTAATTTTTCAGTCTGACTCTACCTTTCCACCTTAGCCTACACACGGCCAGTTTGACAGAATTATCATTCAGTGATTTACTATGAAACCCAGGACTTAAAGTACTTACAGGTTTTAAGTCGCCACTGGGTTGTTATCTCATATTGAGAACGCCTGGAAGTGTTCTGGGACATGTGAGTTAGTTGGAAAATTTAAAGTTGTACCGGTATGTTGCCATGGTAGCTCAATGGTAGAGCAACAACACGGAAACCGAAGATCCTGTTTCAAATCCCGGATATGGCATTGAATTTTTCAGTCCAGGCCCCAACATATTCTAATTACACAACTTATATTACCGTATTATACAAGATACCAGATACATTTTGCAAACATTTTAAAGCTTAATCGGAACGTTATTTCAAAGCCCATGGATGAGGGAAAATCGTGTTTAGGGGCTGTAATAAACATACCTGTTAATGAGAGAGATAATAAAAATATACAAATATCTACATAAGTCAAAATATAAACTAAAGTTGAGTTAAACCATTAATTACTGAAGAAATTTTAAAAAGTTCAAGGATACAGGAATCTGAAATGAATTTTACAAAATGGTATATATTAATATTAGTCATTTAGAAATAGAAAATATGTGGAAGAAATTAAGGCGAAACAAGTAAAAGTCACAAAATTCGATTATTAGTATCTGTATTAAAAATATTTTCAATTTTTATTTTAAATTGATTGACACTGTATTTTATAAACTAAAGATTTTCTGCAACATGAGCATTTTAAATATTCAATCCATAATTTAGATAATGTAATTGCTACGTAGGATTTGGTTTCTGCAATATCGAAACATGGAGTTTCTTCTTGTAATTTGACAATTACTCGAAGGAATTACATTTTTATTGGTTTTTATGGTAATACGATAATAATGCAAGCTCAATTTCTTAACCTTCTCTTCAGAATGTAAAGGATTTGAACGGTAGTCGATTGAATTTAGAGTTAAATATATTTTTCTAGAAAGCGGAAGGAATTTATGACGCATAACAAATTTATAAATAGTTTTAGGTAGTTTATTAATAATAAAACAAAATTAGTATGCTTATCCCATTTGGCATACTAACCAACAATTATCACAATTCTAAGTATATCAGTAGGCCTATCTGCAATGATTTAATATAGCCTATATAATCCATAGTGATCGTAGCCATTGAAAAATATATTTGAAGTATGTTCCTCAAGATTCTTCCAAACTGTTCTTGGGGGAAACAACCTAACTATATTTTGTATCAACATTTGTTAATCTGTGCATGAAGGCTTGAGAATGTAACCATGCTTTTCTTTTTGAGGGTTGCAATTACTTCGTTTACCAAAAAGCATTATACCTCCAGAGTATGGAATTAGAATTTAAAATTTATTTTAGAAACTAATTTTATTATTAATCTCAATTTTTGGGCTGTCACCCGGATTAGTTCAACGCATAGGAGTGATTTATAATATCCGCAGGGATAATTTTCAAATCATACAGGACTTTATTTTTCTCTTATATAAAAAAGTACAAAATTCCGAAATACGGTGTTGAAATGTTAAGATGAAAAATTAAGCAAGAGTAATTAGTTAATTGATTGATGTAACTGTAATTAAGCTAAATTTGAGGTCCGCTACATCATATGTAAGTTACAAAACTGGTTTGTAATCTAACAACTAATACAATTATACTGTTATGTAAAATAGATGATAGCAGAAAGTAAACATTCCAGCATGCTGTGCAAGCTGCACTTATCCCTTCACTGCACACAAGTTTTCTCCGAAAATGTAGAACCTGTTGCATGATATTTAAACTTTTTTCTTTCCTTCGCAAGGACATACGACATAATCGTACGTTATCTCGCTTTTCACCCTTACCTACCTCAACCCACCGGAGACATATTTCAGATACATATCACGAAGCTCCTGCCTTCTTTCGGCAAGCAGCAGAATTCAATGGTCCATTGGCGTGTGACGCGAGAAGACGAGTCTTGTGCATTATGCCGCTCAGGCCTGACAAACTTCAATGAGGCAATGATAAATAGGCGTGAGGTCCCACGCGACCACCAAGTCACCGGAACAATGCTATTTAGGGGTGGGAAACTTTAAGTTTTGTCTTCAATAAGTAATAAATACCCTGCAAGAGGCAATATAGTTCATTTCTAACGTGTTTTTTTCAACATCTACATGTAAAAAATGAATTACTAGTATTTGTCCTAGTATGTTTATATTATTATTACAACATTATAGGAGAAAAATTCCTCTGACACTGGGACTGGAACCCAGGACCTTTGGCTATCCGTGCCAATGCTCTTACCAACTGAGCTACGCCAGAGTTCAATTCACAGCGCCAGATAGAACCTCTGTCCTATGACTGACTGCCCTAAGGGCATAGTTCAGTTGGTAAGAGCATTGGCATGGATAGCTAAAGGTCCTGGGTTCAAGTCCCAGTGTCAGAGGAATTTTTCTCCTATAATATTATCATGACTCCAACAGAGACAATAATCTGTGGTACATGAATGAATATGCATATATCCATATATTCTTATTCTTATATTAGTATAGTGATATTTACTTAGCATTTCAGCAATTTCTATACAAGTAAATATTCTGAAAACATTACTCATGTGTATCAAAAAATTAAGACTGCCTCAATGAGATACGTAGACTAATTTCAAAATTACATGTATTTATAGACCATAACATTTAAGTAAGTCCCGCAGAACACTGTAGCATTGAAGTTATCAACTTTTAGTATTGTAATAACAGAAAATTGTAATGGAGCATATTATACGATTTCATTATACTTTAAATATCCTATTTTTGTATAAGTGGATTACATAATATATTATAAAATTCTTATTATAATTTGGGAAGTTTTTGTTATGCGAACCACTGAAAACAAGTAGGTCTACCCAACTGTATGTTTAAAAAAAAAAATCTTATGAATAGCAAAAAGATTACATGTGAAAGGAATCAAACATGATCCCTCTTACTCTAGTAATCTATCTTAAACTCTAACTTACTGCAAAGACCCACTCACTGGTTCAACTAAGTCGTAAAGTTGAGATTCAGAGAAGTGGGGCTTCGCATTCAGTAAAGAGAAACCATGACTAGCTGGCGAAATTAAAAATGTAATTGGAAACACGTTTTGTATGTGAGCCCAAACAAATATTCTAAAAAGTTTTAAATGAAAACGTTACAGCTTTTTTTCGAGAAATTAAAGAAAAAATACTGTGGTACTAAGGATAACAAAAAAGTAACTTAATGTTGATCAGACGCATAGACGCAATAGATTTCTTTTCTGGAGGTGAAATTTTCGAATGCTGAAGAACTCAAAACATTCTTAGAATCGAAGTCTTCAAAATTTAGCACACTGAATCTAAATTAACGATATTGAAGTGCAGTAAATGAAGAGTTTGTGTTGGAAGATTGGAAAATTTCTGTTGATATTTTAAAATATCTCTTTCTCGTTTACAGAATGTGAAGTAAACAAGTCACTCACAATGCAGTAGTTGATTCATTCCATTAGATCGTCGCACAGTTTGAAGCGCGTTCGGTAGCCACCTCTGATTATAAAGCGTGCTGTCAAATCAATTGATTGGATTTATTGATTATAAGGTTATTTAACTGCATACGACATTCAGGACAGGGGCTGTAGTACTGTCATGAATTATGAATCGCATGCGTTTGGGGCTATTTTAGTTCGGATGGACAGCAGGATAATCTGGAGATCAGAACGCTTCTCGCTTGGCGTTTTCAATGTTTTCCTTGTTAATCAATCAGGGTTGTTAACAGTTTATTTTAGATCAAATCCTCACAAACTATAGAAGTAAATGAACTGTGTAATATCTCCATTCTCCAGCTGTACCATAAGCAGGACTCCTATAGGTAGCGAAAAACAGTACTGTGTTCGACTTGACATTCAATTTTACGTATTCACCATTAATACACGTTTTGAGTATTCGAGTCCAAAAATAGGCTACTAGATTTACAAAAATAATACATGTATGTTATGTAATAAGTACCGTAGAAAAATCAAAATATTACTTTAAGAAACTGTCTGTAGGCCTAACCAAAACGTGTCGATGGATTCATACACGATTTAGCCCAGACCGAAGTTAGAGCCTTTTCACACTTGGTCACTTGTGACGGTCACCGCATTTTACGATTGCCAACAATGCAAGTTGTACATAGGCCTACATCATTCAGTTGTGTGGTCGAGCTCAGCGAAACTATTATCCAGCCATGAGTTTAGATTTGATTAATACTGAAGATTTTATAAGAGAAGTGGAATGTCGACCTGCCAATTGGGATGTCAAAAGCGATTACAAATTGTTTTATGATATGGCTACTATTGGCAATACTAGCGGTGACCGTCACAAGTGACCAAGTGTGAAAAGGCCCTTAGGTTACACTACCCCCAAATGGTCCTACGAACAATCACTCCACTTTTTTCGTGACTCAGATGAAGCAGCTTAGAAAGTGCGACAAAGGAAAATGTATAAAATAAATTTCATTGGAATAAAGTATATATCTTCTTAACATATAGCAGAATAATAAACTTAGCTTCACTGCTCTATATCCCATGCAAGGCTGAGCCTATTGCTAAGACAAGTACCTATTTCTATGATTTTGCCGATAAGCGGCTGTTGATGGCTGTTGTATTGACCACATCAGCTATGACTTATCGAGTTGCCACTCAGTTTTCTTCACGAGGGTGACATTAACTCGTTCTAGACTTTCCAATCTCAGATAAATCGAAAACTGCTTCTCCATACCTGTATTATTATTATTCTTTTTATTCTTCTCCATTCGTGGAGAGTCGTAGCCTGTTTCCAAATCAAGAGAACCTGTCTCACCATTTGGCTAATGGGCATTCAATGCTTCTCTTTCCTATTGGTCTATGGTTAGATAATATTTTTGGGTATCTTTCAACTGTCATTCTTTGTGTATGTGTAAACCAGTTCTATTAAGACATTTATCTCCCATGTTTGACTATATATTTTCAAGTTTTCTCTGGTATTTTCATTTCGTTGTTTATCTAAAATGGTGTAACCTGCTATTGAACGTAAAAACCTTATCTCCGCTGCTTCGATTCTCCTTTTATCGGATCGTTTTATCGTCCAATTTTCACTTCCATAAGTGAGAATGCATTTTAGCTTACGTCGAATGGTACCACACATTCTATAAAAGTGTTGAAGATTTTTATATAAATATCTTCGTTTTTTATAATAAGAAAGATTGCATCCTGTTTTTCTTTACTGATATTCATTAAGAGAGAAGGCAGGCTGGTCGTGTCTGTACTCGTCAACGCTAACTTATGAACCATGGAGGTGGTCATAGTGGTAATCATATGAATAAAAATCATATATATATATATATATATATATATATATATATATATATATATATATATATATAGGCTATATATATATATATATATAGGCTATATATATATATATATATATAAGAAGAACGTTGATACATATAATGTTCTTTCCCTCTTCAATTGTAAAAGCTATCAGGCCTATAGGACTATATTTACTTCAACACTAAATTTTATTTCGGCGAAAGATTCTAGTTCTTATGAAACGAAGTGGCACTCGTTTCAGCTCCCCCACCAGCACTTAAGAACAGGAACATAAAGAAGAAGTTACGACTGCATTCAGTCGTAATACCTAAGTGCAGCCTCAGTCTGCCAAGTTAACGTTATTTTTTATCAATTACTTGCAGAGATTATCTCTTACTGCTATAGGTGACGTTATATTGCTGACTACTCTTAAGAGCTTATTGCTCCTTCCCTTTAAATAAAGAATCCTCTAGGTCTATATAGATTTCTTGGCTTTGGCAGTGTTATAATCATGAACAGTAATAACCAGGGCCCGGATTCTGATGACCTAAAATTGTTTGAAAAATGACCTATAAAATGACCGTAAATTTTAAAGAAAATGACTTAATAATTATAAAAAATGACCTAAAAACTGATGTTTTATGTATAAAAAATTATTGTACACACAAAGTTATAGACTAGTTTGTACATAATTTTAAAAACTATAAATAACTGTATTGTTGTGAATGTTCTTTTCTCACAGAAATTTATATTGGCATTGAGGCACTGGTGTGTCAAAATTGGGCACATCCTTTTGTGGCAGACTCTGGTGCCAAGTCAATCTACAGTGCTTTGCAGATGACAAGCCCTATGTCCTTCAACTGCATATATACGCGGTCCAATCAGAGACGGCGAGACGGAGGGAAGACTCTCACTGACAGCGGCAGCCTTTTAGCCTGTGCACATGATTGGCGGTGAAGGAAAAGGCTTCCCATATGAAAAATACTGTAATTAATAACGATAGTAATATTATACAACATTTTGGCGTTTCTTTGATTCTCATTTCCGACTAAGACATGACAACACTTCAGCACCGAGTGTGTCCTTCTTGCATTAAACAAACAACACTTCAAAGACAGCACCGTTTGCGACGAAAAAAAGTTAATACACTCAAGGTAAATACATGAAAATGACTAAATAAGGAAGCAAATGACACGAAAATGACAAAATAATGACCTAAAATTGAAATAAATGCCCTAAAAATATAAAATTGCATAAAATGACAAAAAATGACCTAGTAAAAATGTATTTCTATAATATAGAGGCCATGAATAGGATTTATCTACAAGTTGGCAATGTCTATGCAGCATCAATAAAAAGATGGCATGTCATTAGAATCCGGGCCCTGGTAATAACTTATAGAAAAGTGACTATAATATAGGCACAAGACCGGCAGAGAAAAAGAATCGTAGCAGGAGCCTTGATAAGGGCACTGCTGGGTGTGTGAAGGATAGATGTTCATATTGTTGGTGCCATTTTAAGAAGACCTCGTCCCAAACCATCGTCTATCTACAAAAGAATATAATAGCATTGTTCCCTAATCCTAAAATCTGCACCGACATCAACACCGACAAAGAACAGGTACTCTTCTAGTCGCGTGGATTTCCCCAGTGTTGCCGCTTTCATTGACCACTTCTTAAGTGAAGTAAATTCTGTGCTACTTTTTGACAATATTGTACTGGACTGCATACTATTTGCCCTCATATAGTAATTTAAAAATCCATTGAAAGCCTGCATGCAATTTTAACAAAATGTGTTCTTAAAAATCATGTTGGTCATCAAACTTCTTCCACTAATAATATTTTCCTCGAGATGTCATTTAATGTTGATGTGCCATGTCAATTTTGGCATTAGGAATCCGGAAGCTGTGTTCATTTATTTCATAATAATCCTGTCGCGTGAGAACCTTTAAGGTAATTAATGACGATGTCGCAAAGTTGAAAGAAGTTTGAGAATTCAAGCGTTTTTTACTGGCCTGTGCAAATTAACGTAACCGAATTCCCCTGCCAATGAAATGCATCGTGAATACTGCTAAGTAGCTCGTTGATTAAGAAGTGGCGTCTCCTTTCAAGAAAATCATCAATGGCAGCCAAGGAAGTCCCCATGCTGGCCATATACCCCAATACTTACATCTAGCAATGAAACAGTATGAGTTTGCTGATGCACAGGTCATAACCCTCCGCGGGATGTATCATCAAGGCGTTTAGATTTTTTAAACATTTGAAGAACCGGTATTTCCGTGTTTTACCTTATTGCTACTGCCAGCAACGTGGAGTAATATCAAAATGCACTTTTTGTTAGATCATACTGCAATACGCTTATTACATGTGACATAACAGTATCTTAATGACATTCAATAAAGTATAGAATTTCATTATAACACTGTTGTTATTTTTATTGCAACAATCTATTAATATCGTATACGGAACAGTTTTCAAGCTTTGAAAGCAGCAATTCAAACTGCACAATAAACAACCTGTGTTTAAAATAAAATCAATTCTCTTCTTATGATAAACTGAGTTCATTTCCTGTGTTTTAATGTATGTTGCTTTGAAGTTAAAAGAAATCCTGCATGCCTTTGTCATCTGCCATCTATCGCCGAGCTAGAGAGAGTCGTTTGTTTTATCAATTACAAGGTATTCTAAAAACTTCGACATTGAATTGTCGTCGAACAAAAATCGTCGTATGCAACTTGACTGGTAATTAAGACGTTATGCTTGTTTCATAAACATAGGCCTACTCGCATCTTTATAAATGTATTATGGGCTCATTACATAACATACTATTTCAGCACTTTAATACGATAGTTTATTATTAAGTACTTATAACATTTACTACTTTTCTTTCAAGTAAAGGGAGAAAACGCCCAGCCGTGAATGATATAAAAATCCTGATCCAAATACTGCAAAATAGTATACTTTTGACGAAACTGAATTAATTCATGTGATTACGATCCAGACATATTCTTCAATTAGAATGCTCAATAATCAACTAACGTAACAATCAATCAACGTAAAACAAATATTATCAAAATGTACGGAAATTGCAACAATATTATTAAGGAATGTTACACCTGAAATTGAGTGGGAAGTGGGAAGGACTTTTCATTGAGTTTACGATAATGTTAAAAATATTCTGACATTCATTAAAATGTGATTAATAATTAGTGACAGGGCAATGGAGGCCTTAAAAGTGTGTAACAGGTATTTCAGAAGGTGGGCTGTATTGTTGGTGCGTATATTTACATCAGGAAGGAGGCAAGATGACACCTGATGCTGCTAATTGTTATGCTAGTGAGAACTGGTGGGTATGCGACCCATCAGTCACAGCTGCTCTGCCGGACGACACGTGCCTCAACTCAACTGCCTCGCCTGTTTGTTCAGCTGAAAACCACGACCTTCCCCAACTATCACTCCAGAAACGCTACAAAAAAAAAAATAAAAAAAGAGAGACTTTAAAACTGCTGTTTCTGTTTGTTTGTATTCCCACAGGCTACATGCCGATGCCAGAACTTTATAGTACTACAAACCCGCTCCCGCCACCAAACCAGTGAAATTATTTGGCAAACATTGTATTCCGCGACAGACGTATTGGAAACGAGTTTATAACGTCCAGCCTCCCATTCAGGTTTTGATAACGTTATTGATGTTACCTCATCAGAATGGAAGGGAATACAAATTAGCGAGGAACTTTATCTGATGTGATATTATGGCTGTGGGAAAAGGGGTATTGTTTTCGTTACTATATAGGCTGCTAATGATTTCTGTTTGTTTCAAGCCAGCTTTACATAGACTGCGGTAGTTTATGGATACAATAGGACTCTAGTTAATTAAAATAGTACACTTTGCATTGTAAATTTCAAAACAAAAAACAGTAGCGTCCCACGAATTCGGACGAGATGCGACTGGCCCCTGTCCGGATCACTGAAAGTCCGGATCAAACGGACTTAAAATACCTTAAAATGCACGTACAATACTGTAATACGAGTTTTAGATAGATAAAACTATAAAAATCATTGTTTTTTCATAAATATAACTTTTCCTGCAACTTAATTTTATTTTTATATATTTATAATTATTAACAATTATTATTAACAATTTTTTTTTTTTATTATTATTAAGAATAACATAACTTCCCGGACTAGGGGTTGCCTAATAGACTAAGTATACCGTACAATTAGCTAATCTAAATTTTTTTTTTAGGTATAGTAATTCTAATTCTAATAAATTATGAAGTACATTAACAATAACAAAGTAAAAAAATCATATCAACTAAGAGGCAGTTGAATTTAGATGGTTCTTCAATATTGAAAGAAATCCCTTGACTGCAGCTACTGCAATGTCTTGCTGGAAGGCCAAATTCCTTGCTCAAGTTTACCACAAGATAAAGTTTACAATTTTGTGCCTCTATTCCTATCATCAATCCCATTACTCAAATTGTACTAAGGTTATATTTTTCCTTAAAATAATCGGTTGGTGAATTTGATATTTCTCTATATGTACTTCTGTGGGCTGATTTTCGCGACTTTCTATAATCTTACGGTTGGAACGATGATATATCCCGTTGATGAACTGGTTGGAATAGGTAGACTAAGTTTCTAACCTACTAATTAATATAGAATTAACATAATAAAATATATTTGTGATTAAAATTCGAAATTTATTGATTGTACATCCAGATAACCGGATAATTTTGTTTTCGCCAATAGGCCTACGCAGATATTAATTTAACCATAGGCGTAACCAGGCCGAGCAAATGGGGGGGGTTATAACATCCGCGGGTCTGGGGGATTGGAATACCCCCCAGGGAGAGGGGGGTCCTCCCCCGGAAAATTTTAAAAATTAAGATGCAAAATAACGAGTTTTAAGCTTCCGGGGGTCCTCCCCGGAAAATTTTTAAAATTAAGACGCAAAATAACGAGTTTTAAGCTTCCGGGGGTTTACCCCCGGAAAATTTTAAAAATTAAGACGCAAAATTACGAGTTTTAAGCCTCCGGGGTCCCCCGGAAAATTTTAAAAATTAAGACGCAAAATAACGAGTTTTAAGCTTCCGGGGTCCTCCCCCGGAAAATTTTAAAAATGAAGATGCAAAATAACGAGTTTTAAGCTTCCGGGGGTCCTCTTATACTTGTATTACTTATACTTGTATTAAGTAATTTATGGGCAGACTTAAAAAAATTATACAATTTTCCTTTTTTTAATCAATGGGGGGTGGTTCAAACCCCAACCCCCCCCCTCGGTACGCCTATGAATTTAACTGCTACTAAGTTATGTAATAGTGAATAGTGATGAGGTTATAAATGATGGTTGCAACATATTATTTAAAATTCATTGTGCAATATAATATTAATTTCTTTAACTTGTCCAGTTTTAGTGATGTTTGAAAATAATATTAACACTTAAACGTATTAATAAGGCATGGGCTGCATAAACGTCCCTACAACGGGAGAGGTTAAACTAAGAGAAATAAACAAAAAAGGAAGAAATAATATTATAATTAAAATCGATAATTGAGTGCTGATATTTTCAAACTTTTTGTTTTAATTCTTAACCATCCGAAGGTAATTCGGATGAACTGTAAAATACACTGTAAAATATACATTTTTAATGATGCCTATAAATCGATCGAGTCAAATAATTTCAGCATGTGAATTTTGTTAGCAAAGCCTAATATAAGATCCATTTTGGAAAAACCTATAACGTCATTTACAGTCAATTAAATTGATTACAAAGTTTCACCTAAAGTGATCGTTCCACTTTAATAGAATTGCACTAATATTTTCATTTAGGGCATTAGGGATGAGCAAGTTTTAAAACCGCTGTGCTAATAGAGCTTCAACATGCACCGAGCATTATGGATTCATTAAATGTTGCGTCGACTATTGTCGAAATAAAACCGAGAACCGTGGTATGACAATCATATGAAAATTAAATCGACACTGCTGAATGTGTGGGTAACCAGGTAATTATCGGAACTTCACCTGACTAAATTATAAACTCGCTACTTTACTATTTACCGGAAAGTAAAATGCAATATTGTACAGTCACTGAACTATTCCCATAAAATTACAGTATTTCATTTCCATATGTTTCACAAGGGAAGTCACCATTTCAGTATTAATTAGGTCTGCCTGGTTTTCTGGCATAATGAAATCAACACGATACAATAAATTATAACGACGTCAAAAACAATAACTATATCAATATTGCTGCCGCTACCACTGCTCCTATCATTGCTTGTTACTGCTACCACTATCACTGCTATCGTTGCTACCAATAATAGTAATAGTAATAATAATACTGTAATAATAATAATAATAATAATTAGGGATGGGTCCTCGATACTTTCGATACCTCGATACTCTCGATACTTGCATGGTATCGGCATCGAGCGATACTTCAGAAAACTCGCTCGGTACTTTTTCGATACTTTGGTAATTCTGCAATTCTGCAATTAAGTAAGAATGGTAGTATTTTTTAACAAAAACTTGTAAGTAGACTGTTTAAAAAACTAATTTTAGTTTTAATGTAGAGTTTGAAAATATTTATAGGATACTGATGATATTAAATTTTGTCTCATTAAATATGCACACTTAATTAATTTAGTTAGTATTACACAGTTCTCTCAACTTTTAATTTTTAATGTACCTATTTATTGAACTAGAAATGTTGACGGTATCGAGTATCGAAGTATCGAGTATCGAGGGAAAAAATCATGTGTCGGTAACGAGTATCGAGTATCGAGAAAATCTTGTATCGACCCATCCCTAATAATAATAATAATAATAATAATAATAATAATAATAATAATAATAATAATAATAATGATGACAACATGCATCGGAAACACCAGTCATGAACCGGAAAAGGCGAACTAGAAAACATCAAAAAAGTAGTGAGAAGAATAAGAAAAATTCTAGGACACAAAAAGATAGAAGGATACAGGTTGCGGAGTAAACAAGAGACCGAACAGATATAAAACATAATACACGATAAGATAAAACGTCGACTGATAAAACGTCAACTGATAAAATGTCGATTGATAAAACGTCGATTGATAAAACGTCGACTGATAAAACGTCGACTGATAAAACGTCGACTGATAAAACGTCGACTGATAAAACGTCGACTGATAAAACGTCAACTGATAAAATGTCGATTGATAAAACGTCGATTGATAAAACGTCGACTGATAAAACGTCGACTGATAAAACGTCGACTGATAAAACGTCGACTGATAAAACGTCGACTGATAAAACGTCAACTGATAAAACGTCGACTGATATTCTACGGGCATATCAAGAAAATACCAGCCATTCGACTGACTTAATAGATCTTGGAGTGCACAGAAGCAACTTGAAAAGGAACGCCGAAGTCCGAGAAGACTTAAAAGACTCGGGCATGACAGACATCGGCATACAAGACAGGTAAATATTCAGACATAAAATACACATATGGAATGTGAGTCGAGAGGTTAAGAAATTGAAGCCTGGAGCAATTTGGTCTGAAGAAAGGAAGAAAGCGCACAGTGAGAAGATAAAAGAAGTGTGGCACCTGAGGAAACCTTACATAAAGTAGATGCTTCTCGTGGTCCATTAGTGGCACGTACGAATGATAAATAAATAAATATCATTATATCATAATAACAAATCTTTATGTCATAATTAATAACAATAACGATTTTGGCGGCCCGGGGTAGATTTCGGTAAAACTAATTTATTAATCTGATCTCGAGGGCTGGGTATAGGAGAGGTATTCAGTTTCTAATCACTAGTCTGTGCACAAAATATATCTGGGTTCAATCCCGAAGCTCTCCACAGTGCGTATGATGTCGAGTCATAAGTCACTGCACTGTTCGTAGAGATTCATCCGTCGTATGGAGACGTTAAGACTGCCGGTCCCCTTGGTGTCTTTCGACAAGAGTAGGCTAACGCGGCGCCGGGTTTCCCCTTCTCCCTTCCTCACCCCACCATCATCACTCATATCCCACACTACACTATACAGACACTGCTGCACACACTCATCCCTTCACACCTTACTCTTCTTCCAATTACACATCACTAGGGCTAGGACTTTTAGGTAAATACATATTTTTTTTTTGCTATTACTTATAATTTCTGGACTTTGTCAAAGTTTCGGTTGTGACCTTTGGATTCAAAATACTGAGTTGCATATCACATAAAAAAAAATATTTTCAATATTTCTTATTTGAATAAATATTTTTGGTAACTTAATTATTTTTACATATTTTACCACATATCATGTTTAGAATTGAATATATTGACAGTTTTTGTAATATTTTACCACATATCATGTTTAGAAATGAATATTTTGACAGTTTTTGTAAAATTGCGCCATATTTTCAATGTGTTGCGTTATGTTCAGTCAGAGAATAAATCAGGGCGGATTTGGCCTTCATTAGTGCAAATTTCTGTTTCCTCTCACACTGCATTACTAAGTTGGAAACAACAAAACAATTGTTGACAGAATAAATAAAAAGAAATCAAACACATTGAAAACAAACTTAACAAAATCAGTGGTTCAAAAGCAAACAAAATTAAAGAAAAATGCCTGTCATGCCTAAATAAGAATGAAGGGTTACAAGTGTTGCGCAAGATTTCAGAAATTGTAATGGGTAACAGTGTAGAGAACTTGGAGCAGATGGAACATCTGAGTGTCAGTGTTACAAATATGCAAGATGTTGAACGTACATTTTCAAGATACAAGTCTCTGTTCCGTGAAAATCGTCACAGCTTTAAGATGCACAACTTAAGATCTACTTTTGTCGTTCACTGCAACAGTTCTACACTTGCTGACTAGAATGACTAGATGAGTAGGGCTACTTCTGTAAATATTGGTTAAATAAGTTAATTGAAATATTTTCATATTTTTTAACATATTTTCGACTTTTTAAACACATAAAAAATAAATATTTTCGTTTTTATAAGCACCTAAAAGTCCGAGCCCTACACATCACCATGTAATGTGGCCCGCCCACATATAGCATAACTCAAAAATGGGACACAGTATCACCAACTAACAGACTCAGTGCGGATCCCAAATAATTCAGGGCAATTCACACAATTTTAAATGCCAAATCGAGCTTGGTAAGGATAATAGTGTGGTCACTTGCAACATTAATTTATAATGTATGTACGCAAAATTCACGTTTGTGAGCCTATCTGATGATAACTTCATACCAGTAAGAAGTCAAGGCATAGGTCACCCTTCCAGGTTCTGCTCTGATTCAACATAAATCGTGTTATATAGGGAACTGCCACATTTTAATTAAAAATTCTGATTTCATTACATGCTAAAGAAAAATTTAAAATGTTTTAATTTCCCTTCACTTTCAGTACATGTTTATGTTTTAGTATTGTTTAATCCTATTCTTACATTGCAGATATTTCCGAGGATCCTACAGAAGACGCACTTTCCAGTAGGCACCTTTTAAGCCCTCTTTTACCCAAGTGAAGGTTGGCCTATGAAAGGACTACGAAGAAGACGTAATGGTCTGTAATTTTGCTCATAGACCCTAATTGAGGATACAGAGTTCTTTAGCATGCAGGGAATCTATGATACAGGACCAAAGGTTTTACTTCTATCAAAAATAGAAACTTTTAAGCCGAAGAAATCCACACCTGCTGGTTTCGAACCCTTGCACTTAAGATATATTGGCAAGCATACTAACTGTCCAACCATTGAGGAAGCTCCTATTACGTACAGCATATAAACTGTGCCAAGGATATAGTCTGACATCCCTAAACTGCAGTATCAAGTATACTACAATCTAAATATTTCAGATATCTTACTAAGCCTATTAGCATGATTCTACATGAGTAGGAGATTATAGAAGACAGATGGCATTACTATACGACTAATAGTTTAAGAATCTCCTACCAGGTTGTATTTCACTGCTTATTATCTTATAACTAGCTGAACATACAAATGTAACATTTTGTTATTTACTGTTGTACGGACGCGCTACAGATGTTTCTACTGATATAGCTAACTGTACTGTCTAGCTACTGGAATTAGATATAATCTTAAATATGCCAAGTACATATTTATAGCATTGCATACGACTCTATGACTCTATAAACCAAGATAATGACTTGCCATTATAGACGTCTTCTTTCATGTCTCAATCTATAAAATAATGGTTTGTTTATTCACAAGACCTTAACCTTATAGCTATGAACATTAAAAGGCCATACAGGAGAAGCGTTTTAAGACCCTGATATCGTCAGAGTAAAACTTGATTAACGATGTACCAAAGACGAGGTATGCCGTCGATTATCCACACCATAAGAAAATAGTTGTTTTATTCATGTCCAAATATAGTTAATATTTGTTTTACTATAACGAAGGCGAGTCTTGTTGTACAATTATTTTTGTCCTTTCAATTAATTGTGGTAATTGTAAACCTATTTACTAGCATATTTCCTTGCATTAAAAGCGTTCACACGTAGCCTATATTATGTAAAACTGTTTACACGTGTAAGAAAGTGTTCAACAACATCGAAATCTAGTATATAGGCTGCATTAAATAAATCTTACAATGAAAAGTTCAAAATAAAATTATATTTTTAAACATCAAATTCGGTCCACAGCTGTGGCTCAGGGGATGCGTCCAATCCTCTCGGGCCCGGGTTCGATTCCTGGTCGGGACAAGTTACCTGGGTGAGGTTTTTTCCGGGGGTTTCCCTCACCTGTGAGACAAATGTCAGGTAACTTTAGGTCCTTTGTGGTCCCCGGGAATCATCTGGCCGTCATTATCATCTTCATCCCCATCCTCGCCTTGTTCTGAGTGAGTGTGTGTGTGAATAGCTACCCTTACACACAAACTTTATCGCTCGAGTTTAGGCAGGTGTGCACTCAAATGCTCGTGAAAACATGTGCATGTAAAGGCAATACACAATCGAAAGAAACCGCGCGGTACGTCATTCGTGCAAGGCTGCACTCTTTCGCCTGGAAGTGTGTGTGTATGTAAAGGCAGAAGACAAACAAACAAAACTCTCCAAGAGCAGATCAACTCCTCTGTTCTGAACTTTAAACAATATACCGCACGCTCTTAGCTGGCGTGTACAAAATTTACACACTCCACGCGCCGTTCTTTTGAGAGAGAATTCGCGCGTGTTTGGCATTTACACGAACAATCTTCCGCGCGTACTCTTTTGTTGACACTCTATCATGCGAGGAAGAACGTGTTGCATTTTGGGCTGCATTTTTTCACCGCGCGTGATTGCCTGCTAGCTCTTTCCTTCGATATTGCCCGTACGCTCCCAGGAGTGTGGTAAAGAACTTGTGTGTGGGGCTTGCAATTGGTGTGTATCGTCCTATGTGTTCGTGTTGTCTCGGAGGTGGCCCCGGCATTGGGCTGATCACTCATCCGGGGAGGCCCTCCATGTCCTTTTCAGGTCAAAAAAGTATGTCTGTCTGTGTTGTGATTCATAGTTCATTCCTCTCCCGACAGGTCGCGGCCCGGAAATGCCCGGGCGGCGCGGGCCGCATAAAGGTCCCTACAAGGGAGAGGTAAAACTACGCAAGAGAAAAAAAACATCAAATTCACAATACGTGAAATCCTAACCTTTTTAACTCATTTGTAAGCTATCCTAGGGGTCCAGACCCTTGCCTCCCCCAAAGTATGAGATTTTTAAAGCGTTAGAAAAATCAATGTTTTGTGTTGCTTGGGAAGGAAAGATGTCAGTAATTTATGGTTAATTAGTTTAGACTCCCCCCCCCCCCCCCAAGAAACTGATGTTCTGTGTAACTTAAGAAGGAAAGATGTCATTAATTTATGGTTAATCAGTTTAGGGCCCCCGGAAATTGATTTCTAAATAAGTGCTTGTGCGTAATTTTTTTTATTCGATCACACTATAGTGCGCTTATTACGTATGACGTAAATATTATATCCATTATGAAACGGAATTTCATCATAACACTGTTCTGGTATCGATAATATCGTACAGGAACAGTCTTCAAGCCTTGAATGCAGTAATCCGAACTGTACAACAACAAAAATCTGTATTTAAAATAAAATCAATTCTATTCGTTTTAATTTTAATATTGTACTAAATAAGTTAATTTCGTGTGTTTTAATGCGCTTTGTTTTGAAGTTAAAACGCCAAGAAAGCCCTGAACCACCTGCACTCCGTCATATGTCACCTA
This sequence comes from Ectobius pallidus, assembly GCA_964059195.1. Classification (NCBI taxonomy): domain Eukaryota; kingdom Metazoa; phylum Arthropoda; class Insecta; order Blattodea; family Ectobiidae; genus Ectobius; species Ectobius pallidus. Next base: position 60,771,965 of record CAXKWD010000003.1, read on the forward strand.
TCGCAATAGACGCCGAGGTCAGCCGAGTCTTTTTTTAATGAATTACAAGGCATTCTAAAAACTCAAAACTTAGATATTTAATTGTTGTCGATCAAAACAGTCGTATGAAACTTGCCTGTAACGGTAATTAAGACACTCGTATGAACACATGCTCGTGTTTTCATTAATGTGATGCATGATAGGCTCATGTATAATGTAAGTTACTGTTTCAAACTCATGGAAATACTTTTAGTTAAGACATAGCCTATCCTTGATTAGGCGTATTGAATATTACCCATGGGAGGAAAAAAAACAGAAAAGTTGAATATTCCAAGAACTGTCGATTCGTAAGTTTTCAATTCCTTGTAGCCTAATATAGTAATATGAACCTGGTATAATTTTGCTCCACATGCGTTCTTACCTGTATAGACTATATTTTGATAAATGTAGGAACCTTACCTTCGTGAAGGAAGAGCTGAGGTTTCCAAGCCGTACTGTCCTGTAATTAAAGAAACAATTAGGCCTACTTTGAATTATTTTTAAATTAATATCTGGCCTACATTAGGCTTGCAGTTGCACAGAATAATATAAGGAATTCATGTATATATAAATAAATCTTGAAATATATAGGACTTTTACTTACCATTGCATAAATAAACATGCAACCATCTGTTAGGCCTAATGAACAAAGTAGGCTAAACAAATCTAATGTATTCGGAACTACTCGTCTCGCACCAGTAGTAATCCATGGGATTATATACTTTTAAAAATTTATAGATGCAGAACAAAACATTTTACTACGGTATTTACTATTCGTACTAATGTACTAATAGTAGCCTAAATGCAGAGACTATTATAATATGCATCAATCAAATAATTTAGTAATCCAATCCTCTAGTTTTTGTCATGTTCCTTTGTATTTTAACTAGCTTTGTGGGCCCGTCATAGAATTCCGGGCTTCTAGATTAAATGCCAATTTATATATATATATATATATATATATATATATATATAAAGAAAATAGGGGGAAAAGAGAGCCATCTGCTAATTCATGTTCGTTTGCTCTAAATAATTGTTTAATCCAACTGCTCTACCTTCTATTAAGTTTATGCTCTTATTTCACCCACTTTTTGTTCTTAATTTTATTACCTTTATTCTCAACACCGCCTTTTCTTCTCTCTTTCTTTTATCATAATTTTGACGTATTTCAGAGATGTTCTTCTTAGGCAGTTTGCTGTGGCAACCGGGATTAAGGTTTATTTTTTTGGAACAGCTATTTTCTCACAGAAATATCCCTTATCCAATATATCCAATATCCCTTCTGTGTTCTTTAATAGAATTTCTTCTTCAACGGTTTAACAAATATTTATTTTGACATTTAAATAACGAAGCCCGTCATTTTTTGTAGTTCCCATGCATCCATAACCAAAAAAAGAATCCTTAGAACGATATATTAAATTTACAGTTCATTGGATCAGTACTATGTATATGTAGCCAATGAGAATTTCGATTTGATTGCCAGATGTATTTCAGTGCATCAATAAATTGCACCATTGCACTCGTGTAAATATTTATGCGTTTTCTAATTAATTCAAAATATTAGTAATATTGGCTTACATGTAATGTTCTTATCTTCTCCATGTGAGTGATTGTACTGGTATATTCAAGTCCCAGCAGTATATAAGAATTGATACATTTGCTAGATAACATGTTTTAGCTAATTAAAGCTGGGGGCTCATGAGTTTTTTATATTTCGTGAAATCCCCGAGGTATCGCACCGCCCCTCACAACCAGCGCCGCCGTCGCTCTTGCTCATGTTCATCAAGCTGAAACAAAAGCCGCTTCCGCATCCACACCTGCAGTATACTGTAGGCTACATCATGTTAGCCAGTCTTTCCAACCATGTACTTCTAAATGCAATACTTTTTTCTTTGTATTCAATTAATATACATATCTTGGGTAAAGAACTATTTCTGCAATTATATATCAACTACACAAGATATCTACTTCTAAAAACTAGTCGCTAATAGTGTCGTCTGGAAATTTACTACATTATTATAATAGACACCCCTACGTAATATTATTATGTTTTATAGTCTTTATAATCTTTCAGAACACCAAAACCTTCCTCCAGGTCTGTCCCAGTCATATGAAGCATATTATATTAACGTATTCATGTTAAAAGATAAACTTTGTTATCATAACGTCAGTAGACCAGTCTTCAGAGATCTCTGTCCTATATGAAACTGGTAGTCACCACTAACCATCTCGAATATTTGTAAAGTAGTCCTCAACAAGGTCTCAAGGTCCCAAAATTTCGCCCATAGCCTCCAGTGCGGACTTCGGTCTTATAACACCAGTGGCGGCGTTAACAACTTTTCTCCCCCATACAAAAATATATTTGATCCTTCCCCAAAATAATTTTAAGGTATCAAAAAACTGAAAGATAACTTATTTTAAAATAAAATATCCGACAATATTATAAGCTATTGACTTAACACTGCCGAGTGCAGTCAATAATATTAAATAATGCTTTAATCATTCCCCCCTCTTCTAAATATATTAAATTATATCTCAACGGTCAGTACACGTCTATTGACAGAAGGCTGCACATCCAGCCCACAACATAATTTCCAAAATCATGCAGAAAATCACCTGAAGATGATGCATTAACATCGAAACGCGTAGTAGGACGAGAACGGTATCTGCATTTTAATACAAGACTTTTATTTTATGGACTTGAAATACATTTTTTAACAGTTTTAAGAATTTTTAGCAATACTTTTGACTAATTTAATGTATGTATCACAAGTTTTTACACTTCTAGACTAGTAGCTTACGATACTTATATCTGTTGAATGTGTTAAAATAAGTTATGTTTTTCAAAGTAGACTAAATTTTTTTAAGGTTTTATATACAGAGTACAGGTGGTAATTGTAATTTATAAACAAAAATATTAAATTATGGACTCAACTGACAATTATAACAGGCCTGCAGCCTGGAGGTTGAATTCTATAGTTGGGAAAGCTTACTGACAATAAAAATTAAGGTTTCCGAATATGTGAAGTTGTAATATTACAATTGAGTGACGTGTGTGTGTATGTATATATATACTGAAAATAAATTATTAACACTGGATGCAGAAAATAAGAAACTTCGGCTAAGTTGATACAAAGCTATATAATTTATATGAGCCCCCCAGCTTATAGAATTTATACACACACAGACTTTCAAAATTTATTCGAAATACGCTGAGGCTTCCAAAAGCATGCCTCCCCTCCGCACCGCGGAGTCTCCGCGGGCCTTATCGCCGCCACTATAGATGATGATAATGATGAGTCCCCACCAAGAAATATAAGGTAAATAGGCGTTGTTGGGCCTATAGTAAGAAGAGGAGCAATAAGATAAGTCTTGATAGCACAAGTAAGTGTAACAAATATTATTTACCGTCTGTATTTACCCAGGGGCATGGCTTACGGCTTATGAACCCTGGATTATGTTAAAATAATAAAAAAAAAGTAAGAGGGTAGGAAAACCATTGCAGTATAAGAAATCTAAACCAGGCATTACTAAAATTGACAATCAATTACTATTGCTAGTATATGCCTACTGAAAATAAATGATTAACACTGACTGCAGAAAATAAGAAACGTCGGCAAAGTTGATACAAAGCTAGCGCCCGGACATTCGCGGACTGTAAGTTGTCCTGACGTCATTTCCGGAGAACTGGCCCGTAGGCTGACATGACATCATGCTCCCAACGTTGCCACATACTGACTCTTCTAATCAGCCTCGTAGCACCAGCAGATAATGGAACCTGTTCAACAGTCGCTTGCAACGTCAACAACATAAAATCGCTGTCTGATTTAATATGCAAAGTCCTCACTTACATAAGCAGAAAAAACTAAAGTATTTTTCATATGAGAAGCCTTTTCCTTCACCGCCAATCACGTGTACGGGCTAAAATACCACCGCTTGCAGTGAGAGTCTTCCCTCCGTCTCGCCGTCTCTGATTGGACCGCGTATCTCTGCAGTTGAAGGACATAGGGCTTGTCATCTGCAAAACACTGTAGTTCCCCTTCTTTTAATTCGTAACTTTATCATAATCGTGAAGCCCAGTGAATTTTTGTTGTTGTGTTAATCCTGTTTTGTCTAGTTAGCCTATAAGTAGATATATAAGCATTCACGAACCACAGATTATTGTCTCTGTTGTACATTACATGAGAATAATATAGGAGAAAAATTCCTCCGACACTGGGACTTGAACCCAGGACCATTGGCTATTCGCGCCGATGCTCTACCAACTGAGCTAAGCCGGAGTCCAATTCACAGCGACAGATGGAACCTTTCTCCTATGACTGATTGCCCCAATGGTCTACCTCACAAACAGACAAGTTATGTCATGTGAGGCACACTAAGAAGTGGTTTTTGTGACCGGGCTCCCAAGTTCCCTCGTTCAATGTTCAATTGTAGTATCAGTGGCAAGGTTGTCGATATCAGGAACGATTACACACTCCTTGAAGTAAGACATTCTTACCAGAACGAATAAACAGACTTAAGAGGCAAATTTAAGTAGACGATGGTGACACACTGATGACGTCGATCGTGACGATTCTGCTGCTGAATTTTTAATCAGAGTATAGGCCAAGCGCTCTTATTTTGAGGTATTCTCTAGCCGAATTCGGCTCTAGGATTGTCACTAGGTTATACTAAAGTACGAAAGATAGCATCTTCAAAATAATAATGTATTGATGCCATAAGATTTTTGAAGTGAAACTTCTTTAGCGGCGGTAGGGGTAAATCGGGAACTTGTGTCACGCTAAAACCGTCACGAAATTAGTGTCACACTCAAAACCGTCACGAAATTACTATGGTGTTTCGGAGCGGACTGCACAGAAAACAATCAACTCAATGATTAGGAGTAATCAAAGGAAATTTTTCAGACCTGGTACGAGGACCTGCAAATTGGAATAGTAGTAGTAATAATAATAATAATAATAATAATAATAATAATAATAATAATAATAATAATAACAATAATAATAATACTTACTTGCTCAATGGCAATAAACAATTCCTAAGCAATCTAAAGGTATATTATCTATTTTATGGAACCCAGAGATCGAAAATTTTAAAAATCCAAAATTAAAAATTCAAAGATCCAAAATTTAAAAATCCGAATTCCAAAATTTAAAAAGTCCAAAAACCCAATATTAAAAAGTCCAATAATGCAAAATTGAAGAAATCCAATAATCCAATATTTAAAAATTTAAAATTAAAACAAGTTTTACTTCTGTCGCGTGGCGTTCCACACACACTTTTTTTTTTTAATATTACACTATTTATAATCTAATGTACTTTTGTGTCTGGAATATCTACTTCATACTTATTACCTTTGTAACAGAAACTAATAAGAGAAAGAGTGAGTAACAAACACTTTATACGCTTGAAATATAATACAACGGTATTTAAAAAATGTTTCTTTCCTATAATTTAACGGTACCAGCACCCTTCACCCTTTGGGCTAACATGTATCAATTTTTGGGATTGGAAGGTTTTTGGTTTTAATTATTCAAGCGCTAGAGCTTCACTTTACAACAGTGGAGGTCATTTGTAGTCAGTTCAGGGCTGACAATGACTGATGGTTATATAATTGTCGGTGCGTTTGTTTTGATACGCTGACTTAATGGGCATGGTAATCCTGCTTGTCTTTTGATCTACCGATCTCAGCTTAGTTCTCACATCAGTATATGTATATGTGTATACAGTATATATATATATATATATATATATATATATGTGTGTGTGTGTTCGTTGTATATATTATGTGCTCGTGGTGTATTGTGTTGTATATATATATATCGATATATGTATAAACTCGCCAGTTATTATATTATTATATGTATATGTATATATATATACATCAGTATATGTATGAACTCGCCAATTATATTATATGTATATGTATATACATCAGTATATGTATAAACATCAGTATATGTATATAAACATCTGTATATTATATATCAGTATATGTATACATATGCCACCATATACCAACACGTATTTTTTTTCGATATACAAGTTTAGTGGTTTAAACTGTAAACTTACTTTAGAGCTACAGGGGAATTGGACCTTATTCAGCACTGTTGTAAGGTGGTAAATAGCTGCCTTATGTCCAGTAGGCCTATTTCCGGAGCATGTCCTTTTCTCAGGTATTTAAAATCATGTTGAGCTCGATCGATAATACAAATTTGTTCTTTCTCTTAGTTTAACCTCTCCCGTTATAAGAACTTTTAAGCAAACCGTCTTGACCAGACAAGGAATTGGTAGGCCTCTCCGAACGAGCGATCAACCCATTGCCGGGGCCACCTCAGAAACAATACGAACGCATAGGACGAGACACACTAGTCGCTCACACACTTACTCTGAACAAAACGCGGATGGGCTGAAGATGATAATGACGCCCAGATCATATCCGGGTACCATAAGGGCCTAACTTTACCCAACATTCGTCTTAAGGCGAGGAAGATCACGCAAAATATCAACCTAGGTAACCTGTCCAGACCAGGACTCGAATCCGGGCCCGCTGAGTGAGAGGCGCGAACGCGACTCCTGCGCCACTATATTCAGAATGGATATCACAAGATGTGAACAGCATTTTTTCGTCAAAATAGTTACTATCTTAGGGAGAAGTGCCAGGAATTACTTGAAGGAGCTGGTGTAAGCTTTGGGAAATAATACCCATCCGTACCGAACATATGTACAAAAGCACTTAAGTAGAAGTTAATCTTATAGAATTTGTCGCGGGACATTTATTTCCACCGTTTCACTAAACAGGTAGGTGGTATGTGCTATGTGTGGAAAGCTATTTGTAACTATTTCGAATTTCTTTCCAACTTTCTGCTTGAACTTGCTTATGCAAATAAATTCGTGGCAACGGACTCGCTCTGGTATATAACCTTGTCCTACTCTCATAGACACATCCTTCACACATACACACACGAAACAACATGTGTACTACAAGTAGTGGCTTATAAAACGATATAAATGACATGTTTAAATAGTCTTGAACGGATGGAGGTCTGATAAAAACATCCTGAATAGTAGCGAGTTGTGCTAGGTCAGTTACCTCCCAGACGAGAAACAAATAAAAAAAAGAAATGTTAGTTATTATGTGAAATGAAGGAAGGTCATGGGCTGTTACGTTATGTAATGAAACTTCAAATCAATTACGTTAACTCGACACAAACATTAAGTGCCATTTAATGTAGTTCCGCACGAAAGTTACTAGACACTCCATAACAGAGATAAGTTATGAATGAGTGTTTCTTTTTCCTTTTCTAAAATTAATGACTGTGTTTCCATTATAAACTTATTACATATTCAGATACGGTCACATAAATCTTGGGAATCCCGTAGGCGTTGTTTCACGGATTGTTTTGTAGCGAATAACATTAGGAAGCTATTTTTAGTACGTTATGAGTAGAATAATTGATTTTGAAGACGGAGTAGAAACGGTTCATGACATAACACCCATATGATTACTGATTTTCAGGGCCCGGATTTTGATAACCTAAAAATACTTAAAAAATGAGCTATAAAATGGCTGGAAAAATACAGAAAAATGACCCCAAAAATAATAAAAATGACCCAAAAACTTATGTGAAAATGCTGGTTTATTCATCACATTTGTGTCTATTCTACATTAATGTTTTTGACCCCATATGTAGGCTTGTAATTAGTTAATTGGCACATACGGTTAAATGCAAACAGCAAACACTGTCTTTCAGTATCCAAATTAAAATTATAACATGATCTATTTAATTATGTTTATTTAGAGTTCTCATAATATTAAATGTAAGTAAATGTACAAAAACTTCAAATAATGCAAGAAACAACACAAAATGAAAAAATAATTACTTTAAAATTGAAAAATGACCTAAAATATGAAATGTGGGAATAAAATACCATCAAATGGTAAAAAAATGACCAAATAATGACTTTGAATTTTAAAACGTGACCTAAAAATGATGAATTGGAAAAAATGACCAAAAAATGTCCATAAAAATTGCCATTTTTGTAATCTAGGAGTCATTATCAGAATACCTGCACTAGTGGGCAACATCCATGATGTACCAGTTAAAAGATGACATGTCATCAAAATCCGGGCCCTGCTGATCATCTTATATGACAATGATGCTGTATAACAGGCTAGTTGCACATTTTTATAAGATGGGGAGCACCAGGAATTCATATGTGGTCGTGTGATATTCAACCGACACAACTATAGACCAACACCGGCTATTGTCTTCCAAATTTTCGACTATTCCGTTAGAACCACAGTACCGTAACTTTAATCCAGTGTAAATAAATTCAACGAACGACATCTTTTATGTTCGAACTGAATAATTTTTAGTAACACTTTAAAAGTTTTTAGGCAGCTTGAATTAGAAGTATAACTCCTAGCATAGGCGTAACCAGGCCGACCATATGGGGGGTTATAAAGGAATACCCCCCAGGGAGAGGGGGGTCCGGAGGTCCACCCCCGGAAAATTAAAAAAATTAAGACGCAAAACAACGAGTTTTAAGCTTCCGGGGGTCCTCTCCCAGAAAATTTTAAAAATTAAGACGCAAAACAACGAGTTTTAAGCTTCCGGGGGTTTCCCCCGGAAAATTTTAAAAATTAAGTCGCAAAATAACGAGTTTTAAGCTTCCGGGGGTTCACCCCCGGAAAATTAAAAAAATTAAGACGCAAAATAACGAGTTTTAAGGTTCCCACGCTTTATACTTGTATTAAGTAATTTATGGGCAGACTTAAAAAAATTATACAATTTTCCTTTTTTTAATCAATGGGGGGGGGGTTCAAACCCCCAAACCCCCCCCCCTCGGTACGCCTATGACTCCTAGCACTAGACACACGAAGTAAAAAATTGCACATTATCACACTAGTGCCATTGTTATAAAATCATTAATCACATCCCGATCATTGTGTAAATATTGAGATTTAAATAGTATTAAAGTATATTAATATTATATTTAAGTACTGGTAAGCAGTATTTAGTATGTAGTTAACAAGCTATGGCTGTGTAACTACCACCTGCTGGAAACCCAATTGTAGTTGATAAATATTCATTCACTCATTTATTCAAAATCGTTATGGCATTCCATTGTCACAAACTATGATTTTAGTTAAGAATAATTGCACATGATTATTAAATAGATTCAGTTTTATAAAGATTGAAAATTTTAAAATTCATGGTGGTTGCAAAAATAGTCATACTGGTTGATTGAAAAGCACTGTCCACTCCACCCTTTATGTTGGCAGCCATGCACCATAAAATCAATAACCTCTGTCTGTGCAAGTCTGCGCAAGAAGAGCTTATGGACAGCTAGAAACTCCCACAGTGGCTGCACGGCACTTAATATAATTATCATTTCACAAATTTTAACGGATGTCTAAAAATAGTGTATGGTATTTATTCCATAAATAACTATTATCTTGCCGAAGAACTGTATACTATTATCTTTCATGAAAATTGTCCTGGAGCGTGAAATGTACTCGGATCTTCTTCCTTTATATGCAATGCTCTTATTACTGAACTGTAGGGAAAACTACAACTTACCATCGAAGTTACCTCTCGACTATCTGGGCTTAAATACATATTATTTACATATTACGAATTTAATTCGTAATATAAAAGGTAAGATAAAAGAATTCCAATGTTCAGGCATGTCTCACCGAAGATTTATATTACTATCTAATGTGGCTAGAATTGGCCTATTGAAACTAAATTAGTAAAATATGAAAAAAGTGATAGTAGGTCTATAAAAAAATATTTTAATAAGAATGATTATGTTGTGAATACCCCCTGCTACATAGAGGCCGTACGATAATGGTAATGCAGTGATATTATTTTATTATTTATAATGGTTTTGAAACTATTTTTTTTTAATTTATCTAAGGAAATTTTATCAAAAGCACGAGTTATAGGCCTATTCTTTATTACTACCAGTACTTCACGAAACATGCAAATAAATACAGGACGTATGAATAGATGATTTACATCTTTATCGTAGTAACAGACCAACTAAGAGTAGGCGACATTAGGGTGGCACTGGAACAACTTTCTTGAAACGGGTGGCACTTTTCTCGGAAAAGTCTCGACTCTTAATAAAATCAGTGGAGTTAACGTAAAAATAATTCACTTTGGCTTCCGCTATGAGATTTTACACAGTAGGCCTACTGTGATCGCAATAGCTTAGGCCTATAGTACAGTATGCATGTTTAGGCTCGGAATGTTTTTTTCCGGATAAGCTTTTACCTTATACCACTTAGTACAATTGTTTCCCTCATATAAAAACAAAGAACGTACGCTTATGCAAAGGATTAAGACACCTAAAAGTGGGTAAAAAATTCTACTTTATTTATTCATATCTACATATGATTTTCATAGCAAAACAACTGAGAGGATGAGTGTGCATAATTCTACACCATATTTACCATATTCTCTGTTTTCAACCTTCTTCATTATGACTATCTCGTAACTTCTACCATGAGCTGGCAACAGTACAGAATTACGTTTTAAATTCCTTGACGAGAATTGAATACGCTTTCGTTTCAGTCCTCGCCTAGTCCATAAATTTATTAGCACTGAAAGAATGGGAATTGTGTCGTGTGCTGTAGTTAAATTCTTGAATCTTCGATGTTCTTGAAATTAAATACTGATCGATGGTTAAAATAAAGTTCAATAATTGAACTAATTATTAGTTTCTCGATTATCAACACTACACATAATGTATTTGCTTACACAGATTTGTGCGAATTCACCTTTTCAGTTGTCGTGATTAAGTAGAAACACAGATTTGACGAGTGTATTCCATCGAGTATTTCAAAGGCGCCGCGAGACTTAAAAAGGTCGGGAACTGCGATTTGAGGCTCTTAACTTGTTTTTTCTTGCAGTAAACGACAGAATGGTTTATAAGGATGACACAGAAGGTGAAAAAGTAATAAAACCAAAATAAAATAAAATCGAAAAAACACATTTTTTCATATTCATTTTTTTTATATACATAAGAATTTCTTAGGATAAAACCGATATTATTTCCGACGGTTTTGACTTTTTAAAATTTCAATATAAAGAATATTCGAGATAAATGTATTTTGTAGGCTTTGAACCCGTCAAAAATCTTTCTTACTTATTTCTTCTAATCTTCCAGTTGCCAAGGAAACTGAAATTCACCTCCATTTGTGAAACCTTATAATGTCTAATGGTGAGACTATTTTTTAAGTCTGAAACAAATATAATTCATAATTAATTAGGCTAATTACTATATTTTTGGTACTGATACCTTATTTAATTAATTAAAAGAATCGCCAGTAATTTCTATATTCGATGCAACTTCCCATTTAGAAAAATTATATTCTGGATCCAAGATTAAGACAATCGAACAGCTTTACAAACATTACCATAAAAGCCGATCGAAATTTGTTGCTTTCAAACACTATCAACATACAAGAAGTAACACCGTGTTTTGTTCTGCGGAAACAGAATACAGGACTTCAATTGGGCTGGGAAATTACATGGTATAAATTATGGTTTGAAACTTCATAAGGCTGAGAATCCTGATCGTATAAAATATAGTGTCAACCAACTTAAAATAATATTAACAAACTATTTAATATTAATAACCAAACCTTATAATTTTTCCCTCTCATTTGTTTGGTCTTAATTTCTTCCACCCATTTCTATTTCTAAAATATGAACATATTTCTCTAATTGAGTTCTGCTTTTTGTAATTTTGAATTCTCTATTTCTAAGTATCTTTTGTAAAAGAATTATTGAATGATTCATGTATTATTAATTTGTGTGTATATTATATCTCAAAAATATTGGCTGGGAGATCCGAAGGGAAAATACCAGTTAGAAGACCTAGACGTAGGTGAGAGGACAATATTAGGATATGTTTAAGGAAGTAGGATTTGAGAGGGATGGTTGGATGGAGTTAGCACAGAACAGGGTTGAAATGTGGGCTCAGGTAAGCGCGGCAATAAACCTTCGGGTTCCATAAAATATATAATATTCCTTATCTTGCTTAGGAATAGTCTATTGCCAATGAGTAAGTAGGTAAGTATATATTTGTAAATTTCTCTGATCTGTCTTATCAATAGATGTGATAACTGCAGGCCCTAAACAAGAGCTTGGCTCATCAGAAAATACTTATCAATTTTTTTATGTTTTTTTATTAAAGCACCCTTAGAAAGAAAGGACTCGTTTGCCAGTAGCCTATTGCATAACAGTCGTTCATTACAATACTAAGAGGAAGTGAACTCAGTATCACAATTGATATCATTTGAGGAAGAAGGAAGTAAGTTCAATGATTTTATAACTGTATTCAGTAGAATAGTGTAATGTTAAATTTGAGTTGCCAGGGACGAATGAGATCAGCTGTAGCCTCAAGTACTTGTTATCACGTGGCCGGCAGCTCAGTCTCTTGCTGTATCAGCAACAAGAGTGATCTTTGCCCCACGGCAACGACAACATTGCTAAGTAGGCAGCCGGAGGATAAGATAAGAGAGAGGATGCGCGGTTGTCAGACTGAATTTTCTCAAAAGCATAGAATTGAAGGAGAATCTTCATTTCAATCAATTTTGTGTAGTATTTGGTAACGCAGTTAATTTTCAGTAATTGCTTATGTGAAGGGAGAGAAGTTTAGCCTTAATAACTACAATAGTTTGCTTTTATTTTTATTTTTTTCTACCCATTTCATAGCTACTAGGCCTAAGTGCAAGAAAAATTGCATTCCGTCCTGAAATTCTGCAATAATGCATGTTTTCGTTCTTCTGAGTCCGAAAATATTGTAGCATCGCGGGGGTAATAAGGCAAAACTAGATATGTTAAAAAGTCAATTTTTTATTATAATACCAAGAGATAGAGATTTGGGGGAAGAATATGATGGGGAAACGCAGCGTGGTTTAGATTCTTCTAGAATACTTTATTATAAAAATTAAGATTCCGATATGTCCATTTACTTTAGTACTCAATCCAACTTTAAAAGTGCCTCCTAAAAAATCAGGTTCCCCCTCCGTATTGGGTTCGGCCTTAGTACCACTTTACACCATACCACGTCTTATATCCAATTCGGTAAGACTATTTTTGTGAACAGAAACTCGAATACAATATATATATATATATATATATATATATATAAACGAAACTGTTATATTCAAGTTATGTAATCTTCCTCGTATATGACAAGAAGCGTGTGCACGAATTTTTCTTAACACTTCCTAGAGTTTACACGAAGCAAGTTTTCTTTTCTCGATAAGACTCTTAACGACATTTTGCATTATGGTATAAAATATTTGTTTAAATATGTTTCGAAGAAATTGTCTTATAAGTAGGGGCCGGATTTTTATGTGCTAAAAAACTTAAAAATATTTATTTTTTATGTGCTAAAAATGTTAAAAATATGTGCTAAAATTTTAAAAATATGTGCTAAAACTAAAATATATATATTTTTTTTTCTGAAAAAGGAACAAAAACACCAGAATGTTCGTAACTTACTAGAACAAATTATATTGAAACTCACCAATTGCAGCTAAACATCAGATGTAAAATGCTGACTGAAGTTGCAGTGCACAACAAATGTCACCTCCAGATTATGGATTACAAATCCTTGCCTATTATCCGAGAATAATGCCTTATATTGAGAAAAGGAACGTTCTACATTACACGATGTTAACCTTGCATATTTGAAGAGGGGTATATCACTAACACACGATCAAGTTCACTTATGTTTTGGCTTTCCAAAACTTGAGCGACTTTGCAGAGGGTTTTTCTCAAACATACCTTTAAATTTTGTTCTTAGAACTTCTATTTTCGGACCTGAGATAGTGTTAAGTTGCCTTTCAACATATTGTATTTCTTTAACTGAATTACGCAATGTTTAGATTGGATACTGTTCTTCCCCGATAAGCAATTGCAAGTGAATCACTCTCACCTCATTGCAAGTGAAGCATTTGTGTTGAATATTTTTCGAGATACAAATTTTTGTTGTAAAGTGTTAAAAGAGAATGAGGAAAAGTACTAAAATATTTATTTGTGGAGAATATATCGAAAATATTTATTCACATAAATTTTTGGTAAAACATGTGTTTTTATGTAAAATAAAATTTGGAATTGATAAGAGCATCAGGAAAACAATTACATAAAGATCCGGAATAGTACTAAAATATGTATTTATGGAGAAAATATTTATTCACATAACTTTTTTTGTAAAATATGTGTTTTTATGTTTGCGTTTGTCGGACCTCGATTTCGATATTAAACTTTGTTTTAGGAATGTAGGCATCAGGAAAAAAAACTTTTTTTTACATACAAATCCGGGCCCTACTTATAAGTTACAATCAAGTAATTTTTTGCACAAATTTAGGCTGTAGCAAGGGAACTATCCACACGAACTGTCAAGACAATCCTTCAAAATTTGAATGTGAGTAGATAGCTTTGCTAATTATTAATCTTTTTTTAATGCGTTAACACTCGCATAATTCTCTCTGCCCTAAACATGGGCAATACAACTTATTCACTTCATATTCTGATACAGAATAAGAGGCAGTATTGCAGAGAGTAAGTACTTTATTTAGTTGTTTTAGCCACACGCAAAGGAGTGTGGTTTGCCACGCCATACATAAACCTGGGTTTGTGAAATGATCGTGAAAAAAATGAAATTTCCTTCATGTCAAATGGCAGTGAAAATAAAATAAGTTGTCCCCAATCTTTGTGTCATATCCCCAGAAGATATCTATCTTACCCAAATACAAAATTTTGTTGTATACTAGTTTTCGTTCTTGAGTTAAGCTGTTTCTTTTGTCAGGCATTAAGTCGTCCGTACTTAAATCCCTCGGCTATTAAGTCCGTCGGTCATTGAGTTCTTCAGGCATTAAGTTGATGAGGAATAAAGTTCAACAGGCATTAAATTCATCAGTCGGTCAGTAAGTTCGTTCGTTAGTGAAATAGGGCAATTAGGCGGCCCATTTAGTATTATAGTGCATAGGCGTAACCAGGCCGACCATATGGGGGGGGGTTATAACATCCGGGAGAGGGGGGTCCGGGGTCCTCCCCCGGAAAATTTTAAAAATTTAGATGCAAAATAACGAGTTTTTCACTTCCGGGGGTTTACCCCCGGAAAATTTTAAAAATTAAGACGCAAAATAACGAGTTTTTCGCTTCCGGGGTTCTTCCCCGGAAAATTTTAAAAATTAAGACGCAAAATAACGAGTTTTAAGCTTCCCACGCTTTATACTTGTATTAAGTAATTTATGGGCAGACTTTAAAAAATTATACAATTTTCCTTTTTTTAATCAATGGGGGGGGGGGTACAAACCCCCAAAACCCCCCCCTCGGTACGCCTATGTTATAGTGAACAACATAGGCCTACAGTAACTCTAAAAGAGATGTCGAACAAAATTTGGCTCTTAATTATCTTCATTTTTAAATGTGTCATTTACTTTCTAAAATGGATCTGACGGTTTTTATTTAGCTTCGAAAATCTACTACAAATATAAGATATTCTTCTTTTGTTCAAAACATGAGAGGGAAAATTATAAGATATAAGGCAGATCTCACAGCAGTATTCCCTACAATCTGCCCTGGTCACGTAAAATCAGGAATGCCCGAAAAATAGTAAACTACTTAACATAAAATATTCCCTTTTTTATTCAATTTAAATTCATCAAAAGAGGCTAATAAATTATTTTCTTAATGTTAACACGAGATTCCCCTACTTTTTTCGTATCTATAGTTGTATGAAGCTCTTTGAATGTGGCCCTCTTGTGTTATCAAAAGGTACATTGAGTTCTGGTGAAATATGCTATATGTATATCTATATTTCTTACAGCAGCTAAATAATTATTTTCTGGCTTAAAAAAATGACAATAATGATAATAAAAATACATAAACAATTTATATAATAATCTGAAATCGAATACCGGGATTTAAGGTTTGCCTTCTCTCGAGTCGGGTCGGAAATTCTAGGGATCTGGACGAGCAAACCTGTCACACAGTCACATGGTGTGGATGACAAATGATAATGGACTACTAATGGAATGATAATTGATAGAGGTAAACTGAGGAACCCCACTCCCACCATCCAAAAGTGTGACACAGTCCACTAAGTTTGCCTATGAATTCCTCTGGGAACAAACCATGTGCTCTGCTTTAAACTTTCATCCTAAATATAAAGAAGAATGTGTTATAAGGGACAAAAAAGAAGAGTATGTCTATACAGTAATTAACAAAAATGAGTGATAAGCTATGGGCTGTTAAAGACTTCATTGAGTTACATTTAAATAGTCTATATTTCATGTTGAAGGTAACTGTGTTGTAAATACACCTGCGTTGTGTTTGTAGGTGTGTAGGCATTCTTATCAACGCCTGTCGCTATCTGGAGGACAGTGTTTACTCAGAACTGCTAAAATGCATGCGTCCTTGTGTTCTTAACCACCTCAGTATTGTCACCATTCCACAAAAACAAGTACGTCTGCACGTGGATAAAGTATAAGGTCACATAGCTTATATAAATCATATTTATGTGAAATATTTTTATGAGCCTTAAAGATAGAAAAGTTACTTATTTTATTTCAGAATTTACTAAAAAGAATGGATTTGTCAACTTATTATGTTAGATGTTAATCTTTTTTTTTTTTTTTTTTGAATGCTTGTATTCTTGGTATTTGAAAAAGATACCATACTAGCAGGGATGTATCCGGGGAGGGGGGCCGGAGTTCCCAGCTCGCGTCGAAATTAAAAATAAAGAAATAAAATAAAAATTATGAAAATATCACTAAATTAAAATGTGCTTTTATTTATTATTCATAAATAAAGCGTTTTATTACCTTACGACATTATTTTATTAGACTAACAGTATTTATTTTATTAACTGTTTTAAAATTTTGCTTTCAAATTTCACTTTAATGCCTTTTTTCAAAGTGTTATTATTTTTTAAAAAGTGTGGAATGTGTTGAAAAAATATATTTTGTTTGTAACTTTAAGAAAAGTTAAACCATAATTTGAAGGCTTATTTTTACAAATTAACAAATCCGGGGAATATTCTCCAGACCCGTCGCGAACCTAAACCTGGCTACGTCCTGCATAGGAAACGCATCAACTTCTCACAATTGAGGACACAGGACATTATTCATTATTTACAATAGGCCTATTATTTTATTCATCCAAGATTAGATCTGTGAAAATTAGTCAGAAAAATAAATTATCTGAAATCAGATCCAAGAAAGAAATGTTAATGTTGCCGTCAAGAGTTCATTGTCGGTTAAAATCTGCAAACCAGAAGTAGAATTCGTTTCATGGGGGATTTTAGAGTTTACTGAATTTTTTTTATTAAACTAGACTATTTATGAAATTTAACACTCTCACGAGTTGCTCTAGAGGTCATGGTCCATGGCGTTATACCCTAGGATAGAGCAGAGATTGCCTTATGACCGCTGCGTTATTTGGACTTTATAAGTTGACTGACAGATTGGGGACATATGGCCAGCATTCCGATGTCCGGGCCATTAATATAGGGTTGATTTCATCCTCTAATATTGCCAGTTTTCGTGCAAATTAAGTACAGAGATTCATACGTCAACTACATACTTCACGGAACGTGGCAACGTCAAAACAAGTATGGCCTATACGTCACTCAATATCAGGGACGTAGCCAGGGAGGGGACCTGAGGAGCCAAGGCCCCCCTGAAATGAAAAAAAAAAAAAAAATTAAAATTTTACTGAATTAAAATGTTATTTTCATTTAGTATTCTTAAATATAGTGTTTTAATACCCTTAAGATAATTTATATTAGACTAACAGTGTTTATTAGCAGTTGTAAAATTAAGCCTTCAAATTTCATTTTAATGCCTGTTTTTATGTTCTTTTGGAACAGTAAAAAGTATGATATGTGTTTTAAAAAGTTAATTTGTTTGTAAGTGAAACAAGACGTTAAAATGAAAATTGAAGGCTTAATTTTAGAAAAAATCGGGGAGTACTCCCAGATCCCCCCGAACCAAAATCCTAGCGACATCCCAGGCAGTAATGGCAGACATGACGTCGACACCAAAGGAGCTACTTGGCTATTGAAATTTTGGGGAGACCTGAATAAATCTTTAGCCAAGGACTTAATCTTCTTCTTTTCTCTTAGTTTAAACTCTCCCGTTGTGCCGCCCGGGCATTAAGGACTGCGATCTTTCAGGAGGGGGATTATCTTTGGATCTCAGACATACTTTTCTATCAGGCAAGGAAATGAAGGGCCTCCCCGGGTGAGCGATCAGCCCAATGCCGGGGCCACCTCGGACAAAACACGAACACTTAGGACGAGACACTCCAGTCGCTCACATACTCACTGTGAACAAGGCGCGGATGGGATGAAGATTATATTACGGACAAATTATATGTGAGGACCACGAGGACCTAAAGTTACCCGACATTCGTATCATAGGTAAGAGAAAACCTCATCTAAGTAGGCCTAACTGGTTCCGGTCAGGAATAGAACCCGAACCCGCTGCGAACGCATCCCCTTGCACCACAGCGGTAGACTAACCAAGAACTTAATCACAAAACTTTTATATTATTGTTATCTACTGCCTCTATAATCTGCACAGTATGCTATTTCCATTCTCTTATGGTAGCCTACTCTTGAATTTACTACATTTTCCACAAAAAAATCGCAAAGACGGATACCGGTACTATAAAATACACATTTAATTTTTTTTTTCAATACTGTTTTGCCATTATACTTATATTGTGTAGCCTATTCCTGAAACTAGACGCAGCCAAAATGCAGCTTATTTCCCCGTTTAGGATTCTGAAATGATTCAAATGAGATAATTCCACAGATTGCGAAGATCCTCCCTTGCGGGCACTGTTGACAATTTCTCTAGAATCCCCCCTCTACTACCCACAGCCGATGCTGATTTTGAACTTGGGATCATTACGTAATACAGTTGCCAAGTCTA
The DNA here is from genome assembly GCA_964059195.1 of Ectobius pallidus. Lineage (NCBI taxonomy): Eukaryota > Metazoa > Arthropoda > Insecta > Blattodea > Ectobiidae > Ectobius > Ectobius pallidus. Next base: position 60,790,956 of record CAXKWD010000003.1, read on the forward strand.
CGTTGTCGTACAAAATATTATTTCCTTAAGATACTGAAGTGATGGGGGTACGACGTGGGGTAGTGTTTGAGACATTGCGCTACAAACGAGAAGGTCACGGGTTCAATTCCCGATGAGGTCGTTGAGATTTTTCAATTGGTCTAATACTTCAGGTGGCACTTTGGCCCTGGGGTCGACTCAGCCTCTAACAGAAATGAGTACCCGGAACAATCCTGGGAACAAAGGTGGCCGGTGCGTAAGGATGACAACCTTACCACCTTCATGTACCGAATGTCTAAAAAATCTGGGAGCCTCATCCTCCTTGAACTGGGCCTCCATGGCCTGTATAGGGAACACTTAACTTTTTTTTTTTTTACTAAAATGATGCTGTAATTTTCAGTAAGCTTGGAATATGTATTTACTTTGCTTTTCCATACTAACAACACTAAAGCTCAGTCTCTTAAGTTCTTCAGTTTCTATTAGCTGAGCTTACACGGTGCTGTGTAATGTTTGTGACAAAATTTCCATGAAATGGTTTAAAGTAAACGTTCAAAGTAACAGCATTCGGCGGGGGTTTTGCTAACTCTTGAGCTATGCAGTTGGAAGGGCATGAGTAATCGTAGAAGTAAATATAAGCAGTTCTATCGGTCACATTGCTACCAGCAGACATCGTAAATTGGTACCACATAATGCGAATCTAGCAGACCGTGACAACTTGCAGACAGATCAGTTGTAGTGTGATTATCTCCAATGATACATGTTAAAAAGAAGAAAAATGGTGAATGAGAAATAATTACGTGCTTCATTTCATTACTTATCTTGAAAGCTTTTAGCAGCATAACTAATGAATACAATAACTGGAAAGCAATAAACAAACCTAACAGATTATCTAAATCACTATGCATTTTCGCAGTAATTATCATATGTATTACAAATTAAGGCAAGGCGTTGGAGATAACCTACATGTTAGTAGTCAATGTTCATATTTTAATCTCGTTTTATTACTTCTGGCACTCGATTAACAAGGAACACTTGTAATTAAATGATATGTGACGATAATATTGGGACACACTATTGTAACTGAACTTCGTTAGTGTACTCTGGGTGATTTGATAAACAGAATGGCCAAATTAATTAAAAAGTGTCAGGAGAATCACAGAAACCCTATAGAAATTTTGTGAAATTTTATATTCTACAAGTGCGATAAAATTTGTGTTGTTAATGCGTTAATCTGGATTTCTTAATGTTGCCAACATATTTTTTTTAACTTACTACATTTCTTCAGTCTTTCATTTGCACTTTCAAAAATCTCATGTGGATCATCCGCCTGGCCCCTTGCTGTTTTCGCGCTTCATATTCTGCGCGTTTAGGCTTACTGTGTATCATCTAACACAAGATCTTTACAGGAAAAGAGTCCCAATACAATATAGGTAAAACCTATAACTTAATGCCGGCAGACAAAATGTCCAGAAAATCGCACGAAAAATAGATTAAGATCTCAGTAATGATAATAGAATTTAAAATGCTGTAACTCCGCCTTGTCAAATCAATATAAAAAGTTTTAAAATAACGAAGAAATCAAATATATTTCGACCTACTTGTGGCCAACTTCAGTGAATAATTCAAGTAAAACTAATAGCATAGCCACGTCGAACCAACAAAGCGTGTGGTTATGCCAGCCACAGTTAGCCAGCCAGCACAGCTGTATAACCACATATTAATATTTTAAAATATTTTATATCGACAAGGAAGAGTTGCCGCATTTAAACTCAAATAAAAGTCAATATGGCTCTGTTTTACAAATATGGTAAAAAAAAAGATACTTCGAGACTACATCTGTACGGGCAAGCTGAGAGCAAGCGGACTGTACACAAGATTCATAGGACGTAGCACTTCTTGAGATAGAGACTTAAACTATAAATAGATAAGCCAAACTTGCCCAATACATTTTAGATAGATTTCTCTGGTATGTAACAATTTATTGTCACAAACAACAATACATAAATCATGCTCAGTTTATAAATTCTGGATTCCTTGGACGTATGTAATATTATTATTCATAAACACTGATGAAATTGTAGATATCACAATGTTTAATACAAATTCCTTAGTTAAAGGTCATAAATATCTTTGAGATGGCTTAATCAGTTCGATCAAAACCACACGTATATTAGTTCAATGATGAAATTACGTCCAAATTGTTCTTCAAATAAATTAAGTAGTAAATGACGTACCTTGGAATTGATTAAATACCACCTTTTGATAGTTGTTAAAGATGTTAGCTTGAGATCTTGCGACGCCAACACCAAAATGAAGAAGACTCGATGAATCACACGATGGGTGATAATAGTATTTAGATCGTTAGTAGTCTTCAGAATCAATAAGGCATATGAAACCTTAATGTGAATCGAAGAGCTGATTGCTTCAGCTATTGAAAGTGAACCACCAGATCTATCTGATAGGTAAAGATAGGCATTGATAAGCCAAGAAGAAAACTCATGTCTTTATGAGTAGTAGTTGAATTGATTATGAAGAAGAATAGGCATTTAAAGCCTAGAAGAACTAATGTCTTAATGAGACACAGTTGACTTGAATCGATGAAGAAAAAGAAAGAAGCTAAAGTAAAGCCTTATTGGCTATCAAAACAATATGATAAAATATCCAGTCTCTGATTGGATGCAAGACACAAAAAGAATATAATTTTGATATTACAATACCCATAAATAACAAACATTTGAAATTCATTTGTTCAATTATAAATAAAAAACAAGATAGCAAGCAAGGCCTGCTAAAAACGAATTACAGAAGCATGACCTACTACGAACTAAAACATAACGGAACAACATCTTTGGAAGATATCTTACTCTAATATAAAATTGCACTTTGGTCATAGATAAAAATACATTTTTCTTAAATGGTAAGTTATTCTTTGACATACGGGACCTTAAATCCTGAATTTTTGGCGAAATTTAACTTCGAATTTTAACGCAATAAATTAATTCCTCTTATGCGTGTGTGGTATGGGTACAGAAAATACTTATATTCGATTCGTTTTTAACAACATAGCAACCATTAGCTTATTGCGGTTTTCTTAACTCCTCACTGTTGAGCCTCATTTCGTAGCAGTTCTATTGGGGTTAAGCTTTATCTGGGCGCCAGCCATGCAATTACATAGCGAATTTATTTGTCTTACCGCTATCCCAAGCTGCCAGCCGGTCATCGAACACAGGACATCCTTCTCTCAGAGCAGACAGACGACACTTGGCTTGGATAAGGTTCTAACATGAATTAATACACAGGTTTTATATTTTACCATAACCAAAATATTCGTGGTTTATTTGTTCACCAGATAAAATTACACTGAGTCACAATACACTGTTAAATCCATCCTGGAAATCGCTCCCATGGTGACCCCAAGTTACGATGTAAATGACGATTAGTTTACTGGATCAGGTATCTAGCTAAACTTAGGCCACATCGAGCCTACCACACTGTATACCTTGTGATATACTTCTATATTCTACATATACTTTACTGGCATGCTACACGGGGCAGTCATATGCTCCCGTTTCCTAGACAACACTTAATTTCTTTACGTTAATACTATCCTAACCTTTGATCCTTCTCGTGTCGAAATCAAGTAAGCGAGTCTACATCCCTCTCGATCGAAATCGAGTAACAGAGTCTACATCCCTCTCGATCTAAGTCGAGTATCAGAGTGATATCTTCACTCCATGAAAATCAAAACTATCTGAGTATTTTGACATGAAAATACACGCCCTTACTGAACTGTGATTGGTTACTTATATATTAAACGATATTAGTGGCTATTGTCATAATCATGGCTTAGCCAATAATATCGCTGTCCTTTGAACTAGCAAAATACCGACAGTTCACACATAAATTACTTTTCTCTCGCTAAAGCCTTCCTGATGTCATGCTCGTGCATTTAATTCGTAATTTAGAGATTACGTGAAATTACTTCATTGCTTCCTCTCATAACAAGTAAGCGTGCTTTATCTTACATCTATAAGCTTAAACTACACTTTCGCAAACTTAGGTTTTACGACCAAATACTAAAGTATCATTTTATTTTATTGATGCTCTTTTGTGTTCTAAAATCTTCTTTCAAAGAGCTGAGTCCTGTGTTATGACAGGCTCCGAATTCATTAGCCCAGGTACAAGCCTCTTTCCGTGGGAAAGGAGTCTTTACCTGCACCTTGAAAAATCTCCCTACAGTACTATTGCGAATCCAGTTTTGAATAAGCAATGAATGCATATTAATTATATTCGTTACTATATTCTACATAACATATTATTTAAGCCCTAATTAAAAACTACCACAAGTGCCCCGAGGAATACAAATTTAATAGTCTGAGTGTATACTCTGATTACTTAAGATGGTATTTCTCGCATCTCCCGAAACTTACTAGAAAAGTATCAATGACCCTCTTCATTCACAGTTGTAAAAACAGCTGGGTCTACACAGTGTTTACAAAACAAACCCGTGTTTACTCCTGTCATCTGCAACATTCTACCTGCATGTTCACCCTTCTCCTTACCCTTGAAAAAGGTTCATCACCTATTACGTTAACATTATGACAGTAAATACTCTTACACCAATAACATGCAAACATTTCTTCACTCATACAAACACAGCATTTTACTCACGCAAATGTTTCATTTAAACCTCCTTTTTATTTCGTGTACGACACACACGACTCATTTATTCATATATATATTTTTTTTCTTTTCTCACACTCATCACAGCGCCGAAGTAGGACGTTACGTCTGTGAGATGCTACATTTATTTACACTTTCCACTAATAAGATAATATGAAAACTTTGCATTGGAATTTGATCGACCAGCTGTCCTGTTTCCATATCACTTATACAACTCACACATATGTTACCATTATTTCAGCAAACATGTTTACCTTACACAAAAATATGACAGTTGCAATAATATCTACAATTTAACTTGGAATGATTGCATTTAGGTTTTTAACAAGACTCACATGGGGTATTCTTATTCTTTATACTTCTTCAAAAGTGAAAGATTGAATCGACCTACGGTTCGGTTCTTTTTAGGGTCGAAAGCCTCTATCGTGACATCATTGAATACCTGTGCCACCTCAAACGGACCGTCATAAATTAGGTTCATTTTAGCGTAGTTCTTATCAATGGCGCTCGATAGGTTCTTTCGCCTCACCAGTACTTTTTCTCCTACTTGAGGTACCCAAACAGCCTTGTGTCGCAAAGCCTTTCGCCTCCGCTTCTCAGCTTGCTTTCTGACCAATTCCTTCACTTTTTCACACAAGTCCCGAACTTCCGCATCCCCTTCATCTACCGGTATTGCCTCAGGCATGTGTTTGACCAGTAGTTCCGGTTCCTTCTCCACCATCAAGCGGAATGGCTCCGTCCGGATGACAGGGTGGACGGAATGGTTTAACACCCTCTCTATCACTGGGCAATACTTTACCCACGCTGAATGATTCTTGTGGCACAGCACTCTCATATATAACGAGAGGTCGCGTAATCCTCTTTCCGCTCTGTTGCCTTGTGGGAAATATCTGCTTGTCTTGTAAGCTTTTATTCCTGCTGATTTTAATTTACTTAGAAAGCGGTTGCTAATGAACGCCGGTCCGTTGTCCGAAAGGACGGCACGGATTGGCCCGTATTTTGCTATGAAATCATCAAACAACTTCCGTATACAATCAGACGACGATGCTCTCTTAGTTGGGTAGAGTTTCACGAAATGCGTGAAAACGTCATACACTATCAGTATGTATCTCAAACCGAATCTCCCGCTCGGAAGCGGTCCGTGGTAATCTATGGCCACTAACTCCCCTTTCTCCTCTCTTATTACGGTTCTGGGCGGCCTATCATATTTTACGTTTGTGGGTTTGGCTCGTTGGCATAAATCGCAACAGCTGACTACCTGTCTCACCTTCTTGCCCAGATTCTTCACATAAACACGAGACGAAATGTATAACATTACTCGCTCAGTGCCAGAGTGACACAAAGCGGTATGTACCGATTTTATCAGAACGGTCTCCATCTGCCTGGGAATGTATACACGCCACTTCTTGGTATCTCTACCGCAAAGCTTATAAATAATTCCATCTTTGCGCATGTATTTAAGATTTTTCTCATCACCACCCCCTTCTTTGTATATGTCTAACTCTCGAAACACCAGGGCTATCTCCTGATCCTCTCTCTGATATTCTCCCAATTTCAAAAACATCGCCTTTAACGTCGGCTCTTTCACCATTTGCACCTGCATGATATCTACACATTTATTATGTGAATCCATCCCCTCGGGTATCGGCTTCCTCATTCTACTGACGAAGTCACATAAGAGGTTGTCCCGCCCGGCAACATGCCTAACTTCTACGTCAAACTGGCTGATTTCATGAATTATCCGGCTTATTTTCGAATTTGACAACAAGCACTTGTTTATAAAAGTCAAGCTCACATGATCGGTGTACGCTATGACGTGCCGGTTAAATATGTATCTATGGAACTTCATCAGACCGAAATATAGGCCTAAAATCTCTATCAGCGTAGCACTGCCTCTCGATTCTACTTCGCTCAAGGCTCTAGATGCCACCGCCAAGATATGCCTAGTTCCATCAGGGTGTTCTTGCATTAACACAGCCCCTATGGCCCTCGCTGACGAGTCCGTGAAAATTATATATTGGCCGTCATCTCTTGGACGCTCCAACAGTATCGAATTTTCAAACGCCTCTTTTATTTCACAGAATGATTTCTCTTCTCTTTCTCCCCATTTAAACTTTCCCCGCTTACTGCTTAAAAGGTCTCTTAGAGGTGTCACTAACTCTGAATAAGCCGGAATAAACCTGGCTTGGTAGTTGAATATCCCTAAAATCTTTCTCACTTGTTTCTGACTGCGTGGTCTGGGCAACTCCTGTATCGCCGCCACCCGCTCAGGATCAGCTTTGACACCTTTCTCTGTAATTATGTAACCGAGAAAGCGCACTTCGCTTTTCATCAAATTCATTTTTTCTGGGTTTATTGTCATCCCGTATTTTCTGAATGTGCTAAGCACTATATCCAATTGTGCTAAATGTCCCTCGAAGGTCCTTGTGTGACATAAAAAATCGTCGACGAACATGGTCACGTTAGAGCCTACCCCTTCCGGAAACATATGTCGGAGAGCACGCAACAATGCACTACCAGACGTCTTAATTCCAAATGCACAGCGTACGAAATTATAGCAGACGCCCCCATGCAAGAAAGCACAATACTTCCTATCTTCTTCCCTTAAACTGATTTGCCAATATCCGCTAGTAAGATCTAGACTGGTAAAATATTTAGAATCGCCCATCCTGGCTAACAAGTCATCTATCGGCTCGGCACGGAACTGGTCCGGCTCGATATAAGAATTTATCCGCCGACTATCCAAAGTTAAGCGTAGCTTCCCACACCGTTTCTGAACCCAACATATAGGACTGATATGTGTAGAGCTAGATATTTCTATTATCCCGTCTCTAAGCATTCCGTTTATTAATTCATCTGCACTCTTCTGCATCTGCAGGGGCACCTGACGGCTTTTATATTTAAAGTCGGGGACCTTCTCCCTTATTTTCAAACTGTGTTGGTAAATATTACAGAGCCCAGCTGTTCGGCTGTATACCGGTTTATTCTTAATTAGTACTGCATATAATTCCTCCCTCTGATCGTGAGTCAGTGATGGTACCTCCGCTACATTTTTCCATAATACTTCCTCGATACTCACATCTTCCTCCACATCTATCACTTGTATGCGCGCCTCGTATTGTTCTGATGCATTGTTGTCGGAAACTATATTTTCGGAAATGCCGCTGCATTCTCCACTCCCCATTATATGATACGTGTCCTCTGCACTATTATCATTAAACTCATCGTTTTCACAGTCGTGCATTACAGTCACGCTGCCCTCATCATACTCGTAGGCGCGAGTGTGTTCTGACACTTCGACGCTCTCAATAATAAATGGCTCTTCTAACAGGTCCGTTACCCCTGCGAGGCCTTGTTCCCCTCTTACTACCGTTTCCTCTTCAACAAATGGCACGCGCACAAGTTTATCAGCTTCAGTCACAATTTCAATGTAATTGTTTTCAAAATCAATTTTACTTCTGAGGTCCGTCAAAGAGTCACAACCCATGATCAAACTATTTGTCAGATTCTTCACAGTTAAAAAATACAGCTCGAACATATGGTCACTTAGTTTTACTGCTATCATAACCTGACGATCAATTTTATGCCTGCGCGTTTAAATCCCCCTCGTCCAACTGGTTATTTTCAGACAATGCGTTTTCTTGGTCATGTTGACTTGCATTTCTGTTGTTTCCACGAAATCTTCCCCCTCTTCCACGAAAACTTCCATTATTTCTCCTGACATAGGGTACGCCGTCTGAAAACTCAATATTATTCACTTGCCTTTCCCTAGTGTTATTGTTATTGTTTTCATTCTGTCCACGATTCGGCCCCCTGAACTGGTTACCGTGATTCACCCCTCGGTTCCTGTCCATATTTCGTGAAGGGTAATACGGACCATTATTCCTACCGTCTCCATCCGTCCTGTTCCTAGGTCCTGAGTTCGTATCCCTCGGCCTGTTAAATCTATTCTCCCCACTGTCACGCCTTGCACTCGCATCGAAACTAGACAAGACTTCAATGGCACGACTATATGTCGTTAAATTAGCTACAGCGAGGACATTGTGAACCTCCGGCTCAAAATGCCTTTGAATTAACTGTATAATCGATTTCTCGTTTAAACAAGGCTCGAGCAATCTCGCCCGTCCGACCATGGTTACAAAGTAATCTACTAATGAAGTATTCCCCGCATGCTTATAACGTCCATTATACAGTTCAATCCTGACTTCTGCTTTCTTGTTCTCTCCCCAATACCGGTCTAAAAACAATTCCTTGAATCTTTCGTACGTGCAGCTTGGGCCTATTGTCAAGTCGAACCAATCTTTCGCCTTGTGACGTAATGCCCGCGAAATCATAAGCATTTTATATTGCTCTGGTACGTGTTTTAGGAAAAAATACTCGTCCATACTCCTCAAAAATGCTTGTGGTGTCTGACTAGCATTTTCCGCGTAGAAAGGTAAAGTGACTTCGTTGAACAATACACTATTTACGTGAGTCTTATCAATGCCGCCTGCAACCATCCCTAAACTCTCATCTGGTCCAGCAGTAACCTGCATGACGTCAGAACTTGGGCCTGCCATAAACATGTTCCCGTTGGTCATATTTTCATTTGACCCTCTCGTGACGTTATTTTCCTCACTCTGAATTACAGCATGATCACCCGATATGACGTCATTCTGGACACTACTTTCCCTTGACCTTACACTACACGCCTCCCTCGATATACATGATATCTCCTTACTTATTCCTGCAACATCCTTATTCAATTTATCCTCAATCTGCTTGACTTTTATCATTACTTCTGCCTGAATTTCTTGTCTAGACCCTTTTATGGCCTTTTCTGCCTCTAGTACCTTTTTAGATAGCTCAGCTGTTTTATCCTTGACCTTCTCGATGCCTGAACCTACCTCACATAATTTATTCATGATCTCTCCCTTAAGGTTATCTACTTTCGTTTCTACATTTTTATTCACCCTGGCCTCAGTTTTATTTATCTCTTCCTCAACTATTTTAATTTCATGTCTGACTCTCTCTTTGCATTTCTTGTCTTGAACGCCTATTTTTTCATCTAATTTCTCTAACATTCTCTGAAATTTCTCATCTGTTTCCCTACTAGCCTGCATAATTTTCTGCTCTGTCTCCCTACTAGCCTGCGTAATTTTCTGCTCTGTTTCCCTACTAGCCTGCGTAATTTTCCGCTCTAGTTTCTCATAATTACTCTTAGCCTGTTCACTACTCGCTTCAATTTTATTATTTGTCTCCTTAGATTGTTGGCTTACAGCTTCGATTTTATTATTTGCATTTTTCATTTCCGTGGACTGAGCCCTCATTTCCCCTAACAGGTGAGCAAACATAGACTTTACATCTGTTGGCATGATATCATTAGTATTTATTACAGGGTCTCCAGAATCTCTTTCTAGGTCATTGCTAGCACTAATCTCGCTTTCAATAACTTCCCCAGCTGTCCTAATTGCCTGTTCAACAAACTCACCCCCGTCAGGTGTCCTACTTTCTGAAGAATCGGTTCCTGGAACCCTATCCATATTTTCAATATTACTATCCAGCTCCTGGCTGAAAGAATTCTGCCCTCTCCCGAGATCTGAATCCTGCTCCATATTCACTTTTATACAATGCCCGCTTCTAAGTTTCATATACCTGTACTTACTCAGCCTTGTTTATAACAAACAACACAACACAAAAAAAAACCATGCAACACAACATACAGATACAATCTTTACAATTTTCCCTATAATGTTCTCGCCAAATAATTTTGAGTGTTGATATCTACAGAGCTGTCTTAAATTTTCAGCCTGTCTAAATTTATTTTAATTTCAATGTACTTTGATTTTATATTCCAATAATTGATTCTTTATTGAATAACTTTATCTGCAATAAAAAAAAAACTTTCTTCAAAAGACTGTTATTATTATTATTTATTTTATTACTTATTTATTTATTTAAGAGATATCAACACACATATGTATTTAGGATCTTATCTTTGATTTGTGCTGTCCCTCGATGCTTCCGTCATACCACGCTCCTCTTCGTTCATTGTTGATTTTCCTGGTGTCTTCATTCTTCTTAAATTCCCCTGGTATTTTGTTTTTCTCCGCCGTTGCCGCTGTCTTCTGGGTCTTCCTTCTTTGCTGTGAGGATTGTTTCTCAACTGTGGTTCACTTCAAGCATGGTGCTTAAATTTCGTCGATCCTCTCCCATTTTTTTCGTCCCAGTTGGTCAATCAGTTGTAACTGGTTTCTTTATTCCTAGTAGTTTGTCGTCGCCTCACTGTTGAATTATTTTATAGCAAGTCGAGCCCCAGGCCTTGGGAAACCATTTTATATCTGGTGCTCGTATTATCCTCGTTGTCGTGCGATTTTATAGTAGTTATTTCGGCCTCACTGTTGGGCACCATTTTATTGCGGTTTTCTTAACTCCTCACTGTTGAGCCTCATTTCGTAGCAGTTCTATTGGGGTTAAGCTTTATCTGGGCGCCAGCCATGCAATTACATAGCGAATTTATTTGTCTTACCGCTATCCCAAGCTGCCAGCCGGTCATCGAACACAGGACATCCTTCTCTCAGAGCAGACAGACGACACTTGGCTTGGATAAGGTTCTAACATGAATTAATACACAGGTTTTATATTTTACCATAACCAAAATATTCGTGGTTTATTTGTTCACCAGATAAAATTACACTGAGTCACAATACACTGTTAAATCCATCCTGGAAATCGCTCCCATGGTGACCCCAAGTTACGATGTAAATGACGATTAGTTTACTGGATCAGGTATCTAGCTAAACTTAGGCCACATCGAGCCTACCACACTGTATACCTTGTGATATACTTCTATATTCTACATATACTTTACTGGCATGCTACACGGGGCAGTCATATGCTCCCGTTTCCTAGACAACACTTAATTTCTTTACGTTAATACTATCCTAACCTTTGATCCTTCTCGTGTCGAAATCAAGTAAGCGAGTCTACATCCCTCTCGATCGAAATCGAGTAACAGAGTCTACATCCCTCTCGATCTAAGTCGAGTATCAGAGTGATATCTTCACTCCATGAAAATCAAAACTATCTGAGTATTTTGACATGAAAATACACGCCCTTACTGAACTGTGATTGGTTACTTATATATTAAACGATATTAGTGGCTATTGTCATAATCATGGCTTAGCCAATAATATCGCTGTCCTTTGAACTAGCAAAATACCGACAGTTCACACATAAATTACTTTTCTCTCGCTAAAGCCTTCCTGATGTCATGCTCGTGCATTTAATTCGTAATTTAGAGATTACGTGAAATTACTTCATTGCTTCCTCTCATAACAAGTAAGCGTGCTTTATCTTACATCTATAAGCTTAAACTACACTTTCGCAAACTTAGGTTTTACGACCAAATACTAAAGTATCATTTTATTTTATTGATGCTCTTTTGTGTTCTAAAATCTTCTTTCAAAGAGCTGAGTCCTGTGTTATGACAGGCTCCGAATTCATTAGCCCAGGTACAAGCCTCTTTCCGTGGGAAAGGAGTCTTTACCTGCACCTTGAAAAATCTCCCTACAGTACTATTGCGAATCCAGTTTTGAATAAGCAATGAATGCATATTAATTATATTCGTTACTATATTCTACATAACATATTATTTAAGCCCTAATTAAAAACTACCACAAGCTTTCCTGATTTCTCTATTTTTAGACCTCCGATATCTACTCTATGTAAAATTACGAATGTACGAACTACCTCTGAGACACAGAAGAGGAGAATGAGGTTAACTCGAGGTATGGAAAGCTATCCATTGTGCTACTTCTGAGTTGCTAAGAACAGTTTTAGAAGTTCTGGTATACTAATGCAAATACATAGGCAGGATTAAAAAGTAGGCCTATCGGTTTGTCACACAGGCGCTTGTCAATGGATATTAAATTAACATCGTGTACTGTGCATCATGGAGTGTCAAACTCTTGTAGATTCAGAATCACCTGTTAATAGGTAGAGTGCTCCTGTCTTAATATAGCATTACTCATATGGGGAACTACGATCCGTCGAATAGTTTAAGTGTTCTGTCAGTGTAGTGTTCTATTGGCAATACATGGTTTCCTCGTCCCTGTCATAACTTATGCACCAACATGTCTTGGCCATCCGAAATAGGTGATAATGGGAGAGTTTAGCTCAATAATAAATTGTTTCCAGAAAATAAAATATACTCTATAAAGATATTAGAACTTAAATGTCAGTTCTGCTGTTATCGCTAGCCTGATGTTTGATTATTTGTTTTTGTTTTTTTTTCGGTAGAATTATTGTTAATATCATCGACGGTGTAGCTTGCGGGAAGAAGAGAGGCAATGTGTTACCTGATCTTCAATATTCATCTTTAGGCTAGGATTTTGAGAAAATGTCATCTTATTTCCTAGTAATACAGAAACACAGCCGCTTTTGTATTGACATATTTTATATTCAATGCAGCCATTTTATACATATTTATTAGGAATTTTTTGCATTAGATTCTGAAGAGTTGCGGCCCTGTAAACCCGGGCGGCTTAAATCCTAAAAGGGAAAGGTAAAACTACGATAAAGAAAGAAAGAAAGATTCTGAAGAGCATTTTTTTAAATAATTTTGTCATTTTTAGTGCATTTTATTCCAATTTTGTACAGAAATCCTCAATAAAGATATAAAATTTGTGTTTATTGTTTCCTTTGATATATTTCTTTTATTAATTTTGCCATTGAAATCCATTTTAATAAGGTAGTTCTACATTTCTTAATTTTCATTTAAACTTACACTCATATGTAATGTAAATTTATAAGTTAGGCCCTATAATATAAACAATAACAAATAAAATAAAGAATACAAAATTATACAGTCTTCATTGTCGGCACGGTACTTGAATTCAATATGCAATATTCATTAAAATTACCCCTCTAAATAATAACAGAAAGTTCAAACCTCCTATTCCACTAAGTAACTTTAGAATATAAAACACCGTTTCAAACCCGTTACCCGAACTTCAATGCTCTTCGTTTATTACTCCTCAAACAAATATTGCAAATTTCTTTTTTTTTAACGAAAGAGAATTAAAGAAATCGTGCCTCTATTTTTAATTAACGTAATTATAAGAGACCTATAGGCCTATAGTTTCATTATGAGTCTAAGAAACGAACGATGAAAGAGGAATAATCTCTGTAATGTAGTTGCAATATTGGTAACGTGTAGATAGCCTATTAGAGGTTATAGTTCTAGTAGTAAATTCTGTGGCTTGGTTCTAAAAGGGCCAATATCAATTTCTTGCAAAAAATGAGATATATGCATTATTGAGCTCGTCTAGTCTTTATCTTTCGTATAATAAAAGTGCCAATATATGATGCTATTAATAGACATAACACAAAAACCTTCGAGGCCGATGTCGGAAGTTCTCAGCATAAAATGTTACTTCTACAAAGGCTTCAAAGTCAGTTATCTCAAAAGCAAGTTTTATGGCATTGGCCCTTTTAGAACCAAACCACATAATATATTATTGCAATAGTAGTAGGTGTAGAACCGGTGATGAATGATGATTATGGTGGGTTGATGGTAGTAGCGACAGTGTAAAAAAGTTGAACATGATTGGTGATGAAGAAGAAGAAAAAGAAGGACGAAGAAGAAGAAAGACGAACCGAAGATGCTTTTAGTGATTGTGATGACAATAATGGTATTGACATACCATATGAGATAATTGAGTGGAATAAAAGGAGGTTGCAAAATCTAAGTTACATAATAATTTGTTCGGTTCTTCTAGCACAGAAAATCATGTTTATAGGGACGTAAAATTCTCCACAAATTCTGTATTGTGGTAGTGTATTGCAAGAACGCAAAAGAAAAGAATGTTAGGTGCTGTGAAGAAGGAAAGCTCGTGGGTACCTCCAGACGTGCTTCTACAAATACCGTAAGCTGCTGCCTAGCTATTTAGGGCGCGGCAGTGAAGGCGATTCGCTTCCTGGTGTGACTGGTTTGCCCCAGGAAGACGCCCCAATTCGTCTCCAGTGACGAGCCGCCACTGATAAGATAAATCCATCTATAGGGCTATATGTATGCATTCTGTGACATATTTATTATACTCATAACATCTTTATTCATTCGTTATATATTGCACAGTCGTTTTCTCCTTAATATGAATAAAATAAAGGTTTACTCCACATTTTCTTCTAACTTATTTGGAAATTTGCAATGTAGGGGCACATCATCACATACGAAATGCCTCTGAGATGCGTGTATGTTTAAGTGCTCTCTTATTCCTCCATATTTAACTGTACTAATTTTATATCTCTGCGACTTTGATAAAACTTAGGTATTCTATATATTAATTTTCTCCATTAAAAAAAAATTATTCCATATTTTTACCGTAGAATGTTTGGCCCATATGAACGAGTTTGTACATATTTAGCCATTTTTATTACTAAATCCTAGCCCTAGTTAAGATCAAAGACTTTGTCAACATATGCATAAGATGGTTAATAGTATGGTCTAGATTAGTGTTTATGATGCATTTAAACTGTTTTATGTTTAGCATCGAATAGAGTTGATATGGATGGCAGGGATTGGCCGTGGGCTCGGTCACTTAGTGGCACGCAAGATATGAACTAAGGTCAAGGTCAGGAACATACTGCCCGAGGACTGCTAACAGAATAAAACTTTAGCAACAACACTAGTTTTATAAGTACTGTAAACTATATTATTTAGTGGTCATTGTTATTAAATGCACACTGTCTTATTGCTCACTACGTTTTGTCTTAAATTGAGATATTCAGTACTATCCACAGAGTTCCACAGAGAAACTTTGTTTATAACAGACACAGAATTGAAAAACAATAATAACTGTGATCCAAGACATTTTAAATCAGCAAAATACTGAAAACAATTAAGAAGACACTAAAAAGGAAGTTACTCCTCTGGGTCGCGAGCGACCCCTGGGGATCCCGTAAGGGGATATTCACAGCGGATTTGTTACCGGGGTGCGCCAGTCCCCTACCTACTTAAACCTAAGGACACATACACACACCCAGTCCTGAACCCGGGAAAGAAATTTTTCACTACTGAAAAATCCCCAACCCGGCCGGGAATCGAACCCGGGCCGCCGGAGTGGAAGGCAGGAGCGCTACCGACTCACCCACGGCGGCGGACAAGAAGACACTACCGAAGAGGAATCGTTATAGGTTTGCAAGAGTCAGAAAATGATGATGTGCATTCTTTCAAATTAAATTCTGGTAATTATTATTTTGCTAAATTTAAATGGAAAAACAAAATATTTTCGTATCACTTGGTCATATAGTAAAACTGTTATCGAATTGGTTAGTTTTTGCGTTTCGGTTTAAGTAAATGGGGAAAATTTGGCAACAAATATCAGTGTACATCGTTTATAAAGCAGTCTTATTACTGGTATGGATCCCGGATTTATAAGCAAAACAAGCAAAACAAACAAAAAACAACAAAAAAATACACACACACGAAAATAAAATAAATTATGAGACAAGTAGAAATATTATATTTTTCACCACCTGTTACGGTATGTAAGAAAAGATATCCGCGATTTACTTGTATGAAGCTCCTGCATCTGTCAGTGAAGAATGATGTAAAGTGAAAATATTCTTTGAACGTCGCAGGCGCATGTGAAAAGCACACAGTTCTTCTTCGACGAATTCCTCTTTCATATCTGTTTCTTCAGCGGAAAGCTTTTTAGAAATCTGACCTAATATTCTATAACCCAGGTTTTTTTCAGTTTTTCTATTTGCCGACAAAAGAAAGGAAGCACATAAAACAGTTTTTATCTCGGATATTTTTTTTTTTTTATATATATATATATATAGCATTAATTCCCTGCAAATCTCTCCGATATTCTATAGTACAGTAGCCACATTTCCATTAAGAGCCAAAAGAAAATGAAGTAATTTTATTGTAGAGCACTTCCAGTCCACAAAGGGTCATCAGAATGTGATGATCATTTTTGCTTTCGAACCTGAACTGGGGATAGAGTTTATCCACGATACGGCGAACATTAGTGTAAAAGGATACACATTTCGTGGTTTTCAACTTGGCGCTAACCCCTTGCGGATTTCGCTACAATTGATTTTATCCTAACAGGATTAGGATTACTGCTTTCCAATAATTGGGAAGTGTCCTCTCATTTTCTGAGAGGATTATGATAACTGCACTTTCCAGAATATTAAATAAAAGTTATATTACAAAGAACACATATAATATTGCTATCTAGCCTATAGGCTGTTAGTGGAAAAACTGTTAGTGCGTAAGGATACTGTTATGGTGGATATTTTATTTAAATATTCGTTTGTTAATGTGATACTTTTAGGGTTTCATAAAATCCGTATAAAAGATACTATCAACTTTATTAACAACATATATATTCTTATTCTGTTAGTTAGAATCATGTAAGTATTCATATTTACTCAAATAGTTTATGATGTCTCTCTACATATTGATACAATAATAACATAGACAAGTTTCATACCTTTTATAGAAGTTGTTCTCAGAGCTAGCAGCACACACGGGAAGGGTTGACGGGGTGATGTTGTCGTCGGAACCTCTCCAATCTTCTCTCGGGCCCAAAGGCCCGAGTGGCGTGGCCACAGACAGGGCTGCTGCCTGACTCTCCTAGTACATATTTCGAGTCCTATTTATACGAAGACAATGCTGACATTGCACTCTGTAATTAGGCTGTTGATTCTTCATTGTGTTGCGGCAATCATATTACTTAATATCTTTGCAATCTGTAGTTGCTCCACAACACCCTTCCCTCCTTCATGGTGTAGGTACCTATAGGTACCTTGGTCCTTGGTCCTTGGTCCTTGGTCCATGTGGGTCCATATTTTACGATGATACGTTTTGTACAGAGATCAGTACATCAGCTGTGGACTACTGTAAGCCTTTTCTGCGTTGAAATCAGAGTGAGGAGGTCATTGTTTTGCAGAATTGATTTCTCAGCATAATACGAGTCTTCTTGGATACAAAGGAATGTGTGTGCTGCTTACATCATTAATTTACAGTGTCTCAACATAAACTTTATAACCCTTTTCTTTTTAAAATATATGCACATAATATACAAAAACAATTAAAATATTGAAATATTTGGATTTTCATTTTGGTAAACTCTTTTTTCTTAATAAGTTACTTTGTTTTTAAGTGCATATTAGCCTATTAACAATACGAATATTTTTTCTGAAATTTAAAACATAAGACATAATATCTATAACATCAATCATGTAAAATTGATTCAATGAATAGTCACTTAGTATAACAGTTCTTATAAATATATCAGTTTACTGTATTATTTAAACATAAATTTTTCTATGAGAAAATTGAGTGATTGCAATATTGTGTCAGTATTCATTCACAAAATATTGACACACAGTTAACAAAAAAAATGTACATCACCAGAAATTATTCAAACAGAAAATTATTATAGAACTTGAAATACATTGTTATCTCAATATAACAAAATTAAACATTAAATGTTATTTATAATTCATAATTTGTGTATAAATAACTTTTTTTATATAAATAAAACTGTCTTTAAACAAAATTCAAAATATTAAAAAATTCTGTTCTATAAGAATTTTGAGTTTTTCTTTCTTCTTCTACTGAAATGTTAAAAATTAAGAAGTGTACGTACTAATCTCCCTACAATGAATTGATATTTGATGTTAAATATAACATTGAAAACTTTTAAATACATAGTAACATTTCTTATACATATGAAAATACATTGACTTCTTTCTTCTTTTAAAATTCTTTTTAAAATTTCTTCTCTTAAAATTTATCTTGTTATAAATGCACAATCTTTAAGTGGGAAGGGTGGGTATAATGGTATTGAGGGATGGTTAACCTTTTTTTTCTTTCTTTCTTCGGGGCCCCTTTTTGTGCACATGAGTATATTTCTTTTTACCGTCAAATTATTTATGTAGGCCTACGTTATCATTTTTTTCTATTTGTTTTGCATGCATTCTTGAATGTGCGTATTTTTCTTCTTGAGCTGCTTCTATGAAATCATTGTGAAAAAAGAAAAGTAATTATATGATTTAAATGATTTATAAAGATTTTTTTTCACCTGAAACAGAGAAAATTATATTATTATGACATTCTTTCATAATTATGGACTATAATAAATTACGCGTATGTCTTCAAAGATAAAGGATTCATTTAAATATTCAAAGTGCTATGAAGTTTTACATAAAATTGTATGTCTTTCACTTATATATAGCTTTCACACTTACTGTGTGTGTGTTTTTTCTTTTGGGGGGGGGGGGTACATACAAAGTTAACATTGATGATTGCCATATTATTGAAAATAACATTCCTCTATTACATAAAAATTATATTGAACTGGTAAAATGTGCAATCAAAATCATAAACACAGTTCTGGTATATTTAAGTAATTATGATGTAATGCTAGGTGTCAGCGAATTCTTTGTCAGCTGATTGTAGTAGACATTGACACACATGATTTCAACATGTAGCTTAAGTGCTTGCTCCTTGAAGGCAAGATTATTACAAAAAATCACTATTATTTACATAATATAATTTGTTCTTAAACAAAATTGTTCATATTTAAATTTTAATACATATTTACATCTTTTAAATAACTTATACTTATTGCTATTTGAACACTTGGCAAACGAATAGTTCTTATACGTATTATTCTTTTTCACAGTAGGACTTACTTTTAATAAGCTAATATAATTTTATTTTCACCACATTTGCTAGAAAATCTTGCTTTCACACAAGCCTATTTACCTCATTGAATAAAATTCTTATTTTGTTGTTGTCAAGAATGAAATTATTTAAATGTCATGTTATGTTTGATTTAAATTGTCACTTTAATCTGTATTACAGTTATGTAAATTATTTCATACTTTTCTAAGTATTTTTTCAGTTAACGACACTTCTATGTACAAAATAATTGAGATGTCCCTGATTTTTTTTGAATTCTTGCGTTCTATCAAGATGAAAAAATTATGTTAGTTAAATGGCACGTGGCTATGATTCCATTATATTGGTAGATCGTGAGGCTATTCCATTATATAACATTTTATTTAATACTTTTGACCTATCATAATTATCATACACACTTACAATGAATTTTTTTTTTATTTATAGGCTATACTCTTACCTACTTTATTCGACGTTGGGCTTCTCTGTCCCATTTATTTATTCATTTCGGCGTTGGGTTACTCTGTCCCATTTATTTATTTATTTATTTGGGCGTTGGGTTCCTCTATCCCATTTATTTATTTCGGCGTTGGGTTTCTTTGTCCCATTTATTTATTTCGGCATAGGGCCTCTCTGTCCCTTTTATTTATTTCGGCGTAGGACCTCTCTGTCCCTTTTATTTATTTCGGCGTAGGGTCTCTCTGTCCCTTTTATTTATTTCGGCGTAGGGTCTCTCTGTCCCTTTTATTTATTTCGGCGTAGGGCCTCTCTGTCCCTTTTCTCGTAAGTGTATTTTACTCGCTAATTATATTATTCATAGGTCCCTGTGACTCATTTTTCACAATTGTATTATTATTAATGCACATATAGAAATATGCCCCAACAAATCGTTCACTTTATTTAGATGCCACTCTTGTTAAACGCATTTATCAATTTATTATTGCTTCAAAATTCCAAAAAATTTATAAATGTATTAATTTACCAATATAATCATTAATTTAATTACAAAAAAAAATTAATAATTCTCTAATAAAACGAATAATACTAATAACAAGACAACATTTATTCCTTTCAGTGCTTCATAATAAAATTTATGTAATTCTTTCCTGTTATATAAATATGGAATAAAGTTATTCCCTGTCCATGATGTTTTAAATATTTAGTTTTTACATACAGGTAATATTCTTAAAAGGAACTTCACTTAAAAGAGAATGATGTATACATTTTTGTTTATTCAGCAAGTAAGCTATTATTTCAGTGATTGCTGTTATGTGAGCATATGTGATGAGCAAGCTTTTTAACAACTGTGTGAAGGTTACTACTATATTTACAATAGCAGACAAATTGATTTTAATTGCATTATAATATGTAATTCCTACTTTAATTACTACAAATTTCCTAAAATATAGCATATTCTCAATTTTATTTGGGGGGTTTCATTCGGTAGGCAAACTTGGCATGCCGAGGTACATAGTATGGAAACATGCCCGCGCCTCTACCATTTGTTATGGTGGATATTTTATTTAAATATTCGTTTGTTAATGTGATACTTTTAGGGTTTCATAAAATCCGTATAAAAGATACTATCAACTTTATTAACAACATATATATTCTTATTCTGTTAGTTAGAATCATGTAAGTATTCATATTTACTCAAATAGTTTATGATGTCTCTCTACATATTGATACAATAATAACATAGACAAGTTTCATACCTTTTATAGAAGTTGTTCTCAGAGCTAGCAGCACACACGGGAAGGGTTGACGGGGTGATGTTGTCGTCGGAACCTCTCCAATCTTCTCTCGGGCCCAAAGGCCCGAGTGGCGTGGCCACAGACAGGGCTGCTGCCTGACTCTCCTAGTACATATTTCGAGTCCTATTTATACGAAGACAATGCTGACATTGCACTCTGTAATTAGGCTGTTGATTCTTCATTGTGTTGCGGCAATCATATTACTTAATATCTTTGCAATCTGTAGTTGCTCCACAACAATACACTCTTCTCTCCATTTTATTTCTCTTGATCATAAAAATAATTGTGCACCAAGTCAAGCAGATTTGTTAAGAAGTCGAACACACAGAGAAAAATTGAGGGTTATATTGTCACCAGTTTTCTGATTGCTGATCAATGCGACATTACATTTATTATTATTATTTTTTGTTATTACTATTATTATTACATTAATAGAACACTGGTTGGAAATATACTTACTAAGCAGAATTCCCGTTGGATTTTCGAACCCGAATCGATTTGCAACTAAAAATTAGAACAGGTACTGGTACATAAAATGTATTTACAAAATTAATACGTATTATGGTAATATTTCCTAAATGTAACAAAAAAGAAGCTAAAAAGAGGTGCGACAGCACAAAAAGGAAGAGAAGAAATGTAGAAAAATGTTGGAAAGTACATGCTTAGGTCGTTAACTAACAACGTTATTCAAAATTACCCGAAGTACCGAAACCTAGTCATTTTAATGTTCTAATGTTCTACCTATTTAACCTATCACAAATAGGTCTAAATGTTAGATTTCAAATGCACAAAACAAGGTCCTGAAGAACTACATTTCAGCAAAAAGCTATTTTATTCGTTCAAACTTTAATCAATGTTGCTTTAGTAAACACAGTGCAAATGGTAAATTGGCAGAGTTTTATTTCAAAAGTTGAGTAAATTCTTCTTCGGGATTCCATTCATATTTCGTCCCAACGTCCAAAGCTGTCACACAGTTTTTCTTTTCAGTTGCATTGCAAATTATAACGTGGGCAATTATTTTATTTGGCCTATGGGTACACTTTTATTGTGACTATTTAGTCACAAAGCTAAGCACGTAATAAGTAATTTAAACCACGAAATTAATAAAGTATAGAGCTACTTGTGTCATTGTAAGCGAGGTAGCCAACGGCGAAATAATCGATATATCACAATGATGGCGCTGCGTGCAACAGTTTTCGTTAATATAAGATTTTTGTTTTATAGAGTAAACTCTTTGGTACCAATAAAAAGGGTTTCCCTCGTTCTTAGGCGAATGCCGGACTGGTCAATAATCCCCTCAAACAGATACACGCACTACAAATCTCTAGAATACATAACTACATGTCACTAAAAAGAAACACACTCGGAAATATTGCACATAAGACCTATCCGCACTTAGGTCTATCCTGCGCCAAAGTACAAAGACACAAGTACTCAGCCCAAACACGTCACACCATCAACATCCCCTACGGATGTACATAAGGGCACAATAGGTATACACACATCACATATGGTTACCAAAATTTGGTCTGACCGGAGGTTTAGGCTTAATTGCTTGGCACTCCGGGGGTAAGGGTGGGCACACAAAAAAAAAAAAAAAAAAAAAAAAAAAAAGGTACCAATAAAAATATTGTTATTAATACTATATTTTTTTGTAGATGATTTATGTTTCGTCACACGTAACATTTTATATTATTTTCATATCTCCTTTTGCTCATATGCAACTTATATTACCCAATCGCTGTGTTAAACGATTAACTGTTTTTTTTATCAAAGCAGCTGCAGTTATGAAGATGTTTCGATGTTTCGGGTATTCAATCCTTGTGAATCTATATAAAAAAAAGTTCGATGCGATGAAAAGAAAGTGATACAAATGAAACGATAAAATTATGACGGCAGACGCTTGTGATTGGTTGAAATTTCACATATTCTTTTACTGGATTGGTTACTGACTCTTGAGCTAATTAGTAAGTAGAATTTAGTTGTTCATGATGTGTGTGTGTGTGTATATATATATATATATATATATATTTATATTTATTTATATATATATAGGTTATAGTGTGTTTTTAAAATTTGAAATACTATAATAATGCAAACCCTAAGAACCTGGGCCTGTTTAACGCACTTGGACATACTTTTAGCTCTAGCTCTTACGTATGCAGTATGTTTATCTTATTCAAAACTTAAAGGTGAATAAGATCTTACCACGATTTCACATTATAAACGGCATGTTTTGATCGATACCAACTTGGTTATGGTCTGAAATGAAACCATTGAATTCGGGTCATTGAGGAACAATGGACTTCACAAAGTGATAACAGCAACAGAGAGAATGCATTGGCCATGGGTTAAGTGCATCACACTGTTCATTTTAGTAGCAAAAGGGGGATGTCAGTAATCGTGCAGCAACCTGTCAGATTTTCTATAACGCTTCCGACCACAATCATAAAGGTGTAAAAGCAAAGTATTGCCCTAATTTATTACTTAAATTATCACAACAATCGTATTTGGGAAAAGATAAAGGGGTCTTCCTTCCTCTTAGAAATGGTTCAATGTGCTGTTTAACAGTAGGTAGGCAGGAAATTACGTCAAGGTTGGTATAATCCCCTACTGTAATGTTTCAATATATAGAGAAGCAAAATGCATTTTATCCCTTTCATTGTTTTAGTTAGCTTTCAGTTGAATACAGCCGGATATTGACGAGGGCTGATGACACGAGAAACGCATCCCCGGGACTCGAATCGACGCCACAGCCACCGTGCGGAGCTTCGCAGTATTAATTCATGTCAAACTCAATCGCATTTTCCTTTCTGAAAAGCTGCAGCCATTCAATATGACGACCAACAATTGAAATCAGCCAACAATTGCTTCCGTCATCAACCAGTCATAGTCCACACCATCGCGAATTACGAATAATGATAATCAATTATCTCTTTTGCTGCTGCGTTGTGGAGTTATCGGTAGAGAAACGACCGTGAGCCGGTATACTCGTATATGGTGTCGAATCACACAAAGCTGTCAATCCAACATACCTTTGTAATTACCAAAGCGAAATAATGAGCCAAATATTGTGATTGTGTCAAAATTCTGAAATAAAAACACATTGATGTCATTTGTGTGCTTCAATCAATTCGTGGCACAAAATGCAATTTTGAATGCATGAAGTGCTCGTTAATGAGTGTGAATTCCAATATGATTGCGATAAAAGATTGAGAAAACACAACGCTATGGAAATTGCTATGGCAGAAACACATGGGCTATAAATCCATTCATGGTTTGTTTAGAAAAACACGAATTACCGTTCAGTCGATAGCTCTCGAAATCAATGCACATACGTACTTAATAATGCTGATTTTAAACAAAAATACTGATTTGAAATGTATTAAAAATACTTTAACTTTAAAATATAAAATGTATATACTACCTTCATCTCAACTATTTTTACACATTTATTTTGCATAGACCTTTTGATTTCTTACAACCATCACCAGGGCACCTCATTTTGTAGAATTACATATACAAAGAGTGAAACTGTTTTAGTAAAGGCGTCATTCTTGATTAAAACATTAGTAAGTTGTCTGAGTCCACACAACGTAGAAGAAGAAACAAGGGCAAGTATATCAACTAGGTGGTTTAGTTAGTTATTAATTAATCAATTAGTTAATCAATTAATTAACTATTAATTAAATAAGCCACAACGGAAAATAGTACAACCTTCAGCTACTTTCATAAATCTAAATGCTTCGTTTTGAGGGACTTAGACATTTTTCTCCTCAGAACTGCAATTTTTTTTTTTTTTTTTTTTTTTTTTTTTTTTTTTTTTTTTTAAGTGGTGATTTTGCAGTTCAGTGTACCCTCAAGGAGTATGAGTCGGCCCATCGTATACGAACGGACTAGGAAGGAGATAAAAGAGCAAGCAGGTCTTCAGACGGTCTGTAATTTTCCTCGGAAACCTACTCGAAAGTACCAAGTTCTATCTAAATCTACTGTACGGAATCAATGGTTCTACTTCCCTTCCAAGTTATTACGCTCGAAAACTCCAAGGTCCGTAGCAGGGTTGGAAACTGCGAGTTATGGGTCTAATAGTAATCATACTCACCACTCGACCATTGAAGCTGCCTTTAATATACCCTATATTATGAGTGTATTCCTGTAAAATAAGATTTTTATAATTGAATTGAAGAGATCATGGGTTCGTATCCCGGTCCGTTGACTACCCTTGATGAGTTTACTCAGCGTTTCTCAACCTATGATCCGCGGACCACTGGTGGTCCGGGAAGATGGTGCAGATGGTCCGCAGACATAATTAAGATGACTTAATGTATCTGCAGATCTGAGACTAAATTTGACTAATATTGAACCAGATATCCAGGAACTCTGCAAGAGGCGACAAGCTCAACCGTCTCATTAAAAGTTAGTAATAACATAATTCCTAATTTTATTATCAAATTGGTAATAAATATTAAACTGTCAATAGTTTACTTCCAATTCAATAACTGTGTTTCCGTTAAATAAAAAAATGTATTTAGATTTATTTCGTTATAATGACCTATAATTAATACCTCAAATATGAAGAATATAGGCCTACATATAGCCTACTTTTAAAAATGGGATGTAAAATTAGGGGTCCTTAAAAAAAAATTAGAGATTTTAGAGGTCCTCGGGTTCAAAAAGGTTGAGAGTTAAAAAGTTTGAGTTAACTAAATAGGCCTATCGAATTGAATTTTCATACCTATGGTCCCTCAGACCGAACGAACCCTCTTAGCATTCCGTATCCTTTCCCTGGTGTTAATGGCTTCTGATATCCATGAGTCAGGAAAGTACAATTAAGCTAAATTTTAATGATTTGAGAGAAAGGACTTCCCAACAACTCGTAGCATATCTTTCTATCCTTTGTCCTTCTATTCTTTCTCTTTTTATTTTTATTAAATTAAAATTATTGCGCTATTTTATTATTGTTATTATTATTATCATTATTATTATTATTATTATTATTATTATTATTATTATTATTATTATTATTATTATTACTATTTGATTATTTCTTTAACTATTTGACTAATGTTGGACGGAAATGCGGCCTAACCCAAACATCTTCATTCCTCGAGAAATTTGCAGACAATAAGTGTAGTATTCAGAAAGACACCTTTCTGCATCAGTCTAAACAGATTTGGATCCAAACCTAAGGTTCTGGTGTTATTTTGTAAAGTTGAAGGTATAATCCCAGCAGTTGAAATTACTATTGAAAGAATGTGAACTTCGTTCAACTTTTATATTCGCCTAGTTTCAAATTAAAGCTATAGGCCTACATATCCCTGATTCTTCTCATTAATCGGATTGTTGTTGTTATTATTATTATTATTATTGTTATTATTGTTATTATTATTATCATTATTATATTATTACTATAGCTAACACAAGTTATCGCGAAAGCTGTTGCCATGGGATTGTCCCAAGTAGAAGTTTCGCTTGCTGAAAAGCGCTTGCACATGTCGAACTGAGTGAGGATGTAATACAATTGACAGTCAGCTGTTTTTTGCGAGATGAATCTCCTCTTCTCGTGACCGATCGGCCCTCAGCACAACAGGTAGGAGACGCCAGAGACATCTAGCAGAGGAATGGCGATACTGCATAGATAATACAAAATAACATGCGTGTAGGACCGCCCCAACGAAATAAAAGTTTATGCATGTGAAATCACTACATTCGTTCAGACAGAGAAAACATATCATTACATTAGGTTATACATTCTATTCAGCTTACGTTACTATAACGCACGTTTAGGATTTACAATTACCTAACATTAATATGACAGGTTCCGGGCCTCGAAAAATAAAAGAACCGAACATTTTATTGAGACCAATGGGTGCATCCGTCCGTTCGTCCGTCTCTTAGTTCTTCAAAGCCATTTTTGTAGATACGAATAAAGTTAGGTAGGAGATTTTTGGCAGTCAAAGTTTCAAGTAAAATGTTCTCTTGACACTGTTATTTCACAGTTAATTTCCATATTTTATATGGGCCCGTGGGGCTCAAACCCAACCAATAATTTGGATAGGCCTATATTATTATAACTATTTACTGCCATTAACTATAAATAGTGTTAAATTGTAGAATCGCCCTAAAGCTAAAATCTGACTATTATTGACATACCTATCTCCTCTTGCACCAGTTCACACGTGATCATTTGAAAT
This sequence comes from Ectobius pallidus, assembly GCA_964059195.1. Classification (NCBI taxonomy): domain Eukaryota; kingdom Metazoa; phylum Arthropoda; class Insecta; order Blattodea; family Ectobiidae; genus Ectobius; species Ectobius pallidus. The sequence goes on from CAXKWD010000003.1 coordinate 60,818,249, forward strand.
CGTTCTTCAATTCATTAATTTTTTACATTTTACTATGTCAATGCAGCTTCCACAGCCACCGTTGAACAATTTTTTACGCTTTCAAAATACTAAAGACATTTTTGCGTTCAGAAAAAAATATATAAAGAAACTTAAACACATTGCTATTCTAAATATACATAAGGAGAGCGCGGAAAAGTTACAATTAGAACTTAGAAGGTTGCAGGTTAAAATCCCGCGACTGCCCGATCTTAGATTTTTACGAGGTTTTCCTCAACTGTACAGACTAATGTTGGGTTGGAAATTTAATTTACGCGGTCCTCTTTCACATCCCATTTCAATTCATGTTGTTTCTTATCACCATTCCATGGAAAAACAACCATATAATTATAGATTTGCGCATATCCTTAGACCTATCCAGATCTGCTTCTGACAATCCCAAATCGTTAGTAACTCGCTTGGGATCTAGGGTAGGCCAGATTGGCTAGGACATCCTTGGCAATCCGAATTCTAGAGTCGTATGAAGCTTTATTCCTTCCTAATATGGATCCGAAACAGCACATATTATACTAATAAGTACTTATTATACTAAAAAGTAGTTATTAGTAGACCTGGGATTTTAAGGCAAATGCCTATTTTGTTCCTTATGAAATAACACAGAATTTTTTAAATATGTGAACGTTTCATGAGAAATCACTTACATTTATAGAGTTTTATGGTGCCCTAAAATGCCTATTTGGACCTTTAGAGCCTATTTTACTATTTTAGTGCCTAAAATGCCTATTTTGTACATTTAAAATAAAATTCAACTTCACAATCTTATAATGGACATCCCTCAATGAAAAGCAGAACAGCAGAGGTGGGTTTTTCACAGAAACTTGATTATTCCAAACAATTGTCGCTAAAGAAATGCTGACTGACGGGAGAGGGGGAGGATTAAGGGGGAAGGACTACTGTGTCAAGTCACCAGTGAAAGAACATCTGTTTAAGTGAATATAGTTCATGATACGTAAGTTTGCAGTTAATTCTGTTAAGAATAGGTACCGTATACCACGTTTCTTGCAGTGAAAAAAAAAAAGACCATGTTACAGTTTAAGTGTATATTGTAATATTTTAAAGTCTATTTTCTATCTATTTACACATTTTTAAAGCATATTTTAAGTGCCTAATTTCTCTTTTAAAAGCCTATTTACTTATTTCAAAAGCCTATTTTAGGTGCCTAAAACTAAATTTTTTAGAGCCTAAAATGTCAGGTCTACTTATTAGTTTCGCTACCCACACCAAAGGTACTGTAGGTAGACGAAACATTGTGTGCGCTTCTGAAATTCGTTACCCAGATTTCAGCGTAAATATAGGTTCTTTGAATCACAATTTTCAGAAACATGTAACCTACGTGCGTGTGTGTGTGACTGTGACGGCGTAGCTCGAGAATAAAAAAATCGAGACGAAATTTATTTGGAATAAATGTCACCTGGGGGATGTGACACGAAGATTTACAACGACTTTCTTTCACTTTCACTACCACTTTACATGAAGAAACTTTCTTTTTTCGCGTTTTTTCGAAAACGGCACTAGCCTTTTACTTTAATTATACATAAGGAGCTTATACTTTTGTTTGAGTTGTACACAAAGACATCTCTGAAAGGTAGTTATATGCAAATCGTCGTTCGTACAAACTCAGGCTTTAAGGGGGAACATAGGCCTATAGGTTTGGGTAGGCTTCTAAGAAATAGGGGAATTCATTTTTTCTGGGCAATGAATTTTTCTATAACCTTGTAAACTGACATGCTCTTTATTGACATTTGTACAATTACATACTCTTTTCAGAATTAATTAAATTGTTACAGTTATGGGTAGTAATCGTTACAAAACGGTAGCCATGTTTCGTGTACTGAAATGCCGTTTCCGTGATAATTTCCACAAATGTCAATATTTCTGAGTGATTCTTTTTTCTATTTGTAAATATCATACAAGCAAAAGATCTACTATCTTTGGAATATCTACAATAGAATAAGTAGTATAAAAAATTAATCCATGAAGGCATTTCTTTGTATTTTCATTTACATTAAAAACATTTTTTAAAAAATAAACTAATAATGCTCAGTCAATGATTATAGTGTTGTTCATATGATTAGTGATTAAAAAACATCACTCAGAAATATTGATATTTGTGAAAATTAATACGGAAACGAGGTTTCAGTGCACGAAACGTGATTGCCATTTTGTAACGATAATTACCTCTAACTTTAATTTCTTTATTATTTTCTTTCTTTATCGTAGTTTTACCTCACCCTTTTTTAGGATTTAAACGACCCAAGCCGCCTGAGCCTTACAGGGCCGCGACCTGTCGGGAGAGGGATTATCTTTGGATCACATACATACTTTTTTGACCAGGCAAGGACATGGAGGGCCTCCCCGGATGAGTGATCAGCCCAATGCCGGGGCCACCTCCGAGACAACACGAACACATAGGACGAGATACACCATTCACACACACACACACTCACTCAGAACAAGGCGAGGAGACCAGATGATATCCGGGGACCATAAGAGCCTAAATTTACCTGACATTTGTCTCACAGGTGAAGGAAAACCCCGGAAGAAACCTCACCTAGGTAACTTGTCCCGGGAATCGATCCCGGGACAACTGCGTGAGAGGAGCGAACGTATCCCCTGAGCCACAGCGGTGGACTCTCTAACTTTAATAGGTTGATTAATTCTGAAAATAGTACGCAATTGTAGAGGAGGTACTCAGTAAAGAGCATGTCAGATTACGAAGTAGTAGAGCAATAATCCATTGCTGAGAAAAATAATTAATTTCATCTATTTCTCAGTACCCAAAATGTTTTTCCTCCTTTAAAGACTTGCATGGTGAACAATACACCTTTGCATGAGGCTCAAACAACTGAATACGCACTTCCTGCATTACGGTGTCTTATTGTATGTCAGAATGTGAATTGAGAGAAATTATATCGCAAATACTTCAAGGAGAGAAAGTAGCCTATCTGAGTTTAGCACAAATGATTTTCCTTTACGTTGTTAGGTGTTGTGTTTTGAAAAGTATATTTTTCATCACTTACAGTAAAGCTAAATTTAGCCAATAGTCCTCTGCACATGTAATTTCCATAGTCCTTTTCCCATACATAGGGTTTTATAATGACGTTGTCATCAGCAAAAGTATACTAATTTTCGAAGGTTTTCGTAGTTTCCTCTCAGCTATTTTTAATCTCACTTTTGTGCGCCTACAATGTGTTTCACGAACAAGTTGGCCAATCAAGCGGGTTTCTGAGTCGCGGCGGCCACAGCTTTAACTCCCACACGATCGGGTGAAACATTTACGCAAATAAAGCCACTACTGATTCAGGTTCCCACAATTGCAGTTAAAATCGCAATGAAAATAACCACATACCGCATCACATGAGATGTTGAAAATGTCCTCCTTTTGCGCCCACACAACACTGGCACTTTTCTAGGAGATTTTCTTTCACGCGCATAAGCTCAGCTTCCGAAATAGAGTTAATTTCTCTTGTGATATTGTGACATGTGCGCGATAAATGCATACAGGATAATAGGCCTAATATTTTTGCACATAAAGTGACAGTAAATGCAGAGCGCTAAACGAATAACCTACTTAAATCATTCTTTGAAGAACTGGCCGATATTGAATGTCGTAGAGCATATTTTCAGCGAGACTGCCACTAAGTACACAGATGATGAGTCATGAAAGTTAATTCAAGAAAATTTTCAAGATCGAGTAATTTGTAGGGGTTTATGGCCCGCACGGTCCCCAGATCTAACAGTAGGCCTCAATGACTTATTTATGGGAACCTGAAAAAAAAAAGCGTTACGCTACTTGAAGGGTTTTGGTCATGCAGTTTGACTCCCTTCTTAATGCATATAATAATACATGTAATAATTATGCGCTCAACTTGAACCATTTTCCATAAGACAAAAGAAGAAAGAGGAAAGACAGAGGGAGGATGAAAGAGATAGAGAGAGGATATAATCGAGAGGAAGAGAGGGATGGAGCACATCTGGTTTTAGTATGTTTTGATGTTCACAATTTGCTTGGTAACATAGAATTGATTACTCTGCAATGAGTGCACGATTTTAAGGAAGTTTGGAAGAACATCAATAGTCCATTTCTCCCCATTAATGTTAAATCTGCATGGTATAAAGTAGTGCACGATATTGTGCCTTCGAAACAAATATTACATGACATTCATCTTTCACCGGACAATTTGTAGGAACTAGGAACTAGGAACTGTGATTCAATAATACATAGATTCACAAAATGCAATAGGATTCTACCAATATTATTGCAGCTACAGGTTTACCTAAGGCACTTTGATAAACAGAATTATAATTGGTATACACCAAAATCATTAATGTGTCCAGTTTTCAAAATAACAAATCCATAAACTCGTAAATAATGCAGCCTACACCTCTCATGGCTTGTAGGCTTATTATGTTTTTCATTTATTCTCACATGGATGATATCTCTGTGAGGGAATACATATTTCTTACAGAAATGGACGAAAAATTACCAGAACTCTAATGTTAATGAGATGGATTCTGGAAATAAACACGTGGAAAGAAAGAAAGAAAGAGAACACAAGGCACTTTAAGACTTGAAAGAAGAAAAGGGTTCAAACGGGAAAGTTTATTCATTGTATGTACGAGGGTCGTCCAGTAAGTAAAGCACGATTTGGCATAACTAAATAATAACGAAAGATATCAACACAAAACTTTATTTCCAAAGATTCAGTACCTTACTCTATTTCTAAACGTAATCGCCATTGCTGTCATTGGTGTAATGTGGTAGGCCTACCACTTTTTCAATGGCGATGTTATACTTTTCTACCGCCAAAGACCTGAGCCAGGATGTCGTTGCCGCTTTGAAGCCTTCATCGGTTGGGAAATTTTTTCCACTCCAAAAAGTATTTTAGATTCGGAAATACATGTAGGCAAGGTGTCCAAAGTGAAACATATCAACATTTGCTTTCAGCTCATCCGTAACGAGTGATGGCTCCCATTCCGGTCTTCTTCGTGCACACTAATTCTTCCTTGATTAAACATTATGCACCATTTCCTCACTGAAGACTCATTTATTGCATTATCACCATACACTTGCGTTATTTGCCTATAAATTTAGATTGGCCGAACATTTTGTGCATTCAAAAAACGAATCACACTACGCAATTCACATTTGACAGGATTTCTAATTGGCGCCATCATTTCAATACGTTTTAGAACAGACAGGCGTGATCTCACAGCAATGAAACTCAACTCACACTTAGGTGGGTAAGGAGCTAATCGGCGCGCATGCGATCGTGGAGGTGGGGGACCGGCGCGGAGCGTAATGCGCAATCGTTCTTTACTTTCTGGACGACCTCGTAACTACATTTTATTCATTCTCAAAACTTGTAAATAATTCCTATTAATAATTTTTAATGATCTACGATTTGTTCAGCTTATTGTATCCAAGCTGCTCGCCTTCTTAAGAAAAATTATAGCACTGATTTTCCATCTTACCAATGGTCTCCCACAGGAGTAGGCTGCTCACCTAACTGGGATCTTGTCTCTCTTAACCAAACCAGCCATCTTCAGTACGCGGATCTAAGGAGTCGGCTTTACCTGCTCCACTCCAATTAGTATCTACCACAAGGAAAACTGAGCAGCAGGCCGGTTAGTAGTAATGGTTAGTAATGGCAGTTCATGTAACAGCACGGGAGTAATTTTGGCGATACAAATTACCCGACAGGACTGAACTCACCCGCCGCTGCGCTGAGGGAGGGTATAAACGACATTTTCCCTTTTGTTCGTTCGTCTTTCCGTTGCTCCCATCACGCATATGTACTGAGCAGGCAATCTCTAATCCTGTTCAGTACTAGACATTAGCTGAACTAAACAATGGGCTGATGAAAAACGAAAAAGTTGATTCCCAAATTTTTTTTCAATTCCTTATCTTGCTTGAGACCAAAAACCTTTCTCAAACTTGACCTCGAATTCCTGTTCCTAATTTTTTTTCTCTTGTATTAAGAGGTTTGCATTTCAAATAGGAATAGTCTGCAGTTTTATTTTATTTCCATGTGGGCTATGTACTATGTAATCACCAGGCTTTAAAACTTAGTGCCCGAACACACAGAGGGAGTTGATTCCGGTTACCAACAACCTGAGTATAGGGGGTGGGGTTGATTGCGTATGCTGATAAGACAGTCATTGATAGTAGTACTGAGAAGTGAATGCGCTTGTGGTACGGTGCCTCTCAAATTGGTCAACAGTGTACCTTGTCATTGTGCGTGTTTAAATTTATAATACGTGTTCGGCATGCCGAAAGTAAAGTGTTCTAAAACGCAAACATATATTGAAACATTTGGGACTATTATACACAAACAGGTGAAAGTATCGTTTTGCATGCTTGTAATGTGAGTTTAGATGATGAGAAGTTATTTTGTGGTCTTCCTATATCTGTATTTCGGTTTGTTTACTATCACGTGAACTAGCATATGGTAGCTAGGGCATACGCCGAGCAAAGTCTATACAGTACGGTTGCTGTTAACATATTCGATCGGGCACTAAGTTTTAAAGCCTGGTAATCACCTAACAATAACAATATAACCATTGCCAACTTTATTCAAAATAACATTATTTCCAACATTTATAAAAAAAATCAATCTGATCCGTTCGGTTGGTATGATCCGTACACCTGCATTTGGGTCCCCCCAATAATGTTTCGTCATAGTGAGTTGTAAAAAAATTAAACTCACATTGCTGAGATTTTCAGCTCGGATTAATTCATTATAGAAGGAGATTATTTTGTACCGGGAGGCAAGAGCGATCTATAGAGCACATGCTCATAATAATTTTCCACAACAGTATTGCAAGAAAGGAATATTCACAATTATCCAGTCCTTTTTTCCCCTTCAATTTACTGTATAGTCCAATTAATGAACATGTAGGAAAAATTATTGCTGTTACAGCTTTCAAAAGAAATTTCTTGCCCATATATATTTATATATATATATATATATATATATATATATTTAAATTTCTTGTTGAAAATCAAGTCTTCCTAAAATATCGACACAAACAGTGTCTCTTGATATTTCGTATTTTTATGTTTAGTTTTTCATCAGTTAATATGGTGCCCTCGTATCCATAACAATGACCGTTGTAAAGAAAAACCTTTCTGTGAAAAACTAATTATCACAACCAGGCGATCGAGCTTGCAGAAAAGCGCTAGTATCTCTTCTCGTCCTCCAACAGCAGTATCCTCGATGCAACTTGCAAGCCCATACTAAAAATGGTCCATCGCTCTCAATTGCGGCTTTGATGAGCCAATGTTTCAGCTAGTTCGGTCCTCTATTGCTAAGTTGATCGTCATTGCAGCCTTTGAAGCCTGAGAGAGGGCAGCAGTGTCGACCGGGACGGTCAAACCATTGTTTATCGCTGCTAGGGACTAGCCTAGTCAACCAACCAGCTCCGTTTCGTTAAAACCCTACCATTTCCATGAGGGGAGGGGAGCACAAGAGTCGCTAGCTGCTTTATCTCAGCTATGGTATCGATCCACTTGTGCCTGCAACGCACGTCATGACAATTTCGTCACAGCCCAAGGCTTTCGGGTCATACCAACCGAACATAGCCGAAGCAATTCCACGCTGGCGTTGTTACCCGACCCACAATGTGAATTCCGATGACTCACGAACATACCCGACCGTTTCAAGAACATTTTGTAGGAACGAAACAAACAAGCCAAGGAAATGGTTTTGCCCTGGCCGTGCCGAGCCGGCAAAGCTATTCTATGCTGTGTGGGGCAATCTACAACGAGCGAAGCAAAATTCAAGTTGCACGGAATAGACCTGATGTGAGTTCGGGTAAAGCTGGGTTGAAACCGTGCCGTGCCGAGTGGAGCCTAACGGACCGGTCCGGAGTTTGTGAGTCCGTACGGGGAACGAGGGGAGCGCGGCGTGGGAGCGAGGAGGCGAAGCGAGTGGCTGATGCCTGAACTGAACTCAGTAAGGCGACTGCATGGCGCTTGGAGAACACGGCTTTGTGATTGTGATATGGTGCAGCCGGCTATAACAGGCGGCTATGGCTTCTGGCTGACTTGAACAACAATGTGGTGTGACATTCAGGTAAGAATATATTTCTCAATTTATTACTGCATGAAATAACAGTTTCACGAGCAAAATACGTAATCTCATTGTTGTGAGAGGTATAATGTTTTCCTGGTTGTCAAGACATTCTCTGTACACAAATTGTAAAAAAAAAAAAAAAAAAAAAGTTGACTGGAGAACCATGTTTTTCCTCCCCGAAAACCCCATTTTTATGAAGCTTTTTTTGCTGTGTTTTTATAGCTAGTTAGAGATTTGAGGAAGAAGCTATATAACAATAAAAAAAAAGAAAAATGTAATTATTGCTTGTGGTACTGTTGTCAAAAATTTATATTTAACAATTGCATGTACAGTGGATGTTAAGAGTTTCCTGTAATGGATGTTAAGTCTTATATTTCATACATCATTTATAGATATTAGACTCGACGGTATTGATCCAATTTCGGAGCTTTTTAGATGTCCGGAGTGTGTGTTTTCGATCCCCTAAACACCCGGTTTAAAATCACAGTGAACCGCACGTTGCATTAAGTTGTCATTTTTCTTGGTCACATGTATCTGGGGGGGAGTGACGGAATTGCAGTTCCGTAGTGTCCGCATGTGTTTCATCGTTTTGAATTTGAGCGGGTCTTCAGAGAAGCGGAAGGAGGAGGGGGAGAGAGGAATGCACATCCTTTCCCCTCTTCCTTGCCTACTTGCTTTGCTTGCCGCTTCTGACTACTGCCCTCGGGATAGGGAAGGGGGGAATTGTTATCATCTATTCCCTCCCCCCTCAACCACGATCTCCCGAAACCTGGCAAGTCACATCCAAACTTCTACTCGATCGCGCCACCTATTACTACCGTGGTTGGCATGGAAACGCGTGGAAAGTTGTATTCCTACCTTAGCAACCCCCTCCCCTAAAAAATGTGAATGACAGACTATTTAAAGTTTCAAAATTTAAAATTTTAATTTAAAAAATTGTTACCGACTTATCTGCTTGCAAAAGCGGTTATGACTGCTTAAATTATTTTACTAGTTTCTATGTATCTCCTTTCGCTTTTAGGAAATGATAATTATGAAAAGGGGTCTTTTGCAACATTCGTGTATCTTTGTTCGATGTTTTTGGAAATGCAATGTTTCGTCCCGTAATTCTGTGGTCAAACTTGAAAAAGTTCCAAATATTTTGTTCAGAATGAATCAATTTATTTAACCCCTATTGATGACAGGCTATAATACAATATCAGAACAAAATTATTTGTTTATAGTTGATCATTTTATAGTATAAATTAGCTTTCTGCAATACTACATATTGGTATTTATTAATTACCGTAAAGTTTATATTGGAACATGAGATTATTCTAAATTGTGAATTTACATTTTCGGTTTGGAGGGAAGATAGCTATTATGCTTCTTTTCTGAGATCGTAGAGCCTAGAAATTTCAGGCATCCGTGACGTCTTAAGCATGTACTATTTAGATGCATACAGGATGTTATGTAGCAGTTTAATTATTATTGTAAGGAATCATAGCCTTCAACGGGGGTGCTGTAATCTATAGTTACGTTATTATGATTCATGATAGGCTATACTATTTCTCAATACTTGCATTTTAGCTCGTTATGGGAGGATAATATAACTCCTAGGTTAGAATTGTTGATACTGTTTAATGGAAAATTAATTTTGAAAATGCATAGTATATTTCATAATATAGCCTACCTATTAAATTACCGGTACCCGTATGTGTTCTGTAAACTTTTTCTAAATAATGCGGACCTTAAATTATAGGCTATAATAGGTTGTGTTTGCCTATTTTTATGATTACACAAGTATGCCTAAGATTGCAATCCGGTTTTAGTTTGTCAGTCAAAGGAGAAAATAACTATTTAAAGATGTAGGCCTATGACCAGAATATAGCTTCCTTTTATGTTTTGACCAATTCATTTTCGATCTATAACTTGAGGCTTTCCCAGTGTTGAGAATTGGGAATGGCTTCTCAGACTTCCAAACGGATGTGTAGGAAAATTGATTGTGAGCTTTCGGTAGTTTGGTCCGCTGCCATCTTCGGGGAGAAGCCAGCTACCGAAAAGTAGGAATCAGTCCTCTTACTCACCCGGTTAGAGAAACCACTGTCCAATTTATTTTTGCTGAAACTAGTTTGTGAAATCATTTTGCCGTAAGCTACAATATAATAGACTCTAATCTTTTCTTATTCTATATAATATGCTGTATATGTAGTCAGTTATAAATCACAATTGATCCTAAAAATTGAATGTGCTTTATTTCTTCGATTTAAGTCGTTTTCACAAAGGGATAACATAGTTTTCTTTTACTCAATTTGGTGGTATCGAGTTAGGTTTAATTCTTGAAAGCTTTCATTCCCTTCCAGTGGCGGGAAGACTCTATAGCAGATATTACTTGCCCTTTCATAGTAATTTTATTTTTAGAGCGTCAAACAACTGAAGGATAAATTATTTTAAAATGATAAACTATCTAATACTATTCACCATAGACTTTATGTGATGGATGACAGCTACTAGGCCTACTGTTGCATAAGCAGGTGAACTACTGTTCTGACAAGTAATGAATAATTCACTTTGAACTTTTTAATTGTCACTATTTTACAACTAAGGCAAGAACAGCGCAGATGGTCTGCGGGGGCATTATCGCCTCCTTTAAAAAATGCATTTCTTATTTAACGGAATTTTTTTATATGCGTATGTGACCCCTGAATCCAGCATAGTGATTTTAATACGAGAGGGTAATAATTTTATATCCATTCCGAAACAGCAGATGATAGTTATAATTTCGTGGCTACTAATTCCGACAGAAAAATATTTGGATAGGCTATTAATAAAATTTTAAAAAGTAGGCCTTCAGTATTAAAATGCCGAGTATTTAAATCATCGCTTTGGATATTGACCGAGTATTAATTTGTTTTTAACATGAAATTTACGTTAACGGCCACAGAATTACCATCAGGTTTATTAAGAAAGATATTACCGATAAACAAAATATTAATATCAACCGGACAGTGCCATTAGTAAACTGAAGTACAGTAATTGACTGCCTGACATAGTTTAAAACTCCTTCTTGTCGAATTTTGATGTTAGGCGTAAAGGGATGGTAACTGCAGTGCCTCTTTTAAAACTTTCAGGCTTCGGCAGAAAGGACTACGAATTGAAAGTTAAACAAAACAATGGTCCAATGCAATGGTGGCTAACCTGAAGGAATTCAGAAAATATCAGTTAAATCACTATGCCATTTTGCGAGCCGGCATTCCGTTTCATTCCACTTAAGTAAGATGACATATCAGGCAGTACAATGCAAAACAAACTATTTAAAAACGTTCAGAAATACAAAGATCTAGATTTGAAGTTGATCCTACGTTGTTTCAAAAGTAGCTTATTAGATGTGCCCATAGGCGTAACCAGGCCGACCATATGGGGGGGGGGTTATAACGTCCGGGGGGTATGGAATACCCCCCAGGAAGAGGGGGGTCCGGGGGTCCTCCCCCGGAAAATTGAAAATTAGGACGCAAAATAACGAGTTTTAAGCTTCCGGGGGTCCTCCCCCAGTAAATTTTAAAAATTAAGACGAAAAATAACGAGTTTTAAGCTTCCGGGGTTCTCCCCCGGAAAATTTAAAGAATTAATACAAAAATAACGAGTTTTAAGCTTCCGGGGGTCCGGAAAATTTTAAAAATTAAGACGCAAAATAACGAGTTTTAAGCTTCCCACGCTTTATACTTGTATTAAGTAATTTATGGGCAGACTTAAAAAATTATACAATTTTCCTTTTTTTAATCAATGGGGTTTTAAACCCCCCCCCTCGGTACGCCTATGCATGTGCCTTCTATCGAATGCTCGCTACTAACTGTCTAATCGATTCTGTCTTGAATATTTTCTCGCAGTACGTCAATGACAGCAAGTCGTTTACCTCAGCTCATTCATTAACCAGGTAATGCTTATATCCACGTGGTATAAAGTTTTATTCGCCCACGATCACTACACTGTATAACTATCATATTATTGGTTACATGTTTTGACACTTCGATTGTTGTGTTTTCAAAAAATCTATTCAATATTAAACAAGTCATGTTTGCTTGCTTCAGTAGTTTAGAACATAAAGCTCTAGAATGCACGGTATTTTGTTCTTTATCGAGTTTTACATCTATATTTAAACTCCGTTTACATTTTGCGCGAAACGTGAAATTTTACCTAATTTCACTTTTCCCGATGTCCAAAGTAATTAGGATGAATGATCACATTATGGCTGTAATCTTTTAAAATGTTTCGAAATAATAAGCACAGTAGGCTACAATAATAAATTGTGGGGAATATGGTCTACCGAACACTTGGTTTTTTATATTTCTGGTCCTTACAGTATATGTAAGCAGTGATGGGGCTAGCATGATGTAGGCTACTGGTAATATACGATTATATTATTAAAAAAACAGTATTATTTTCGCGCATTAACCCTGCTGTTTGTGGTGTTACTTCAATTAAGACATCAACTGAGGACCGTTTTGACAAAACTCAACATGTGTAAGAACATAAATTGTTCAAGAGAAGGTTTCTTTAGTTTTTATTAACATATAGAGGCATTGCATATTGAGGCTTCAGAATGTACTGGTTATGTTGACTTTTCTTATGTTCTTTTTTCACCATCTTAAAGATCTCATTTCAAAGCACCTAAAACCATTAAAAAACGAATTTGGCAAAAAATGGAGATATTGAGTTTTGTAAAAACGGTCCTCAATTCAGAACACTGTAATAGCAAATGTTAATTTCGAAAAAGACTTTACTGTCGCCGTTGTGGCGAAATTGTATGCCTTTTACATTCTTGAAAATCTACAAACATAGGACTATAGCATTTACGGATCCAACCTATGAACTTGTAAAGGAAAGCCAGTTAGTGCCCTCTTGATTGTTGTACTCGAGCTTAAGAAACATGATCAACCAGGCAGGCGAATTTACTATAACAAGACTAAGATGTTATTATATCATCTCTTTTGCTTGTTAATTAGTATTTTTAATAGGAAAAAAGTGCTTGTTTGAAATAAAGCTTTGTACGAAATATTTTTACATTAGAATTTATTAACCAATCATTTAGTCAAGGCAAAACAATATTTAGAACGTAGAACGAGAAATTCCGCTGATAAAATGAATAGGATACGAGTTTCTCCAAAAAATAATATTTTTGACACTTCCGTTCCAAATAGTATAAATGAAATATCCGGCAAAACGTAATCTGTGTAGCTAACCGAGTAAAATCTAATTTTTCATGCTTTCAGCAGTCAGCCTATCATCTCCAATGTCAAGATACGTCATCCACTGATGATATATTTAATGCGTATCACAAGAAGGATACTTCAAATTTGTCCGTGAATTTTCTGATCTTTCAAAATTGCACTAAGGGAAATTAAAATATTAGCTAAAAATAAACCCCACTCAAGGCGATGCCTCCATTATTCAGTCCTGTTAATAAGAGAAGTGCTGTTGAATTTAGTCTTCTCTAGTAACGTAGAAACATTCCGTAAATTCCTGAAAAGACAATCTATCGATTTCGTAAGAAAAGAGTGTTTACGGTATAACACAGCTGTAGTAATTGGAGAGAGGCTGAATGAAGGGAGGAAAATTGGGGACCACCTGTAGAAGCAGATGTAGCAGTTACAAAGACAACAAAGGAATTAAAACGCCTGCTCTGTAGAAGAGCTAGAAGTTCAATAATGTGACACTATTCCAAATCTAGGAAAACGACAGAACCTGTTGGGTCTGTAATCCATCGAGTGCGTGAAGGGTTGGACGGTGTTCATTTTAAAATATACGTAAAAAAAAAAAAAGTAGCGAACCCTTCCGTGTTTATTTTCTCTCCTTCCAGCCTTCTTACAGGTGGTAGCTACCCACGTGTACATGTGTGTAGAAGGAGAAAAAAATCTAAACAAAGATTTACGCTTCACGTATATAGTAGTTGTAGGAGTATTTTGAGTGTCAATAAACCTGAGACTTAGCGGTTAAAGCAGTCGTTTGTGGTTTAGTTACCTCCATTTTATGACGTATTACTATTTGCGCACGAGGTTGACAAAATTGAGTCTTAAGTCGTAGTGTCTATTACTTAGCGCTTTAAAGAGCCGTATAGACGGCGTGAAGCCATTAAATCGACGTAAACAATCATTAACTGCACAATGAAGTGGTAACATTATGACTTAATTTGCTTATGTTCGTTCTTGGAGTGAATATTTTACACATAAACGAGACCTGTGGTATCGAACTTTCATGGAGAGGTACGTTGCTTTGAACTTAGGAAAACCACGTAAGCAATCTAGGCATACATCATTAAGAAGACGTGGACATGGAGCCTGAGATAATGAGTTCAAGTCTCGTCTATGATGTTCCTATTTTTAACCGTTCCTTATAAGTAATTTGTGTTATCCTGTATTAGATTGATGGGTCGAGACACAAAACTCTAATATCACAGTCAGAATCTAATTCACAGTTTCCGACGTACGCATTCTCGTTTCGTCCTGAGATAGCTCAATTTGTCTACACTGTGCCGAACTTTTAATAGCTAAAAGTTCTTTCAGCAATGTTGTAGCGTGTACAAGGGGCCTTCAATAGGAGAATACGATATATAGACTTTAGGCCTACGTTTCTTTGTATGTTGTCAAATGAAGTCTTAAATAAATGTCGGACTCGAGTGTTAGCCTACTTCAGATGTTTGGGGTTTAACATTTACCCTGCAGTTTTGTGAAAATCTGATACGTTATAGCCTAGTATGTGATAGGTGTGATGTATTGTAAAGACATGGGCGTCTATTAGTTTTGTCGCAAATAGATACCTACCGAATTCCCTTGGCCTCGTGTGGACCAAAATAGTTATCTGCGCAATGCAGAATCAATTGGTTTTTCGTCTTTTTTTTCTCCTTAGATATTAATCCAATACACAATGTAATAGAGTTTATTTGAATATTATCTAATATTTTATGTCTTTTAAAGGCTACTGTTATATTAGGTAGATCCGAACAGGTCTCGGTCCCAATTAGTTCGGACTAGCAAGGTTCTGCTGTTTTCTTTCTTTTCGTAGTTTTCACTATTTTGATTCTAATGTCGTTACTATCTTACTACAGTACTATACCGAGTTCACTTTGAATAACAATACGGGATAATTCAGTATTCTCATGCCTTATTTATTTTTTATTTATTTCTTCTTTAATCTAATCCCTTTGCCTCTAAGTTAGTTTTAGTTCTCACGAAATACCTATTGTATTTTCAAAGGCATTGTATTTACTTTCCGATTCTCGTATATACGCAATATATAGAATAAGACCAAAATCGAAATAACACCGGGAATACATGTTTCACGATACCAAGAAAACTAAATAGGCTAAACATTTTTTGGATTGACCTCTGTCTGTCTGTGGACATCTGGCGCGGGTAAACGGCTACAGGTAAACAGTCCATTGTACACTATTTACTATTCTTTTGGATTATGGACTGAATTTTGTCGGACCCCTAAATATTAAGGGGGCTTTTCATGAAACTTTTTTCAACATTCTGATTTATTTAAAAATGGCTCTAACGATTTTAATAAAAATGTAAATTTCGAAATTTTTATCTAAGACAAATAAAATGAATATATTACATGTTCTGTAAAAAATACGTAAGGGGTAGTTTACTCGCGTAATTTTCAATTTTTCTAGTCTATTTCCATTACTGCAGAAGATACATGAAAATGTAGCACACTAAATTTGTAGAAAAAATTACAATGAACTTTTTTCATACCACGGTTCTTTATAACATTAACAAGTATGGAGATAGAGACAAAATAAACATGACAACTTTGGTAAGATCTCTAATCTGTAAAACCTGGAGGTTGGATATTAATTTTTGAATAGTAGACCTACATACCAGATTTATCGTCAATCTAAAATTTCAGTAAAACATATCTTAATATGTAGTCTTATATGTGAGAAAACTTGTGGAACACTTGCACCGTTTATTTGAAGGCGTTTCAGAGCATGTTAAAATAACAAGAATCCGCACAAATTTGCTAGATATTTTAAAATTGAATCATCAGGGTGTCCACTGGTCGGGAAAAGGCCGGGAATTTCGTATGGTCGGGAAAATCCGGGAAAAGTCAATGAATTTGTTAAAATATCCGGGAAAATTCGAAAAATTGCAAAGTGTGATCAAAAAGACTTATAGACAATAATAGGCCTATATGAAAGTATATTTAATTAATTTTATTGTTCCTAATTTTTGTATCTGTTATAGCCTAAGTAATTATTGTTTGCAATTACTTTTGTTACTAAAAGTTTGTCTTATTTAAAGTATGTATCATCCTATAATTTTTCTCACACAGTTATTAGAAAGTGCTTCATATTTTGGTCGGGAATTTCTGAAATGATCAATGAAAATCAGGGAATAAGCCGGGGATTTCTTCAGCATTACTTGGTGGACACCCTGATCATATATATACCAAAAATGAAACGTTGCATTTGTCTGGCTTTCTAAAGTATTATTAGGTAAATGTGAACTAATATGAATATTAGGATTTAATTAATTCGGAAATTATAATCAAACTGGTATGTGTTAAGAGTTTCTTGGCTTGATCAGGTTCTATCGGAGTATGGGAACCCTAAACCCAACACTCAGCACAAGAATTAGTTGTAAATGGTTTACACGTGCGAAGACTTTGTCTTGAATTGCCTGCCTCAACAATCTATTTGTTAACCCCCTCTCTGTCTTGTAAGAGAGATGAGGATGGACTTGTGCCTAAGCATGTAAATGCTTGGATAATATAAACCCCACGCTGCACCCATTGACGGGCTCGTTTCGCCCGTGGCAGAAGTCTCTAATGAGCGTGCACGCGGAACAATCAAGCTATCAGTTACAATAGGCCATCTTCCGAATCCAATCATAACGACTAGATGAATGAATGGAAGCATCAAGTGGTATGCTGCTACTGCTACACTGCTAAAAAGTGACGAACAGGCAGCCTTCATATCTGTCACGACTGTCAAACAAGTCAAGACGTCGCCTCACGCCTCTCAACAAATATTTCATCATTTTGCGCTTTGCTGGTCGAGGTGTCATAATTTGCGAAGTGCTAGCAATTGAATAGGACCGAAATTGAAGCGAGGCAGTTAAGTTTTTAATTTTTTCTCGAGTTTTTTTATTGTTATTTAATTTTATTGAACGCATGATTGGCACAGCGTTAAATTTTCATCAATCGACTTGTTAGTAGATAGGTAAGTTTATTTCATCCTTCAGTATATACAAAAGCCTACAGGAAATTTTCGATTACAATACTGCTTTGCCGCAGTCCCCCCCTTTTTGTAATAATTTTAGGCTATATTTTACGGTACAATTTCTTAAACAAAAAAACAAACAACGTATAATACATAAAAAGAGGAAAGTTTAGTTGATGTTTAAAATTTATTTCATTAACTTGGAAAAGACAGTCTAATAGAAAATAAAATCGCAATGATAATACTCATCTAATGCATTAACAAGAAGAAAACAAAAAAAGAATGTTACTGTCTCAGCCATGCCTTTTTTATTATAAATAACAATTTCCTCATTTTGTTACTAAACCCTCATTGTTTTACATAATTTAACATAATTACATTTATGACTTGTAAGTATGATTAAAATATTAACTACTACGAGGTATTCGGGTTCAGGCCAGGATAATTTTTTGGGCTTTAGAAAAATAAGACGTTACATAATTGTTATACCGATAATAAAAAATAAAAATTTAAACCAGTCAGTTCAAATTTTAATTTTCCCTAATAACTTACTTCGAATATAAAACTCAATTTTATTGAACCCTCGTTCATGTATTCTAAAGTCAAACCTATCGAATCTTCTCCAGCAGTCGATTGCCATTACCGGTACATACGATGCCAATGATAAATCGGTAAGTTGCGATATCGTGCAATGAATTCAGTTCGGCTATATACTACCGATGCAGTTTGTAGGACATTGCGCTACAAACCGAAAAGTTTCGAGTTCGATCCCGAGGAGTTAGTTCGGATCTTTCAGTCTTACCACTGTCACACCTTGAACGTCTTAACCTATTGCATAAAATTAATAGGCTACCAAGAGCATGTATCCATTTGATATATTGCATTTAACTGTAGTATAATAAATTATTAGCTTTTTATGGTGAATAATTACTATCCTACTTAAGTCTTCTCAAAATTTAGTCTTATAATGTTTTGTCTTAAACATTTTAAAACGTTATTCATTGTTATAAAGAAGTGTTAGCGAACAACAAGCATTGTTTTATCTTACCATAAAAGAACCAATCCAAAGACAGCCTTCAGCGACATGTGTGTGGTGTGCGTAGCTTCCTTCTAACCGCTATCGCAAGTTGAGCAACATTGGGAAAACTCATGATTGTCACTGCGTTGTGTGAATTTCCTTGGATCACTAAGCTAAAGCTACCCTACATATCGGCCACCTCGGTCAGTAGTCACTACTCATTACTTAGTACTCAGTAATCTTACTGGGGTAGTTATATGGACATCGCAGAAGATCGAGTTTATAATCATTGCAGATTTATAGTTCAGAGGCATTATTCCTCCAAGTAGTTAATTCATTGGCCATTCAATGATCAGGTGCCTAGGTGTTAGATTCTCACCGCGAAGAACCAGTGATCGATCCATGTGGGATTTATGGATAGTGATTTTTTATTAGTATTTTATTGCTTCTGCATCTCGTCATTTCTCCGTTACCCTATATTTTTTTAATAATAATATCATCCGCATCTGAGGTATAAGATAGACCTGACTGTAACTGGTTTCGGCAACTGTACTTTATACTGTGCAATCATTGAATGGGTCCAAAGACGTTTCTGAAGCGATTTAGATCCATGTAAAGGTAAAGTCAGACTGAAAACTTCAATGCCATAGCCGAAGATCTGTAGTTGGAATTCCGGCCATGACATTGAATTTTTCAGTCTGACTGTCCCTTTGCCCACACACAGAAAGTGTGAAAGAATTGTCATTCCACTGATTTAAACCTAATTTACAAGAGTATTCGGCGAATTAGAAATTACAGAATCCATTTTCAGAAATTTAGATTAGTAAGATTACAATATCCAACATTTTATTTAGTGTGTATTACAGGTAATAGTTTTTTTATTATTCGAACGCAATAAAAATTTGATTCATTTGAATAATAAAACTTGAAGTGATGTTGTATTTTCTAGCATTCAAAAATCTACCGGTCCAGATATGAAAAATGAAATGCGCTTGTGATCTCAGAAGTGTTGATTTCGTATCTAGTATTACTAGAATATAGCAGCTATAATTCTGAAGGGTGGGATCCAGCTGTTCCGGGCCTATTTTGGACATTAAAGTCCAAGTATTTATCGTATTTATTTTCGAATAATCATAGTTTTGTTCCCAAAAAGCTAAATATATAAATCCCCTTTATTCAAAGATATCAGGATAGCAAAATTACCAATGGCGTAGAGAATTCTGGACGAGATGTTATGAATTAGTATAATAGTATAATAACGATGATAGGGTACGTTGAAAATTAAAGGCCTTTCCTCCCGCAGATCTTGTAACACATAACTTACCGCGTGCAGCTTCCATAACAAACAATTTATTATATGCTAAATAGTCAGCTGTGCCGGCAGCATCCAGAGATAATAAATCTCGTGAAGAACCACCTGCAAAGTCACATGGAATCATTAGATATGAATGGCAGACACTGTCAGCGAGGTATATGGGAGTAAAGTATCTCCACGTGGTCTGCAGCATGGAGAGGGGAGGAAAAAAAAGCAATTTAAACTAGCCGGACAGCGAAGGCATGTCACAGGCCTGCGTGTTCTCAAATGACAGTGATGGTACGTGAAACCGATCATTTAGAACTCACAACATCGACTGCCGACTCTGGGTTTTAGCAAGAGAGGGAGGAGGAGGAGAGGGGAAGAACTAGAAGAAAACCAGAGCTTGCGTGCTTTTATAAAACTAAAATGTGTTCACTTGTAGCTGTGGTGTGACCATTCAATGTTTACCTCAACCTTTGTTACGTTTTACACGGTACTTTAATTGATGTATTGACGCTAGGAGGGAGTTAGCCGATTGTGGTGGGGTTAGAGGCAATTAGAAGATAACCCACACACGGCTGCTGCCTGCCACGTGGTCTTTCTGTTTATTTTCTTTTTTACCCACTTCGCAATGCCATTAAAGTGTTTTATGTGTCCCTTTTGTTATTGTTTGCTGGTAGCTTATTTCACTGAGCCACTCTGTTAGCCTGGCTTATCAAGAAACAAAATTCTCTAATTCCACAGGATTATTTGTAGTTTTCACCTACATTTATATCACTTGGACCTTCGATTACCTAATACTGTATTTGATTCATTTTGACTACAATACTACTGAAATATTGTGAGTCTTATACAACACTTTTTTATTCTGTGAAGTATGAAATTAATCTGTTTACGTTAACCTATACTGACATTAATGTAGTTGATTTGTGTTAAGCTTGTGGAATCGTCCTCAGTTAAAATCCTTTTTGAAGACATTTAATGCCCTTCGAGTACAACTGATCAACGAAATTAATATAGGTACAATATTGTAAGACCTAGAATATTAAAATTCCTAGAATACTAAAATTATTTTCAATTTATTCTTCAATGAGAGAAAACGTATTTCGACTTTTAAAATTTATTTATTTATTTATTATTTATTTATATTCAACTCTTGATTTAAAAATGCGATTAGCCTACTTCTTCGCCGGTTACAAAGTTACAAGTAAATCCGAATTGATAATACTTCAGAAGAATATAGGCTATCTTGGAAAATAAGAGGTTGTAGGCGATAGTTGACTGAAATTTATTACGAGCCTAAAATTTCATAAATTCTTGTACATGTTTAGGTTATGATCGCACGATTTTATTATTGTTCTTAATATTTATCAGCGGCTCTATAGAACTCGCATCATATAGCTGTGTATTGTTCCTACAACATACTGTTGCTCTCTAATGCATTTCGTTAAAATAAATAAAATAGAATTTCAGTATTAGTTTAGTAAGTATTTTGTAATGCTCAAGGAGATTTTATGTGAAGTCGCTGTTTTGCATTAAGCATATTTCTTAACAAAATTGGTTTCTTGTTGAAGTGGTCTCTAATCCATTGTATTTTCTCATCTTCAGGTCCACCTCCTTTCCCTTATTTTCCTGTTATATGTATGCTTTCTTTAATTATCTAACCTCATTTTCTATGTTCTTTGTAGAATCTGTGAGCAATTTGCAATATTTGGACTATTATTATTATTATTATTATTATTATTATTATTATTAAACTATGTAACTTAGATCATTTATCAGTTGTTAAAAAACCAACAGTAAATTCAACTTCCTACTTCCAACTTAAGCCTATGTCATAAAAATAGGCAATTTAATTTTCAGTTTTTTAAATACATGTGCTTTGACTAAACCAATAAATAAATTAAATTAAAATTAGAAAACATCAAACGTAAAATTAGCTTCCCTTATGAAATTAAGATTCTTTTAGTGATTTCCTTATTTTATGCACTGAAGTTGTTATATTTAATCTACAGTGCATCTGATCGTACCAGTGATTGGAGACCAAAAAAGCTCCACACCAAAGTGGATACACTATTAGGAACTCTGTCTTTCAACGGCACGGACGTTGAAGACGAGTCAAAGTAATTGGTGAGTTGATTTTCTTTATATAATTTTACTGTAATAGCCTATATATGCACGCAAATAAAATTGACTGAAGCATCCATTCGAAATTTCTCACAATATTATTACATAGCAATAACAAAATTTTCTTTCGTATATAATAAGAATTTAATTTCCATTTTCTTTCGTATTTTTTACAAATTTCAGTGCAACGCTATATACCAAATGTAATTAAAATATATTTTCCTGTAATCAATAATTCTAACATAGTTTATATATTATTTTTCAGTTATTGCTCTTCATATTTACCTTTTTATGCAAACATGTAATTTTAGTGTCTTGTAGTTAGCTTTAATAGTATTGAATTAGTATGATTTCACTGGTTTTAACAGACGGTTTACGGAATTTTAGCTCCTTTACAATGTGAAAAAATCTTGCTAATGTAATTATAGTACTTATTTTTCACTAGGAAAGTTCTTATGATCTGCTGTATGATAGGTCCGTTTTCCTCTCCTGAAGTTAATTTTGCACATACAAGGTATAAAAAAAGGTTTTTAAAATATGTTTAACAACTTCTAAACAAGTGTCAGTAATTTTTAAACTTTATTCACGCTGAATTTTAATTAACTTGGAAGTTAAAAATCCTTTCACTGTACTTTACAAGTAACACAAACGTAACAAGCAATGTGGTTTAATAAGAAGAACGGAGTCGTCGAGTCATTTTCAAAGTCAGATATATTAAACTTAGTATTATTCTTGAACTGTCCAAAAAATTATAGCTGTTCACGTGGTATTTACAGAATAAAGATGTGTTCCTTCACATTTACGTAGTTTTCTGCGCTCCGAGAAGTTTACCCCTAGTGTAGCAGGCAACCAGCCAAGCACAAGCAGGTAGAGTTGCAACGTTGCCAAGTATGAGGACGGCGGCTCCAGCTTGCTGGCTGCCATGGTGCCCGTGCTATAGTTAGCCGTCAACCCAACCAAGCTGACTAGAGGAGCGAGCTCAGCAGTAAACTGTAAAGTGGCGCTGGATTCCAGATGAAATGCGCTCGAAAAAGAAATGAGCATAAGCAGTTTTTTTCATTTAATTAAAATTATTTCCTTTGGAAATATTATTTAAAATAATAATTACCGGTTTACTACATTCAATCGTATTCATTGCGATATTTAGCACACGATCGATTCTGATTCAGATTTGCGTAACAGGATAATAAATTACACGCAGAGAAAAAACATGATATATTATGTAAGAAATTGAATTGAATAATTCAAGTGTAAAGAGCTTTGTAAATGTAAAGATTAAAGAGCTTTGGAAGACTATGTACTAAGAGCAAATGTTTTTCAAATCCCATAATTGATATGGAAGCGAGTTTATCATTACTGATAATGAAGTCTTTGGGAGTATATTCCTTCTAGTGGCCCTGGAGTAAACTCAGCCTCGAACAGAAACTGGTACTTTAAAGTCATGGGGGATAAACTTGGCTGGTGCATTGGGCTGACCACCTTTTATAATCGGTATTTACCATATATTCTTGTCTAAAAATATCGTAGCCTCAACCTCGACGAACCTTAGGGTTTACCCTAGGAGAATCCGCATACCTATAAAAAGTGTTTTGAAATATAATGTGACATTATGACAAAATTTTACAATTTATTTCTAATCTAACTTTTAGGAGTGCCTTTTCCGTGTTTGCCCATGTTCCGTTCTTTGTCCTTGGATACAATCACTACTGTCATAACAGCATGCTACAAACAATTCTAAACCTAACCTCACGTTGTAATAGCAAGTGGGTTAAAACCACGTGGTCGCATCAGTCTGACACCAAGTTCGTATTTCACAGGAAAATTGACAGTCTGTAAGATGCTAGTACATGTTAAGATCATCGCGCTAAAGCGAGCGAAACTCGACCTTATACAAGCAGGGCCATAATCATAACTCATTGCATGTTCATATGGTCGATGTTGACTAGCAGTTTCCATGCTTTGCTTATACAGCGTTTGGAGCAAATATCATCCTTATGTACGAGGGAAACGCTCTCTCTCTCTAACCCAAGGGGAGCCCCAATCCGAGGTTTGCTGGCGAAGAACCAACGTCGGAGCGATAGCAAGAGAAGTGAGGGGAGCAGCGGGGCCGTATACTTTGAATCCATCGCAACCCAGATGATATGTCCGACTTCCACGGAGTCGAGCTCGGACTGAGTTAGAATTCAATGACTTGAGATGTTTTAAAAGACAAGTAAAGCGGCGGAAAGTCGTTTGTCGATCAGCTGAGTTAAACTGTCGCATAGAGGCGCTGCTTGTCATATGACCACGTGATGGGAGACAAAACAAAAGATACAGCAAGGTAGTTGATCTCTTATCGTAATCAGATGTTCCCTCCCGGATGGATCTGCTTCATTCGTTTCCGGGTCTGAGATACCACGTGTATATTGTCAATTCATATATTTCAGTCCGTTTCAAAATTAGAATCAATTTAAAGTGTATAGTACTTATATACCAAATGAGTTCAGTACATATTGTTTTAAAAAGAAAAGTACAGCGTTCAAGGTGGAGTTTCTAATGATCTTCCCACCCCCTCCCAAAAAAGAGGCCAAAATACAACAACAAAAAACACTACTATATCCTGGTCCTAATTTTCAAAATCTATAATAGAGTGCAAGTCAACATAATATCCTGAGTTTTCCTAACACGGTCTGTAGTTTTGTGCTATCAAGTAACAGGCTATCACATAGGCGTAACGAGGGGGGGTTTTGGGGGTTTGAACCCCCCCCCCCCCCCCATTGACTAAAAAAAAGGAAAATTGTATAATTTTTTTAAGTCTGCCCATAAATTACTTAATGCGTGGGAAGCTTAAAACTCGTTATTTTGAGTCTTAATTTTTAAAATTTTCCGGGGAAGGACCCCCGGAAGCTTAAAACTCGTTATTTTGCATCTTAATTTTTAAAATTTTCCGGGGGAGGACCCCCGGACCCCCCTCTCCCAGGGGGGTATTATAACCCCCCCCCCCATATGGTCGGCCTGGTTACGCCTATGGGCTATCATATACTTTTACTCTCCGTACCATAAGTGCATAGCATTTCAGCATTGATGTCCCCTTAAAAATTAGATTTTTTAAAGAAAAATTTCTCCCTCTCTTTCTCTCTCTGTGTATGTGTGTGTGAGAGAGGGGGAGGGGGACAGAATAGCATAAGCGAGAATACAAAAAAAAACTATGAAATTTCTATTTGGGTTAGATATCTTCTGGAAATGTTACGCGAAGATTGGGTATGGCTTGTCCTTAGGTTTACTACCATATATTATATCTGTGGCAATGTATGTTGCTATTAATAGACATAATACAGAAATCTTAGAGGCCAATGTCGGAAGTTCTCAGCAATAAATGTTACTTCCATAAAGGCTTCAAAGTCAGTTATCTCAAAAACAAGTTTTATGACATTGGTCCTTTTAGAACCAAGCCACAGATATATGCTATATTTTTTTTCTCGAAAACAGCTTTAACAAATTTGTTTAAATTTTGTACTTATGGCGAGCTAAAACCTTTATTTCAAACATTTTTTCGTAAAAATTGTCCGAGGGATAGCCAGCCATCGTTTGCACGAACTGTCAAGCAGTATACTTTTGCGTGAGACCGAAACAATTGAATACCCATTTTCTTCAATTCGATATCTTATTGTTGCATTACCCATGTTTATGGTAGAGAAATTTATGTGAGTGTATTACATCAGATTTTAGTAGCTGAAAAAAGGATGCGGGTAGTAAAAACAAAGATATATCCCAGCATACTTTTCAAGCTCTAGGGCCCATATTGAGCAACGTTTGCTTTTCTTACGATATTTTGTGGTGATTAATAATGAAATGAGATGCTTTATTGTTCGTAAATATGTACAAAACATACATGAAACAGTGTCAATGTTTATAAAATAATACATACTATACAATTAGTGTTACAAAGAAAATAAAATACAGAATATATAATAGCCAATGTCTAATAAGGTCCAGACTCGAAACAAAAATGGTAAATCTGTCACAATATTGTTTATTGATTTTCAGCTGGGTTTTTTATGTCATCTAGTAATAATAATAATAACAATAACAATAATAATAATATTAAACATAACTGGATCTACGTCTCGACGGGATGGGCCCATGTTAACAGATTGATAGGCGAATGGTATTAATTTAGCAGGTAGCCTATGGATGTCTTATCACGTCAAACATGTTGCGTTATTGGAACATGATTGTCCAATATAGTGTGCTATATCAGAAATTACAGCGGCAATCCCTATAGGAATTACGTAGTTGTGCATAACCCTATTCTGTTTTAGGTTTAACAGTCAGCCGAAGAAATAAGATATCTATTACATTCTAATTTAATTTTGTTATTGCATTAACTTATTCCTCATACTTTTTTTAATGTAGTCAATTTTCCTTGATTTGCAGATAGTAAAATAAATTTCTAAAAGAAGTTTCTTTTATTCTCATCTCCGAGCCATTTTATACCACTTAACAAGATACTATGGATAAGTGGAAGAACTGGAAGGGTATTGGACTGTACGCCGAAGAAATATTCGCCCTATGAAATGAATGAAGAACACGCTATCTTTAAAGTTTTATTTGTTCAATAGCCCCATACTTATTCGAACCAGCGCCTGCCTCTACGCAGGACAGCACAGCAGTGTCAAGAGATATATTTTTGAAGGTCTGCTTGTTTCATTCTCTACCACTGAAGATGTGGAATTCAGTTTTCCAATCGTCAGATGCGGGCCCAGATGTAGACGAAAACTAATAGACGTAGAAGTACTATGGGCAGTAAGTAAGTCACCAACAGTCGAGGTTATTATGGAACGTTTAGCTGTGTTTTAATTGGCAAATTGGCAAACAACTTCATTGTGAAATATTGCATTTTAAAATGTTTTGGGAAAAGTTACCCGTTCCATTAGACAAGCAGGGGAACACCGTAGCGTAGTGGTTGAGGCTGCGCTACAAACCGGAAGGTCGCGGGTTCGTTCCCCGATGAGGTCGTTGGAGTTTTTCAATTGGCCTAAACCTTCTGGTGGCACTATGGCCCTGGGATCGACTCAGCCTCTAACAGAAGAGTACCAGGAGCAGTCCTGGGGATAAAGGCGGCCGGTGCGTAAGGCTGACAACCTTACCACCTTCACGTGCCAAATGTCCAAATTCTGGGAGCCAACCTCCTGGAACCCTCTGGGCCTCCATGGCCTGTATAGGGAACACACTACTATATATATATAAATAGACAAGCATTTTTCTAAAATTATTTTCTTCATGTAAGGGTCTGCTATGACATAGTTAAATTAATTTTCGAAACTACATCAGTTGTTTGGGTGCTAAACTGGAGTGTTGAAGTGAAGTGCTAACTGTGGAAATTTTAAAGATGTTGTAGAAACACATTTTTGTAAAAAGCTCAAAATACTTTGACTTAAAAATTTCCTTTGCCCTTTTATTGGAAGCGACATGGTATACCCAATTAAAAATCACAGCACGTACTGAGAACTATCACCAGTAACTCCGGTCAGAATTTTGGTTTTACAAAGTGTGGTCACTTTATTTAGCCGAGGTTCCCGGTTCTGGTAGAGGCACCAGCAAGCTCAGTAATCTGATCGTTAGATTAGGGTACCCGTTTGCCAGAAAATCTGTGTAGGCCTACTAGAGGAGAATATGAATTGGGAAAGTGAAATATGTAATGGTGGCGAGATTAATAAATATACCGAGGAGGTCCAGGCGATATAAAAACGACTTAGTTTGGCTTTTAACTAGGAAAAATTCCTTGTATTCATATTCCATGGCTGAGTGATTAGACTGCTCGCTTTCCACCGTTGAGACCCGGGATCGAATCTCGGTGGATCCATGTGGAATTTGTGGTGGACAAAATGGGGTCGGGGTAGGTTTTCTCGGGATGCTCCTGTTTCCCCTGCCATATATCATTCCACCAGAACTCCATCATACTATGACCATCGGTTGCAATAAAGGAATTTATTTATATTCTAATATTGACGACCAGGACATAATGGAATATAACTCTGGTAGGAATGCCCTAAACAGAAAATGTATAGGGAATATGCCCTAGCACATAAATTACCTACATTTCGGGGGTGAATGACAACGTCCTTTCCAAACTTCTTCCTTTTATTCGTGATAACTGGTTTGGTAAGTAAATAATCCTCTTTGACTGAAAATACAAGTTGTTCATTGTTACAAATGGCATGGATATTCAGCTCAAATCAGCAGTGGTCAATTATGAGATGATGCAGTCTAAAATAAATGGCCTGAAGTGTGTTGTGGTTTACAGTGGATAATTGCCATTCTGTCGCCCTTGAATAGAAGGTTGGAAATGTAGTGGTTTATAAACACCAATTATGTTAAATCCCCTTGTAAAGTTGTAGTAGCCCCTAAACTGACCTTTTCTTGGTATAACCCGATAATTACCTCTCCCCTCCAGCGCTCCCATATATGAAGTAGTAGGTCTATATTCATAAATTTCCATCGTAAATTTTTGCAGTGTTCCATTTTTTGAATGGGTCTGAAGTAATTTGTAATTTGTTGAAGTAGGCCTAATTTCCATCGCAAATTTTTGCAGTGTTCCATTTTTTGAATGGGTCTGAAGTAATTTGTAATTTGTTGAAGTAGGCCTAATTTGTCTAGGATTCTTATTCTCAAATCGAGCTCCAAATCTTATTTTTTCAATTAAGGTTATATCTATTTAAAACTAACTTTTCAACTTATTAAGCCAACATTACACTATCATATTTCTCTGAAAAAAATTTACGGATATTTATTTCACTATTATCATATCAGACTTTATCATACTTTTATGAAAAAATTAACATACTGTTCGAATAATTGTATTATTAGATGAGTTTTTGTTTCTTATTGTTATGAACTCAGGATATAACTTCATACAGGATAAGCATAGCATGTCTTTTATAAGGAAATACTCTGAGTTTTAAAGTTTTTAATTTATTCTATTGTTAAATCATTTATACCGTGACACATATTTGATTTATAATACAATAGTTTTTTAACGTGTTCTTGCTCTTGCAGATAGTGCGACGATCCTATAAATTATTTGTTCAAATTGACTGACATTGAAAGTATTTCTTACACAGTAAAAAGTACAGTAGGTCTATTTTTCGTTCATGATCACTTTGTTTTTGAAGTTACTGGGAATTCCATGTGGAATTTGAAGTGGACAAAGCGTTGTAGGCCTAACGGTTGTCTCCACGCACTCCCGTTAACCGCTGCTCTCTTCCAGTTCCTTCTCTGATTTGATTTCCCATTTCTTCATTTCTTTCGTTTTAGTGTATTTGTGTTTATTTGTTTAAGTATACTTCACAATGTGGATCTTCTGTAGTAGAATCTGAGTGAGAAGGTTTTGAAAAAATGAAATAAAATAAAAATTAATAATAATAATAATAATAATAATAATAATAATAATAATAATAATAATAATAAATACTGTAATATTGCACATGGGAAGAGGAATGGTGTTTGTGTTGTTGATTTTCTCAGGAACAAGATTTAAAAAATAGGCTCATTTTAGGCTTGTGCAAAACTCGCATAAAGATATTTTTGCCTGAATGAAAATGGGCATATTAGTTTTCTGATTAGAAATAGACCGAAGGGTCAAATTTTTACACCTGTTCATTTAAGTATAACAAACAATGCGGAAAACCGGCACTATAATCATATTATTATCAGGTAAATTGTATTTCTTTTCGACCTTCTCAATCGTTTAAACACATGTTATTTTCACGTCCATTAAGTATTCATGTTGATCATTGTGTTTTCGTTTTTCTTTATTTACCTTTTATTTTATTTCATTCTTACATATATATAGTCTATAGGCTATGTCTTGAATTGTTTAAGTATGTTTTTAAGTGGTAGCGATGGCAAGGACATGCCCATTAGCTGGAATACCCACATCTCTGACAACAAAATGTAAATTAATGATATCAAGTCTCGTCTGTTGAGTACTGAGACTTCAGTTATAACCCCTGTGGCATGTTCATGAACAGACAACGTCTGTTGTTATTTGCAACCTATAAATAGCAATTGAGAAAATGCAACTTACATGGAGATCGCTGCTTGATGTTAGCTTAAATAGCGGGAAACGCTGTAACATGTCGTCCCGTATTGCTTCCTAATATGTCGTTCATTAAGTTATCTGATAAAGGCGTCATTAACCTCGAAACAGTACCGAACAGTATGAGGTGTTTTGTTTTGCTTACAATTAGTACTCGCTACTATTCCCATTCATGAACAATCTCGTAAAAGCGGATGAAGGGGTTATATGTTCCTGTTGTACCTAAATTGCTCGTTAATGATATCGGACGTAGTAATCTCAACTTATGAGGTTACAGTAATAATACCGACGAGTTCAGCGATTTGTAAATATGTGTTATCGGAAAGTAGTATCTCCAATATTGCATAACGCCGATCGGCAATAGAGTTATAGCAGGTCTTTCAATGGATATTATCGGTCCACACGTGGGATGACCATGCTGTGAGTTCCTTTTCTGATAAGTTGTATCAATACTAGATATTAGTCGCGTTTGCAGTATTGTGATGGGAGTTGTGTTAGGCTATAAGCCTACGTTTTTACTAAATTGAAAAATCTGTGCTATAGTCTTGTTTGTTATACTGTATATTTAAACATACGGTTAATCACAGTTTGAAAAGAAATCTGACAAAAATTCTAGTTTTGGAACTAGAATTCAGGCTGGAGAGTCGAGTAGCTTACTAATAAAAACTGACAGCCATTTTGAGTAAACAAAGGTGAAATTTTGGAACTTTTATAACTGTGAATGTTTTGCAGGATCGCCAGAATAAAAGCCCGAGCAACTGGCGATTTGTTCTTTGGTTATTGGGTATCCTTTTCAGCTTTCTTCATTTGAGTCAAAAGGCTAATACCGAATATCTGCTTTTTTTATCAAGTTGTAGCTGTGACGAGGAAGTGTTAAAAATTACGTTGTACCGTTGAGCTCAATAAAATAATTGTTATTCGTTAAGATTAAGGTATTACATAATTATTTTATTTTTTATGAGAATGTTAACCTTTTCTAATATTGGATGCCTTCCTGTAATGGGAGAACGTGTTGTGAATGTTTTTATACATAGGTAATAGTAAATCAGCATATTGTTTTTACTCATATCCCATTGAGAGTTTATTGGCATAATCCTGAGTGTCAGACTTTTAAAAGAAAGGGGGAAGGAGGTGAATATTCGAACTGGTAACATTCTGTAAAATATTAAGAGAGGTGAATAACCGAAAAGTTATATTACAATCTTTAGGGAACAGGTGCTTACCTACCCAAATAGTTATATATATATATACACATATATAATCTGCTCGTAAAAATGATATGAAACATTATTGCAGGCATATCGAACTTGCAAATGGTATACAATCATCGTTAGTCATGTGCGGGTTTTAGCGTACACTTACTTCATACGTGTATATATTTTTTTCAAGTCAGTGATTTATAGTAGATGCGACAATACTTTGGTTAATACATTCGTACGCCCAAACAGTGCAATTTCCTCATCTTTTGTATAACTGAAAGTATTGCATTACATGCATGATTTGCCCGTTGTCGCGGACAGCTCTCCATCTCCCTCACGTCATGAGGTTACTACAAGCACCACGTGTGTTATGAATTGCCTTTGACATCTATTTTATTTCATTCGGTTTTTTGAGCACTGCAGGTTATTGTACTAGTGTCGCCACTCTGTGTGCGTTGTGTGAACTTGCGCCACCTAAAGCGTCGATGGAGGAGAGAGGGGAGGTGAAGAGTGGGAGGCAAATGAGGCAAAAAGCTACTCGTTGCCTCGGCAACCATAGTCCCACCAACACATAGACTTAACCCTGCCTCTACCATAGAGGATCGAACGCTAGTCTCTCATGGAAATGTAAAGTTCAAGTTGATTATTACGCTGTTATGTATGATCGAATTATTGATTTATCTTACTGTATTCTATGTAATATTTCAGTTGTATTGATCTGACTCCCTAGCATAATAATGGCCACATCCCACTTTTGGATGGAGAAAATGGTCGATAAGCGACGTCACTGAGAACAGTCAAACAATAATTCATTATGTCTATATTCACTCAAATTCAAAACTTCTTTATTCAAACATTTTTATTGTTTTGGAGACATGAATGATAACAGAATTAATAATTCTGTAAACGAAAATCCATCTCGAATTAACGTAATTCTATACTGTTAAGCTTGACAACTGCACCTGAAACACCAAATGGCAAATATGCTCGTTCAAGTAGGACCAAGTTTCAAAATTACAAAAATCGCGTATAGCCTATTGTGTTCCTATTGTAGGAAAGAGGACACAGACTAAAGACAGGGAACGAGCAGATAAATACATGTAGGAAACTGCTTCTGCGGATCTACCTTATTCATATACAAGATATCTAAGTATCTCAAGCAGACAACCAGGTTAAAGATATTATTTCAACAAGAAATTTATTCTGGACGGGAAGTGTCAAATGCTCAGTAAGTAGAATGTTATAAGTTATTTTCCTGAAGTTGCGAGAGAATTAGACTTTGAGTTTTCCAAGCTTCATTAGTACCCACTTTGTCTGGAACATGATAAATTTGGACACTTTTGAACTGTTCGAATTTAAAAGAGCAAAAGAATTCCATTGTATGTGTGGATATAGTCTGTTGTTGTTATCGTTAGGCTGTCTTTTATTAGGGGCCTATTTATGCAAAGAAAATACTTCGTTTCACATGCCATCAATTGCAAGAATTATAATACCACTGTATTATAACCACTGTTATAACCACTGTGAACCCTTTTCAAAAGAGCTAATGGTATAAAAGTTTGACGTTGTAATCACATATTCAGTCATGTTGCTAGTATGTTTTTGTGATATGTAAGACCTATGGCCAAGGACATATTTAAGGGGGTCTGGTCCCCAAAATTAGATTTTTAAAGCAATAGTTAGATAAAAAATCATTGTTTTATTGTTTTGTGTCACTCAGGAAGAGAAGATGTTAGTCAGTTTAGGACCCTCCAGAAACTAAATTCTAAATATGTGCTTGCCTATGGACCTTAATGTACTTTTTGCAAAACAGAGTTTTTTCCCCTTGCGGAAGAAATACTTGCGGCAGTTCTATTCGTGTAATACTGGGACCAGCAACATTGCAGCAGCGAAGCGATTCTGCAGAAAGAGGAAGTGGTGTAGCACCCCCTGCTCAGCTAGTTTTCCCTCCTGATGGAACATCTGGACTAGGGTTTCTGCAGTCTCTGCCACATGTGATTTACTGTTGTCTAATAGGTTCCACGCAATGAATATTAGTGTAATAAACACCAGCAAAGTTTAGTTCCCATTTCATCTTTTTTAACTGACGGCATGTGTTTACCACTTCTTGCCCTGATTTTTAAGCAGAGACGTGGTATCTTTAAAGGGAAGTCGTAGAATTTAAAGGACCCATGGAAGATAAAAGGCTTCTAAAGTTTAAAACCCCTTTATTTCAGAAAATTGTCTAACGCGTTGCTTTTCAAATTGTTTGGGTCCACGGCTCCCTTGACCTCAACATGAACACCCGCGGCTGCTTTCGTATCCGACTCGGAAGTGTGGGATAAATACACATGGATAAGAGTACTGTAGTTATTTCTTTACATTAACCGTTATTTATTAACACACGGTAATACATTTTAACGAAATTCCTAATTTTAAATCAATGGGAAGGATGAGTATGCTTCTTCATCATCAATTCTTCAACCAGTAGGCTACCTAAACGTATATTTTCTTCACTGCGTCTTACTTCTTCGAAATATTTACAGATACTATTCTGTCACTAT
The DNA here is from genome assembly GCA_964059195.1 of Ectobius pallidus. NCBI lineage: Eukaryota > Metazoa > Arthropoda > Insecta > Blattodea > Ectobiidae > Ectobius > Ectobius pallidus. The sequence goes on from CAXKWD010000003.1 coordinate 60,851,835, forward strand.
AAACGGTTGAAACTTAATAGGCAGAAATCGGTATGCCAATTAACGAATGGAATAAGTTGTTCTTTCACCCTAGTATGAAATATTTACAAAGCGCAGTGGTATAAAATGTTTGTGGTGAAAGTGAAATCCATTCTCCTTAACACGAGAAACTCTCCAGCCTGGCTAAGAACGACACTAGCAATGAAAGAATTGCTTGTCTTTGGGCCTATCACTTTAAGGACTAAGGACATGTACTTCTGGCATAGATTTAACTTTACATTCAGGTTAAATTGCCCCTCCTTCCTCCCTAATCACTTGTGGGGAGTACAATACATTGGTCTGTACATGGTGCAAATTTAACATTAAACCTTTAGTCCCTCTTGCTAATCGGTAATTGTTATTCCATGATATCGGAGAAAAACTCCAGAGGCGAGAAATGTAGTAATTTGTAGAAGTAATACACTAAGCTAGATTTTTTCCATGGCATTATTAGACATTATTATAATTATATTAGTCTCGTCTCTTCAATCTATAGATACTAATTCGAGTTATCAATAACTTGGACCTGAATTTATTTCGGTACTTTACAATTTTGTTGGGTTGAATTATCAGCTTTTTATTGCAATTTAAGCCTACATACCGGTAACTGTCATTGCAAGTCTTCGCTCAGTGACACTACATTACGCCTATACATAGGCGTACCGAGGGGGGGGGGGGTTGGGGTTTGAACCCCCCCCCCCAATTGATTAAAAAAAGGAAAATTGTATAATTTTTTTAAGTCTGCCCATAAATTACTTAATACAAGTATAAAGCGTGGGGAGCTTAAAACTCGTTATTTTGCGTCATAATTTTTAAAATTTTCCGGGGGAGGACCCCCGGACCCCCCTCTCCCTGGTGGGTATTCCATACACCCAAGACCCCGTGGATGTTATAACCCCCCCCCCATATGGGCGGCCTGGTTACGCCTATGCGCCTATATGGGGTTCATTTGTATGCATTTATACTGACCCGCGTTGAAATATTAACAAGTTAATGTTATAATTTATTCTTGTTTCTGCCTCAATAAAAATGGAAAAGAGTAAATGAGATGAAAACGAATTTCTATTCTTCTGCTCCGGGAGTCGAAAGCGCTGCCTTGAAGAGCACCAAAGGAAACTGATTTCCGTAGAATTAGAATTGTTTTATTTTACCTGGTGAAATTAAGGCCATTAGGCCTTCTCTTATCTTCTCTTCTCTTCCGTACCGTTTGATATAATGTTTGACCAGCTAGTCAATTACTGAAAAACTGGTTACCGTATAATTATATTTTTGGAGATTCGAAGCCTGTTCACTAGTATCAGTAACTCCAGCCTTCACAACTATTAAGTTTGTAAGAAATTTAGCTAAGCAGAAATCTGACATTTACATCTAGGGTTATACACTAAGGACATTTTGTATATTTAGTATTCTCCCCCGAATTTTGTACAATATTATAGACCAAGGGCCACAGATTGCAAAACATTAAAGTAATGGGATATTTTCCGAGTAGGACCTTTGTTGAGGGGAAAGTGGGCTTGGTGTGGAAGGAACGTTGCGAGAGTGGAGAGAAGGCTTGCAACAATACGGGTGTAGTGGCTACACATTGTGACGTCAGGGCTGCGCAAGGCAATGTTGTGAAACCAGCAATACTATCTCGCACACATAAGCAAGGCTGAACTGTGTGGAGGCTCTCGTTGCTGGCTACCTACTAACTCTGGTGAGCGTGGGTATCAGCACGGAACGTCCATTGTTGCCAACTTTACTGCCCGGTTTTCTAACACAAATCGCCATAATCATCCTGGTTTAAAGTGAAGCATTTGTATTTTTTAACAATGCTCTTCTTTATTGTTAAGAAGTTGGTTGCTTCTGTTGTTGATCTACGGAGGGGAGGGACGTTCTTCAAGGAAAAGGTGCGAGCGAAGGTAGGCAACACCGCAGTGCTAGAAACAGGTTCGAAAGAGGCCGCAGCAGCTAGGACCGCCTGAGGGCCCTGTGTTCCGCAGGCCAACAACACACACACAAGGACAGAAAAGGAATGAGTAGAAGCGAGGTTGAAGGAGATACAAAACAGTATAAACCAAAGCCGCTACTTTCTGCCGGCAAGGTTTTTTTCCTAGCCCACAATTTTTACCCTAGCAGTTGGAGCAGCATACAGTCACCCCTCAATAACCAACCCAACCATCCAGCCGTACGTACCCTACACTCGCAGACCCTTCGCTCAGTTCCAACCCCTCTCTCCTGCTCGACACAAATGGAAAAGAAGCAGCGTGCAAGCAGGCAGGGTTTACGAATATACTAGGGGAGTTGAACGCGATAGGGAAGGGTACAACAAGAGACGAAGGGGATAAAATTAGAGGGTAGAAGAGAGGAAACTTTCCTAACAGACCCCCCGTTTGGATTGGACAGACTGGCAGCAGACATTGTTATCGAATGGAGCGCACTTTTTAAGTGCAGGAAATAATTTAATTTCCATAAATACAAGTTCTGTAATTTATTTTTGTATAATTTACGAATAATAACGAGTTTAGTCAGTACTCATCGCCACTTAGAAAAGTATAGGCCTGCATTTATATAATATTAAAACTGTAAAAAAGAATCTCATAGTATTTTTACACCTACAAAAAATATACACCCAGATGGACTCGCATTCGGAGGATCCCAGGTTCAAACCCTATCCAGCCATTTGTTCATGATTTATGCATATCTGGTTTAAATGAAAATGAATTTAGATGATCATCTTCTCAATTAATTAAACCTTCAGTTCTGATCCAGGATTATGCCATCTATTCCTAGGGCAAACTAACTTTATGTTTGTCATTTCGTTACTGATTTTTATAAATCTCTTCTATTACATTTTTAGTTCTTCACTTTGTGGGACTTTTTGTTTATCAGCAAGACTATGGGGATGTGAGTCTTAAACAATTCTGTGTTCCCAGATTCTTTCAGTTTGGTTTTTAATTTCCACACTTCGTTCATTTGTTGATGGTGTTCATAACGATTCTACAATTTCATAAAAATATTGATTAAAACAAATAGGTTGGGGAAAACTATGTTAAAGTCGTCGTTATCATTATATTATTATTATTCCTATTATTATTCAGGAATCGCAGGAGCAAGCAAACAATACACTTGATATTTCATCGGATCTGTTTATGTCATTTAATGAAGCCCGCCAGAGGATGAAAACAAATGATAGCGGACTATATAGTTTGATAGTCGTCCACTAGAGGAGACAAGTACGGTGTTGTGGTCGCTTCACCTGCGCCGCTACCATGGTAACGGGGCCGGCAATCGACATTTTCGACGTCCCTGCGTCGCGAAAACCGCGAGATTGTTGCTGGGAAACATGATGACTTTGTCTCGTACTGTGCACTTGCGTGGTTGAATAAAACGAAGGCAAATTCTAAAATTAGTAATCAAACTTGAAAGCGTAACTAGAACTGCTCTCAAAACATAAATGCGTCAGAAAAATGTTTTAGCAGTCTTTGGATATTGGAATAATATAGCTTCTGAGTGTGATCACAGTAGGATAAGTTATTTAATTCATATTGTCATATCTTAACTTTAAAAATCGCAAAATTTTCCTTATACACTGACATTATTCAGAAACTAGGTAATAATTCGAGCATGCATATGTTAAGGAGCTTTTCTTGGAAAACAAAAACTGTAGTGTTAATTTCCAGTCGGCGCTCCGGATATCGTATTCATTTTATTTATTAAGTTCAGACACAAAAACTTAACCCTAGACAGTGTTGGGTATTTATCGATGCTCATTTAGAATGAAGATTGATTTACTATTGCCAAATGATTCAGTATCGGGCCTGTCGAATTCCTCTTTGGTTGTAATTATTACGCCTAAGAAACACTCCAATTAGGCGGCCTCACTCTTCGATCACCAGTCAACACTTCCGGCCTCAAGAAACGAAGGTTAAAGTTTTGATGGTAAATAGTAGTGTGAACCCAACCAAAGCTTACCGGTTATTAATTATATTAATCTCCTCAAACTTGACAGCTCGAAAACATTGAACTTTTTAATTTTCAAAATCATTATCTTAATTTATTGCTGTTCAGTCACTGAAAACTTTTTCACACACATTATAATATCCCAAGAAATCCAACCAAAACTAACTAACTTTGACCGTCACAAATTCTACAAGAAAAATGGCTTGATATGGGCCTGGGCATGCTAGTGTCCCGAGAAAACCAACCCACATCTATTTTACCATCTCAATTCTACGAGAAAAAATACTGATATAAGTGAAACTACAAATACTGTATTATGATAAAGCAGTTTTGTTTATCAGTGTTCAAAGCATAGGCCTACATAAAGTAAAACGGCTGGAAATTGGGGAAACACAAACTAGGTAAAAAAGTACCCTAAACGATTCACCCGGAAGTCCGTTATCAAATCTGAGTGGTTGTGCGGACAGGTAGTTGGATAATTACGTCACTCTAAAGACTTGATTTGCAGGATAGGAAAGGGAGTTACTTGGTTGCATTTCAAGCGTTGACTTGGGGATGACCAGGAACCCTTCCATCAGAAGGTGGTAATTAATGGTTTCGGGACCGCCATTCAAGTAAGGGCAGTGCAGTTGCTACTTTATTTCAATAAATTCCGGTGTATCTTTAAAAAATACTCGGTAACTTCTACTTAGAACAAAGCTTAGGATAAAGTTTTTCCGATTTCTACATGTTTACCAGCCGTTTTGAGGAAGCAAATGTGCACGGATTTTGCATGAGATTCGTTTGAAAGTACTTCAGGCGGAAGTTAGATCGTCTAATTTTCATATGGGAATATAAAAACTAAGTAGGCCCATCTACGAGAAAAGATTAAAATGAGGCCGTAATTATCTCCAATTCTGTATGATATTTCAGTTTGCAGAAGATTGAATCAAATTCGTTTGCAGGTTCTTCATCCGTGTAATGCTCATCTAAAATAGAATATAATATATTCAATAATATGTTGTTTACTTAAAAAACATCATCTTTCAATAATTTGTCAGCCGCGGGGGTGCAGAGTTAGCCTGCCCGCATCTGAACTCAAAAGTCGAAAGTTCAAAACCCGCCGAGGGCGGTGGATTTTTCAGGACGTAAAAATTCTGGGCACGAAGTCCTCTGGGAGAGACTATGGGTCCCGAAACTATTGGTTTATGTGTTGTAGATTTACGACACATTAAAGGACTTCAAGTCTAAATTACCGACTTTGGACTAAATTCCCAGGCTCTTTCATGACCAAGTAATATCTAGTTTTCTGTAGCTGGTCATAGGCTGTGGGCTTTTCCTTGTCCTCTATAGGAAAATAAGCGTAACTAAATTAGTCTTCGTTAAAGAAACCTCCATGAGGAGGTTCTACGCTCCATACACGAGCGATGATTACTGTAGTCCTGAGTACCCGTAGTAATGGTGGTTTTAATGTACCGATTATTAGAATATCAGTGAAAAATGAATCCATAGGAAAGACTATCTTTCTGGGATGAGTGGAAGTTCAAGAACTAAGTGGAAAATTAAGCAGAAACATATTTTAATAACTTAGGCTGCATAATATACTACTCAGATTTTTATAGAAAGTAATTTTGGACATGTTTCCGAGAAATCATTATATATGGGAAAGAAAACCTCTAAAAGTTAATTCCGGAAACTATCATATCTTACCATTCATATTGAGACCACAAAATTTAATATTAATTACTTTAAACTTTTATGCTCTGTATAAAAGGACAGTTACAAAGGACTGAATATAAGATCCTGATCAACAAAAAAATCTTTAAAAAAATAAACTTAAACTCCCATATCCTTTAACATTTTTAATATAAATCAATAGAAAATGTTAATGTGTACATTCAGTCTTACAGAATGCCATGAAGACTACCGTAAAATGAGTTTTTTTTTTTTTGGGGGGGGGGGTAATTTCACAACAAGAGAAATTTCAACACGAAACAATTTTATTTCCGAAACATATCTCAGTGAGTCAGAAATAGAAGTAAAGTTTCAACAGGCACCATTGGGATTTCACAGCAGTAGTTGGTTTCACCGTTCTGTGCAACTCATGCTGGAGTTTCTTTCTGTAGAAGCAAGCAACCAAGCGGCTGCCACAGCCGTTGAGAACCCCTTGGTTGGTTTCTCCACTACCAGCCATACATCCTGCCTCTGCCCTACTTTGCAGGTGTGCTTCAGAACTCTCGCCTGCATGTTGGTTGGACAGCCGGTTCGTTCGTTCGAATATCTGTTGCTCATGCCAACTGTTTTATACTCTCGGCTGCACAGAAACAATCTAAGTTAAAATATACTTAGTTTTACTAAACATATTAATTATATGTAGGCTAGTAAATCAACGTATACAGAAAAATTTCAGGATGTGAAATAAAACTGCATTATTTTGATGTAAGTACCATTCGCAATGTAAATTTGAGACAGCTTTATTATAGGACATTTTTTAAAAAATGTTAATAAATTGTATGGTTTTGATAATCTATTACCGGTAAATTAATCTTGTGTTTGTGACGCAATCTAGAAATAATAATAATAATAATAATAATAATAATAATAATGTCAATCTTAAGAAAATATTAGCAATTTAAAAATGTACTGGGGAAAATACCAGGTATGCGGAAAGCTTTATTGAGTGGAAAAGAAGTTTGACAGTATTTTGAACTATGTTAATGATATGTCAAAAAATGAAGTATAGTTTTTATACTTTGGAATTAAGGTATATAGCATATTCCAGCATCCTTCATTGAAATGCGAGTCGTGCTGCAAAATATTGCCTTGCTGTTTTATTGCTAAAACGTTTATTACAATAATGCATTCAAAATGTAATGGGGTGTTCCCTCGAAGATAATACGTTAACAATAAATCTTATTTTATATATGGCACAATAGCACCAGAAATGAGTAAATGTAGATTCTTCTTAATGAGAACTACATTACATAATAAATAAATTGAGATAAACTGATGTAACAAAGTGACAGAATGCTTTTGTTTAATCAGTGATAATTGCAATTATGATATGCAAAAAAAAAAAGTTTTGTTTTTATTTTTATTCGATTTCCGAGTTAAGCCCCAGATCGATTCATTAAGCAGGACTTGCGGAAGAACAAATACCTAAAGTTTGATTCTTAACAGTTTAATTCATATTCGTATACACTGATATAATACATTTTTAAAATATGCCAACATTTTACAAAATGCACTGGCAATAATATTAATTATATAATAGGCCTACGATTCACTGACATGTTTGTTTTAAGTTTAAAGCAGTCGTATAGGTTATGAATGAATAAAAAGTCAATCTGAAATCTGTCTGTCTGGAATTACATTAGGTATATTGCTGCATAGGAGCGAAGAAGAAAAATATTCACATTCAAATATAATGTAGATGTCGGTAGATATCGGTAGATGTCGGTAGATATCAATAGAATGCACAATATTATATCAACGGCTAGCTGTTTTAAATATTTTATTTACATTTATTTACACTGACGTTGTGAAGAAATGAATCAATCAAGGCGGGCTAACAATATCAAACGATTGGAAATTTGTTACGTTATGTTTAATATATTGTGGGCCATGCAATAATATTGTAGCGTCTTATATCCATTACAAAAATTAATATTTATATTAAATTGGAAATGAAAGCATGCTGTTTAATAAGTAATTTCGCCTATTATTTCTACTTACAGAAACTGATACATCTGAATGTGTCTTGTTTACATTAGTTAACGGGAGCTCGGTCGCTGATTGGCTGTCCACGAGCTAATAAAAATGCTTCGGATTGTTGTTAATTACTCGTTATTTCGGTACCGGTCAAGCGATTGGGTCCAAATTCAATAGGCTTCTTCCCATGGACGTCATAAATGTTTATACCAAGTTTCATGAAAATCCGATAAAGCGTATTTTATCGCGTCTTCTAATATATTACCATAAAAATAGGCACTAAAATGGGCATTACTCCGGTACTGGTCAACCGATTTGGTCCAATATAAATAGGCTTCTTCCCATGGACGTTATAAATGTGTATACCAAGTTTCATGAAAATCCTATAAAGCGTATTTGAGTCATCGGCGCGTACAGACGGACATTTTCCCGTCCCCACACACAATCTCATAAAGTATCATACTGGGACTTAATAATTAATTCGTAAAAATAATGAAAAGATGGCAATTTAAAAATGACTAAAAACTAAATGCTACGGTACTTACATTCAGTTCATGATTACTGTATTTAATTTCTCTAAATTCAATAGATTAAATTCATTTTAAACTTAAAGATTTGATTTGCTTGTTCAAACGTTTACAAATACTTTCTAAGCATGTATATTCAGTTAATTCAAGTTTATGCTTGGAATCAACTCACTTAAAAACCCTCTGAGGTAGCCTATAGGAATACCATAGCTAAGTTTTACTGGTAACCGAATTAAATTAATGGAAATACAATTGTTAAATTATTCGAAGTTTAATAATATATAGAATATTCTATACATGATATTTATAATTATAAATGTGTTTCTTAAATATCGAAGTAGTATTTCTCCTTTCTAGCTAACTTGGAAGTTCACAAAACTGAGTTTCATCAATTCCTGAACTCAGTAATTTAAATGTTGCGAAAATCAACATGCCAGTCAACTGCTTGAACTTGAAAAATGGCTTGTAAATTGCCCTGATGAAAGGGTTAAGAGGCACTTCATTTGAGGATGGTATCCGAGCTAATAACGCAGATTTTCCGATTCGTAAGATCTAACAACTTACTTGACAAAAATTACAGGCATATTCCTTATGTTGGCCTAAGTTCCACCATGGTGAAGTTCAATAAATAATTCACAGGATAAATAAATTCACGACTGGACGGGGGGGAAAAAAAGCAACTGCTCGAAGAATTCGCCCACTCTTGTTTACAAACCCGTGCGGAGTTCTGATGTCATCAATCACAAAGGCTTGTGATCGGTCTCACAGTTTTGTGAATGGAGGACTTTGCAGGTTCATTCCATTGTAGTTCATTCATGTATTGTGAAACTACTAGACCTGTAATAATAAGCGAGCAATGAACCGGTGTTGACTGCTTATTAATCATAGTAAACACGGCAATCGTAACGTAATGCCAAAGGGTAATAAGAGATCCGCCCCCCCCCCCCGGGAAGAGCTAGATCGCTGGGACTCTGAATCGAATCTCGATCGGTCTACGCGGTAGAATAAATCAGATAGGGGTAGATTTTCCCCGGATACTCCCATTCCCCTGTCACATTTTATTTAACCGTTTGACTTCCTAGCTCAATTTCCTTCTTGTTTCTTGAGGCATTCAAGTTTGAAACCGTATTAGTGACTTCTGTCCTTCTCTAATCCCTGTTCTTTTCTTTGTTTCATACGAACAGACCACATCCTCTTTCTTATATGCTCGTTGTTGGCCTTCTTCTGCAGTTCTTCCCTTCAATAAATTATTATTTCCTTTCTAGTTCTAACATATTCATAAGTAGTTTAACATAGTTCATATAACTTGTCTTTTCTTTACATCCTACAGAGTTATCTATTCTAAGCCCTTTATATGCCTTCAGTAGGCCTACTTTGCCCCCTGTTTTTCCCTGTAGACCGCGCTTTGCATCCTGTAACTCTATTCAAAGGTTATCATCCAAAATTTTATTTGTATGGCTATTAATTACGTAAACTATAACTTAACTTAGACAAGGCACAAACTTCCTTTCGCCTAAAATATAATTTTGACCAAGAACGCTCCTGTACGCTGTAGTATTTCCACTGCGGGTACTGGGTAGTCAGGAAAAGGATGTCCTGCTGTAACTTTATTGTAGAGTAAATTCCGAACTGCCCTTAGCAGTCCTAAATAGTCGTGAGCAGTCAAAGTGAGAAGTTCCATATCTGCTATTACAGGACCTATTAGGAGGCGAGACAGTTCTGGGTCAATCTGTCTCATTAATCTGTTAATTTTTTTACTCAATATTTAAACTGTAAATGTTTTGCGCCTTTTACCGTTTATTAATAACTAGTTATTAAAATGACTGAATATGTTCTTTCCTTGTGTAACTAACGCTGAGCCAAAATTTTTAACAGTGATTCTCTCTTTTAGGCAGAATGAAGATTCGTGAAGCTACTGGATTTCATTTGCGCGATGTTTTATATTGCTGTTCGTTTTAAGGCTGTTTGTAAACTTAACTGTAATCAATTAATAGTGAATGTTGAATAGTAAATAATAATAATAGTAATAATAATGGTGATGATAAATTAATAATAATAATAATAATAATAATAATAATAATAATCATTTGATCTGACAGGTCATAAGTTCCCACCATTATGGCAGCCACGTGAAAAAAAAAGTTAAACATTTATTGCTCGGACATATTCATACCAGACTCAAATGAGATCTTTTGGCCCGAAAAGATTCTACAATCCTATCACTTGCTGCATGATCTATAATGTTAATGGGTCGTCAGTTCATTAATCAGTGGAAGGATTCTGAGTAAGGAACAACGGCATGTTGTTTTGTCCATGAGCCATTTTGTAGATTTTGAAATCCTTTAATGTCCTGTAAATATCGACACACTTGACAACGGTTCCCAGGGAAGGATGCTATAGAAGTATGATATAATGTGACGAAGATGGTGATAGTGTGAATTCGCATCTTTGGATCTGTAAAATGTTTTATGATGGATTTCCTTTCATTTCCTTAAATTAAACTATTGTGGTCAACTAGGTAAAATTTGAGCGTTTATGAAAAAATGGGACAGTGTTTCTGCGGATTCCCTGAGCAAATAAATTACAAAGAGATAGTGAACATCACTTCTTTGTAATGTACAAAACACGACTTGACCATATAACTTGACGCCGCATAACAGAAGCGTAGTACTGTAGTAGGATCTGAAAGTGGCGGGCGATGCTTCAGATTCTAAGTTCCACGGAGAATATTGAGAAAGTAAAGAAAGCGTGAATGTAACACGCAGGTCTGTTTATAGAAATCCGAACCACGTGGTGCGTATAGGATGGTACCGGCTACAGTCATCATAATTAAAATGAGTGGGCTGTAAAATGCAAATTGTTCTAATGCATCAGTCCTGCTAAATTAAATATTCATGCAGCGATAATGTAAAAACATTACAATGACAACTGAACCTTCCTTCATTACGCATTGTGGATTAAATTGTTCGTTACTGTAATGAGATTATTATTATTTATTTATTATTATTTTAACAATTCAAAACTTCTCAACTGGCTGTCAACCCGAGAGCAATATATAAACACTTTCAGCCAAGAAAACCCTGTCAGATATCGAATAATAATAATACTGATAATGAAAATAATAATGGAATATGGCCCGACAGTTCAGAAGCACGCACTTTAAAAATGGCAACCACTTTAAAAAGGATGTTAAAATGTGGGTACAGAATATTTTGTAGCAAAAGTATACCCTAAGCACTTCGGTTGGAGATAACAGTGCTGTCCGAATTCTGTGCAAGAAACACCGGTAAGTGTATCCTATCAAATACAAAAAAGTAACAAGTTAAACAAATAACAAGGGAAGTATGACGTGTTTGACATAACAGCAACGGTTTAAAAAGGGTATTTATTATCATATAATTATTATCATATAATTATTATCATTAGTGCTAGCAGCAGTAGAAATAATAATAATTGTAATAATAATATATAGTAGCTTAAATGGTAGAAGTGCAAAGCTTAATATGGTGATAAACAGAGTTCTGGCTTCTAACGGTAGTTTTCAAGACCGAAATTACTATTTCTAAATTCAAGGAGCCAGTTCAAATATGTCTACCTTAAAAATTCTGGACGTAATGGGGATCAAACACGAGCCTTGAACCTATATGAGAGGAAGAGGTGCTAAATACTGGCCATACAGGCAATTTGGGTGTGATATGAGGCTGTAGTGTCTAATGAATAAGATGACTCTGTGCTAGTCATCACGGTTTAAATCGAACCAGTTTTCGTAAAACATTATCTTTTAGAGGAGCTATGATCGTAATAATAATTCTGATCAAACTAGCATTTATGTAAATGCAATGGATAACACATAAAGTCTATGTTTATTGCCCTACTTAAGCAGTATGTTTTAAAATAAATAAACGCTTAAGTTGACTTGAAGTAAATAAACTTCAGCCGTTGCAAATAGGTTCTCAGAATCTTTTGTGTGTTTATTTATTTACGGCCAGGTAACATAAGTAAGCAAATTTCATATTGTCATAACATAATCTCGTGTTGTTTGTTGCAGTCTCCAGATTGTTTGGATTAATATATCGAGGATGTGATATACATGTCTCTCAGTTAGAATTGCAATTCCTCACTTTTGCATCTTGCTTTAACTTTCCTCATTCCCATAAGATAGCTTCGTTTAGCTTCGCCACACGTGAGTTGTTCATTGAATCTAAGCAATAAATAGTTCTAATAGTATAAATGGCTAATCGTCTGTTTTATAACGAATGTTTTGTTTTCACGTCAAAATACGTATATGAATAAATAACCTTTATTTAATTCATTCGGCTACTGTTATCAATCGGTTAATATCAGATTAGCTGCATCCCGAAGTGATCACAACAAGCGGCGTGCATTGTTGACCCCTTCCTTGTCAGATGCCAGCAGAAATTGAAAGTCCACAACTCTTCCCTAGGCATCTGGGCAAATACGCATGTTTGCGTATCTGTTAGTGAGTTAGTCATTCGAGATGGGTTAGGCAAACAATTCACCGAAAGACTTATGTTCGACATCGCCGAACTTATCACATTCTGTAATTCTGTAACTTACTATCAAAGGCATCCTCAGTGGTCAAGTACTTGCCATTACCAGGCTGAAGCATTTTTTTAAAATAATCTTTAAAGAACTCCACACTCTACGGGAAAAATAATCGGTCGGTGGACCTAAAATATTTTCAGTATAATTCGGTTTGAAGAGCGGGAGGGAGTTAAAGGCACCTTTATTTGAGACCTATTGTGTTTAGAATCTACCCTTTTCTGTTTTATTTCTTCTTGAAGCCTACTATCCAATGAATATTATGAATGAAATTGCCAAGCGCCATATAAGTAATGTAGCGGACTTGTATTAAGCTGATATAATTTTGATTTGTTTCCATAAGTATAGCTAGGTCTATACCGAAAATGCGTAGTCACATTAATAAGAGAGGTCACTAGAGTAACATTTTTGCTTGATTAAGTTTTGTGGACGCATAAAAGCACACTCCTAAATGATCTCCAAGATATGATTGCCTTCTTTATTACAAAAAGCATTTTACTTTCATAGACAGGAGTCGTTTAGGAAATTCGAGGTGTGAAAGGAGGTGAAAATTGAGCAGAAAATGGTAATACGTTGGCCAATGTTGCAATCAGCAACAGTTTAATGTAACATATATAAAACCAATAACCATAATAATATTCGATGTCTGTAAGTAATGATTTGTATGCCATTCAATTTACAATTTATTTACATTTTATTCTAAGAATCCGCGATTCCTTTGTCATTTTTATAGAGCAACATGTAGTGTGAACAAAATTGTAAAGACGGTTCCCAATGTATACTGCACAGTACACTCCTCGTACAGATATACCTCGTGGGGAAATCCAATCTCACTGATTAGATTACTGAAAGTGAGGAGTTCCGTGTACACAAGTGCCATCTATGACTGTGTTCAGGAACTAATTAACTAGTTTGAACAGGTCAGTTATGTTTTTGCATAAGTAAAAGGGGATTTCTGAAAAATTGTTTTTCTCTTTCCTAGTGATGTATAGGGTATTTAAAAACGTAATAAGCCTAAAATGTTGTTAATATAGTTTAATATAGTTTTAACATAGTTTTTCACTATTAAGCTATATTAAAAGTTCAATTACACTCAGGAAATCGATAATATTTACTTCGTGCGTTTGTAAATCTACCAACAACTATTAGGTCTACTTCATTATGTTTACAGTCTTGGGATTTTTCATGTGAGCAGAAATTGAAAAACCGCATATGAAGTTGTTTAAACTATAATCTGGGATTTTTAAAAAAATTTCTTCCTCGAGGAATTCACATTTTTAAAATATTTAATAAAATTATTTTATTTTAAATACAGAATGACCTTTACTGGAAGTTATTTCGGCCCAAATAATAATCAACTCGGCCAGTCGAGTTATAACCTTTAATTTAAATATTTAGATGGCAGCATAGCCTACAGACCAAGGTTCGACATTCAAGCTAGGCCTACGTTATTTGCCCATCTTAAACATTCGTGATTTAATAAGTTGTCTTGATAGGTACCCTCGCCTCAAAGATACCTCAATGGTAAACTCATTTACGTGAAATTAAGTCTGGCGGATCATTAATTTGTAAGTAAGTGTTAGTGACAGCTATCTATGTTTACTTGACTACCTGTTTTAGATCCAATACCCGATAGGATTACATAATGAAATAAGATATTAGGGACGTTCAACGTCTTTATTTGGTATCTCTTCCTATCTCAGTGGAACCAGTCTGAAGTGTTGTCCTCTGTTGCTCAGTTGAAGGCCGATCTTCTAGTTAACTGTGGAACCTTGCAACCAAGGTTACAAATATATGCTTGCTTATAGTGGTGGAGGACGTGCTGCAACTACTATGATCTTTCATGTTATGCTTTCCTACTCCAAGAAAGTGCGCATGCGATTAAAAATCATTTTATACAAAGGGAATGACCATAAATTGTTCAATTATTACCCTGACTTCTACTTACTACATTATTTTAGCTAGCTCAAGTTGGTCTAAAATGATAAAAGAATTAAAGAATAAGTTTCTTTTTCATGTAAGTTGACAGTTTTGATCGTTTAAAACACAACGTTCAAATTGGATTAAATTTTGTGTGGCCTATGCTCGTTTCAACATTATTGCACCATGAAGTCCTCAAATGTACACAGATTAGTCATAATTTGAAAAATACTACGGAGAATCAAATTAAAACAGCAATTAATTTTTCCCACTATTTTACTGCAGGAAGAATGTTTGCTTGTACATTATTTTCTACATAGCCCTCCCCAGTTCAATGCACTTACGCCATTGGATAGGAAGAGCTTCGATACCGCATGAGAAAAATTACTTTGGTTGAAGCTGCAGCCACTCCTGCACAATCGATTGGACGTCTTCTTCAGATTTGAACTTCTGCCCTCCAAGGAGATCCTTTAACGGGCCAAAGATTTGGAAATCTGATGGTGACAAAGCGAAGGGGGTTGCTGAGAGCAGGTGTTTTGATTCAACATAACTCCCGTGCAACCATAAAAACCATCGACGACATATGCTTTAAGTGCCTCCCACATCTGCCATACTTGCCAGGTTTGGCACTATCAGATTTCCACATCTTTAGTCCATTGAAGGAGCTCCTTGGAGGGCAGAACTTCAAGACTGATGAAGATATCCAAACGGCGGTGCATGAGTGCCTACAGTGTCAACCAGAATAATTTCTTCATGCGGTATTGAAGCACTTCCTATCAGATGGCGTAAGTGCATTGAACTGGGAGAGGACTATGTAGAAAAATAATGTACAAGCAAACATACTTCCAGCAGAAAAATAGTGGAAAAAAATTAATTGCGGTTTTCATTTGCCTACACGGTAATTAAATAACATATTTTAAAATAAAATAAAAACAGAGGCCTACGGTATTTTAAGAACCGGCAAAACACTCAGTCCAAAAAGAGATCAACTTCAGATAGACAACATAAGAATATAGGACTGACGAAAAAAAGTAATAAAATTAGCGGACATTCGATCTATGATCTCGGATTATTGAAACCCGTTTTCGCGTTTTAACGTGTATGACGTAATCGCTTTTCTTTATGACGTCTTTTCAGGGTGTTTAATCTTCTCCAAATAAATGTGGGGTTGTGCTGAGTACATAATCCTATAGTTCTCCACATTGCCATAGTTCTTAAGATTGGCTTTGTATTTAAAAGGTCTGCATTATCAATCCGATTTTAATAACGACAGTGAAATTCATTGTGTGAACCCACTTATCTTTATGTACACATTGTTTCATTTCCTCTATGCCCTAACTTGATACCAAATTCATAAATATAAGTTTCTGTCGTCTAGGCATCGTAACCTGTTATTCTGTTTAAAATTGGGTAGTTTTTTGTGTATATAGCCTATTTATCACAAAAATGTTGCGAGAATTCTTTTTTTATTGAACATTTTTGTAATGGCAACGCTATTTCATTAATATTTGGCAGACCAAGATCAAATTATTCATAGTCATAACATTAAAAGGATGGTAAGAGTTGTTCGTAACATTACTTTAGAGTATATACAGTTTCTAAATTAAATTGAAATTATTTCATTAGTATTATTTTGCATCCAGTAACCATATTTCATGCTTTTCCTGGCATTAAAGTTGTTACTGGCGTAAGAAGACTTCGTATACTGTAAATTTATTATGTATTACATTAGTTAAGTCATCAAATTACTTTAACAAATGAGTCTTGCTTTTTGCGTCTGAAATTCTGGTAACTCCTATGTTGGTGACCATAGAATTGAATTACAATGTAAATAAGAAATTAAAATTCGAATACTTGTTGGAACCTAGACTTCTAACTTCAGGCCTTAGTTGTCTCCTGTTAATTGGAATATTATTAAAGGAGGGATTGTCAAATTACATTATACTATTTCTAGTTTGATATTCTGTCACTTGAGGATGCATACTTTGATACGATGTAAATTAACTAGGGATGGGTCGATACCAGATTTTCTCGATACCGATACATAGTTTTCTCCTCGATACTCGATACTTCGATACTCGATACAGTCAAAACTTCAAATTTCAATAAATAGATACATTAAAAATTAAAAGTTGAGAGAACTGTGTAATACCAACTAAATTAATTAAGTGTGCATATTTAATGAGTCAAAATTTAATATCATCAGTAGCCTATAATTATTTTTAAACTCTACATTAAAACTAAACAGATCACTTACAAGTTTTTGTTAAAAAAATACTAGAAAGTCGGATAGTCTTTATTTATGACTAGACAAAAGTCACAGAGTGGTTTCTCCATATCCAGGAGAAATAGAAGTATTTAGGCCTACTATATATGTAGTAGACTACTAAAAGCAGAAAGAGATACCGCATTTCCTTAAATTGCAGAATTTTCAAAGTATCGAAAAAGTACCGAGCGAGTTTTCTGAAGTATCGCTCGATGCCGATATCATGCAAGTATCGAGAGTATCGAGGTATCGAAAGTATCGAGGACCCATCCCTAAAAATAACATGTCACGTTTGTTCCACAAATAGTTAAGGAAGGATTCTTTTTAAACACACACGTAGTTTCATTTGGAGAACGTGTCTTTTTAGGAGGGGGATAAATTTCAAAGACTTAACACGTGGCTCTATTGTTGTAAACTCTTCTGTAACCACGTGGTTCCCACGTGTTATTTGGCAGATCTTCAAACATGTTCGACTTCTCTTTCCCTTACTCCAACCCCTTTACTTGACATAGGACACTGCAGGCAACCCGAGCAAGGCAATAAGTTACGTCCACCACCAAACCAAGCCCCCCTTTCGCGATGGTGGCGCAGTGTACGGAGGAATCGTGAGTTCACGTCCTACTTACCTACTTCGAGTTCTCTTGCTTGCTTCAACAGAACAAACTTTCACCATTCCAGACCTCTCGAGCACCACTTCTTCATTCTGGTCTGAAAAATATTAACACAAAGCTTTTTTAGAAAGTCAATATAAGTGAAGAAATAAAGAAATTCTTAACATTCATATTTTGTAAAAAATCGTTCTCTTCTCCTGAGTTTAACGAAACTGGAAAGAAACTATCGCGTCATCACCATGCATTGAGCTGATAAGAAGCGCCTTGAACTGTGTGTATAGCATACAGTATAACGTACTTCAAATTCAGCGTTTGTTCTCCCAATACCAACAGCATAAAAGTTCAGTGTATGACTGCGACATACCCTGATTTTTTTTTTTTTTTTTTTTTTTTTTTTAACGAACGTAAAGCAGGTAGAAAATATTCTGCGAAATTGATTTTTACGTGAAATATACTTTTTTTTACAGTTTCTATAACTTATATAGATTTGTATCATGCGTGCAAGAGAATGAAAACTAACATCCATAATGGCAACCCAGTTTCAATGATTCTTTGAAAGAATAGCAACAAGATCAAATTGCTGCAGCGATGGTGAAGCAAACTCAAATTCGGCTTAACAAGATTTGCTGCATGCACTGCATAACTTTTTTTCTTCTTTCCTTCTTTCTTTCCTTCTTTCTTTTGCTGCATCTAAGTTTTAAGTTTGAAATTGACGAGAAAAATTGTAATGGAATAGCTGGTTTCAATGAATAACGAACATAATATGCATTTAAAAATTACCACATTTTACATAAAGCATTACTCTACTAATCGTATCTCTAATTTTATACAGTTTTTGAGGTGACTTGTTTACAGATG
Organism: Ectobius pallidus; assembly: GCA_964059195.1. NCBI lineage: Eukaryota > Metazoa > Arthropoda > Insecta > Blattodea > Ectobiidae > Ectobius > Ectobius pallidus. Next base: position 60,870,230 of record CAXKWD010000003.1, read on the forward strand.
GGTAGCAGTGAAAAGATTAAACGGTGAAAATTATAGAAGCGAAAATCGATTATCCAAAGGTTTATTACGGGAAAAATACGGATTACAAGTTATACAAGAAAGTGATTTAGCAGTACATCTCATATCAGCAGCAGCACACACACACAATGCATTATATACTTCTCATTTAGCTTCTCGATACTCTTTTCTACTGCCACTTAGCAATTAAAAATTTGTGTCATCGGTAATGTATATTTTAAGAATATCCGGCTGTACATTCTATGTATTTGTAATATTCGCATCAGCCGTGGTAAGGTAGCCTAATTATAAGTTCAGTACAAGCTTCGTCTTGCTGTTTATACTTCGAATCACGAAAAAGCTCCAGCATACAAAAAAATTTCATGAAATTCAGAATTTTGAGTAAGCCAATAGCATAAATTAGAAAGTGACTATTAAGGAGAGTGTTATATATTCCACAAAATTAAAAAGGCTCAAAAAAAAGTTCAAAGTACGAAATAAAAATTGCTTTTCATAACGTTTATAACAATAATCTGACTGATTCTGTTGAAAACCTCATCGGAAATCTATTCAAGTCGGGTACAAAAAAAAAAAAAAAAAGATATATATATATATATGTGTGTATTTATATATGTATGTATATGGTAATCTATAAACAATGTACTCCTTTACGATATTAGAGTAAAGATGGGCCATAACCTGCTGGTTGGAAGATCTAGCACATTCAGCCAAATCCTAAAATCCTACCGTGCTTTTTTTTTTTTTTTAGTAACAATAATTCTCTGAAAATCTTATAACAAACTTATTGTCCAGATAAGCCGAAACTACATTACTTTTAATAGTATACTTTCGACATGACGTCAATGTTTAGGAAAACTCTTCATTGTGTAAATTCAGCTATGAAAGGATTAAAATAATATAGATGTAACTTTCAATTAGAATTTGAGCGATGTAACTCATCTAATTCGCAAGATTTCCGCGTGTTTAGCTTGAACCGAGACAAAGCTCCGCGGTAAAAAGTCACAACAGTTGAAACAATAGAGGTTACCTGAGGATTGACATAGCAGTTCTCCCACGGTTCTCGTAATGCTATGTTAGATAGAAATGGACTTCCGGTAGCGAGGGCTTGCAATGGAAACAGGTGTTTCAAGAGAGGGTTGATATATCTGTGTGGATAAATGTACGTGAAGGGTGCTTGCAAATGACGATCACAGCCACCTCAAAATTGAATTTTTACTGTCACACTGTGAAGAGCTCACAGCAAGTGGTACAATTAAATTTCACTGACACCGCATATAATCCAACCAGCGTTGACTTTTTTTAGCCCATATAAAAAAAGATATCCCACTAGGGATCGTAAATTACCTAAAATAATCGCGGGTTAATAAATACAAATTAGATTTCTACTTTGATGTTATGAACGTTGATTTGTACTCAGTGTAATTATTAGTTGAACGTACCTAGGAGATGATATACTGTAATACGGTAAACAGAACAATATTCTCTAAAAATACTATAACAAACAGATATGCTGAAACTACATTACTTTTAATAGTATGCATTCGATTGTGAGGAAACTGTTCTGAATATTATGACAGAATACGATAACTACGGAAGAAAAAAGTTTTAGTCATAGGAGGAAAAAATCCTGTAAGGAACACTTTAGAAAATCAAGTATACTAACACATTTATATTTCTAACAGACCATAATGAGTGAAATCAAAACGCAAAGACATATAAAAAATAAAAACAAAATAATGTCTGTAGATTAGACACACAATCTCAAAAACTTTGAGAAAGGCCTAAAATATGCAGGAACAAAATTAAGGTCCAAATTGCCAGGCACAAACTAAAACAACAGGAATGTTCTAAAAATAATATCGATCAATTCCTCATACGTAAGACATATTGCATTATAGAAGGATATTCTATTGTATAATCCAGCATCATAAGAAGATATTAAAAAATAATCCATATTTTGAAACAAATGAAACAAGTGAATTAACATACAGTTAATTTAATAAGTTAATAGTGTGCTTATACAGTGAGTCCCACGCAAGAGTTGGCCAATGACGCGGGTTCCTGCGGCGCGGCTGGCACAGCTCCAACTCCCGAGCGATCGGGTGAAATATCTACGCAAATAATGCCGCGGTCGTTGTAATGATTAAGGTTCTCACATTTACAGTTAAAATTACAACGAAAATAACCACGTACCTCATCACAAGAGATGTTGGAAATGTTCTCCTCTTGCATAGGGAATTTTCTTTCACCCGCGTAAGTTCAGCTTCCGAAATAGAGTTAATTTCTCTTGTGATATTGTCTTTAAGTTCTTATTATGTATGGGAAATTGACCTATACACTTTATTTTTCAAGTTTCCCCATAAATAATATTTACATACTGTTAGAAGAACTTAATGACAATATCACATAGGCCTATCACAAGAGAAAGTAAGTATTGTGTGGATGCAAGAGGAGAACATTTCCAACATCTCTTGTGATGCGGTACGTTATTATTTTCATTGTAATTTTAACTGTAAATGTGAGAACCTGAATCATTACAACGACCGCGGCATTATTTGAGTAGATATTTCACCCGATCGCTCGGGAGTTGGAGCTGTGCCAGCCGCGACGCGGAAACCCGCGTCATTGGCCAACTCTTGCGTGGGACTCACTGTATTATTATTATTACTATTATTATTACCGGTACTGATTATTATTATTATTATTATTAAGCTATTATGAAATATCATTAGGATACCAATGAGCAAACTTGTTTACTTATTGGTCTCATCGTTGCAAGAATTTTCCACCCTTTTTTAACACCCCATCGGCTTTTTGTAGCCAGATACAATATAAAATGACCCTGAAATAGTGTAGGCCTGCAATGGAATACTCATTAACCGATACTACAGGAAGATGTGGGCTAAACCCGAGGTCACATTTTCCGATTGGGCGAAAGGTTATAGGGAGTGTGATAGCCTGCAAAACGAATTAAATTTATTTATATATACAAATTAAAAATTTACTTTTCCTTTAAATGAGCATTTAAGGGAATATCACAGTTTCGATGCTATTAATATGCGTGGAAGACTTAACATGTGGTTGGAAGGAATACTTTCATTTTTTCTTTTTAAAATCCTACGTGTAAAGTCGGTTCAGTAAGATTCGCTGGTAATTTCGACATAATCAAGTGAAAACGTTTTAATCAATTTTGTTTTATATAACCAAGATTTTTTTTTAACTCGCATTTTATTTTTTAGTAACCTGGCCTAACAAAGTAACAACTCGAACTCTGTTGAGTCCGTGTCTTAAATCCCTGTAACACGATCCTTGTTGGCATTTTTTGTCCCGAAAAAAAAAACTGTGACTTTTGGTGAGTTTGAATTCTCGAATTTTATTTTCAGAAGCAAAGGATTGTTTTCTGAAAATTTTCGGTTGTTAAGAGCATTAGCCTCAATTAGATTAGCAATAATAAACTTCGCTCGCATTTTCTAGACTGTCTGTTTCTACATTTTAGACTGAATACCAGTTGTTGAATGTGTTACATGCATGTTGAAACTATTTTGTTTCCAACCGTGCTTTTGACTACACAGCATGTTAACAGACAGCCGTACTGTAGCAGAGGAATGCCTTCAAACGCTGCATGAGCAATCCAAAGCTGGAATGACGCAAGTGTTTGTCCAACAGAGCCAGAGGATGATGACTCAGGGAGGAAAATCTCAGGCGGACCTTTATTTTGTTCTAAAGGAAGCTTTCACTCAGGGACACTAAGAAATACTGTACTAAGATTTAAAGCTCTACTAAGACTCCAAGCTTTGAGTGCGTGAATGAAATTACTGTAGGCGTATATTATATAATAACTGTTAAAACTTTACTTGATCTTTTTCTTTTTCTGCATTCCTTCCTCTATCTTATGGTTGTGCAATGTAAAATTCTCATATTTCAGCCAACTTCAAAATTTTTAGATATTATTGCAGTCAACATTTAACGACTATTTTAAACACGTGTATTTTTATAAAAGTTTTCTTAATTTGGTGATATTATTTATGAGTAGAAAAATCTCAAACTTACATACAATTAAGGGGACACACATATCCATAATAATATGCATTGTAAAATATAACAGATATTTAAATTGAACAAGTCAGAGTAGGGTCAAGACTTTTTAGTCATAGAAACTTCAGTGTAAAAATATAAATGTGAAGAAAAAAACTGATAATTTTTTAATTGCAACAGATAGTAGATTTAAGACAGGTACACAAAGTTCCATCTTACGCTTGTTACACATTGTGGGCAAGAACTTTGGACTTCTGAAATTGCTGAAATTTGTTGCTAAAACTTCACTATTGGATTTTCAAAATACATGGAAATTCAACATTCACAGGTTTTATCAAATTAACCGAGGGTATAACGAACTACACATGAGAAGTACACATGGGTTTTCTGCCAAATTCACAACTAAAGTCTCCTGCATTGTTTTATTCCCCTTAGGCAGTCTTGTTCTAATCTTTTCAAACTACTAGTTACTACCTAGTGCTTATGGAGTTAGTTATTCTCAATGATGTGGTTCAAAAAATTTAACAGGATATACTCATGTTTTCGAGAAATTTTTAGCAGAAGTCGTATTAATTTTTGGCCCTTATTGAAGCAGTTAATATGATGCATTTATTAATAAAAATTGCTGTCATAAATTTAGCAAGATCTTTCGCTGATGTTTATACAACGAATTTATATCATAATTTGGAATGATGTTAAAAGATGAAGTACATTTTAACGGTCATGTTTATGCACAAGGATTACAATAAAACTTATATATATGCTTGCACTATTTTGATTCAACAGTAAAATCTTCAAGATTTGGTTCCACAGAGGCTCTTTTTACTGTGCCACCAGAACTTGTTGTACATACTCTCGAATTGATCTCTCAAGTCAATAGAAGAATTGCTAAATACATAAATAAATAAGTAGATAAACTTGTAAATGAATAAATAGGTAAACAGACATGAGTAAATAGACAATTATCCTAAATTAATAAGTCATTGAAACATCAGGTATATACACAGAAGCATATAAGGCAAATGCTAGCAAGTAAGCTTAAGCAGAGAATATACGGTATATAGCTGCATACCCTCGACTTCACCACTGCACTGGTTATACTTGAGCTCAGAAGTAAAGTTACGTACCATATTATGGGAGCCATGACTTTTTACTTCTGAATCCAAATATTTAGACATTATCACTGCAAAGAATTACTTATAAATAGGTCAAAGTAAATTCCATACAAAATTCTTCATGTGTTCTCCAATAATAATAATAATAATAATAATAATAATAATAATAATAATAATAAGGCTATAATTCCTGTAAACATTAATTTTGGTTTACAATATTTTATTTACATTATCATACCAGTATTAATAAGAATTAATATAATTATTAGCACATTAGCCTCCCTTCCCAGTAAATCAGTTCACTAATAGAGGGACACCTTTATAGTTATTTATCCTGAAAGATGAGATCCTTGGATGCCAAGTCCTGATTGGATAGGGAAATATTACATCCACCCATACTATATAACTAAGACAGCATCTTCCCTACATCATCCTGGATAATCCGTTCTCCAACTACAATTAGTAAGGCTGTAGGAAAGTTATTCTTTCTATGCTGAAATTTATTTTTGCACTTGTACAAATTACTTTTTAAATGACCAAGACAGTATATTAATAAATCTATCCTTGATACTCTAGCAGATATATACCCGTTGATTCACGTTTCAGTCCTGAGTACTGCAATGCCTGCATAGACTTAGGATTTTATCATTTAATGTCTATGTATAACTACTAAAAATACAATTCTTGCCTTCCTCCTCCAAAAAGTTATGAAGTCATTGCCTCTGAATGTGTGTGTTTTATTTTAAGAAAAATGGAGATATGCACCTAATGCTAAGATTTGTGACAATTATGACATAACCTAAATACTAGCATGCTTGCAAGAATCCCTGTACAGACTTTCCTCTCAGAAAAACCAAAAAGGCCCCAGGAACCAAACACAGCTTTCGAATGCATATCTGCATATCATGTAGAATCTCTATCCTTTTGCTAAGTTTACTTATTTTCTTTCTCTTTTGAATTTTAAATTAATGTTGATGAATATTTGACTAACAATGTTCAGTTTTGCTGAAGAATTAGAATTCAAGATAGCCTAAAGTACTGTTAGCTAAATTCAAATTTTATTTATGATATAAATTTCATGCACACCATTTATAATTGTATAGTTAGTTAAATTTAAATTGTATTTATCACGTAATACATTTCTTGCACACCATCTATAATTGTATTTTTATCCTATCTTTCTTTATCAGTCCTCGTAGATAACAACAGAAGATGTGATAACTAGTGTTTTCATGAGGTAGTACTGGAGTTGCCTTCCTAGTGTTTACTATACTTTTCTAATAAATAAACTTCAACACAGTTCAATGTTCTAATAGCATTTTTGTTTTGTCTGTGTTTCAGAGCCCTGCCATGATGGGGCTCCAAGTTACAGCAAGTAAACGCAAATTAGAGGACGACAGTAAAGGCCTACAAGCTCCACAACCAGCTAAAGTGGGACGTACTGAGGAAACTATTCGGGAGGCTGTCCTGGACGTTGCTCCGGCACCTGACCTGGATGACTGGAGGGTCGACAGCACCAGCTCTGTCCTTGCCTCCTCTCTGCTGAGCAGCTCATCTGAGGGAGAACTCATTGAGGAAGATGATGACGATGATGAAGATGAAGATGATGACGACGATGAAGAGGAGGAGAAGAGTGGGAAGTACCTTCCAGCGGGAAGGGGTTATCAGTGTGTTCGCTATAACGGAGATGGCATGGAAGTGGGTTCGAATTGTTATTCCCATCCCGTTGAACTCAAGCCCATGGGTTACTATGGGGCAGGAGATGATCAGGGCGGTTATTCCGGTGGTGCATCGCAAGCACAGTATGGTGTAAGACAGCAACATTACCAATCAAGGAATGTATCTCAGTACTGGGGACCACAGAGTGCTAGTGATGGCAGTAGTAGTGGTGTCGATTACTACAGCCAGGACTCTAGTTCCCAACAGACAATTCGTTGTGATGAAAATGGAAAGTCATACCTGGACCTCGGTAGTTCGAGTGCGAGGTATGTGAGTGGTGCTAGTAGTAGTAATACTAACAGTACAAATGCAACAAACAGTGGTGCATCAAACACTAAGTGCTGTGATGGTAGTAGGACTAACTGGTGTAGCCAGGGACCAAATACGGCATGCTACCGCCAGAGGCGACTTGCAGTGCTCAACATCTCCATGTGCAAACTGGGCAGGTATAGACAATTCCCAGACCCTAGCCTTCATCGATCTGTGCTCATCTGTAATACCCTGAGGTACATCGAAAGAGAGATGGAGCAGGAGGGTTTCTTCTTCAACAACGCCACTGGCACAGTTCAGGCGCCTGTGCCTCCTCCACCTTCCCCAACACCTCATCCGGCTGTGGAACCTGATCCCAGCTATCATCACCCCCAATTTCCCGAAGTGCCTGCTCCTAACATGAGCTATCCTGCCCCTAGTACACCATACCGTACTCTTAATCCCTGTCCAGAGATTGTCCCTCAGTACGAACAAAACTTAAGAGACCTTTCATCGTCAGGAAGAGCAACACCGTTCCCTAGTCATGTTCAATCGAGTTATGACACAGACTCGGGAGTCGGTGATGAAGAGTCAGGGCGAGGCATCAACTGGGGTTCAGTGCTCAGTCTATCGAGTCAGTCCGACCTGGACCCCCTGAACAACAACGATCTGTATCCTTCATCTCCTTCGCATTCGTCATCATCATCATCGTCATCATCCTCATTGCCTGGTCTTGGTCCTAGTGATAATTCTGGATCCCTTGGACTTTTGGGAGACATGGACCTAGGGCATGAATTTGATGACTTTCTTCCCAGCTGGAAACTCACGCCACTGAGTGCCGACGACATTCTCAAGTCCGTCCCCTCTTCCGAGCTCTCGGGGCGGCAAGGGGAAGGGGAGCTGGATAGCATTATGCATGTGCTTGTTGGCACATAATGAGAAAGTTCAGGACAGGCAGCAGGGACATCACTTTGATGTGACTGAACTTTTGTCTGCAAGTTGCCTGTCTTGATTTCTTGAATCAGTGATGATTGCATGTGATTCGTCCAGACAAAGAACGTTGGCTACCAACATCATTGAGTTACCGGTTGGTTGTTCTTGATCTTATTGCGCTCAGGTTGTGAAAGGACTGTCAAAAAGCGGAAATTGTGCACGAATTAGAAATCCGACTTGACAGTCCATGGTCCTTGTAGAAAACTTAAGCTGAAAGTTATTACTTATTGCCACAATGAATGTGGATATATGAAACCCTTTTCTGAAACTTGTACTTCGGAACAATGCTGCAGTGATTACTTTGCTTGAGCAGGACATATTTGAAAAGAGCCACAGGAATTGCAATTTAGACATCCTATTCAGTATACGTAGGTACTCTGTTTTTATGGTTAAAAACATTTTTCTTGTTATGTTATTTTAAGCATATCAAATAGTCCAAAAGAATAGCATGCTACATACAACACATTCCCTTCCAAATATAGGGCACACTACTTTCTTAATTTTAAAATTAAATGCAACAGAAAACTCAAGTCCATAATTCATTCATTACTGGTGCAAATGTTCTTTTTATGTATTTTATCTGAAATGAAATGTTTTCTTTGTAATACTGCTCAAATCATTGCTAAGCATGCTCAACAACTTAATAATGTTTTTAAGAATATAATTCAAGTTGTCCTATGTTGCCATCTTTTTAAGTGACTGTTGCCATATTTTATTCTTTTCATAATAACTGCAGTAATTTTTTCTTCTTTCCTCATGCTGTATATTTACATTAGCATTTTTAAAGATCAAAGTATATATTTTTGAAGATTACATAAGGTGCACTAAAGAGATTTCATTAACGATTTTTGGCATTGTGCAAATGCGGAGGAAGTGCTCATGTAGAAGTTGCTAGAATGTACAAGGGTTTTTATTCCTTGCTGTGAAGTAGGCCTTGGTGCCCACTGAGAGTGGCATTGTGACAACCCCAAGTGACAAATCATGTCCATTTGTACATATTGCGCTAAAATTTTCACATTGTTTAGGAGACCCAAGTCTATGTATTCACTATTTACATTATTTCCTTGTGTTGAGTTTGATTTTCCTTTACAAGTTATTTGAGGTCTGTCAATGAGTAAATTCACTAGCTCTACCACAGTATAAACTCATAATGTCAGTATTAATTTAGTATGACTGTAATCAATTAAATTTAACAATGGAGTTCAAGAAATAATCACAAAGAAATACTTCCATTAAACTTCCATATTTCTATCACTTTACCAGACACTGAAAGAGTTGTTATAGTACTTAAGACTTTCAGATACTGTCTATATGTTTGATCTCATTTCTGACATGCTAGTATCTAATGGAATTTGTTTTGACAGATTAATTACTCGCTTTTATCATTTGTCAAAATTTACACTTAATTGTAAGAACTAAATCTATTTCCTGTCTCTATTAAATTGTATTGGAAGTTAACACAGTGTTAATTTCAACTCCCTATATAATGATTACCCTGTCTTTAATAAAAATTGGCAATAGAAAGTTTGAAGGTGAATACAAGGATGTTTTTTAAAAGATAACCTGAACAATGTGAAAATTCATTGACTGATGGTTTACCAGAAGAGTAATGAAAGTCTGATATGTTTTACTAAACTAAATTGTAAGTCGTAGCATAGATATGTTTCTGCAATTACGTTATCTCGGTCCTATGAAAATGGGTTAATTGATCTCAGTTCCTGACATTTAATCAGATTTTCTTCCCACCATAAACTCTTATCTGCTAAGCCATCAGTGTAAATAATACTCACAATGGTGTGAGTAAATGTAAAGTAGATATTTTGTAAAATAAAATAAGAGGTATTACTTTATAATATGGTTTTGATAGCCTTTAGGACATTACTTAAGACTGATGGTCTTTGTACCTGGATCTCCACTGTAAATATTAAACATATAAATGGGATTGTAATAATGTAAATAGCAAAAATATATATATATATCTATATAAATATATTTTGAAACCAATCTGGAATAAGCTTCCCAATAAATATAATAAATAAACAATTTAATATTTTGATTATCAAACAAAGTCTAGTCCGTTAACGTTTCCACTGGAGGTGGTACGTTTTGTGGGTGATTCAGAGTATGGAGACACCATCAGCATTGCAACTGTCCTCTCGGCTGTCATTTTATGATCATAGAGTATTAAATATTATATATAATAAATAAAAAAAATGTCACAATTTTACAAGTAGTTGATCTGTTGTAGCTCAGGATACCATTATGAGTGTTTCAAATATGTCATCCACAAGCTGTGCGATACTTTTGACCAGTTCATTTCTCTGACAAGAAATAGAGATTAGTTCAGCACATTCATACAGAGGAGGGGAGTTGAAAGATATCATGGGATCCAGCTAAATATTCCTTTAAAACCAAGTTACATTCAGATGGTCTGTTAATACGTTTTGAGGTGTTAATGCAAAAATAAAAAATGATCCTATAATATAGGCCTAAATGCCATGTAATGTGAATTTACTGATTTATATTACTCATATAGTGTATAAATGAGAATTGTTTAAAGAATGTAGAACTACACACCTTTGATTCTGAATACATACATGAAATATTTGGATGTTCAACTGGATCAATATAACAACATACAGAAACAAGAAAACCTGAAACTAACACTTGTGTTTAGAAAAGTTTGAAAGTCTAGTAGTCAGACTGGAAAAAGAATTTAACTTTGTTTTTTAAAAATATAATTATAACATTCTGGTGAATCATGTTAGACATTAGAAGTTATCAGCTATTTAATTTAACTAATTTTTTTTTCACCAGAAGTGGGTGCTACTTTACTATTAATTGGTTTAAGGGACCATTACTTGCTTTCAGTCATCTGATTCAGTATGAGGAAGTCTGTCCTTTTTTCATACCCTTTTAAGAAAATATTTTTTTGAATGTTCATTACACATAATAAATCGTTTATTCTTACAGATAGCTACCCTCCCTGGACTATAAACAATATTTTACTTTAAGACTTGAGGCTTTCTCAGTGGTGATTATTGTTAGCTCACTACAGAAGTATGTAAAAGTTATTCAGAAATTAGTGCTCGCAATCTTTAAATTCAGTTTTACAGGTAAGATAGTATTTTTTGTATGTTGTTTATTTCTGTTGAAATACCCGTGAGACATTTATCTTCCCATCATCATTAGGGCCAAAGTGATTGGTTGTGATATAGTAGTGGAGAAATGATATGGTCAACATAGCATTTCCAGTGCCCTCTAATGGACAATTTGAAAATGATTGTGCTGTGATATTATGTACAATTCTGTTAAATCTAACACATTGGCTGCTAATGTTAATTAATATGTCAAAATCTATTAACTTTACAAGAAAACGTCAAGAGATTGCAATAAATGACAATTATCCACAACTCTAATTAAATTTTTATGTAGGAGAACAGGAAAGTGTCATCAATTAAACTTAATATTGATGCTTTTATTGTCTAAACTGTTCATAACTTATTATTCATTTCATTGGCACAGCTGTGGTGAAAATCAATTCATGTAAGAAATGCAGTTTACTACACATGTACCATGATTCTTTGCATCTATGGTAGGCTGTATTCTAAATGGTTATTGGTGTAAAATGAAGAACGCTTTCACATAAAAAAGGCCATTTTTATTCAGTCAGCTGTTTCATGATGTTGATGGGTCTTAATACTTATGTAACCATTAACTATTATCTGTTAATGTCCACCGTATGTGAATGAAAGGGGAGATAGATCAAGTTTGGATACCATTATGCAGGACTAAAGAATTTTAAAATGCTGAATGCTGAAAATGGAACACTGTGTTAATTGTGATATACATCATCCACCATCTAAAATACTTCTGCTATACATGTGATGTTTAGACAAATGTAGTAGTAAATATTTCCTATGTATGTATTAGCTCGAATTTGGAAATTTGTTGCTTGCCTTCCTCTCCGAAAATGAGTAATATATGCTGCAGTTATATCTTCAAGTGCTTGAAATGGAGAGGGAGGGGATTTTTATCATAAGAAAACTCTCAGAAGGGTCCTCTTAATGAATAATAAGGCTTAATACCAGACAAGTTTGAGATATTACTGATTATAAATTTTATTCATAATGCCTCCATTGTTAATTTAATTTTTATATAAGTAGGATATTTCAGAAAAAGATGCTTACTTTATTTATTATTACTAAATATTTATAGTTTATAAAAGACTTTGAATGTAGAGATGCCTTATTGGTAATTTAAGAAATTGCATCAGTTAAAAAAACTGAATCTCCCTCTCTGCTTCAGTCACTGGATGCAGTCCTTCAAATTTTGTATAATAAAATTAATGATATCTGGTTCAAATCAAAATTATTTATTGTAATGTTGAGACATCAGAATTCTAAAAATGTGATAAATAAATAATCTAGAGGAAGTAAGCTGCTCATATCCAAAACATTGCTAAGTTTTATGTGTGAAAAGACACTTGTGACCAAATTGTATTTATACTTTTCTCAATATGGAAACAATTAGGTCACATTAAAAAGCACACCTGACCAGAATTCAATTTATGGAACAATAATGTACAATCATTAGTGCTAATGAATGGGAAATTGTTATTTTCATGTCCTTTTTTATATTGATAAGCTAAAATGTGGTTAAAAGTTGGTCAGTTTTTAGAGTAATGTGACCAGAATAGTTGAGGCTGTTTTGAGATTTTAAAATTGGGTCTTGCTGATTGTTTGCAAACTGTATGCATTCAGATGATGATTTTACATTATGTCACAGTAATTTGTGTGTGATTGCATAAAGGATGTGAGTCCTGAATCAGTGTGCACTTCATGAACTTCACAGAAGGTTTTGACTGTTACATATTAAACCCTGTGAAACACATTCTCTTCAGTTATACTTCATTATTTGTATGGTTGAACTTTCCAACGTTAAATTCACCAAGTTTTTAGTGAGCCTTAATGGGTCAAACTAGATTGAAGAACTGGCCATTTACATATTTAATTCTTTTTCTTGCACATGAATTAACAGATTAAACTTAAATTGAAATAACTGTGGAAGGTTTAATTTATTATTGCACAGAACATTTTCAGCCTCAACATAACAGTCACATGCTGTGGCCTGACCCCTCTGTTTGTTGTATTTCCAAATACCCTTTCTATTAATGGTATCCTGGTTAAGGGACCGTCCTGTTTTTGAAATTAACTTGTTGAAAACTATCCAATATAGAAAACAGCCTTCAAAACATGCAGAAGTAATATGAAATCTCATAAATCAAGAATGCAATGTAATTGTAGATGTTATATACTTGACATAAATTTTTTGTACCTCTACTTCATCAAATTTTTATTTATTTATTTTGTTGGTCTTCCACTTGTAGTATTAGAAATATTACAGTTTTACAGCTTCCATATATTTTTTATATTTCTTTAACTAATATGTTTAATACTCTGATAAGAGTATAATATTAGTTTTTTAAATTATTGATACATGGAAAATCCAAGCATTCTTGATTCTTGATAACCTAAAACACTGGTTTCCATAAAAGTAAAACAGATAAATGCTTTGTTGAATATTTGTTACTGTGAATCAATTTCACATATTAAGTGTAATTCTCTTGTTGATTCCAATGACAGGATGTGAATGAAACTGGCATTAATGTACAAAAATGTTTGTATATTTTCAAAGCCAAAGATATTTTATTGGATTTAGGGAGAGCGGCAACTAACGTAAAATGATACTGTGCTTTATAAATAATTAATAGTTTATATTGAACTAGGTAGATGTATTTATTCAAATGCTGTGAATAGATACATATTACGTCCTTGTACAGAACCAGAAACAAAAGAAATGAGCAATAAACAATGGTTTCCAAAATAATTCGATAATGTGTTTTTCCTCATAAGAAAGATTTCTTGTCCCTACCTGTACTTCACCCTCCTTATAAAAACCTCTGCTATGCTTAGTAGAATGCATTTTGAAAGACTTTTGAAGAAAGCTATCTCGAATGATATTTTCAGTATAATCTGAACGTAAAAAAACAAACGATGTTGACAACCCATAACCACAAGTGTGCTTCAAAATGCATGGTACTATACAGTCACCACAAGGAAAGAAACAATTTCTGACGTTTCGAGCAAAGCACATGGCGGAGACAAGGATGGAAGATGACACAACTCATTCGCCTTCCTGCTGACATTGTTCATTTCTCACATGTTAACCAAGTGAAGTAATTTGTGAAAAGCCTACTAATAATAAGGGACATATTGAAGTTGATAATTACTGTTACATAAAGGTGAAAAGCATACAGAATAACTAGCAAAACAAAGCATCATTATGGCTATGCTACAAGTCTGCAATCCCTTGTATAGATCATCTGGTGAGAGAAGGGGGATGGATAATAAAACCTGTTCCTTATGGCATTTTACTAACTGATCCCAACTTCAGGCAGGCAGAAGGGTGGTAAGAAAAGCACATGAGAGAATTGTCAGAAAATTGTTTCTTTCGTTGTGACGACTGTAGTCGATAAGCAATTTGCTAATGACATATAAAACATGGCGACAGCTACGTAATCGGTACAAAAGAGGTAAGAGAGAATGCTGAAGATATAAAATATGCCAATACTCGATGATCAGGAAGGAGATCTGAGAACATTTATTTCTTTGGGTACTGGTCTCTAAACATCAAGAAGTCTTTTGTGAGACCTATATTAAAGTCTAAGGTAAGTAAATTCCAAATACCTCTGTGAGCACAAAAAACCCTGATAACCCATTTTAGATTGGCCAGCCATTGGAACATATTGCCTCCAGTGGCATTATCTCAGTCAAGACCTTGGCATTTTCATAAATAACTATACTAAAAAATGTTCATTTCGAAAGGTGGTATGAAAAATGCAGACAGAAAATAGGTGTTCCATCACTATAGACATGTGGTTGGATGGCTCACAAGAATGTTCACTACATTGCACTTACTGCATAATATATTGATAAGTTGCGGATTTTTGAAAAATGTGTTGCTATTTTGTTCCCTCTTCCTGGATATTCCCAACACTGGAGAGAATATTCATTATGACATTGTAGAGGACATGGCTGAGCTGGACTTCCTTGTCAAACGTTTACAAATATTGACATTTGTTACAGACCGTGACAGCAACATGAACTGTACCAACGCTTAAGCAATACTGGCTAGACTAAAGTGTAGCAAGACTTGATGCTTAGCAATATGTAACAAGACAAAACTATTGAGAAGCAGGTTTGTTAAGATCTCATTTCGTAACCGAAACAAGACAAGAAAAAAACAGTTAAATGGCAGGCATCTTACCCCATTAGAAATGTTCTTGTAGACCCCTACAGACCTACTATAGATGATTGTACTATGATGACAAGCATCCTTGTCACACTGTAAATGTGTTGGGATCTATGGTTGGTCGTTAGAGGTCTAGAGGAACATTTGGAATGGGATGAAGAATTGAATGATCTTGGCTTTAGCACACTGATGCATAACCCAGATTTGATTCCCACCCTGGTCAAATTTTCCTCTCAAGTGTATAGCCTACAGATAAAAATGAACATGGTAGTTTTTTCTAGTTCCCACAAAGTGTCTTGATATTGCTTTCCACTAAGATATTTTTAAAATAATGTTCAAGTAAAATAAAACGATTACTGGTAGTGTCTCATGAAGGTGGGGATTTGAGGAAAGTTACCATAACACTTGCAACATTGTGCCTTATGGAAGTGGATATTTGAGGAAAGTTACCTTCACTTGCAACATAATCATTTTGTATAACATTTAAATATGTTGTATGAAGAACAGCCTCTTACAACCTAGAATGATGTCCAGTAAGTTTATCTTTTTCCCGATTCCAAGAATAACACCTTTAGCTTTGGAGATCAAGAGCCTATTATATCTAAAGCAATGACTTCAAAATAATAGTTATTTCCTAGTAATTTATTTTTCCAAAAAACTGAAAAGATAGCAGATCATGTTCAGATTTTTTATAAAGTGAAACTAGAATGATGTCCAGTATCCTTTTCCCGATTCCAAGAATAACACCTTTAGCTTTGGAGATCAAGAGCCTATTATAGCTAAAGCAATGACTTCAAAATAATAGTTATTTCCTAATAATTTATTTTTCTGTAAAAACTAAAAAGATAGCAGATCATGTTCAGATATTTTATAAAGTGAAACTTCTTCTAAAGAGACACTTCTGAATAGTGGACACTTCTAAAACCCATTACATCTCAGATTTTTACACGGCAACAAGGTCAATTCAGATCTGGCAGTACTAAATACTGTGCTTCATTATGTAGCTGCAAAGTATGTACGTAAAAGTAGCTGCAAAGAGGAATGGTATACAGCCTTGAGGTTTGGCCGTGCGGTCTAAAGGGGTATTCACTTCTGGCCGGAGAGAGTAACAACCAGAACATGGTAAGTTCGAATCTCAGTCAGTTCAGTGCTAATGTGCCTATGGTTTAGGATGTGGGAGGGCCCAAGTACAATAAAACGTGTATAGCAACCTGGATGTTGATGGAGTACGTTAGCACTTCACTGGCAAAGGAACCATTTTGCTTTAGGTGGAAAAAAAAAAATCATTACAGATGAATATTATTTTGGGGGTTTCATTTCCATTTTATCTCATATATACACATCATAAAGTAATCGATAATTTTCCCAAATAGTAACATAAATAATAGGAAGTATAATGTTACTTATTGCAACCACCAGCTTTCGTATCAATTAATTACTTCTTTTTAGAATTAAAAATAATGATAAGTCCTCAAAAAAGAACAGTGGGATATAATGGGGTAATATTATAATGAACATTATTAAATTCGCCTTCAGATATACATGAGCCTTTAATTAAGAAAGTAATGATTTTGTACCGATTTATGAAAATGGCCTACACTAGTGATGAAACTGTAGTTCTTCAGTTAAATAGAATGCCGTGATTATTTGATGATAGCACTCTAAAATGTATTTCCTATGAAAAGAAAATGGAAGTAACTATAGGATTTAAGACAATGAATTACACCCCAGTGCACATTGTGTACTTTTCTATTTTATTATTATAAGGCAATGAATTCTGTGAAATGAAGTACGTGTTTCGGTCACTTTGTCAAGAGCCAGTAGACCTATGATATTACATGTCCGATTTTTATTCATAAAAATATGGTCAACTTACATGGACACAACTATATTATGAGGTCGCTATGATTTGTTGACAGTTGAATACAAAATAAAACAACTATCCTATCCTGAATGATTACTTCTAGGTTTGGCTTTATGGTTATTTAACAATGGGGATAGACTGAAACTTAGGCCTGTAACTGTCGACTGTGTGCTGGAATTTAGTCCCACAGGACTTCTATTTCATGCCTGTAAATCTACAGACATGGGCCTGTCTCATTTATATATACATAAAAGCTATCAATCTGGCTACTTACTTCTAAAAGAATGTTATTGATGCTCAGGTTTTGCTTTAAACTCACAGAGATGGAGAAAAGGAAAAAGTAAGAGGGTCAAGAACAACTTCCAGATAGAAGCAGAGATCCTGTCGAGACATAAGGTGTCTATAAAATTATCTGCAGAAGAATGATAGAGCTTCAAATTATTTCTCAGCTACAGATGTATATCGAAACTAAAATGCACAAATCCAACAATTAAAATCCACAATTAGAGACATTTTGAATGTGTGAAGTGAGAGGAAGGCATTCTTTGTACTATTCCATTTATCACTTGATGCAGTATTGGATCATGTGCTAAAAATTCGGGAAAGAAATCAAAGAATGTAGGGAACTATTCTTTCATAAAAGAAACAATAAATGAATGGAATAATCTGTCTACAAGGGTACAAAAAATATACCGTACAGTATCAAAATAAATTTATGTAGTTATTAGGACTGTAAGCTGTAATCTTATCATGTAGTGTGTATTTATATTCATACTAGCAGGTGCCAGCGGCTTCACCAACGATAATTAATCTGAAGATTAAAAATTAACACTTACACACGAATCATTCATAAACTAAATGATTAATAACAATAATGAAACAGCTAAAAATCCGATTTTGGAGTGGATTCCACGATTAGAAAGCACCGCCTGGGAAAAACTAACTCAGATTCAAGTTACACGGTCCAAAAAACCACTGCATAGTGAGTTCCGTCCAAATCTATCAATGTTCGGCCATTTAGGTCTTCATACATTATCGCTCTTCTGTCTAAGTTGAAAATTTCAGATGTCTGTGTGCCTTGTGTAAGCTCAAAGAATCTAAGTGATCGATAATTCCATGTGGTATGCTGAAAAAATAGCAATGCTTTTATTTTGAAGTTATGACAAAAAAAAAAAAAAGCAAAACCACCTGCAATTGATTTGACAATTGAAATGTAATACACCAAAAACCGATGCTTCAATAGCACAAAAATTCACATTTTCTGCTAGTTTTTCACTCATAACTCACGAAAGAAAGCTAAAATTAAAAATCTGGCTTCGAGGTGCATTCAGCCACTCATCGCTCTCTCCCAACTGTCTCATTCCAAAAAGCTGTTATACTCTGTGACTCAAGCTCGGCAATCCAAGCAGCAGTAAATTGTAAATACCCTATATCATCAAGAATAATGGAGATTAAAGATCTACTTGGAAAACTGAAGAAAGGTGAAAAGGAAATTAAACTGCAATGGATCCCATTTCATATTGGAGTAAAAGGAAACGAAGAAGCTGATGGTTTGGCTAAAAAAGGAATGAAAATATTAAACACTAAAAAGAATACCTTATCTTTCCATTCTGCAAAATTAAAAATCAAATCTCCCATCAGGATTGAAAGAGCCGATTTTATCACCAGACTTAGCAGTGAAAAGAAATGGGCCAGCATTGTCAGTAATAGAAACTCTATACCAGAACTCCCCCGAAGTGAAACTGTTGCAGCATATAGTTGAATAATTGAATAAAAACACTTTCCTTAATGCACTTTATTTACCTTGGTAAACTTCTGTTGGCACTCTGCTGATGATGCAGGAACACCACCTGCGAAACAGCCGTCCAGAAGTTTACCAAGGTAAATAAAGTGCGTTATGGAAAGTGTTTTTATTCAACTATTTAATACACAACGCTAAAGTCAGACACAAAAATGAATTTCAATGACGAAACACGTCAATTGGTCCACCAATACAAGTGTTGCAGCATTTCGGATAGCAACAAAACATGACTGTCTAGCAGAACATCTGCACCGAATGAAAATATTTGCCTCACCAAAATGCCTGCTGTGTCAAGAAGATGCCATTCAAAACTCGGAAGATCTTAGAACATGCTTTGCTCTTCAGCAATATTGGGATAAAAAATCAAATGGACAGCTGTATTAGGAAGCCAGAAGGCTAATGACAATGTTCAACAGCCTGAGCAATAGATTAAATTAAATAAATGTTTAAAATTTCAGATCTCTGCGTACAGAAGGTCTGGCTGGGCATTGTGCATAGACAGACAGACAGACAGACAAACACCTTCTCTTATTATATAGATTTTAATATATTATTATTGTTGTAAAATTTAAATTGTAGTGCATGAACTGTAATGTAGTGAATGTATATGACATATTACTGCCACTAAGCACTAGCCTAGTAAATAAATAAATAAATAAATAAACATATACAGTGCTTTAGTTGGAAAAAAATATTTTGGGGAGCTCACCAAAATACGTAACATCAAATAAAGAGTATATTTGCAAGGATCTACCTAGAAACTGACCACTGCCACCGCCGCTATTCAAAATATCTCACCAAAGACAGAGCCTAAAATAGGTGTTAACCCGTAAACAACTTTCGCCCTCAAGGCCTCAACTCCAACAGCTGCAACCTTTTCTTGCATTCCAAGAATTCAGGATCAGTCAGAATCCTCTATTGGAAATGAAAGACAGAGACAAAGTTGCCACATTATTTATACAGTGGAACATTTCTTCAATTAATATTCAAGTATGACATTTGTACTCAAGCTTTCCACACATCGGAAATTACAATCAGGACTGAAGATGATCTTATGATCGAAATGCGCATCTCCTTATAAACAGAAGCCAACAGCCCAATTGATGCAACGGAACACATTCACAAGCCGCCTCCAATTCAACTATTTTTACAATTATTTAAATACTAACTTCAATGCACTCAAAATACAATTTTATACGACTTTGCTGAGAAGGTTACAGAAGAATTTTACTGTGTTCATCAAATAGACAACAGACTGTCTTATTTTAATCTACATGTATTCAAGTGTATTTTTATCTTTTAATGAATGACTATTGCTGAGATATTCTCCGGCATAAATGTACATATTTTAACATATGACAACGGTGTGCTTTTAAATTAACTTACAATGCACAGCATCAATGTATATATGTTTTTAATGGTTAAGTTTTAATTAGATACATATAGCATATTGCTATCTAAATGTAAGTGTATTTTATATGACTACATAATTTTATATCCATACAAATATTTTATAACAATAGTGAAACTTCATACCTAACAAGATATTGAATACTTTATAAGATTCTATAAATTCATATAGGAGGACATTATATAGGTTTGTATATGTGCATAAATCCAAATTAATATTATAATACTATAGGGCGTAGTGACGTTGCATCCATTGAACTTTGGTCTATTGTGGTTTGTGGTTCAGGTGGACGAGTCTTTTCATATTAACAAATATTACCACAAACGGAAAGAAAAATGAAATTTATTAATTTCTTCAATGTTCAATTCATGTCTGTGGAAAATATGAGATCTCCAATTTAAAAAAATAGAAATAAGGAACATTGAGCCAAATATTTCCCGGAGTGCTCCGGTGAGCTCCGGCCCAACTAAAGCACTGAACATATGTACCGGGAGACCCAATGAACTGTGAACCAGCTGCATCATGGCGTTTTTCCACTGGACATGTGGATACATGTTCCCTGCTGCTGCTGCAATCAAGGTCAGGTTACGGATGCTGGCTTTGCTCTGCTCTGCAGTATTGTATTGATGATGCAGTGTAATTCAATGCGAGTCAGTATAGTGCATTTATTATGAGTTATTTATTATTGTGTGCTGTATTTAGTCACAATTATGAACCAGTATAAAAATTCACATTAAAACAAAATATCCGCCAGGAAATTGCCATCATTTCTCAATGTGAACTACAGTGAGTGATAGTTGGTTTCTTAAAGAGGTGCCAAAAATGTATGGACAACGATGGTGGCCAGTTTCAGCACCTCCTTTCATATTGTTGGTAAGTAAACTAGTAAAGCCTTTAAACGTAGTTAAGGAATATGTTGTGAGGTTGCATCAGCACCACTCTATGATAGTCGCAGACGGCAAGGTGGGCCACCATCATGAACACTGCACAGTCAGTTCGTAGTTAATTTGGTCTCCCTGTATATACATAATATTTTACAACCAAGCCAAAGAGTTATGGAAGTTTTAAAGAATGTACTGTCTACGGTTATTTAATTTGTTCTGTGTCAGAAGTAGGAGATGCATGAAGGAATTGCTAAATGTAGAAGATATTAATTGAAGATCCCACCGTACAGTATTTGTAAATGAAAATGATTTCAAATATCTAGTGTCATATTCACCCATTTTTCTAAAGTAGCTTATCTTAATTAAATCACCAATATAGGTGAGGCACGATTTGAGAAAAGACTTTGCAAACCAAAGATGAAGGATAGCATGTAGCCGTCTCCAGGCATAGGGTTACAGGAAGATCATTTGAGGAGCATCGTTTCAAATTATGTTATGCCCATTAAAGAAAACTTTACAGGAAGAAGAAAAACAGATTACTCCGAAACTGGACATGTTTTCACAGAGCATGAAATGTTAAGTTATTATGCTTGAGGCATACTTCTAGGAAGTTGCAAAAATGAAATCACTTCTCAAATTGAGTTCTATGAGTTGAAAGAAAAAACGTGTTGGACATAATATGTTTTCATCCGACAATCTTATTAAAGTAATTATTCAAAAACCTTTAATGAAATAAATACATGAAAATCAATCATTATTGTTATTATTAAAGAAAATATTATTTGTTTGTACAACATAAGCATTTATAACTTACATTAAACAATAATTTCTTGCTCCATATTGGAAACAATCTTTGTCACAACTCACAAGGAAAATATGTGCATGCACTATTGTCGAGAAAAGAGTCAAAGGTTGATAGTATTACCAACCGAAGAAAGAAAGGAACTATAATAATATCACTACACCATCACCATAGCACGAGTATTGGACATAACATGATTTGAAGCAGGCACTACAAAGGACTGAATATGATTTGAAACAACAGCTGTTTTACCGCAGTCATTTACAGTAAATACAATTGAAACAAACAGACTTCACAGCGTGAAAGAGCGCATCTTAAACCATATAAAAATGTATGAAATCAATTTTGTATAATACGATATGAAACAATGCTCCTTATTTGTTATGACAATTTTTAGCTCTCAAAGAAGATTCAAATAAGAGAACATCTAAAGGAATTTCAATATTTTACACATCTTTCTTAAAGCAGATGTTGAAAATGTTGTCCCCCTCTGATCAATATATATCTGACAACGATGTTCAAAATTCTGGAACACTCTTCGAAGCTCTACTTCAGATTATGTGTGGCACAGAACTACAACTTCTGTGTCACTTCTCACTTGAATATGGCGAAATGCTCAATACAAGATATCTTAATCATACTAAATACTTTTTTAATCTTTTACGAATACTGTTTGATAGCCCTAATTATTATTTAGAAATAATCATGCCTTTTACAAAAGTAGTCTTCTTTAGAAGGTGGTGTCAATCAAAAGATCTATTTTGCTATGAATCCCATGACATTTTGTGTTCAAACACAAAGATATAATTATGTCAAAAGCAGTTTAAAATAGGTGAATTCAACAATGAGACTGACAAGTGTTATTTCCAATTTTGGCTCAAAACTTAAGCAGATTTAATCTACTAGTGCAAACTAATTCACTCAAGAAAAAATACATAGAATTCCTTTTTTAGCTCACACAAGAGACCTAATGGCTCCTCGAATGAAGGTCAATGTGAACAAAGCAGTACCTCATGCTCAGTGTCAAGGTCAAATGCAATTTCTTATTGTTATGTTTAATAATATTCAGCAGTGTAGTGAGGGGATGCACTCCACACATCTACTGCTTAATCTTCCTCATTAGCATAATTATATCTTCTGTTTCAGTTATTTATTCATTTATTGAATTATGTATTTGGCTGATCTGAGATTTAAAAACCAGTTCAAGAGTATGTACAAAATGTTCTGGTGACACAACAAAAGAGGCTCTGGTGTAATGTTTTGAACAGATAGCCAGAATCAAATCTTGTAGATATTATTGTTGAATCAAAATAATGTGGTCTTCAAACTAAAGTTTACTATATAAGTTGATAAAACTATTATTAAAACTTTGGTACAATGGATAAAATTACCTTGAACAGTCACTACGTATCAGCCTGACCTCCAGGCCTTCCTCAGGTGAAATGAAGTCTACTCTCTTGTTGGTGCATTGTCCATGCCGGAAGGGGTCTCTGCCATGCTCCCATTCCTGTTCAGAAAACCACCCTGCGTACAGTCCTCCTCCATACCCTCGACGCGTAACATGAAGGTGGTATCCCTGCGATGTGCTTCGATCCATTCACTCGAGATTTTGTATTCTCCGGGCGTCACTACGTAAGCGGGGGGGAAATTTTGGCGTTGTTGTCCCCTTCGCGAACCTCCTGACGATGTCCAAACATGTTTACTGTTTAGTACATAGCGATATGTGCAGCTATGGACTTTAAATCAATTTATATTTGTGTATCTATTGAAAGTTTTATATTGATAGTTATTATAATTATTAATGTCATTAATCATTGGTAAGGTAACTTAGGTAATTGAAGGCTAAAATTATCAGCCAGATATTTTCTAGTAGGGTCAGAAGTTCAGTTTACACTACATAAGTAATTTTTGTTCAGTAAGTAACACAATTTTTTTTTTTGTAAACATTTTAACTTACTGGTAATAAGATTTCTCCTAAATGGGTAGACCTACAGTAATGAAAGTTTGCATACACGCTCACTACAGATGTGTTCATGAAATGACACATTCATTTAAACATTTTTTTTTAAGGAGATGTGATTTTTTTATGTTGAGTAATGAGTTTAAAAAGAAAATGGTTGTGTTTATTTTTTCCAATAGGAAGAAATCCTTGCATCATTGCATAATGTGAAGTATTAGCTTTGTTTTAAACTTTTGAAAATTGACTTTTATGTATAACAAAGAAAAATGATTACTAAAATTAAATAAAAAAATTAACATAAAAAACATTATGGGCATATTTTTAATATAAAAATTTCAAAATAATTGTGAACATGTATTTTAACAGTATCTAGCTCTTATAAAAATTTCATGAGGATACTTGAAAACTCTGGAAAATAAAAAACTTAATAATGTATCCCCTTAAGACATTTCATCACATCCCCCTATTATTAATAAAGAGCTCTTATCTGTATGATTCAGAGCTAATAAAAACAACATCATACAGCTCATGATGCTAATCATAAAAGAATTAATGGAATATATCATTCTTACTTCACATTTCCCTTGATTAGTTTGTACAAACTCAAATTTGAATCTGCAAGATATCAAAACCATGGAAGTGTCATAGGAAAGGTGTATCATCTTGTATTTTTACTAGAAAGTTAAAATCTGTTATAGACTCAAGAGTTCCTTGGTGAATCAATTAATCCGCAGCTGATTAGATTATTAATGATACAGGTATTGTCAGTCAGAGCTGATGTAAATTTTCTGCCAGTTTTACACTGGAATTCTAAAGTGCCAACTTGGCTGCTATAAAATGGAAGTAGCAAAGAAGGATATATTTTGAATCCGACGATACGTTTTGAGACTCATAATGGCTAGCCTGAAGAAGTGGATGGCAAGAAAAAATCAATATACGAACCAATCATGGATTTCTATAAGTATAAATATAAATTGGACCATATCTCTCCCCATGGGCTGATGATCGGTGCACAAGGCACAATACCGTAACACCTCGTCCGGCTCTGGGATTTCTTTGGCCTCAATAGGATACATCTCCAAGATATGAATATCTCTGCAATACATGGTTGGAAATCAAGTCTTTGAATCCACTTACATACCAGATGAATTTGTTCTTCGTTTATCAGTTTAAGTGTTATATTACCCTATAGTATATATAGATATATATATCTATATATACCTGTATGTTATATTATGTTGTATTATTGTTAATATGTTATATTACCCTATTGTAACTTATATGTATGTCAAACATGGAACTTGATCGAAGCCCACAAGAAAAAGCTCCAAGTCTGCCAAAGGAAGATGGAGCAGAAGATCCTAGGAATACCTCTTCTAGACAGGATGCCAAACACCAGGTTAAGAACACTGGCGAACACAGAGGATGTAGCCCAACAATCAACAATACTAAAGTGGAAATGGGGAGGACACTTAGCTCGATTGAAAAGCAGCAGGTGGGCACAAATCGCAATGATGTGGGAACCATGCATTGGAAAGAGACACCAAGGCAGACCAACCACTAGATGGGCCGACACATTTAAGAAGTCCGTGGGGGTGCATTGGTCCACAACAGCAAGGAGCTGGGGTGAATGGAAGGAACTAACTTGCAACCAACAATTCATGTACACAGTGTAGGGATGAACAATAGTGCTCAAAAGTCAGAAATTTACAATTCATGTGGATTAGCTCACCACATGAATTTCACATGAGCTTTCCCTTATAGGAGGCCATTGCCCTTCATTCATTCATTCATTCATATGTAGGCCTACATGTGTGCCTCGTTTCTATGTGGTTTTTTAATATTTTGTTGTTACTTATTAAGATGTCTTATACTTTGTCATAATGGCAGCCTCCTTATGGGGAAATTTTGTTAAATAAATAAATAGGGCTAAACTAAACTCCATGGCACTCTGTCGCAAAATGTAAAGGCCCATCTGAGTAAAAATACGGTATCTGAATACCGTAGATTTATTTTTTGTGTGTATGTCTCTCTTAAAGACTTTTTGTTATTACATTGCTGTGGTGCAATTCAGTTTTTACATACGTAACCTCACATGCTGTGCAACTGTTGGAATCCCATACAAACAAATGGCACCAATGAGGTCAGGGTATAAAGAGAGGGAAGGTTTCGACCTCCATTTCATCTTCCTGGATCCTTTATGCCTTGACAGGTTAAGCACAAACTTAGCAGCCCTTTAAAATCTGATGCTTTGACCACTAGTATGGCCATACTTTACAGTCATATTTTAATACAATTACCAATTACTCTTTGTTATCTGACATTCTTCTATTTTTCTGTTCGGTGCACTTTACTAATTGAACCATCAATATTATTGACACATTAATAAGGTTATGTTAGTAGTACACTACTGGTAGGCCTACTTACAACAATTCTGTCCCAGTACTGACCTCTATATTTACGATACAATAAAGATATTGTCTCTCTCTCGAATCCTATGCCCCCATGTTAGGGCTAAGTGCCTCCAAGTGGAGGTTTCTGTTTACCAATGTGAATTTTTGTTATGCTTATTTTCCTAGAGAAAGCAGAGGGACATGTGGTAAGCTCATCGCCCCTTAACCCCCCTCCGGAAACTAACATATTACTTGAATGTGAAAGGGCCGAGAAATTTTGTCCAGAGGCTCTAATTTAGGCTTGGAGTTCTTGTAAGTGCAGTAAATCTACGACATGGGCCCCCCAGCTTAAAATCCCTCTCGGAGGACTCCGTGCCCAGGATTTTTACGTCCTGAAAAACCCATCGACTGCGGCCGGGTTTGATCCCGCGTCCTTCGGATCTAGAGGCGGGCACGCTACCTCTAGACCACCGCAACCGACAAAGATATTATGGAGGGAAATATTTAATTCTGAATTGAAATACAGAAACATTATATATACAGACCAACCAATATAGGCCTATAACAGTTTTTTTTTTTACTGAATTAGTTTTTACAAGCATCCCTCACTATCGGTACACTTACCATTCATCAACACATCAATTTACATTCTTTCAGCAATTTAATGATTATTTTCTCCAGAAATTCCTAATAGAGCATGATACATTACGTTTAACTTAACATCCCTTAGCTACTTATCTTGATATAGCATAACCCATTGACAACCAACTAACTTACTTTAAAGCTTGTGGTTTATTTAAGTTTTTTATATCCTGAACTTGTACCTCAGAGCTGTACCTCAGATATTAATTCAGATATCAGATATCAATTAGTGATACTGTATTAATGATACCACGGGTACTGATATGTAGACAAACTGCAAAAATTATTAATTGGGTCAAGTGATAGATCCATAAGCCTTATTGTATAACAGTGTGACTCCTCCTTGGCAACAGGATAGCTCACAATTCCCAGCATGGCAAATTCATTCTTCCATGTAACACAGACCATACATGTTTAACCTTCACTTTCATGGGCAGAGTCGGAACTTTCATATGATTAGCTCTTTCACTCAGCTGTATACAATGCTGGTATCAGCCACCATTGCCAGCCTACATTATGTGGAACAGAAGTTCTGTCACTTCACTTTCAACTCTGCTGCTAGAGGCGGTGTGTTATTCTAGACAGTACATAGTGGAAGTAGGTTCTAGGTTAGTGGCAGGCAACTCGAGGTTTATGACAGGTAGCTTGAGGTTAGTGATAGATAGCTCAAAGTTTGTGTCATATAGGTAGCTCGAGGTTTATGACAGGTAGCTTGAGGTTAGTGACAGGTAGCTTGAGGTTAGTGACAGGCAGCTTGAGATGACAGGTAACTTGAGGTTAGTGACAGGTAAAGATAGCTCGAGATAGTGACAGGTAGTGTGAGTTTCATGACAGGTAAGCTTGTGGGTAGTGACAGACAGAAGAGGTTTGAGGCAAGTAGCTCGAGATTTGTAACATAAAGTGCAAGATTAGTGACAACTCAAGTTTAGTGACAGGTTAGACAAATCATTTTTATTTACTTATGAAAACCAATTACAATCGTGCATATAACAGAGTAACACACAACCTCTAGCGGCAGAGTTAGAATTGAGTCAAGTGAGTCTGTGGGTTCAATCTTTTTTTATTAAAAGGTATTAATATAAGTCAATTTATATAATTCAAAATGACTTCCCTCCCCTCCTGAGGCGCCGACTTGAAAATATTATTCGGGGGGCAAGAATTGGATTTTTAGCAGTTATACATAGGCCTCATATGAACGGAAATGATGTTTCTGTTAGTGAAAATTGGAACAATTCTTTTGAAAGTCAATATCCCTTTCTCTCCAAAACTTCCAACCCTCTTTTGCTATGAAACGTTATTAAGCACGTTGTAGTAGTAGTACAGCAGTATATATAGGAGTGGGTTTAGAAAGTACAAACAAGGACGTTTTCCTATTTTCAATTATTCAACAATACTTGCATTGCAATAACTAACTGTCGGATTTAAAAAAATAATAATAAAATAAAAAAATTAGAATAGTTCATAGATTATGTTCATGCTCAATCTTTTTCAGTGTTCATAGGAAAAAATGATTTGGGTTCTTTCCAATCATATTTTCTGATGAAGCCAGAACTTTTAAAAGGTTCTTGTTTTTCTTGACATTCTCCAGAAGTTGTAAAGTTCAATTTTGTTGGTCCCTCTTTGCTTTTTGTTTTCTAAAACCACTTTTTATTTTCTGTTTGGTGATTTTATTTTCCTAAAATAATCAGATTATTTGGGACATTGTGGTTTTTACTCGGGACCGCCGGGAAAAGTTCCCAAAATCGGGATATCCTGATTTTCTCGGTACGTATGGTCAGAAAGTACCTTGCCCCCCTCCCCCCCGAAGTCGAAACCTATGGAACATGCGTTAATATATGTGATATCTGTGTCAAGACCTCATACACGTCAGCTGTAATGTCCAATCGTCGGCTTTCCAAGGTGCTGTGACATCCAATTGTGTGTCTCTTGTCGGTTCATGGAGTACAGTACAGCATGGCATACACCATTCTAGGTTATAGAAGCACGTGCTTCTATGAATCTTCATTTAATTCGCACAGTTTTAGGAACAAACTGACTTTGTATATGGATTCAATAGATTCTAAAGAATATAACAATTTAAAATTGTACTGTTTTCATTTTTTTTCTGGGAAAATTTCGAGAGAGGTTGCGAGCTATACTGTCCCGTTTTCATTAAAGAGCTCCCTTCTTATTATGGGATGATGGTTTTCTTTGATAATGCTACGAAAAACAGATTGTACATGTTCAATTAATAGGTTATCCTGTTTTACATACCTTCTTCCATTTCTTCATAGTTTGAATTCGACGCACAATAATTACACACGACACTTTCAACACCGCACTTGACAGGTAAGAGCATTCGATTTAATCATATTTTTCTCAGAGCCAATGGGAGCGCTAGATAGTTTTTGTAGTCAACTCGCTGCATAATCACAGTAATAGTAATCGAAAGTACGTTATCGATAAAGTTCGGAAAGTTTTATCAACATACTGAATCGTTCTCAGATACCATCTTTTGAAATGGTACCGGGTAGGCACAATTTGAAACTGTATATCTATAGACAAAAACAGACCTTGGCCACTGGCGTAAAACCGAATGTTATTAAAGGTATTTGGTAAAACACATATCAGCGACGGTATTTCAAAGAAGCAAGTTATCATTCCAAGTGACCCTTAAACGGTGAACGAAATACTTTATACGAATTCGAGGGAAAAGACTGGGAAATTTTGTAAAGTAGCATATATTAGACCTATTGGTTGATGTTATATTATGGTCTTGTAAGGAAAATAATTAACTTTTATTTTTATATTTTCTTGGGAATATCATTCAAACTATAAACGAGATTTTATTTTTTAAGATTATCTTTCCACATTCGTATTTGGATAATATTTATTTTCAGTTTTCATCGTCATTAATATTACCGTAATTATATTTTTCTCTAATCTTAACATATTGCCAGAGATTCCTAAGATTAAATTGGAAATTAAGTAGCCTAAACGTGGGCAAATTTCATCGGGTACCTCCGTTTAACCTGCTGTTATTCTACGATTGTTTTCATTATCATTAATATCATCATAATCAAATTCATCACATCATCCTCTGGAAACGTGAGTCCACGTGGATTCAATTCCAAAAAAAGGCAGTATACTAGGGTATTCAAAACCATACCGAAAAAATGCAACATAGGATTTCAGTACTACCAGCGGACTCAAATTCAAAATTTTTCTGGTTTTCCCCATCTCGAAAAGACCGTACACCAGGAATCACCGCTATCCCGCCGATTGAAAGTGATATCCCATTATATATTCCAACAAGGGGAAATAATATTAATACTAATAGTAATAATACTTAGTAATAAAAACAGAAGAAAATAACTTTTATTAAAACAAGGCAGATTGTTTTACAAACGGTGCCAATGACACAGCCTATCAGTACTGTACATCCTTTGTGGACAATTTTTAAAACTCGTTATTATTAACATTTTTTTAAATTGTAAATAATAGCGAGTTGTACTTCAACATAATCCGTTTTCACCTATTTAATGTTTGTAAATGTGACGTCCAATAATTATGATCACCATATCTGCCATAGGCTAATATCTTCTACAGTAGACAGAATATGTTGATTTTCAAGCTTCAAGTCTTCAAAGAAGTCCTACTGCAGGATTTAAAGTATCTCTCTGGCGCCGGGGTAACCCATGGGCTTCATAATTCACTTTGCAGATTTTTAAAAATCCGATGTGAAACACATAACTTTCTCGGCTCAAATAAAAGTTATCCTCTTAGTATAATAAATTATGTATGAAATTCTCTTCACGTAAATTGGTTGTGAAAATGAAGAGAATGTCGTTACCACATCACATCGCATCCCCGAAGGATAATCCAAATATAATGTGATTAATGCACTTCTTTACTTTAAGCATGGCCAATACACACCCCCCCGCACTTATCATTCTGATATAGAACAAGCGGTCATATTGCAAAGAACGCGTATTCAGACTGGGTGGTTTATAACTACACTTCAGATAATTTTTGTCGAAAAATGTTTCAAATGAAAGTTCTAGCTCTTGGTTTAAGCACAAAACAAAATAGTTTGTGTCGTTTTCGATAAAGTCGCGAAAAACGAAATTATCTTCCTGTAAAGTCCCCTTAAAAATAAGAGAAAGTTGTCGCCATAAGTTGGGTTAAATCATCAGAAGGTACCCAACCCGAATGCAAAATGTTTTCATCCGATTCTCCGTTCTGGATCAAGGCTGTTCACAGTCAGACACATACACACACACACAGACATGTTTCCGAAAATAGTATCTTTGATTTCAGGGGACCTAACAACGTGTTATGTTAAAAACTCAACTTATTTTCTTTGTTTTTATTGTTGTTCTCATACCTCAGTATAGTAAGTCATCGCTAATGAACAGCAGAATTGTTATTAGAATAATTTTTTTCACTATTGTAGTTGGTTGAAATATATTCCTAAAAACTTCCGAATGTTTAGGAGCACATATTCTGTTAAACGTCATTTCCGTTTTCAAGGCCATTAGAGGCCACTGGAGTTTGAGGCTTTCGATTTTTACTTCCTCCGCCCATACCATAGATACTATAGGTAGAGGAACTAATGTTTTCGATCCCCAAAATTCGAAGTTGAGTTTTTAACATAAATACACGTTTTGATGTCCCCTGAATCCAAAAATACTATTTTTGGAAACGTGTCTGTTTCTCTCTCTCTGAACAGCCTAGCTCCAGAACGGAAAATCGTATGAAAACAAATTTTGTATTTGGGTTAGGTACCTCCTGAGGATATGGCACAAAGACTTGCGACAACTTTATCTTATTATACTATTATTATATTAAGAAAATTTCGTTTTCCGCGATTTTCTCGAAAACAACATTAACTATTTTCTTTAAATTTTGTACATGGGGTGCTTATGCCAAGAGCTAAAAATGTTATTTGAAATATTCTTTTCAAAACTTTTTTCTGAAGGGTAGTTATAAGCCACCCACTCTAAATACACGCTCTTTGCATAGTTTTAAAACAACATTTTGTATGTGGGTTAGTTACCATCTGTGGATGTGACGCGAAGATTGGCGACGACTTTCTCTTACTTTTAAGGCAACTTTACATGAAAAAAATTTCACTTGACGGGATTTCCTCGAAAACAGCCCTAATGATTTTGTTTAAATTTTATACATGGGGCGCTTACACTAAGAGTTAAAACTTTTATTTGAAACATTTTTATAGATTATTTCTGACGGGTAGTTATAAGCCACTCACTCTGAATACGCGCTCTTTGCAATATGGCCTCTTGTTCTATATCAGAATGTGAAGTGAGAAAAATGTATTGGCCACGCTTAGAGTAAAGTAAATTACGAGAGTGTATTAATCAAATTTTATTTGGGTTATATATTCTTCGGGGATGCGATGTGGTAACGACTTTCTCTTCATTTTCAAAGCCAATTTACATGAAGAGAATGCCATACATAATATATTATAGTAGGAAGCAAACTTTTATTTGGGCAGAGGGAGTTATGTGAGTTTCACATCAGATTTTAAACAATCCGCTCAAAGAATGTGGCAAGATTGTCAGCTCATAAGAATCGGTCACAAACCCTGTTTGCTTCTGGCATTACTTTCTACAGGAGACTGAGCGAACCCCAGAGTCATAGTGCCACCAGAGGAATAAGTTCAACTGAAAAATCTTAATGATCTCATCGGTAATCGAACCCTGTTCGCAGCTCAGTGCCTCAGCCAAATGCACTGCGGTTTCCCCATGGGTTTAAAAACACTTCGGGAAAATATCTTTGAATAAATTGCTTATAAAATATTTCGTTTTAACTTTTATGCTTAGGTCTTTTAGAAAATCCTGTTGTGACTCCACCTGATTTTAATAAACAAAGAAGTAGAAAATCGTATAATGAAAAGGAAGATGTACTTAGCATGTCCGAAAATGAATTTAAAAATTCTTTAGCTGAAGTTAATTTAATGTTGATTTAAAATTAGGCCTATTATACGTAGTTAATGTATCAGGCCAAACATTCTCCTCACTCTTTCTTTCTTATCTTCAACCTGAGACATAGGCGTACCGAGGGGGGGGGGGGTTTGGGGGTTTGAACCCCCCCCCCCCCATTGATTAAAAAAAGGAAAATTGTAGAATTTTTTAAGTCTGCCCATAAATTACTTAATACAAGTATAAAGCGTGGGAAACTTAAAACTCGTTATTTTGCGTCTTAATTTTTAAAATTTTCCGGGGGAGGACCCCCGGAAGCTTAAAACTCGTTATTTTGCATCTTAATTTTTTAAATTTTCCGGGGGAGTTCCCCCGGAAGCTTAAAACTCGTTATTTTGCATATTAATTTTTAAAATTTTCCGGGGGAGGACCCCGGACCCCCCTCCCCCTGGGGGGTATTCCATACCCCCCAGACCCCGCGGATGTTATAACCCCCCCATATGGTCGGCCTGGTTACGCCTATGACCTGAGACATTATGTAGGCCTACTGTGTTTAAAGAAGAAACCTGGCAACTGCTGGAACCCAGAAGTGGCTAGGAATTTCTTTTTCTTTTTATTAAATTGCTGTAACGTATCTTTTGCGTATTCTTATCTTTTGTTTTTATTATTTTGTATGTATGAATTGCATTTTTGGCATGGGTTTTCTAATTGGGTTTTCTACCTGTAATGTTCATCATTATTATTAAATAAAATAAGAACGCAGAATAGACTGGAAACTGTTCTAGGGAAAGAGAACATTCTATAGCATGCAAATAAAGAGGAATTTGTTCCTGATATTTTCTTTTCATTCTGCTCTGCGGCTAGAAATTCTAATAAGCTATTCCCATACTGGATGCATTAAGCGTACAATACCCCCTGTGAAATGTGGACTTCAGGTGAGAAGAGAGAATAACGGGGTAGCATTATCCCGTCAGTGTGATATCGAACCTCCACATGCCCCATATGCGCATGTGTCGGGTCCCCTCTAGCTGTACTCAAAATGTGCTGCGTCGAGATAACACATAAACGTACTCTCATAAAATCACACGCCATCAGTATGAGACAACCAACAAAATTAATTTAGCTACTGAATTCAGAGCCCTATCCAATCTTAAGGTAGATTAATGATGAATTTCTTCCTGTAAATCTACACCATTTCTGACGTTACAGTTTCTCGCAGGAAGAAAATAAAAATGGTAGCGTAAGGTTGACTTCTGGGTCAACTATGAATAGCTTCCTCCACTATAAAATTAACGAATTCAAATTAGTATGAAGAAAATCTACTTGATAC
This sequence comes from Ectobius pallidus, assembly GCA_964059195.1. Lineage (NCBI taxonomy): Eukaryota > Metazoa > Arthropoda > Insecta > Blattodea > Ectobiidae > Ectobius > Ectobius pallidus. The sequence continues at coordinate 60,904,684 of CAXKWD010000003.1, forward strand.
TTTATATTACGGATCTCGGTGGTTGGTGTTGCTAGACCGCTCCCAAAGGATTTAATCGCAATATTTAAGATACATTATTTAGGATAGGCCTACTTCATTTTGTTAGGAATGATTAAAGTTTAAACTAAGTACAAACCTTTTTTATTTTCTATACCTATGGGCTAGAAATAGAAAGTATTGCGTTCAATCCCGAAATTCGAAGTCGAATTTTGAACATTAATACACGTTCCGAGGTGCACTGAATCAAAAAACACCTTCCCTACGGGAAATGGCAGTGCGTCAGTGAACAGCATAGATAAAACATTAAATGTTATATTTTATATTAAGGGGGACATACAGCTTTCGGTGAAATTCATAGGTGAGAAATAGGTAAGTTCATTATTTTTTTCCTCAGCAATGAATTGCTCTACAACTTTGCAATCTGACATACTCTTTATTGACTACTTCTACAATTGCATACTATTTTCAAAATTAATCAAATTGTTACAGTTATGGGTAATTATCGTTTCAAAATAGCTGCCACGTTTCATGCACTGAAAAGCCGTTTCCTTGATAACTTCCACAAATATCAATATTTCTGAGTGATAATTTTTCTGTGTATTTATCAATATCATATGAACAACACTACGTACAACCATTCATCTATTATTAATAGTTTTTTAAAATATATGTATATTTTAATGTAAAAAGAAATTTTAAAAATGCTTATACTATAGAAATTCCAAAGATTGTAGATTATGATGCTCATATGATGTTTGCAAATAGATAGAAAAAAGAATCACTCAAAATATTGCCATTTGTGAAAATTATCAGGGAAACGGCATTTTAGTACACAAACGTGCTGCCATTTTGTAACGATAATTACCCATAACTGTAATAGTTCGATTAATTTTGAAAATAGTATGCAATTGTAGAATTGGTCAGTAAAGAGTATGCCAGATTGCAATATTGTAGAGCAATTAATAGATTTGTTATAAATGTTAATACAAACTGAATTTATTAAAGCTAAAACATTTATTTGCTTTTTTCCTGCATACATCCTCTAAATGTGTAGTTATAAGCCACCCATCCCGGTAGATTTCCCAGCGAACAATAATTCAGCTTTTAAATGAAGCTTAGATAACTGAATGTGCATTCCTGCAATGCGGCCGCTTACACTAAGTCGTAATGTGAAGCAGGGTCGGACTGATATACACAAGCGCCTCCATCACCCACCAATAATCAGCCTCCCATTCCATTCTAACAATACCGTACCACTACCCTCCTTCTTTTGACTCTTCACAAAATAATAAAATAAGTGCTTTTAAATGAGTGACGATTTATATTTTAAACCATATTATTAATAGCTAACTCCAAGAATAAAAATATACGTGACGTTTTTGTACTTTTGGAGTACTATTCATAGTGGAATTTTTAAGTATGTGACTTCTAATTTATTTCAAGAGCAAATTTACCAATAGAGCTAAGAGTTACCTTGTAGTGCAATGAATTAATGATTAAAACACACAGGTAGTGAATACTAAAGTTTATATTTAAGTAACAACCAGAAGTGATTTCGACGGTGGACTCTTTTTTTTTTTTTAACTACTTAACTGTCAACGTGGTTTAGGCAGTGGCGGATCCAGAGAGAGGACCATAGGAGTAGTGCCCCTCCCATTTCTCTTTTACGTTGAACAACTTTTTTACAGAACGAAAATAATTACTTAATAAAATAACATTAGAATTTCTTTAAATACAAAAATAAAAGCATTAAGTACTCATCCTCTTTCAACCAGAGGATTGTAAATTGCAAGTTTAATAAGTATTTATTCTAGACGCCTTGTGTCAAATACCTCAACAAGCCGTAACAACCCACAAGACAACAGTTTGTTTTTAAGTCCCTTATCTTTAATTATTATAAAGATTGATTTATTGTGAACTCAGACAAAGTTACTTCAAGTTAAAAAGTTTGACATTTGATTAACTTTTATGTGATATGTAAAACCAACAAATTTATCAAAAGAATTAAAACTCTGGGCAAGAGGAGTTTAGACAGAAGCAATTTGGATCAACAAAAGTTTAAATCTTTTTTGCTGATGAATTCATTGAACAGGGGCATGGCCTTCCGCAGAAATTTTGTCAAGGGAGGGCAAATGAACAAATTGCTGTCGTCGCCACCACTATCACTGTACTACTTGCACTACAACAATTTTATTATTATTATTATTAGGCTAATATCATCAGTATCATCCACATCCTTGATTTACCTATGTCTATGGATACAAAAGAAAATCTAATCTAGTGCACTCGCATGACATTTTTACCATTACAATTTCACAGTTATTAAATATTTGTATAAAATGTGATACTTTCATTGTTTCTTCATTACAGTAAAATGTTTGACCAGAAATTATTCCAAGTAAAGTGGAAGTGAATATTTCTACATGTTCATATCTTCACATTAGTTGCTTATAGTCATTTAGTTAGGAGATTTATGTGTAAACGGCCATGAACTGGGGCTGACGTAAAGGAAAGTAAGCAATTACTGGTTGTGTGGGAGAGAGAGAACATTCTAAAATAAGAAAAAGGGAGTGCTCCACAAAACAAAAAAAAAACCAAGTGTAAAACGAGTTTTTTGATCATCTGGGTCATTCCAAATTTCTCAGCAAAGAGGAGTTTTAGTTTGCTGAGAAATTTGGAATGACCCAGATGATCAAAAAACTCGTTTTACACTTGGTTTTTTTTTTGTTTTGTGGAGCACTCCCTTTTTCTTATTTTAGAATGTTCTCTCTCTCCCACACAACCAGTAATTGCTTACTTTCCTTTACGTCAGCCCCAGTTCATGGCCGTTTACACATAAATCTCCTAACTAAATGACTATAAGCAACTAATGTGAAGATATGAACATGTAGAAATATTCACTTCCACTTTACTTGGAATAATTTCTGGTCAAACATTTTACTGTAATGAAGAAACAATGAAAGTATCACATTTTATACAAATATTTAATAACTGTGAAATTGTAATGGTAAAAATGTCATGCGAGTGCACTAGATTAGATTTTCTTTTGTATCCATAGACATAGGTAAATCAAGGATGTGGATGATACTGATGATATTAGCCTAATAATAATAATAATAAAATTGTTGTAGTGCAAGTAGTACAGTGATAGTGGTGGCGACGACAGCAATTTGTTCATTTGCCCTCCCTTGACAAAATTTCTGCGGAAGGCCATGCCCCTGTTCAATGAATTCATCAGCAAAAAAGATTTAAACTTTTGTTGATCCAAATTGCTTCTGTCTGTTACATACAGCTTTCACCCCTCTGATTATTTTTCAGCTTCTAAAAAACAATAATTGCTAGTCAAAGAAAATTATGATGGCGCAGCGCACTGGCCCAAATGTCCGTATGGCCACTCTGACGTGATGGATACAGGAAGGTGTTTCACAAACAATTTTTTGAAGTAAAGTCATAGTAAAGGAAATTAATGGGATGTCTTAATTCATGTCCCGAGATTTTAAATTTATTTAGCATGAACTCAGTTTTCATATGAAATTTAGTTTTAGAACTCTGATGCTCACTGGCAACACACACAAATTTTCTCTAACAGTACATATACCGCAAGCACTGATTTTAAACAATAGCTTGGGCTAAATTATATATGGGAGTTGGTTTTGAATCAGGATAAGAGCATCGAGCTGGTTTGTAAGATTGTTAATAACAGATGACTTGACATCCAAAGACAAAATTTTCAGCTATAATGAGGGGGAAAAAAAAGTCTTACACTACATTAAAATGAAAGAAATGTGGGGCATGGAAAAATACATTCTAGGATGCTCCAAGAAACAAATTGGCATAGCTTGTTGGTGTCTAGGAGTGTGGAAACTAAGGGGTGTAAGAAGAATTTTCGAGAAAGGACATAATATTGAAATGCCCAGAAACTAGAATTAGATACAAATTTTTGAGCAAAAAATTCCTAGACATAAATATAGAAACAGCCTATAAAAAGCTATTCATCTACCAAAAAAATATGAAAACATTAAAGGAAATGGGTAACCTCTTATATGTAGTCAAGTTCAAATGGGAAAGTGCTATCAAGAAACTAGTAGTAGAATGGCATATGGAAGGGGATACTAATAATAAATTTACAATTTATGGCTATTGTAACTAAAAAGAATCTATGAACTGGAGAATTATAAATCTTATTTAAACCTTCAGGACTGTAATACATAACATGTTATTTGTTTGTATAGAGTACCTTCTTGATGATACAAATTTTTTAACACCAAGCTAATACTGCATGATACAAGAATAAATTGATTTTTAACAAACTTCAGGAGGTGGTTCGATGAGTGTTCACCAATTGCTCCAAATTGATTGGATGCCAATAATTTTTTGTAACTGCAATTTGGGGTTGTGCACTGGTGGTCCCATAAAATATATTTTCCAAAATCAGTCCAGTAGTTTTTTCTGAAATATAGAATGTTCATACCATCGCTACTAGCTCGAAATACAGTTGTTCAGAATGTTAATAGGAAGCAAAATAACTATGGCTGCTGAATCAGGACAACATGGTTTTGTTAAGAGCATCATTTCTTTACAATTCGTTAGTGCGAAGTGACTCGGACCTCACCAAAATTTATTTAGCCCAAATATTCAGAATAATTTCTTTCTATATGCATGTGTGTGCAGAAAAATATAAAGTATGCTGGTGACGTGGCATAAATCATTCATGTACACTGAGCCAAGTTTCTCAAGAAACTGTGCTTGAAAGTTCAAACTTCCTGAAATATGGCCTATTAACTCCCCCTGGTAACGTTTTATCAGTTTGCCTGGGTTTATTAATATTAAATGTAATTTACCGGTATATCAACTTCAGACTGTGAATTAAAAGCATGGCAAAGATCATTAATGAAATACTTGGCACTGCTTGGGATTTGTTAATTACATGATGAATACATCCCAATATTTTAAAATTAAGTTTTGCTTACACGTCCAGAGGATGTCAGACGACAGATGGCCCATGGTCACCATATGGAAGCAGGAAAAGGCAGAGACCTCGCTGCACCTGGAGGTGGAATAGCCAGGGTAATGCAGGGCAAGAATTTAAATGAAGGCGACTGGCAGGACAGAGGATTCTAGAGGAAGGCAGTAGAAGGCAATTCCTGAAAAGGGGAGATGCTTTAAAAAGTAAGTTTTGCTTACTACTACTATTACATGTCAATACCACTTGCTGTATTAACATCATTGATAATTTTAAAATTTCACACTGAGAAAGCTGCACAACATAAATGAATGCAAGGTTCTTCCTCACCTTTTAATCCTTTGCATGCCGAATACAGATATAACGTGGTGGAAGATTTTGAAATTCTTGCACTGAATTTTTGTCAAATTGTGCATAAAGAATGTTACTTGGTTTCTCTGAAGCAGTGTTCTCTATGCACAATATGGAGACAAAGAGTGGGAAATTGAAAGTATCTTACCCTGTTCTATCTGTAGTCTGCTTGAAGGGTTACTTTTAAAGAAAACTCACAGTATAATGAGCATTATGACAAATTTAGTACCATTTTACAGTCTATTAAAAATTACATTAGTTTTATACAATTACTTAGCCATAAAAACTTTGCCTGAAGTTATTTGAGCAGGTCATGGTCCCAATTAACATGAATTATCAGGAGTTTGCAGTAAATGTGATTATTAGAAAATTAACTAGGGACCGGATTCTTATATTATTACCTATATTTTTCTTATCAAAACCAGAAACGCTCCCACTCTTTCTAGTCATGTCCATAGGTTTTACAAACATTAATTCTGTAGTACCTAAAAACACCTAAATGGGATATAAAAACCTAATTTACTCCTAATAGGTTTTGGTCAAATTTATTAGCCTGATTTGCTAGAAAATCGATATTTTGCAGAAAAAGAAAAAGTTGTGTTGAAAGTAAAACCAACGTTCAAATTAATACTGTTCAATCCATTGGTGTCTGGGATTGACAAGTACAAGAGAGGAAGGATGAAAGTAACGTTACCCTCATATTCCTTTTAAATAGTTCAATCTGTAAGAGTCAGTTTCACATTACCCACAGCCAAACATAAAGCATTTATTATTCACCAAATCAGCATTCAATTCAAATCCCAAAAAGGTTAGCGTTTAATAGATACTGTATTAATTATTTTGGTCTCTTGTGCTTAACTTCTCCAGGGTTTTGTGGTTTATTTTGATAACTCAAGCAGAAGTCTCATTTGTGACAGCATCTCACTGCTTCTTTTGATTGTTTAGGCTTTCTTACTTAATGTCTTAAAACTAGTTTCAGCAAATTTAACTCAAAGGAAATGTGCTGAATTCTATGTAGCACAACTAAACCCTTACTATAACCTAAAATGTTATGGACAAAAAACCTTTAAAAAAAACCCTACTTGCTTAATGAAAATACTAAGTGTTTTTTTAAAACCAATTAATATGATCCTTATTCATAGAAGTGTTTCACTATTTTCAAGCCCCTCTCCCCAAAAAAGTTAACAGCATGGCAGGACCACAAGGAATAAAGTATTGTGGAAAATTGAAAGAAATTTGTAAAGCAAAGTTTTAAAAAGGTGTATTCCTAGTACCAAAAATACAATGTACATCCCCTCTGAGTCATGAAAAATGAAATACAATCCAAATACAATGCATGCAATGCTTGACCATACTGTCATTACAAGCTATCTAATAATTATATAATATACTCATAAAGCAATCCATGGAATGGTTAACATCTTATTAAATTATAAATTACAGTGTGACGTAATCCAGCCATATTCCTTGCTAGAATTATGGTTGTTCATCAATGTATATGATTATAGAATAAGCAAGTGTACTCTTAACTATACCTGATAGAAAACCACATTCCTCCTGGAAGACGATTAGATATGATAATCACAAATAAGCACAACCCATACATATCCTAAATCGCTAACGTAATGCTTGGTGAACAGAATGCCAAGATGCCCACAAAATGCATGTAAAGTAAAACGGCTGTCACAGAAGATGTTACATCGCACATCAGGTACATAATACAATACTGAATCAGTCTTGTGGAGGAAACGAGGTGAATTTCGAGGGTAGGGGTAATATCAATTTGGCACAAATGAAGTAGCAAGTATATATAAATAACAAATACAAATTAACGGTAAAAACAAATAGTTTTGTTGGACATGTAAAATTATAGAAAGGAACATGAATGATCTCGCGGTAATTGGCATAGACTAGTATAAAGTGCCAATTTTTTTTAAGAACTTGCAACAGCTGCCACAGGAGGGGCTGCACTGGGTTCATCTTCAGTCTTATCAGCTTTTCCGGGACTGGCTACTGGAACTTTCTTAGGCTTGACTTCCTCCTCTATATCACCATTCTGTTCAGGCTCACAAACATCTACAGGACTATCAGCCTTTCCATTCTGAGCAGCCTTTCCATTCTGAGCTGCAGAAACTACACCATTCTCCTTAGCATTTCTCTCTGCATCTTCTTTACTAGATTCATCCTTAACATTTTCAGTCTTTGACTCTAATGGTTCTGTGACTTCGTTTGTTACTGCTTTAGATGAGTCAGTATCAACTTCAGACTTTGAATTTTCTTTAGATTCTGAGGTATCAGTCTTTTCTTGTGATGATTCATTTATTGAATTACTTTTTTTAGCACCTTCATCTGTATTTTCTTCCTTCCCTTCTACAGCCGGTGGGGATTCAGAATCAATTTTTTCAACTTCTGAGGATTTTTCTTCTTTAGGTTCTTTTTCACAACTGTCAGCAATAGTTTTCTCATCCTGCTTGGCTGCAGTTTTAGTGGTGTCAACATCTGTTTTCATGTCTGCTTCATTTTCTTCTATTGGTTTTGTTCTATTGTCTATTTTTGCTTCCTTTTCTTCAGATTCTTTTGATAAAGTTCCAGAATGAGACGTTTCTTTTGCTTTAGTTGTGGATTCACTTGTTTCCATTGTAGATTCCATAGATTCTTTTGTTGCTGTGGAAGATTCAGTCTCCATTGCAGATTCCATAGATTTTGTTGCTATGGAAGATTCAGTCTCCATTGCTTCTTCAGCCTTTTCAACAGTCTCTGCTGCCTCTTCAGCCTTCTCGACAGTTTCCATTGCCTCTTCAGCCTTCTCAACCGAAGTTTCGGCATCCATTTTTTCTTGCTTTTTAACATCACAAGTTTTGGTACCATGTGACTCCTCTGTTTGCATTTTTTCCTTCTTCTCACCAGTTTCTGTATTCCCTGCATCAGTATGGGAAGCTTCTACATCCATAGAATCTTCCTTTTCTACCTTAGCATCATCTTTTTCATTTGTTGTGCCTTCTTTCTCAACTTGAGCTTCACTCTCAATTTTTGTCTTACTTACCTTCTTGGAGTCAGCTTCCTTAGAAGAAGATTCTGAAACCTTACCGACTTCTTGTTTTGGGTCTATTTCTACTTCTGCTGATTCCTTGATTTCTGAATTGCTTGACTCTTTTATTTCTACTGTATTAGTTTCAACGGTTTCTGATTTGGTATCTTCAATTTTTTCACCTTCAGGCAATGAATCTTTTGTTTCTTCCTTAGATATTGTTTCAGATTTAGGACCCACCTTACATGCTGTTTCAGACTTAGAATCCTCCTTAGATGCTGTTTCAGACGTAGAATCCTCCTTAGATGCTGCTTCAGACTTAGAATCCTCCTTAGATGCTGCTTCAGACTTAGAATCCTCCTTAGATGCTGCTTCAGACTTAGAATCCTCCTTAGATGCCGCTTCAGACTTAGAATCCTCCTTAGATGCCGCTTCAGACTTAGAATCCTCCTTAGATGCCGCTTCAGACTTAGAAACCTCCTTAGATGCTGCTTCAGACTTAGAATCCTCCTTAGACGCTGCTTCAGACTTAGAATCCTCCTTAGATGCTGCTTCAGACTTAGAATCCTCCTTAGACGCTGCCTCAGACTTAGAATCCTCCTTAGACGCTGCCTCAGACTTAGAATCCTCCTTAGACACTGCTTCAGACTTAGAATCCTCCTTAGATGCTGCTTCAGACTTAGAATCCTCCTTTGATGCTGTTTCAGACACAGATTCCTCTCTAGATGCTGTTTCCGACTTAGGATCCTCCTTCACTTCTGTGGTCTTTGATTTTGTCTCAACAGTTTCTTTTGTTTCTAAAGTTGCAGTTTTAGATTCTTCCTTAACTTCTGAAGATTCTGCCTTCTCTTTTTCAGATTCTTTCTTTGCTTCAGTGCTTTCTATCTTTTCGGTGTCACCTGCAGGTTCATTTGCTTTGTTCTCCTTAGGATTAACAGCAACTACAGTTTCTGTTTTCTCTTCTTTCTCTGACGGTTTTGTTTCAGGAACAGTCTTTTCATTATCAGTCTTTGAATCAGACTTTTCAGACTCTTTTTCGTCTTCATTCTTTTCAACAGTCTTCTCTTCAACTACTTGTTTTTTAGGTTCAGTATCTGTATCAGGTGTAGATTTATCTTTCTTAGAGTCTGTGGTAGAAACTTCATCTTCATCTACATTCATTTTCATGTCATCGCTAGTCTCAGATTTTTCTATGTCACCAGCAGTATCAGTCTTCATATTTTCTTGAGCATCATTATTGCTGACATCCATCATTTCAACATCATCTGAGGAACTTACAACTTTTGCAGATTCAGTAGCTTCTGGTTTATCTGCTGCATCAGTCTTAACATTTTCAGCCTTTGATTGCTCACTAGTTGAATTAGCTGCTGGATTTGCTGGTCCATTTTTTGTGGGTTCAGCTATTGAAGAATCGTCTGTTGACAGTTTTTTCCTCTTGGCAGATGCTTCAAACACAAAATCATCAAAAGACTTGATTACAGGAAAGTCAACTTGATCTTCTTCTGACAAAGGTTCATTTCCCTCTCTGACGACTAGAACTGCCTTTACTCCAGCTTCCTGAGCAGCCTTTGCCTCTGAAAATAGAGCATAAAAGAGTCAATTCAACAGTTACAAGCAGATTTAAAAGTGCAACACAATTTTTTACAACTGAAGAGTAAAATGTGCAAAAGGACCTTAGTGTCAATTACATCATTTTCTAGGACCAAAAACCTTTACCAGCTGAAGGAAATGAAGCAAAACTTAAACACAAATAACTTTGTTCACATATTTTATGAAATAATAAGGTAAAGAAAAAATATAATTGTATGTTACATTTTGGTACTGTTAAAGCACACAGATGTTAATCTACATCGCTTTGTTGACAGATGCAGAATGTCTTTGTAGGTTATGATTCAGCACTCTTGTTAAGATGAAATCTTCCTGTGAACTGATATCACTGCAATTGTGTAAGGGACTACGTCTGCCCTCAGTATTTTAGCATGCATATTTAATGGTGCATTAGATCAATTTACCTCTGATTAGCTTCTACGTGACTGACTATAACATCTTTAATAACTGCAGCAGAGGTTTAAACCTACCATAGCAGTGGTTCATGTAGATAGCCTTGCTTTATAAGCCATGGCTTAGAAAATGAGAGAAACTTTGTTTTAACAATTGTTAACATGGTTTTAAGTCATGGCTGTGGATAAAAACTTATTTTAGGAATCAACCCTTATCTCTCTCTCTCTCTATATAAAAGGCTTTGTCCTGACTGACTGAATGAATGACAGGAATCAATGTACAGCCTAAACTATAACAGGTAGAGACTTGGAATTTTGACAGTACCTTCGTTTCATAATGTAGGTGCTCACTAAGAAAGGATTTTGCAAAATGTTGATTTTAAATGCCAAAAATTAAACGTTTTTGAGAATACTTAATCCCTTTTTACACAGAATTATCAATTCCAAATCACAGAATATATTGTTGCCAATTGTATCAGGTGGGTTTGGAAAAAAAAAATGACATGCAAGTTTGACAAATAAGAGAAGTTATCAAAATAATTCATGTTAATAAATAAATATTACAGAATGAAATCCACGAAAATAATGCAATTACATAACTTTCTCTACCCTGGACATAGAGAAAACTAGGGATGGGTCCTCGATACCTCGATACTTGCATGGTATCTGCATCGAACGATACTTCAGAAAACTCGCTCGATACTTTTTCGATACTTTTGTAACTCTGCAATTCTGCAATTACGTGAGAATGCTAGTATTTTTTTTTAATCTTGTAAGTGGACTATTTAAAAAACAAATTTTAGTTTTAATGTAGAGTTTAAAAATAATTATAGGCTACTGATGATATTAAATTTTGTCTCATTAAATATGCAGACTTAATTAATTTAGTTGGTATTAAGCAGTTCTCTCAAATTTTAATTTTTAATGTACCTATTTATTGAAACTGAAGGTATCGAGTATCGAGGAAAAATCATGTATCGGTATCGAGTATCGAGAAAATCTGGTATTGACCCATCCCTAGAGAAAACAAAAAAAGGTATGGTATATTATTATATTATATCGCAGGTTTTTGGAGAGAGAAGTATGAAAGTGATAATGCTTTCTGTTTAATTTCATCCCCAAAACAGTTTTATGGTAACATGAGAGTGGGAAATAAAATTTTCCACCTCGATATTACAATTTTATGTTGCAGGAATTTCTGTTTCTTCTTATTAGAACCCCTACCAGGCTTGCTGTGCAAGCGATGGGATGCAAAATTCTACATCAGGAAGAGCCATAAAAAACTATATCAAGCGTTTTCTGAGGGAATAGTTTGAGTGTAATAAGTCGTTCTTCCTATTTCAAATTATAAATACCTATATAAGGACCTAGAATTTAAAAATCGAAAGTCCTTCATAAGTTAATTTCCAATTACAAAATAAAAAACCCGGGCGACGCCGGGTCTTTTAAGCTAGTAGTTTATATGTAAATGAACTGTTTCAATTGAGACTGAGAACATGATGTCTTATGTACAAACATGCCTCACCCATTTCAACTGATTTTATATTCTTCCTAACGACAACCATAATGTTTAAGTCATCTACATCAAGGTGCTTTTGAGGAAGGAAAAACTGTTAATTTTTAGTGCTAGGTTCAAGCTTGCAAGCATGAAGAACTATTAAAAAAATTCTTCTGAGGGTTCAGAAATACAGAACAAAACTCTGATTTTAATGTTTTCTTTAAATATTTATTAACAAGTCAACAATATATGGTAGATATTTTAAATGAGCGTGTTTAATAACTTCACTACATAAACTTCCCACAAAATTTTAGGATGAACATTATTATACTGTTACTCATCAATTAATGTGGTATAATCTTGTGTCTGATATCCTGCAGACTGACGTTATAAATTGGTAATTTTTTATCCTTCGTAATAATCAGAATGGCATGAGTGATGAATCGCAAAGCTCAGGAAATGAAACTATTCAAAAATGTATGAATATAGTGGTGGAAACTAAAAATCACTTCTAAAGCATCAGAACTCTTGCCTGCACAAATGAATTGCAGGAATTGTTTAGCTGAATTATTAAACAGTTAAACAGAGCCTTTAGGCCTACCTATTATTCAAAGGACTAAAATTAATTTGGTGATGCTGGTGTAAGGCAAACAAACACACTAAGCTCTCACTAATCTAGCCCTCAGTAGTCTGGCACACATCCGGGCGATAGTCGCTCAAGCAGAAATGATGCGCCACAACAATGTTAAGTTAATTATCATGATACCTGTAGAAAGATTGAGTATGGAAATATGCACACTAACTTCACTATTAGGTATATTTACCCAGAACGACTGTTTCAATGGATATTCCAATCATCATCAGCTGATTCCGACATTCAATTATGACAAGATGCCAAGTAATTGTACTGTATTTACATGCATAATTAAAACACTTTTTACACTAATTTTGTGATCTAAAATAGGTCGCATGATTTAGACCTATGCGAGGAAATTATTAAACCATTACAAAAGTTGTTTAAATTTGATTTATCTGAATAATAACAGCATATGGAAACTTTAGTGCTAAATAACGGAACAGGAAACTCTTGATTATCCTTTCCTTTTTTAACTCTTTGCGAGTGGAATACGGATATAACCTGGAAAGAGAATTAAAATATCCCGCACTTTTATGCTACCATATTGTACATAGAGAATGTTACTTGTTATCTCTGCAGATGCTCATAGGCCCCAAAAGCCACAAAGAGGGGAGTAACAGATCACAGCAAAGTGAGTCATGAATATGAAGTCTGGAACTTATGTTAAAGTTAATATTAGCTGAGGAGACAGAGAAAATTTTATGGACTATGTTTAGTTATTAATCATCCTTAAATTTTATTAGAATTGATTAATGGAAGTTAATAACATTCACGCCAAAGCAGGGCAGGAAACTTGATGGCCTATCCTGAATTAGCAACAATTACCATTAAACTACCTCATTCAAGGGATTTAAATATTCGAAAGGATAGTTTAGTTTGAAGTTTAAATGTTTACACTGATTAAAACCAAGTAGGCTTTCAATATTGGCTAGATGAGAATAACTCGAATTAAAGACTGGTTGCTTACTTACATGGTAAATTGTTAATTAATAATTAGCTAGCGCTCCCTACATTTGTGCAAATTCAGAATTCATGAAGGACCGTGAGAAATAACATTTGGGATACCCGTGTATGTGTGTGTGTTTTTAAAAAAATATATATACATATATATATTTTGGCACATCACAATCCCATAATCGAGGGTTTTATGAATATCAACCATAAAACAAACCAATGTTTACCTTTAGGAATATCGGTCAGAAAAAGTACATCTTCACTCTTGCAGTCCAGTTTCTTGATTATGTTGACGTAGCTATCTGCATCAACCTTAGGCCCAACTTCTGTGTCAAAATGACCTGAGAAGAGCTATAAAAGAAAGAAACAGTCTTAATTATACATGTGGCACTTCATAAGTCACTAATTCCATTATGTGCCAGGATGCAATTTGCATAAAATCCTTCAAAAGAATTCATAGCACAGAATTGGAAGAAAAAAGTAAGAACTTCATGGAATAAAATTAACAGAGAAAATTATGTTTGACAATTATTATTTTTGGTCCTGTAATTTAGATGAAGGACTATTATACTTTTACAATATAAGACTCATGAATTTCCTGAAAATTTTAATTTATACCTGTTTTAAATAATGTTAACATTTACAACTCATGATTATATCCAGAATAATAGAAGTTTCTGTTGTTAGATGAATGCTTCACACTGTATGCAATACATAACTTACGTCTCAATAGTGTTGTTTCCGCTGAACTGGGTGTTTGCAACACTTCAAATTCCTCCAAATGCAGCACAAAGGGCTCTAAAAACTCCATATGGAAATGAAGAAATACTGCAGAAACAAATTCTACTTGTTATTTTTCACATAGTCAATTGCAAGCTGACTCATTCTGTGACTTGTGAAAGGTGTCCAGCAAACAATTTTATATACCAGTATCTATAATTTTATATGTCTTACAGAAGAACGAAAGCTTTCATGCAGAATTTATTAATGCCAAATTTGACTACTTAAGCTATAGAGGTTGAAAATATAGAAAAAGAAACCCTATTTATCCTAACAGGCCTATGTCACGTTTTCCAGCAACGAGGGGGGCACTGAAAACTGGGCTTATGAAAAAGAAAATTTTGAAATGAGATTTACCATTGAGCAATATATCAAGTAGAAGCTGACTAGAAAGTAACAGCTACAAAATAGACATATTCATTCTGTCAAGGCAAGGCGAGGAATAACGCTATATGAGGGACCATTTACATCGAAGTAGCATGCCACGTACAATGCGCTACCTGGATGCACACTCCATGATGATTAAAAATACCAAATAAGTAAAATCTTCACACAACTAGCAAGCCAATAGTACAGGCCACAGAGTGGGAAATTGATTTCATCAGACAGACCTGGACTTATTTTATGCTATGCTACTTGGGATGATGCATCTGTATGGAAGATTTTTAAGTTGCTTTCTGATTGTAAAGAAAACTCAGCATATATTTGCTTGGCATAGCTGTCTATAATGGCCCCCTCCCCCCCCCAAAAAAAAACCCATTAAAGGATCCATGAGTGCATACTATGACACTGAAACAGTACAGCAATCAAAATTAACAAAAGCTTGGATGAGAATTGCTGCAAGTTTATCCTCTACAGGTAAACTACATTATTTTCAATTGGTAAAGTGAAAACATAAGACCTTAAATTGGAGGTCATATATGCTACTTTGTTATGCAAAACTGAGCTATGCTACTCGATGTGCAGCCTGAATTCAGGTGCTATGCTACTTCGGAGTGATTTCTCACAAAAACATGTGAACTGCTCCAAAAAGCAGAAACTTTAGCTCAGTTGTTATTACAATCATGAACTGAAAACAGCATCTCAAAAGCAACCTAATTGTAGGAATTATAATCCTAACAAGTAGATTTGTAAGTACATTATTCATGTGGCTGCATATTTTAGATTTACAACCTTACATATACAGTGGAACCTCGTTACCACGTTCCTCATTACTAGTTTTCCCACATAGTACGTTCAGTTTTTGGAAGTCCCGGTCCCAATCTTACTAACTACATGTTTAAATGTTTCTTAACAAGTTTTGGTTTAACGCTTAGTACGTTCGTATTTGGCTCGCCAACCACACTTTGCCAAACACAAGCCTTGTTCTCGCGCATCCGATTGTGTAATCTCTATGTCAGAATTCTTGTACTCTCTGGTGTCAAGTCTCAAATTTTGCTCTATGGGACCAGTCATCAGCCATTTTGAACCATTGTAGTTTGTTTCTCATTGGTCATTTTGACTTGGAGCAAATTTTCCAGCATCAGCTGTTTTGGCCGCCATTTTGTATCGTGATTTTCAGGTAGTGAAATATATTTTTAATTTCTTACGGTTCGTGTGGTGAAAAGAAAATATTAGAATGTTTTGAAGAAATGTAGGCCAAAAAAGCAGACCGTGCTTCTCACGTCGGTATTGGATCGCATTGCATTAGCAATTTGTGTAATCTGTATGTCAGACAGACTGTTTATGAAACATTTTGACACGTGTGAAATTTTACACAGTTACAACATTTTGTGTTTGTTAATAGATTGTGGAGTGCAACTTGTTTCATGTGTGATGTTTTAGAATAAAATGGATGCTTTTTTGTGAATTTCGTCTGGTTTTTCATGAAATATAGCTCCGATACATTCCTTCAATTTTTTTTTTTAAATTTTAAAAATCAAATTGTTAGGCCTATGTATTTGTTTACATAATATAAATCTCTCATAACTAATGGCTTGGCATAGAAGCTCCTGTGCGTCACTGTGGGTATTTCTGATACATTAGGATGCACTTTAGGATGGTTCTGAGCAACTTAGAAAACATATCTACATTCCCTACGATTTTTTAAAATTTTCAGTAGTACGTTTTCCCGTTTAAGACATCTATTTTTTTCAGTCCCTAGAAAAACGTCTTAACGAGGTTCCACTGTAATTACCACGGTTAAATTGGATATAATTCAATCCAGCAAGTTTAAATTGTGAATCAAGATTACTATGCCAATTTAAATTTGTTGACTACAGTACTTTCGAGATGGTCCATAACTGAATTTTACAAACCTGTAAATAAGTACTGTTAAAACAATACTGTCACAACAATAATGATACTCCTGTACATGATGACAAAATAACAAAAGAAACTGGCAATGAATTTAATACTACTGAGTAGAAAATTGGTTTTCACCGTCTTTTTTGACGAAAAGTCCCAACCCCAAGAACACGAGACTACAAAACCTGATCATACCATCAATTTACAAAATTAAAACATTCATACAAACTATTAGTTCAATGCCACAGAATTAACAAAATTTCAAAATAACTAATATTGGTATTCTCCAAAACAGAAATGGTGCTATCAGAAATAGGAATCTTAAAAAGGTATAACGGAGCATATGCAGTAAAATATATTATCTATGAAATGAGAGTTTACTAATTAACACATGGAAGAACTCCACTTACAAAGTTTTTGACAAAACATGTTTTGCAGGCCTGCCAAAAATTTGTTAAGTGAAGTACTCAGGTGTATAAGAAAATTCCCATTTAACTTCACGTTAAGGCAATTTAATATGATATAGCTACATAACGCTGTACAGTGGAAATTAGGACCAACCACGACAAGTTTGTTATATTTAAAATTCGTATTTAGAACTATCATTAATATCGCTAGCCTTCATCTTGCATAATATGAACATCAAAATTTCTGTCAGTACACAATGGTATGTTAAATCATTGCTTAAGCATTTCAATACCTTAA
The DNA here is from genome assembly GCA_964059195.1 of Ectobius pallidus. Classification (NCBI taxonomy): domain Eukaryota; kingdom Metazoa; phylum Arthropoda; class Insecta; order Blattodea; family Ectobiidae; genus Ectobius; species Ectobius pallidus. The sequence goes on from CAXKWD010000003.1 coordinate 60,921,886, forward strand.
TTATGAACTCGAAAAACCTGATATGTCGAACATGATCAAGTTTTTTTTTTTTTTTTTTTGGGGGGGGGGGTCCTTTGCACATTTATACAAGTTTCAACATCACACAACAAGTAATACTACATGTTTCATTTACCCATGTGTGAGAAAGAAGACTGCCAGGAAAAAGAGGGTTAGAGAACTGAATCTATCTTATAAAAAGCTAGAGGAATTTTTGCCTAGTAAGGAAAAAGTGGTTTTGGTCTATTGAAAGAATACAAGGTGAAAATGTAACTAAGATAGATCTTTAAAGGTATGCCAATCCAACCTTTGTACAGTAACTGATATATAGAATGTTGACTGGGTCAGATCCAGTATTGGGACAGTATTGTCTTCGGTCCATTTGAACTAATATTCAGTAACATTTTAGTTTGGTTTCTCCTGCCATATATATTCCACTGTTGCTCCATTTATCATAATAATTATGGCCATTTGGTTGCAATAAAGTAATTATTATTAATATTTTAGTGAATATGATATAAGCGATAAGAAGTAATGTCAATTTGCCATTGAGAACAGGGGGATAACATATTTGCCAGCCACAGGGTATTTCAAACTCTGGACCTCCCAAATCCAAGCCCACGACACTACTAGCCAACTTATCTGGATTTTTCAGTTTTACGTTCATTTCTCAGCATTTAAGTTTTATTCTATATGAAAGCCTGTTTCAACTGAGATTGAGGAATATCTCACGTAAGTTTATACATTCCTCACCCATTTCAATTGAATTTATATTCTTCCGAGCAACAACCTTAATGTTTAAGAGATCTACAGAAAGGTGCTTTTGTGGAAGGAAAAAATCTTATAGCAGGAAGCATAGTTATTAAGACTGTAAAATGCTCAAACCACTTACATATTATATTATAAATAGGGTTTGGATGTTTATGATGTAAAAAAAATGGAAAATATGATTCCAAATATGCCCTTAAAAGTAACTAAATATGACCTAATAAAATAATGTATTTTCCAAAAATAAATTTTCCAATTTAAAACGATTAAAGGCTCTCACATCACATGAATTCAATTGGATAATCACTTTTTAATAATATTGTTGATTTACAGTTTTACTTTTAATGAACTTCTATTTTTAAAGAATTTGCTCGCTTCATCAGCGCCAAATACTTGTATTTTGTGAACCTTGCGTGCCCCTATAAAATGTGAATTACATTAATTTTAACCTTAGTAACCTATTAATTTGGCATAAATATTAAATTAATTAAATGAATTTCAAATTTAACTGGATCATGATGTGCTCCTTTATCAAATTTACAACTTAAATATGACTTTAAATATAAAATATTGCCTAAATATGACTTTATATGCAAAATAAAAACAGTCGGATTACAATAACAAGCGTGCAATTCATGTTTAATTTGTGTTTGCAGCGAGAACGGAGGTCAGGATAAAAATATGACATGTCATAAACATACGAACCCTAATTATCAAGTACGCTGTCCGGTGCCACAAAGCATTTTGACTGGCTCTCGAGGACAGCCAATCAGCAGCTGTGCTACAATAATACTGTATGGCCCACTCTGTTTGATTCATTTCTTTATAAAGATGTCAGTGTTAAATACAAATAGTTTATATATATTTATTATTACTATCATTATTATTATTATTAAAATCTTACCAATAAATAATTACATGTCGCTGCCTACTGAAATGTACGGCTACCGATATACATTACATTTAAATGTATTTTCCAGTCTCAAGCTCCTCACTTATGTGCAAGTAATAGATCTAAAGTAATTCCTGACATTGTTTTTAGAAAGAAGTGAATAATTTCATAGCCTATATGGCTGCTTTAAACCTATAACAAACAAGTCAGTGAAGCGCAGGCCTACACTTACATCATTAATATTACTGCCAGTGGATTCTATGATATCTTCACATGTTTTAAGATTTTCTTTTATCGCAGTACATGACTGTATATGAATTAAGGTTAAGAAGAAGCATAGCTACATTAACTGTGTGGGCTGTTCTATGCATTGCGCTGATATGAAGGAAATTCAGTCCACAAACAAGTTTAAACAAATTAATATTCCCATTGTAACTATTATAAATATAACTTTTACACAAGTTTGTAGATGTAATTTAAATAAAATACAAGTAAGAATCTGCTTGAAAAATTTTATGTCATAACCGGGATTTGAACACGGATCTTCGGCTTAACGCGCCGATGCTCTACCATTGAGCTACTATGACAACATGCCAGTCTGACATCAAATTCCTCAACTGATTCAGAAGACAAGGCAAACCACGGGAGGTTTCTCTCCGTCGAGAACACACAACCAAATGGCGTCCTACCCTTGTAGGTACTTTGAAGCCTAGTTATTATTTATATACTATTAAGGAAAGGAAATAGACATTAAATCCATGTCTGGGATATTAATACAAGTAAGAATCAGCTTGAAAAATGTTATGTCATAACCGGGATTTGAACGCGCCGATGCTCTACCATTGAGCTACCATGACAACATGCCAGTCTGACATCAAATTCCTCAACTGATTCAGAAGACAAGGCAAACCACGGGAGGTTTCTCTCCGTCGAGAACACACAACCAAATGGCGTCCTACCCTTGTAGGTACTTTCCTTCCACTTAATTTAAATAAAATACTTTATGCCAATAAAATGCAAAATCATTCGTGTTATAGTTTTATGTCTTGAGCAGATGCACTACATCCCACAACGAAATATCATTAAGAAAAAAGAATCATACCAACATTATGAATCTAGCTAACTTTTAGCTAGCATGCATTACTGGTGTATTCATATGCTAAGAGTTCCTTCACACAAATTTCGAAAATGTTTGCTAGACACCCAGGATATATTCTCCATCAGGTTTACTGTAGAAAATCCTTGCAGACATAAACACTCCACCTCTAATGATGAATATTCCACACTTTCAACAAGTCACAATATTCTGTCTTGCAAAAGATCTTCATATAGCAGAAAAGTTCTTCACAGATCACTTCAAAGTTGGGACCAAAAAACAAATTAACTTAATCCTTAACAATGAAATTTCACTCCTGGCATTATGTGTAGAATAATTTTGGACGTTATTTTCATGTAATGTGGACTTAATTTTAAGCCCTGTTCAGTTGAGAAAACTGGCATTTTACAATTTCCTTTACAATCAGTGTGCTTACAGATCTGTCTGTACACTAAAAGTAAAAGAGATTACAATATTACAGCAGCAAATACTTCTAGCTCGCATCTAAGAGAACTAGAACATACAGTGGAATTTCATGAGCATGTCCATATTTTTCTCAGCAAAGGCAGAGAAAATTTTTTAATTTGCCACAACACTATTTCCGACTTGTTTATTATTGTTATTATTATTAAGCCATGAAGTAAAGTAACAATAGGCTATGTCAATACTGTGTTTAACTATGCATTTAGCAATATTTTAATGTACAATTTAGACTAACCTGATACAATTACCGTATTTGCCGGCATATAAGACGCATCAGCCTATAAGATGAACCCCCTTTTTTATACAATTTTTGAAGGATAAAACTTTATTACTGATCATTATAATGAATTTACAGTATTTTAAATATAAAGTAATACTGAACTCTACGTAACTGTAATATTCCCACACTCCGCAAGGAAACAAGAAAAAAATTGCATACCCGTATATACCCGAATACTAACAGTCACCGAATAATATCCGCACCCAAATTTTTCGAAAGGAAATTTTGAAAAAATCTATAGGCCAATATATAAAGTTATTTTACCAGTTTTATTTTTAATTAAACAGTTTAATTAACATTACATATCATAATATCATGTGGTAGGCTAAAATAATGTGCATGGTAACAGCCAGCTGAAATCTCGCGATCTTAGATGTACAGCGTAAGATTTTCAACAACAACAACAACACTCTCAATTCAGCTGTTCAGAGGGAATCCACACACGATGACGTGCATCCGACCTGAGGTCAAAGTCGCGTGGAAGTTCACCGAACTTTCCCCGAATTAGTGGTTCTGCTTATTCTGCACTGTTTGCTTGGTGTCTGTATCCGTAAAGCTTTGTTTCAGACTGGCAGATCATGTGAATAAGAAAGCGTCTTGTTTGTCTCATTTTCCTTTCATTCCAGCTTTGCTACTGTTACACTATACTGTGGGGCTACTACAAAGCATTGTGTTATATTGAGCCGATATGGTAAAAAATGTCGAAATTCAGAAGAGAGGAGTCCAGTATTCAAATAAGTTAATACCCGCACCCCAGTTTTTCATCCGCAATTTTTTTTTTAAATATGCGGGTAGTATGAGTATATACGGGGTAACTCCGAATAGAGGAAATTTCCAGAAATGAATGTAATCAAAAACTGATTATCGACGTATAAGACGCATCCCTTTTTCAGACCTATTTTCAAAGGAAAAAAGTGTGTCTCATACGCCGGCAAATACGGTAAGTTTAAAACATGGCAAAGGTCAAAATTGTATCCCATTCTATGAATACTGCCACCATGATTTAAAATACAGAATAAAACCTTATTTAACCCTTTCACTGCTAACGACGGAACTGTGACGGCGCGGAGAATGGCACCTACGTGTGCTGTTGACGGAACTGTTCCGCCCGCGAAGTGGGTGCTATGAACGAGACGATTCCACAAGGCATGGAATTTTTTAACACAGTTTTAACGAAAGGATAGTGTCCTGCCATCTATTGGGGTTAGATAGAACTTAATTTCATTGCTTTCCCTGCTCTGTGGTGCAATTTGTATATGAAAATGTGAGGCCTTGCACAATGTTGCCGCGAAGTTAGTGCTACGAATGAAACAATTGCTCGTAGAATAGAATTCTTTATCAAGGTTTCAACGAAAGGATAGTGTCCTGCCATCTCTTGGGGTTAGATAGAAATTATTTTCATTGCTTTCCTTGCCCTGTGGTGCAATCTGTAGATGGAAATGTGAGGCCTTGCACAATGTTGTGATGTCTGAAGAAGCCATTGAACTCACGAGTCATATGACAAGCGGGGATTCACGTCAAGGCCATGGTATGTTCAATTTCAACACAGTCATTGCTTTCACGAGCAAGGAAAAACATTTCTAACGTGATGACGAAGTTCTGGCGTATTTTAAAACTGCCTTCTTATTTTTCGGATTTAGCGCCGAGTGACAGTGAAAATATCTCAGCAAGGAGGGTATGTCAGCTTGCCAATATCTCAGCAGTGAAAGGGTTAATGTTAAATCATTTTAATATTTTGAGATGATTTGTGGACAATCAAAGATTAACACCTTCAATCTTACAGCCTCAAACGATATATTAAGTTAAGTTTTGCTATACAAGTCAAGACCAAAACTGTTAAAAAATGTGATGTTTTCTTTAGTCAATAGTTAGTGTTTGCATGCATATGCTCTTTTCCCCCCTAGTTAGTTACCGTCACACTTAAAATTTTCTTTAGTGTTTTGAAAACATATGACATCCATGTGACTCGGTGGCAGATCCACAGCCCCCCCCCCCCACTTGGGAGTTACTTTTATTCGGCAAAAGTAATTACTTAATGAAATAACATTGAAATTTAATTGAATACAACACAAAATAAAAGCACAGACATACTCGCCCGATTTCAACATGAGGACTGTAAAATACAAGTTGAAAGTAATCATATTTTAGATGCCTTGTGTCAAATGCGTAGACTAGCCGAGACAACCCATAAGACAGCAGTTGATTGATTCCTTATCTTTAATTATTATTATTCTAAATGACTAATTGATTTCTTGTGAACTATTTAACATAAGCAATTACTTTAAATTGAAGGTAAACAGTTTGATACATGGGTAATAATTTTAATTTTTACATAATATGTAAAACCAACAAATTTCTCAACAGAACTAAAACTAGGCAAAAAGAGTGTCTGCTGAGAATTTTGGAGGAATCACCCAGAGGACCTATAAACTCATCATTTTGCACTTCGTTTTTTTCAGCGGGAGGACACCGAACCCCCCCCCCCCTGCTTTTGGGGGATATTCCATACCCCTCATACCTCCCAGTTATTGCAAACTTTCATTTATGCCAGCCCCTCCCTTCCATAAATTCTGGATCCACCCCTGATGTGACCAAGCCTATTCACATAGCTGAAATGATGGGAGTGGTTGTTCTTGTAAATTGAATAAAAGTAAGCTGTATTCTAAAAGGACAGTGTTATGAAGTGCTTAAAATATTCTACAATAATCACCTTTAGGAGGTTGGGGGGGGGGGGGGGAGGATTCCATCACAAAGGGAAAGTGATGGAAAAGAAATTTTCACATTTAATCAGGAATGGGCCTAAACGTACTAACAGCTGAGAGTTTTGAGCTGATCCGCAACTACAATTTTTCCACTGATAGCATGTAAAAAATTTCTTAGTCGCAATTTTGTTATTGAGAAAATTAGGTATAATTACAGTGATTCCTTGAATTAGCTGGTACGTGACTTAAGTTTGAATAACTATATTTGGAGTGGTAACACAAAACTTGACTCGAGGAAGAGTAGGCTACTGATATGCTGATTATTTTAAGAAATTTAATTGTTTGTAACTCCAAAGAACACAATTCAATCCCTAAGCTAAATTTATCATCAAAAACTTTTTTTTGTATGAGATTTTGTACGGAAGGTCAACAAAGTTAGTAGTTACAACCACACTGAATTTAACAGAAAAAATACTGTCAGTAAATCAGGGTGTCCGCCAAGTATTGCTGAAGAAATTCCCGACTTATTCCCTGATTTTCATTGATCATTTCAGAAATTCCCGACCAAAATATGATTATGAAGCACTTTCTAATACCTGTGTAAGAAAAAATTATAGGATTATTATTAAAAAATTATAGGATTATAGGATTAAATAAGAAAAGGAAGATAAGAAGAGAGCAATTTTTGGCAGAAAAAGTTTATCTTCAAGAGCAGCTGAGATTTTTTGGAAGCTGGCAGAAGATAAAATTGTATTCATTTTCACCTATTTTATGTGGGCCATAAATTTTTCGAATTTTCCCGGATATTTTAACAAATTCATAGACTTTTCCCGGATTTTCCCGACCAGTGGACACCCTGTAAATGCTGTTGACTGTGTAGTCCAGTTTTCTCAAGCAACACATCAAAGCCAACATTGAAGATATGAAAATCCAGGAAATTCTACTCAATTGTATATGCATAAAAACACAAGGTTAGACAAGAAGCCAATTTCTTCTATTTCAAAGCGACTTGCCATATACTCAACACATCTCGTGAGCTCGATTATCAGCTCTAAATTCTAAATAATTAGAAATTTTAAAATATCGCAATTTCTAATAACTGCAAGTGACACACAAAATATACACATTTCCGAGTTATCTTGACCTTTAAAGCCAAGTACACAAAGGAGGGGAATTTAAAAGTACAAATCTGTTGTCATTTAGTGTTCACCACATTGCGTTACCTTTAAGAAATTACTACAAATTTGTTATTTTGATTTCTTGAGGCTCAACTTTATATCATGAAGGCATTCAATGATGCACAAGAGTATTTCAGAAGTTAAGTGAAATAAGATGTATTTCAAATCCCAATGACTTTGATATTAAGAATCAAATGTAAATCTAATATTTCTTTTGAGAAAGAGAAATCTTAAAACAATAAAAAAGTTTAATAAATTTACATGTTATAGACAATGTTTTATCTTAAATACACTTTAATTTACATTACACACAGCACAATTTTGCTGAAAATCCATTTATATTTATGAGAACTTTTCTGCTACTGATGTTTAAAAGAATGAAAATTGTAAGTTTCTTTCATTTGTACCATTCACAAACTTAGGAAATAATGAATGGATAATGACTTTCAGTATAACTTCACTATCCATTCATCATCCACTTATATGTTGTGACAGTTACACTTTCTGTGATTAGTCTACAAGGGGTGTACAGAAAGATAAGAGCTTACAAAAAGTCATTTCAAGTTCATGTCTCTCAAAATGTGTTCTCGAGTCCTTTACATAAGCCTTTGGTGGTACTGCAACTAATTCTTGTGTAATGGCGAATTCAATAGAATTATGTAATTACCTGGTACCAGGTGTATCTGGGTATGAAAGAGTAAATGTTTCTAAAGTCTCACAAAGCTGTAGATTATTATGTCCCTTTATACAAGCTTATTTGTGTAGCAAGTATTTATATGTAAATACAGGAGATCATTTATCCTGGAGTAGGGTTGATTTTGGATAAGCAAACTTTGGATAAGTACACCCACTTCTGTAAAAATAGTAAGTCATATGTGATCTAAATAATTTAATTTCAATAATTTTGTAAACATTTTATGAATGGAAATTCATTAAAATGGAATCACTAGGCTATTGAAAAATTGATTGCAGCAATGATAATTCCTTCTCAAACATTCCAGAGACCCATTTCATCTCAAATCATACAGCTTAGTACCAAATGTGTCACCTTTGGATTTCAAAATCGGCTTAAAAAAATATATGTTAAAGGACCACATGACCAATGTTCAGAAATGAAATATTTTCCTTCTCACTTGACTTGTAACAATGTTACAGGCACACAAAGAATCGGGATCTTTGGTAAAAAGTTGTACGCAAGGAAAATATTGCAATTTTCAAAGCTCTATAAATCAGAAACCAAAGATTCTGGAGACTTGAGGTTTTTAGGTAGATTTCGAAGAAAAATCTACCTATTGCAATGGATACTATGTCATGATTTTCGAAAAATTCTTTCATATCTTTACGTTTCATGCTCCCCTAAGTACGAAACCACCGCCCGTTCAAAAAAAAAATTTGTGATATTTATATAATATATATATATATCTTTACACGATAGTGGCCGTAATTTTGAAGATATTTGAACCAAATTTTAATATGTTATTTCTAGGCTCAATAGTTCGGACAAGTTCGTTAATGAGCAAAATTGGCCCAAGGGGGTGGTCGGGGGAGGGAGTTGAAATTTTAAAAAATGTATATCTCGGCCCCTATGAAGTATAGAGGGAAACTTTGTTTGAATAAATTAGAGTACTCGCTACGGAGTTCACAGTGACACCAACGATTCGGGGGTTCGAATGAGGGTGGGGGTGGGGGATGAAAATTCGAAACTTTTCAAACCACGTCTTGTGGGGTATCGTTGAAAAGCTCTTGATGAGTACTCTACAAATCAATAAATAGTTTCTTGATAGCTCTCATATGACGCGAGATTTTAATGTTTGAAAATAATAACACTTAAAAGAATTATTATAATATCATAATTTTGTCTTGTTTAGCAGCTTTGCTAATTTTATTCATTGTTGATCTTGCGCACGGCCTCCCAGAATATTATATCCTATTCTTGTTGTCAAAACAAATGATTGTAGGCTCTTCCTCTTTACTGCAGGTTTGCCATGCCAAGGCTAAAAAATCCCTTTAGGCAGGCCTACAGGCGGAGGTAGATTTCGAAGTGCTTTTGGTTTAATTTATTGTCGCTGCATAGCACTCTTCTTCTTTAGTCAGTCAGTACACAATGGTATGTTAAATCATTGCTTAAGCATTTCAATACCTTAATTATGAACTCGAAAAACCTGATATGTCGAACATGATCAAGTTTTTTTTTTTTTGGGGGGGGAGGGGGGGGTCCTTTGCACATTTATACAAGTTTCAACATCACACAACAAGTATTACTACATGTTTCATTTACCCATGTGTGAGAAAGAAGACTGCCAGGAAAAAGAGGGTTAGAGAACTGAATTTATCTTATAAAAAGCTAGAGGAATTTTTGCCTAGTAAGGAAAAAGTGGTTTTGGTCTATTGAAAGAATACAAGGTGAAAATGTACGGTAACTAAGATAGATCTTTAAAGGTATGCCAATCCAACCTTTGTACAGTACTGATATATAGAATGTTGACTGGGTCAGATCCAGTATTGGGACAGTATTGTCTTCGGTCCATTTGAACTAATATTCAGTAACATTTTAGTTTGGTTTCTCCTGCCATATATATTCCACTGTTGCTCCATTTATCATAATAATTATGGCCATTTGGTTGCAATAAAGGAATTATTATTAATATTTTAGTGAATATGATATAAGCGATAAGAAGTAATGTCAATTTGCCATTGAGATCAGGGGGATAACATATTTGCCAGCCACAGGGTATTTCAAACTCTGGACCTCCCAAATCCAAGCCCACGACACTACCAGCCAACTTATCTGGATTTTTCAGTCTTACGTTCATTTCTCAGCATTTAAGTTTTATTCTATATGAAAGCCTGTTTCAACTGAGATTGAGGAATATGTCACGTAAGTTTATACATTCCTCACCCATTTCAATTGAATTTATATTCTTCCGAGCAACAACCTTAATGTTTAAGAGATCTGCAGAAAGGTGCTTTTGTGTGCCGGTAACATTGTTGCAAATCAAGCAAGAAGGAAAATATTTCATTTCTGAACATTGGTTATGTGGTCCTTTAACATATATTTTTTTCAGCAAAATCCATGATGTTGATGTGACACCCCCCTGTATGATCTGAGATGAAATGGGTCCAGAACACCTAGGTCCATATGTTGTATTAAACTGGTAACACTGGAGGGGGTAAAAAGTACAATCTAATTTCATTGTTTCCTAATACCCCAGGATATGTCTGTGCATCATCTGTTAATTATCCTACACTATGTGAATTGCTGGAAGTTATAATAATTGTTCTCCCTCTGTACAGTTCCCAATCTTAATGCTCACTAAAAGATACATAATTTAAATTCAATTGAGAAAAGACCAGGTGGCAATGTTTTTACTGCAAGAAACAGCAGTACTGTTATCTCTTTTGTTTATCTGTTAAAGAGTTTTAAACACAGGTCTACTAAATAGAAATTGAAAGTAGAAATTTTTGCAAGTGGATGAAAAAATCTGTTTCATTTAATGAGTTTGGATAAGCAGGGTTCTATTGTATATGGATTTGTTGAATTACACTGAAATTTTGTTGTATCTTTGCAAATATTAAGGTCTGTAGTTTTTTAGTGGGCCTACATATCTTCCTGTCCACATTCTTTCTGATTTAATTTAACTTATTTCAAATTTGGAAACATAATGCTCATGTTTCATTGTTGGTTCCACGAGTATTTTACTCTAGACTTTAATTTTAATTATAACTGAGGCTTTCATCTATGCTACACATGACTTATTGTTTGGGAGCTGACGAGATGATCCGTGATTTGGTGGTGGCATGCAGGGGGAAGACTGTGTTGTGCTATAACTGCACGTATAGGGGAGCGCTGCTATTGGCTGCAGATAAGAGCCCCATAGTCATGCCAGGGATCATCTCGTCAGCTCCCAACTGTACGTTTTCTTTGTTAATATGGCAACACTCCGAGCTCATAGCAAAAGAGCCTTGCAATTCATCATTTAGCAGTTGTTACTGTTACAGAACTTTGTTATTTACACATTTTATTTGAAATGACAAACACCTTAAGTAACTTTAACAAATTTTCTTTTCATGATTTTTTATGTATTAATCCGCCATTTGCTTGTGGCAAGTGGGAATCTCCCAAATGGCAGTTGTCAACATTACCACCTAGCCAATTAGCTCAGGCAAGTGAAATACTCTTTCAGGTGTCTTACTAGATTTATCAGTAAACATCATTCATAATTCAATTTATATGTAATTTTCCTTTCATATTATGAAATATCCTACGAAATACGTAAGAATCTACCATATGGAGGAAAACCATTTTTAACTTCTGCAACCAGCAGCTTTTCAAGAGCCATTTACAGTAATTGTACGGATAATAGATGAGGACAAGATGATTGAAGCTACGACCGTCAAAATTAAAAAGCCATCAATCATTTATTTAATTTGAACATACAAATTAGGATCTCCAATCATAACCTACTGAAAACATAAATAACTGAAAGTGTATGTAATTTTTTTGAACCAATGACTGTATGTATATCACCCTTAACATGAGCTTTGCTCTTTGGGATTTTATATTTGTTACATGAAATAAAAAAATGGCATGTACCACCATTGTTCAATAAGATAGAAATGGAGAATTGAATGCTACATGGTGTACACCCCTTGTAAATTTCAACTTGATGTAATAGATTATAATGATGCTCTCTCCAGTCTTTTTTACTGGATTACCTGGATGTTAAACCAATGTATTATTTTTTCTACTTTAAGTACTTAGAGGAAACAAGACTGATAGGAAACACAATTTGTCTTTTAACATAACCTAATTTACTCTATTAACAGGGGCAGGTATTTATAGAGAATTATTTTGTTATTTTTATTTATTTAAATATTGGTGTCAGTGGAGACTTTTATAATCTTGGTGGAGACTAATAGAATTTGGAGAAAAAATAATTATTTTGTAAAGTGAGTTATCTTAATATGAATGTTACTTTCAAATAGCATAAATCCAAACAAACAACACATTACCTTAAACACTATTCCAATCGAAAGGTGTGGAAGCTAATATCTACCAATAACCTACTAGAATTTTGAGATATGCATCCACTTCACACTTATGCATGAAATAAAATGAAAGGGGGAGGGGGAATTGCATATACAAAAGCTGACAGCTTGTAAGTAGTAATGACATATATAACTGGCAAGTCTAAATCATACAGTGAAGTGGTAATGAATATCAATATGAAAATTGTTATGTAAAGAATTTATTCTACATATCCAGCTAGGACCTGCATCATGCTGATCACACACGAGCAACTAAATATACTATCTGAATAAATGTGAGTCAAAAATTTGTTTCCTCCCCTACAGGCACTAGAGGGTAAGATCCTTGAAATGTGATCTAAATGGGTAAAAGAAGTTTCCAGCTATTGCTGAATAACTTATAATTTTCTGGAAAGAACATCATTTTTTCATCTTAGTCTATGTTGTGTTTAGAAAGTTAGAGTTAGAGAGTTAGTTAGATAGATCAGTAATTTTTAGCCTTCTAGATATTATGTAACTTTTTGGGCACAAACACTAAGGAATTTATGGTCAAAAGGAATCCAGTTTCTATACAAAATCTTTACCTCACAATAAATCAAAACACCTTACAATAAATCAATTATACAATTAATTTTCTTACAATAATTTTCTCTTTAACAAGAAAATTAATTTTTTATAAGCAACTGAATTTCTTTCACCATCGAACAGCAATAGTACATAAATAGTTCAATTAATCTTCACTTTCTACAGAAATTCACTACAGCACATTTTCAGAACTGCATTCTTTAACGTCTAATCACAACTGTTATTAAAGTTCTCTGTATCATTACGAGATTTCCGTTCTGAAAATAGGTTCCAACATATAAAAATACCTTGGAATAACGCAATTTATGTCCGAAAACACATTATCTGAACACTAAAACATACACTATGTTACACTGTACTGTACATAATAGTACAGAAATGGCATACACATTTTTTTCAAAATAACAGTAACAGGCTAAACATTTTAAGCAACATTTATCTAGATAATCACTCAGGCCTTTTCAATAACCTTAGCATAATGAGTAGAAGGAAAAATGTGATCACTTCACTCCTTGACCATTAGTCGGGAAAAAGGTTTATGGTTCTGCCAGCACCATCGTTAGTAGAGTATGTTGTTTGTAGAAATTAGAGAGAATAGTTTCAGAAGGGGTTGTTTTATCTTTATTCTCGTGCATCTATGTTCGTTATGCCTAGTTCAATGTGTTGTGTATATATTTAAAAAATTTATAAATGAAGTGAAGCAAATGTGAAAAAGAAAACAAGAGCAAAATGCCTGCTTGCTTCTTTCCAGATTGTAAGTCTAGTTACAAAAAACAGTCTAAAGGTAAGCACTTTTTAAGCCTCCTAGAGGCTAATTAGAGTTCGATCTATTCTGAGGAAAGACAAAGAACTTTCTTGCAAGTGTTACATGTGTGATACTCATTTTTCTGATGAATTTAATGTAAAATCAGACTCATTTACAGTCAAAGTCAAATCGACAGAACTTCCGAGGGAACGATGGAAATTAAAAACTGGTGCTGTTCCTCAAATATTTCCAAATCTCCCACAATACCTAACAAAACAAGTAAAGAAAAGAAAAGAAAAACGATAGCTTTATCATATGGAGGGGATTCAAGGGAAATATTGTAGGCTACAGGAGCTGAATTTCAACGCTTGTTCAAGTAATAATACAAATTCTAACAGTGACAGGGATCAAACTATCAACAATGCTAAGAAAACAGTAGCAGTATTAAAAAAAGTCTAAAGAGACAAAGTCGTAATACGGTGAGACTTCATAACGATTTAAAGACAGCAAATGCAAAATAGTTTTATTGCAAAATCAGATGAGAGAACTGAAAGATCAGCCCACCAAAAGAAACTAAACGAGATTAAATTAAGTAAGACACAGATAACCATGTTAAAGATGTGTCAACTAAAAAATAAGAAAGGGATGAGGTACAACAATGAATTTCTTTTAGACAGCTTGTTATTTAAAATTAAATCCCCAAAATGTTATCGGCACTGTCTAAACCATGGAGCACGTCTTCCTTCCAAAGTGCATTTAAGAAAGCTAGTGAAAGGTCTAAGTGTCCACATGGGGTAAATGCACACATTGCAATCTTAAAATTATTTTCGAGAAGATAGGATGAAAACAACCACATGGGAATCCTCACAGGCCTATTTGATAAAGTCAAATTAATAAAGTTTAATGCCACCACTCTGAAATACATTCTATAATCTAATCCCTACGGCAAAAATAGAAAAGTACAGGCTTTTTCTGATGCTGTTCATATTATCAAGTGCAAGAGAAATAACTCTCACGACAAAAAACACTTATGTTATAAAGATAAACTAACATCTGAGCATTTAGACCCCAACTTCTTTTCAGCATATGAATGTAGACTTGCCTTCCAGCTTTTTAGTAATTCAGTTGTGAATGGCATAAAATTTCACATAAAAATAAAATCAGAAGGAATTAAAGACAGCAAGCATACAGACATTACAAGAATGTAAATAAATTGACAGACATATATTAAATTCTTGTACTCCAGCAATGGCACTTTATAAAGAACTGATTGGACACCAAACCCTTTACAAGTAGAGGGAGAATCTAAATGAAAGTCAGAACATATTTGCTTCTGACAGAACTCTTGAATCTTTACTGGTAACAATTGAGAGCACTATACAGGTCTTTGAGTATTTATGACTCTAGAGAACGTCATTCTGGTATATTACGCTCTCTCAGATGTGATGACCATCCAGCAACTGTAGGATTTCTTAACTACTCATGCTGCAGTCAATTTATGCCCCAACAAAACTTGCTTTATTTTCAGGTTGAAAATGTTATTTCAGAAAAACTTTCACGTAAACATAATCTATGGGGGGGATATACAGTGTGCCCACAGAAACACACTTAGGTTATAACATCGCTGTCAGATTAATACAAAACTGGTTGCATTAGAAAGAGAAACTCAATTTCAGGAAATGTGTAATTGACACTGTAGACTAAAACAACAGACGGCATCACAAGAAGAAGAAAAAATGCTGTTTCTGCTACTAAGGCATTGTTTGATATAAGCAACTTGTGTTAAATGATCTGAATAATTACAAATTTTCAACTCTATGTGAATTCTGCAGCATTTAGAGGATTACAGCGAATCCACAGAAATGTAGTTTGTGTGTATTGGAATACCATAGCATATGGAGTGTAGTAAGTGTACAGTGTGCTTTCAGACAGAATTTTCATCATGAGGCACCTACCGACAAAACAATTCTGGAGTGGTATAGAGATTCTGTAGAGGATGGATGCATATGTGATAAAAGGTAAGGTTGTTCAGGGAAACTGCCTGTCAATGTGGAAACTGTAGAAAGGGTGCGGGAGGCATTTGTACATAGTCCTCGAAAGTCTGTGCCCAGAGCTAGCCTGCAGTTAAACATTCCTAAATCCACCATTTCAAACGTTCTACATTCTCATCTGCAGCTTCACCCCTACAAACTGCAATTATTGCATAAGTTGAAACCTGATCACCATGCAAAACGATGTGTTTACTGTGAACATTTATTGACACTAATGGCGGATGATGAAGACCTTTCGGCCAAATTAATTTTTAGTGATGAGGCAATGTTGCATGTCAATGGAAAAGTTAGCAAGCACAATGTTAGGATTTGGGGGACCAAGAATCCACATTTCATTTTGGGGGCTGAATGAGATTCTCCTAAGCTAAATGTGTTTTGTGTGATTTTGAAATGGAAAGTGTATGGCCCATTTTTCTTTCAAGAGAACACTTGTCACCAGTATGAGTTACCTTATCTTACTAAGTGGCTGTTTCCACAATTGGAAAAAGAAGGAAACTAATTTCTTTTCCAACAAGGTGGAGCACCTCAATGAATGGAATGTTCTAAATCAACTACTTCCAGGAAGATGGACTGGGCACACTGGGAACCAAGATGTCTTCTGCAGCTGGTTTCCAAGGTCCCTTGACTTGACCATCTGTGACTTTTTTTTATGGGGTCACATAAAGAATCTTGTCTATATACGTCCACTACCTCAAAATATGCTAGAGCTCCAACTTCCTGTCACTGCCGCCATCGAGTCTATCCCTATAGATATGTTAAAGCATGTGTGGCATTAGTGGGAATATCGCCTTGATGTCTGCAACGTGACATGTGGATCACACATCGAGTGCATTTGAGGTAGCTACTAAAATTTTTGAGTGATGGTATACCTGGTATACTTTGGGTTTCTGTGGACACACTGTATGAGTGTTCAGACAACTTGGACCACATTGTTATTCGATACTCCAAAATGGACTACTGTTAAGATCATCTTATGTAAATTATTCCTAAACTCATTATTACATTACATGAAGTGCCAATTTTCTCTTGTGACCAAACAAATGAGGAAAGAAATAAAATCTTCTAAAACTGCAAAGTCTACCCGGAAGCTGTCTAAAGTATCTGAGCTTCAACAAGGGTGAGCAAGAACATACTTTATTACTGGTATGCACACAAAATAGTTTCTTTCGGCTAGCTTTCTTAAATTTCTACTGTCTCTAGCATACATGGAGCAATCTTGCTGAGAAACAGTGAACTGCTACAGTGATCACACTTTTCCTTTTATTCATTATGACCTTAGTCTAGATATTTTCACTTAAATTCACTTTTAAATTTATAAGATTCTACCCAAAGATGTAGTATGTAGAGATACAATAAGTTGTCACAACTCATTAGCATTCACTGGCAAAAGGAAAACCTTAAATAAATAACAAATTTTAATTATATTTTACAATATCTGCAATCAGTTCAAGAATACCATATTTACTCTTGTAATAGACGCACCCAACTTTTCGTATTAAAAAATAAAAAATAGAAATTCCTTACATAATAGTTGCATCTTACTTTTAACAAAAAATTGTTAATATCTAAACTCGTAAGATTGGAAGACCTAACTACTTTTTCATCCAAGTTTTAAACAACACTACTGCATGGAAATGTAATCGTGACTGGCTCTTATTAATGCACAAAGTACCGATACACTGAACGACTGTCGATTAATATCGCAGTATTCTTAAGGCATCTGTAGTAGACAGTTGTTCAGATAAACTTGTTTGGACAAAAGATAAGAACGACTGAAATATTCAAGTTTTAGGCTGAAAGTTATAAAATTTGTGGAATACAGTAATAGAGCCACTGGACAAGAATTTAATGGCAGAGTGTAATTTGCGTTTTCTCATCTGTTTATGCAACTGCTATCTACTGATCATCATATGTGTGATGCAATCAATATATATATAATCTTTATTGTTCATAGAGGTTCTACATAGTAGAGTTCCTATTGAACATTGTCATAAATTTCCAAACAAAATGCTTCGCTTTAGGGAAGTAACAAATAGTTGTTTGGAGAGATTAAGTTCAAGTTGATCCCTTGTTCTAACAAGAAGAAATGTATGTCAAGTTTATCTATAAAAAACTATTAGCAGGGTTAAAAAAAAAAAAAAAAAAAAAATCTTATTATTATTAAAGTATGAAGTTATTTGGATTAAATTCATTCAAGGAATAATATGCATTAGTTACTAGTACATGTCGTATAGTTCTACAGAATTTGTCACAGCTGTTAAATCAATATGTATGCTATCGATCATTAGCTGGTGCATCTTTTAATACTATTTCTTCGCTAAAATTTTTTACTTGCTTAAAGATCTGAGAAACAAATGTGTATTATGTGGGTCAATATACATCATAATCAAGAAAATACATTTCAAAACAGTTTGAAGTTTAATAAAATGCTTTAAAAAACATTAAAGAACTAAAACTAAAAATGTTATTTGTTAACACACAATTATGAAAGTAACTTTATAATTTTATCACTAAACAATGGCCATTTAAAAAAAAGTGAAGGCATCATACGGGTTATTATTTCTGGACACACCCATACATATGATTAAAGCATAGAGAATCGCTATGTTTAATTTTCATGAGATTCAGACACTTTAAAAATGCTGTGAAATTAAATGGAATTTGTATTCATGGCTCTTTTGAGAATATAAAACACGAATAGCCTATACTTAAAAAAATTGTAACCAATCTCGAAAATCATATTTAAATAATCTCATCATCTCAGCAACAATGAGAGGTAAAGAACTCAACCATTCATTTAAACATCAATCCCCATGGTACGATTAAGAGAGGTTGCGACCAGGGCCGTAGCAAGGTCCTTCTGCGCCCTTGGCGAGTTTGACAAATCTGCGCCCTCCAAATGAACAATTTTTTTAATTTCTCTAAAACTGATTTTCTTAAATTCGCTTGCAGAAGGTTTTTTTTGGTCCCATTTCTTAAAAAAAACCACTGCCTAATAGATCAAAACTAATAATGTAGACTAAGCTATGATGGTCATGGTAGTTTTAGTTGGCACATTTTTTTACTGAAATCATTCTTACGTATACAACAGAAGCAACGCCAACATCAACAAGAGACGAAATAAGACAAACATTAATATTGTTTCACTGTTTAATTTAAAAATCGCTTAGTTAAAAAATACAATAATAATCAGAGCCCGGATTCTAATGACATGTCATCTTTTTTATTGATGCTGCATAGACATTGCCAATTTGTAGATAAATCATAATCATGGCCTCTAGATTATAGAAATGCATTTTTATTAGGTCATTTTTTGACATTGTATGCAATTTTATATTTTTAGGGCATTTATTTCGTCCCCAGCGGTGCTGTATTTGAAGTGTTTGTTTAATGCAAGAAGGACACACTCTATGTTGAAGTGTTGTCATGTCTCAGTCGGAAACGAGAATCAAAGGAACGCCAAAATGTTGTATTACATTACTGTTGTTATTAGATTGACTTGGCACCAGAGTCTGCCACCTGCTTGTATTTGAGAGTGCAAACTACTGTTTACCCTCAATAAACAATATAATCCGGCAGACCGCAAAAGGAAATGCCGAAGTTTGACTCGCCAGTGCCTCAGTGCCAGTATAAATTTCCGTAAAGAAAGAATATTCACAGCAAAAATCAAAGTTTTTTAGACCTACAACATCCTCTCTGAATTTAAGGTTTTAACAATTATGTACAAATTATTCTATAATTTTGTGTGTACAATAATATTTTTTTTATAAATAAAATATCAGTTTTTAGATCTTTATAATTATTAAGTCATTTTCTTTAAATTTTGGGGTCATTTTATAGGTCATTTTTCAAACAATTTTAGGTCAGAATCCGGGCCCTAATAATAATACAGTATAATATAATTAAAAATAATAGCAGCGACTATAATATCAGCGCCGGCCTTAGAAGGGAACTTGATCAAAACAAACAGCATGTGTACTGCCAGCTGGCAGATCGTGCATCGGCCGCGGATCACAACACATATTATTCAATGTCAAGTTACAGAAATTAATTTTAATGTACATTAATACATTGTGTGATTAAAAAGCTAAACATTTTTAAAATGAGAAATTTTAGTTCACACTTAATTTATAATAAAATAGTAATAACAAAAGGAATTGAGATCTGCGCATTCGGCTTTTTCTGTTGTAATAATATAGTTGGTCAGTCATTTTTGCATGTAGCATGTAACAGTATGAGCGATGCCATTGTTGATCGCTTTGTAATCAATCCTGCCGACAGTAGTAGCACTGAGGATGACAATCAGCTGGAAAGGGATTGAGTTGAACCACTTTCATCACAATAATAACGTACATATTAATTTTCATTGTCGTTATATCTTTCCATACTGTTCATGATTTATGTTTTACTCTGTCAATATGAATCGTGTTAATTAAAGAACGTTGCATGACTGCTTTTCGCTTGTAGACAATCGGCATAATACTATAGGTATAGATAGTTCACGTGCATTAATTTTTAATAACCTGAAAGATTTCTTCCACTAACGTGGAATTTATATTGCTTCATAAATTGCACCAGCCTAAAATAGGCGGGATTTTTCATGGTTAATTTTGCGCCCTTCGTACCTGCGCCCTTGGCGGTCGCCCACCTAGCCACCGCCTAGCTACGGCCCTGGTTGCGACACAGTGGAATCAAGAACAGGTATGTGGAGTGATATTCACGTATCAGTGTTGGTGCATCCCTGAGACACTTCCAATGCTTATCATAAGGAATTAACCTATCACATGTATGTCCACCAACCTATTTCCATTCTTAAGAGCTGGGAAATTGCTTGCAACCCTTTCTAACAAAACATAAATTTGTTTTGGAATAAGGCAATGCATGCTTTGTTTAAGGCTGCCAATTCTTTGTTTCTGTATTGTACCACTATGGCACTGGTGTTGTACACTTTGCTTCTGCCAATTGACTGTATCTTGTTACAACTTGTCCTGCTTGCATTCAAATATATCTATCTAGTTGTGTCCTCTGTTGCCACTAGCAGTTAATATCAAGTAATGAACGGTACACCTGTTAAGACTTCAAATGTTGTCAACACCATTTGGCGATCACAATCTCAAAGTCACTCCTTGTGAATGCACTGAGAGTCTAAAATGTTCGAATAAGATGCTAGAACTACTAAATCTGAATATACAACCATATGAATTTAGGTATGTGAGCTGAGAATTGGCTTATATTTATTTAAGTTTTCAAATTAGAATTTGTTATTCACCAAATAGAAAATACTGTACCTGCCATGGTGTACAAATTCCATAACCTCTACAATGATTCATGTATTACCTATTGTAACTACTTTACAGAACACTTACCTCAAGCAAATCACCTTCCTCTGTGTGTTTGAACAGCAACTTCTGAGCTTCTACACTTCCTGATGAATAAACGTACACCTGACGACCATTGTGTGTCCAAGACTTGAGTGCAGGCACCACATCAGAATAAATACTGTAACAGAGTACTTTAGTTAGAAGAAAATAATGTCTAACTTATGGCACCAGACCTCATGAATGCTTAGCTATGAAGTGATTGATACATTTCAAATCCAAGTTCAAAACTATAAATTATAGGCTACTTGCTCCACTGCCTTCTTTGGGGAGAAGTGAGCTAATTGGGAAAAGGTCTGTATTACACAGGAAAAATATAATGTATATGCAAGGTGAATGGGGGGGGGGGGGGGGGGGAGCAATAGGAAAACCGAGAAGTGGAACAAATAAAACCAAGCTCTTATTGGTTGGGAAAGAAAGATTGAATTGAACAGTAGTGATGGGGTCTTTTTCATGACATGCCCTATTTGGGAGTGAAAGAGGCTAATATTGGCTGCCAAGCTATAACCATCATACCTATTGAAGTTTCAGTCTTGGATCTGGATTTCCAAGATCTCTGATACAGTAAGGCCCCAGTGGAATCTCTGCCATGGGCTTGGCAGACTTGTGGGTTCAGTGGAACTCCAGGGATGTCCCTCTGGGAGCACAATTCTGGTAGAAAGTGTGTTTCAGATTATTTATTTCTGATGACAGGAAGGTGGAATTGGACACTTGCTCTGGCTATGGGGATATGGGTTATGACCATTCCATAAGGGTTCTGTGCTGAATTGTGATTGGTACGGAGATGAAGAGGTCTATGTGTGAAAGCCACACACTTACAATTCTCAAGTAATTGCCCCTTCTTTAGCCTTGGGTCAGTCAAATTCTGTCTGGTACTGGAGTACTGTCAATAGTAATATACAACAAATTTTGTAGATTGACAGTGAATGGATCATGGATTTCAAACTGAAAATTTATGTTTTTATTACGAATTAAGATTTTTCAATTTGGGTGCCCACCAAGACTCAAGATTTTATTTCTGAGTAGTTATGCCCTGTGCCCTCACACATTCAAATGAGCATACATGTATGGCAACATTTACGAAAGAACAGTTTTTAAACAATTTAATTTTACTACACATCTTCCACACATTTAATCAAAGTTATTGATCAGTAGGATTTCAAACAGAACTGAGCTCCTTTTAGGAGAAAGCTGAACTCATGAATAAACTCATACTCACTGTCCTTTCAACTTTCCATTCTTGTAACCTTCACGCATAATATGGCCTTGAAGCTGCTTCAAAGCCTTGGTCTTTCGATCAAGATCCATCTGCCACAACACATTCTTCACCACAGCTTCCAATGTACCATCCCCATTGTCTTCAGGGATTAGTACAGCTCCATCTACCTTGTCAGTTTCATCCTTCTTTGCCTATAAACATCTCAACATTTATTTTGGCCGGAAATTGAAGATCATAAAATTATAGAATTCAAGATTAATTTGATAAATTATATCAGGAGTGTAAACAGTGGTCTATATTCACAGCTCACACATTACATGCTATTTATATGGGGACACTGCTTTCACTACACATTATTAAATTCATATCAACTACTGCTTTAGACAAATAGGTTTTAATGTGTAGAATTGTATCTAGATCCAACCTCTTTGGTTTACAAGGCTAGTGACGGTCAGGCAAGGAATTCATGTGTATAGATCACAGCAACAGATATTACTAACATCTCTTCTCAAGATCATATCACCTGAGTAGCTTTTAAGTTAGCATTCTCATCTTGAGATGAGGACAGGGTAATATTCCCATATAAAGCTATTTGCCGCTGATAATTTACTCAAGTAATAAGAGATCCTAACCCGAAACGTTCCTTCGAGTCAGCCACCCTGGTATACAGTAGAGCCTCGGTAATTCGAGGTTCCGTGTAATTCGAGCTGGTCATAAGAAAATTAAAATTTTCCATAAAACTAGAGTGAAATCCAGTTTTTATACGATGTCCGCATGTAAGTTTCACGCACTTCCGATTGTATTGCATTTTGAGCTTTCTTTAAATTTTTCCATGTACAAAAATGCAGGTAAAACTGTCCCACTTAGGGTTTTCGTTCATAATACAGAGAAATAACCTTGGCTTCAGACTGCCAATGCATTTCTATTACAGATTGACAGAAACCGAGGTTCGATCTTTCTTTGTCGGGATCTTGTGTCAATCAATTGTACAGTGCATACCATCCTTTCAGAAAAGAATAATTTATTGTTACAGTAATCCGTACTCAGCGACAATGGTAATTAAAAGTGTTTTCCTAGTAGCGCCGCTTTGCCGTTCCACTCCATTAAGGGTCAGACAATGACTTATTCCTTAAAGGATGCCGATGTAGCAAATTGGAAATGTTTGACAATATATACATAAAGGCGTATCACAGGTATGTATGCCTGCTATATTGTTTATTTATTTATTATTTAAACCATTACTGTGCTCATTAAACATTTATTTGCGATTTACCCATTGATTTAGTGATATTTCCGTATAATCAGAGTTTTTTTGTAATTCGAGGTAGCCTCAGCCCCAATTAGCTCGAATTATCGGGGTTCTACTGTACCAGGAGGCCCTTGCCCGCTATGGGATGCTTGTGGGCTAATTCTAATTCTAATTCTAATAAGAGATACCGTACCCAAGTGATACACGATCTGATATGCTGTTTTGTCTACAAAACTTAAGCAAGCATGTTAAGAACTCGAGAACAAAAGGCGGTGGAGGTAAGTTACAACATGTATCAACAAATGGCACTACAATAACCGTACCCCTAGGCTTTTCCAGTTGGTCTTTCTTCCATAATTTTGCTGTCCTTTGAGCACTACAATAACCACACCCTTAGGCTTTCCCCACTGGTCTGTCTCTGTAATTTTGCAACATTCTTTCACTTGTTAAGATCTTTTCTTTTGTAGCTTTGTAGGCCTATGTAGCAACCAGTAAAATGGAGAATATGAAAAGAGATTACATGAAATGCATTGCAAGATTACTCAGAAATATTGCCTTATATTGTGAATCTAATTTGAACTTTCATGAATTAGAAAAATTATAGTTAGGCCAATACTATATACCGAAATATTAATGAACTTACACATAATTAAGGAGCTTAACATAATTACAATAACATAATTAAGGAACTTCAAGCAAAAACAGGATAGTTGGTACTGTAACCCTATTGTGGTCTGCCCAAAGGCTGACTGGTGTTGTTTCAGCATGGAAATAAAAATACAGTTAAAGTTGCAAGACTCAGGAATAGAACCATGCTAGTATGCTCTAAAAATCTGGAGAACACTGCACTGCTGCACCTTAAGAATTACCAAATTGCAAAACCTTTAACTACTGATTTATTGAGAGGTGGTAGTACATGCCGTAAGTCATTCCATGTAATGATTTTATTTTTACTATCGGTACCAGTGTTTTTATTAGTAACTATTGGTTATTGATGTATGTACAATCATGCTTGTAATCGTACCGTATCTAGAAAAATATGGAGATGCAGGAATTTTTAAAAACATTGTATAGGTTCATGGAACCAGCAATTTATATCAAAACTGCAGTTACCTTGTTTTATGGACCTTACTTATGAACAAAGTAATCAATGCCAACCAAATATTTAAATTTGATTCTAACATCATGTAACACAGTACTTTTGCATAAAAATGGCACATGCTTCCACACAAATCCATCTCCCTTCCAATATAATTAATGCTAATGCCATGTTTTATGAGACATATAGTGAATTGTCAACTATTATTATGAGTGTTATAGAATGCATAACCGGCATCAGATGTTTCAGAAGCTTATCAGTAAAATAACCCAACTTAATTCAATCTAACACATTTTAGTAACCAAGCTCGAGTCATCCAAAATTATCCAATAACATACCTGCTCTTTGAGTAAAACCAAGTCTTCTTGAAATTCAGCATCATCCCAATGAGCCTTCAAGTAAGATTCTAAATTGTTTCTAACATAGGGAAATAATGTGTCCTGCAAAAAATAAGAAATTATAACTTAAACAAAACAGATTTTCACATAACATAACAAACATGTAGCCTAATTTCTACTTTTACCTATTCCAAGCTGTCATAACCCAGAACCAGAGTCAAGAAGGTTCCCTTGTAGTATAAGCCATTCTAGTGGAGACCCAGATTAAAGTAGCCTACTGACAAAGCTGACATGTTCTTTCAGATAATTAAAACTTTTGTCTTTCAACAGCTCTGATTTAATCTTCAAGAATGCACATGAATAAGAACCTTTAGAGACAGCTTTACATGAAAAGCATGTAAGGCAGTTATATGTTCAAGGAACACATTGAGCAATGCAATAACTTTAAATATCTTAGTCATGTATTGAAAAAATTAGAAACTGTTCACAAAAATGTCTTGCTGTAACACGTTACTCGTATGACCTAAGAGTAAGACAAATATAGGCAAATGGTTTTTGTTTGTGTCAAGTTTCTTTCTTAGAATGTTCTTGGTTCCATGAGCAAAATATTTTTTGATCTGCTAATTGTTAATATGAGGGTAAACAGTTTGCAATACAGAATTAAGTCTTGGTTTAAATCAACAAACCACTTTTCCAACTCTAGCCGAGTACTTCCCTTTTCACTAAATATGGGAGAACAGTAAACTCTAGCAAACAAGGTCGACCTTCCATGCATTTTCCCCAACCCCCTTCCATAGAGACATGTCACGGTAAAAATACCACCCATTGGGAAACGTTTAGAAACATAAAGGAATTGAATCAGGATACATATTGGGTCTTGTCTGTGATGCCTGCTTACAAGACTGTCCACACTATTGAAAACTTATACATTTATACAGAAGTAATAATTAAGTTACAACACAAACTTATGTTACAACTATGCATGGCGTTTAAAATACCGGGGAAGGCTAAACCCACTGTCTGCTCTAAAGCGATTAAATGTCCAGCCAGAGTGGTCAAGCACATGGAGAAGAAGGTCAGACATGTCATACTTTACTGTATATTCAAGGCAAACTTTAAGATAAGAAGATAAGAATCTTTATTTTCCGTTTAATACATGGTACAATTGGCTTCATCATTGTTCTATATAGTATTTACAATATACTTAAAATTATATACAATTATGTCTGTAACAGTCATGGGGAATTGTAACGGACAGCATCATACCACCTGCTATAAATTGCTTTAATACACACAATTCTTTGGATTACCACCTGTCCATACACAATTTAAAAATAACATACATTAACTGGAACACTAAGATTCTACTACACGGTTATATTTCTACTACAGATTTGCATCAGAATAATGCGATAGTGAAAGATCTTAAAAGAGAATTTAAGAAGGTATGCAGATACAAATTGAGCTATTCTATAGGTAATAATACCAGTCAGAATAATAAATTGAACATATTACAGTTGTTAAACTCTTCAAGTGAATAAAATGCTTTACCCTTAATCCAGGATTCTAGAACAGTTTTAAATTTGTTCAATGTCACTAAGTGCGAACTCTTAGGGAGTTTATTAAATAGTTGAAGGCTTAAATAAAGATGGCTATTATGTGTTTTGGATAGTCTGGAATACGGAAGATCAATCATGTAACTATTTCTAGTGTCATATGAATGTACAGATGTCCTATGGGAGAATGCTGAGAGGTTATCCTTTACGTAACTTACAAGAACTTTAAGCATGCATTAACGAAAACAGTGATAATTATGTAAGAGTGCTTTATTGCTATTTTATCTCCCTTGAAAGGCACATAAATTGGAAGTTCATAAATGGCTAGCTTCACACCTGGTAATCATATTAACTTCAATTACAAATATTTGCACAAATACAGTTCGGGTAATCAAAAATACAGCTATTTGCATGATACAAATGAGTTTTTCTACAAAGACTTAAGGCTGAATTTGCATCAATTTGGAAATGAAGAGAACTTGATAGAAATAGCTCCAGTTACAACTAGTCTTGCGTCAAAACTAAGGCAGTGGTCAAGTATTGACAAATGTTTTGTGGACAGGAAAATAGTAATGTTTCAAGTGTGTAACAAAGCTATACTGGTAGGGTGTTCCACGAAGTCACAGCTTGATCAACATTTACATGGTGCATTGCACAAAAATAATAAATATTGTGTATCCTGTAAACATTTACCCTTAATGCAAATGGGACAATCAGGTTCAAAAGTGAGTTTTCAGGGCACGAGAACAACAGGTTTTGTTATAATACACTTATCTCCACAAACTTAAGTGCATTACATTTTTTAAAATATCTTAAACATTTCTACTACGGCTTTAATTTGGTAACTCATAAGTTGCACTCACTGTCAAAATTAGAAGTAGCATGCAGAAACTTGTGCAAACATTTTCATTTATTTATTGTATTAAAAATAATGTTAAACTACATAGGCTATTTTGTGATTACTATATATTTTATTACACATTTCCCTGATATCTACTACGAGGGTGGTTTGAAAAGTTCTCGGAATCACCACCAGAGGTCAGCGCTAGCACAACCAGGTTCCCGCATTAATAACGAGTCATCCTTTATGAGTAATCACGTGACACGTCAGTGCTCTGGGTTGAGAGGTGATGTGTGGATGCCTCGCTATTGTTGTTCCAGTGTAGTGATTTGTGAAGATGGAAAAAACCGAGATTCGAGCAGTGATAAAGTACTTTGTAAAGAAGGGTATGAAAGCAAATGAAATTCATGCAGTGTTTCAGAACACACAGGGGGACTCTGCTCCTTCATATTCAACTGTTGCCAAGTGGACAAACGAGTTTAAATTTGGTCGGGAGAGCTTAGAAGATGATCCGCGTAGTGGTCGGCCAAGATTTGTCACTACACCAGAAGTTATTGCAAAAGTGCACAAAATGGTCTTGGAGGATCGCCGACTGAAAGTGCGAGAAATTGCTAATGCTGTAGGGATGTCATCTGAACGGGCATATCACATTTCAACTGAGGAATTGGGTATGAAAAAATTATCTGCGAGATGGGTGCCGCAATGTTGACGCTTCAGAGTGGATGTTTCTGAACAATGTTTGGCCCGATTTCAGAGAAACCAACAAGATTTCTTCCGCCGGTTTGTGACCATAGATGAAACATGGGTCCTCTACTATACCCCAGAGACAAAACAACAGTCAAAGCAGTGGAAACATGTTGATTCTCCACCACCAAAGAAAGCAAAGGCAGTACGGACGGCTGGAAAGGTCATGGCATCAGTTTTTTGGGATGCGAAAAGGATTCTGCTGATAGATTATCTTCCAACTGGTCAAACAATTAATGGACAATACTACACTAACCTTCTGGACCAACTACAGCAAAGGATACGCGAAAAAAGGCCACGATTAGCAAAGAAGAAAGTCATGTTTCATCAAGACAATGCACGCCCGCACACATGTGTGATTGCAATGGCAAAAATTAATAAACTGAGGTACGAATTGTTACCGCACCCGCCTTATTCGCCTGATATGGCTCCATCAGACTTCCATCTCTTCCCTAAGCTGAAAATGTTTCTTGGTGGACGGAGATTCTCTTCAAATGAAGAACTGATAGCCGGAGTTGAAGAGTATTTTGCAGGCCTCGAGGAATCTCATTTTCGAAAAGGGATCAAAGCATTGGAATATCGCTGGACCAAATGCATTAGTCTACAGGGAGACTACATTGAAAAATAAAAATAGTTTCAATGAGGTAGCGCTGACCTCTGGTGGTGATTCCGAGAACTTTTCAAACTACCCTCGTACATTTTTAAGTAGCCTACATATTTCGCACTTTGATATTACATAAAAATCCGGGCCCTACTCACGAGTCATTAGTATCTACTGCTACAAGTGAGAACAGAAGAAGGCACTTAGTAATATTAGCACTAGAATCTCAGGAAACTTCAAATATTACATTGCAAATAATTAAACTCATGAGGAAAATACAACTTAATTATGTAAGTTGTATAAAGTTGCTGGCTGGTTCCCGATTGCCACCACCAAGCCACGGCAACAAAGAAAATGCAGGAAGTCACGAAGTCGAACGATAATCGCTCGTCAATTATGTGGTCAGTGAGTTTCTAGAAGTAGAGAGGAGAGGAAATAGAGCCAAAGGCATGGTCGATGCACAGCCCGAATTTCCATGCACTTATATGATATTTTCCTGGGCTACTAACCAGGTGGTGAATTGGATTAATTCCGACGTTTCGAAGCCAAACTGAGGCTTCATTGTCAAGGAGAATGAAATGCCGGGATTAGATGGCGTGTATTTATAGGACTGCTGTGAATGGGGACATCCGGATTGGAGAAAGGATTTGTTGAAGACCAACCAATCAGGAAACAGATGGGTGCTGTAAGAACAGGAGGGAAAATTAGAGAAGTAGAATCGGTCCAAATAAGGGCCAACGGTCAATAGGTAGTGAAAATAAATTATTATTATATAGGTGGTGGTGGAAACGAGAAAAAATTGGAAAAAAGGGAAAAACGGTCCAAATGAGGGCCAATGTTTTTAATTACTCTGGTGGTTCATTGGAAGGTGTGCGGTTGGCTCGTATGGACCTGAGCGAATCAATAGCATGGAACCAGGCAGGGCTTAGTTGGATACCTCTGTCTCTATTCATGTTGTTTGGTTCCAAACGGATCTCCACGGCTTCCCTCACCACTCTCTCCCAGAAGTTTGAAGACCTGGCAATAATAGCAGATTCACCAAACTTGATACGGTGTCCCATGTTGATGGCGTGTTCCGCTACCGCAGATTTATCTGGATAAAACAGCCGGATATTTCGGGCATGTTCCTTGCAGCGCACTTCCACCGTGCAGCCGGTATGTCCAATGTATTACTTGCCGCATTCGCAAGGAAGGTGGTAGATGAATTGTTTTTATGTCAAACTTCCGGAGGATACGGCCAATTTTCCCCGACGCTGCGCCCATGTATGGTATGCATGCTACGCGCCGGCTACCGTCAGGGGGTATCTCATCTTCCACTGCTGGACGCGGAGAAGCGGTCCTTTTCAGGGCCAATCTAATTTCATTGTTCTTGTAGCCGTTCTGCACTTGTTATTTAACTTGTCGCACAATAGTACCCCAGTGAAACTATTTCACTTATTGCTACCTACGGCCTTGAAAACATCTGGACACACCTTACGAAGCAGATGAAAGAACTAGAGAAGTCAAAGCAATGTATCTAAACAAGCAAGCAATGTGCCTGTCAAAACTCACATCATCAGTGTGTCCAACTGACAAGTTTTAAAATAAGTCTACGGCCAGACAGAAAGCGATAAAGTAGTGCGATACGTTTTAGCGAGAAGCTGTTTTTGCGATACGTTTGAAGCGAGTTGAACGATGAGCGATACTGGCCAGACAGAAGAAGCGTGTTGGAATCTCGCACGCTGCTACAGTAGAATGGCGCTATCAAATAGAGCACCTAAATTATTCTTGCTTAGTGAGAATTTGTCGTGGAAACTAGATGACATACCAGAGAGAAAGAGAGAGTGGGTTCATAAAATTAACAGATAAAGACTGGAAAATGGGAAATACCATACCTTATTTCAAAATGTATGTGAGTATCCGAAAAAGTTTTATGAGAACTGTCGGATGTCGAAAAGCACATTCAAGCAGATTTTGAAGGCGATTGAGAAGAAACTGGAAAAGAAGGAACTGAATTGCAGAAGATCTATTTTACCAGAGGAAAGATTAGTTGTAACTCTCAGGTGAGTTTTTATTTTAAAACGTTAAATTGCACATTTTAATTCACAAGGAACAAACACCTATCGTGGCGGAATAATAGATGGCTGTAAATAGGAGCAATGTGCATTATCAGGAAATAAAAAGAGGATCAAAACATGGTGCACGTGTTCCTTACTAAACGACGACGTAGGCCTACAGCATCGACTTTCTTTTCATTATAACTAGCACTTTATTTGAAGAAAATTTCATTTTTATTAATTTTCTCGAAATAGGTTTAACGATTTTATAGGCTCATTTGTAGGCCTACTATAATATAGGCCTATTATACTAAGTGCTAAAACTTTTTTTTGAAAAACTTCTCCAAAATAAATTATCTGAAGGCTAGCTAGTTATAACTCATTCATTTTATACATAGACTTGGATTTTTTGGTCTTGCCTGGCGAATAATTCGACTTGGAAACGAGGCTGATACAAGTGAATGCGCACCACTGCAATTCAGCCGTGTACTCTACACTGGAATAGGCTACGTTAAGGGTAGAGGGAGTTATATGAATGTTTCACATCACATTTTAAAAATACTAATTATATTTAATGTTGTAGTTATGCTATAGTGAATTTTCGTTAAACTAATTTAATCCTAAAATATTATGGAAATAAATAATTTCATTTATAATATTACTTCACTTAAATACTTGCATTATTTGGTAGTGATTATTATTATAAACTTCTAAACTTCTTGCATATTACGAAATTTTTTTATCTCGTTTATATTGTACTGTTGAAATTTGATGATTGATGGGTTTGTTTCATGTTCTATTATTTCCTCCACTCATTCAAAACTTGGGTTTGTTCCCAGTTTTCTCCATGTGTGTTTTACTTTTTTATCCTGGTTTTCACGATTTGTACTTTTTGTACTTAGACTTCCTGAAATTGAAGCCTAATTTCGAATTTATATATGTAAGAATACTTTCATTGCTGCTTCCCTTTTCAAGTGAACTACTAGCAATTATTCGGATTTTGAAATAAAAAAAAAACAAAGAAAGTATTATGTTTTAAACCTTCAGCGAGATAGAATTGTGTATCCTCTTTTTTGCTGATTTGGCTGTGATTTAAATGCCCTGCTCTATGAACACCCTTGTTTGTTTTCTTAGGTTTGTTTATGCAGGTGCATGTTCCGCGTGGGTTGCCGAAGTATTGCAGCAACTCTCGACTGATGAAGCGTGTTAAGCGATAAAATATCAAACTACTTTGACTTTCTGGCGAGTAAAGCGATTCTCGTATCGCACTCTTATGACGCGTGATTGTCTGTGTGGCCATCGAATAGAATGATCATTCATTTGACTGCAAAAGCGGGAAACGCGTAAGCCGCTTGTAACGTATAGAACGCAACGCACGCTTTTATCGCGCTCTGTCTGGACGTACCCTTAAGGACAGACACACCGAGTGGGGGGGGGGGGAGCTAAATACAACACATTATACTAATATACCATTAATAACAATATGGTACAGTTTGGAGTTTATTTATATCATTGCTTTCATCTGTAGCAACTGAAAACGTATAGTCCAGTTATTCATTGGATGGCCAGGCGGCTTCAAAGAAATAAACCATTAAGTCGGTGTTTCTTTATGTTAATTGATCTGACTATATCGGGCTTGGTTTCCACTTTCCAAAACAAAAGCAACGTTGCAATATTCTCTCATTATTATCACTGACCTCAGTTCTTCCCTCACTTTAATCAATTCACACGTGTTATCGTTTACTGTAACTAGATCTTGCAACCTCGCGTTCCACTCCACGTGGAGTTGACGAGTAGCTGTCATATCTGTCGCAGGACATTCTTAGATTTTGATTGGCTGGGGTAACTAGCTGATTGGTGCGGTAAAATTAAAGAACATGGGTTGAGCTGTCGGCAAGCTTTTCCTCCTAACGAAAGGAAGCCGCCTGGCCATTCAATGAATAACCAGACTATAGGCTACCTTGAACAAGAGTCTAAACAATCTAAAAACCTGCAGAGTTCTTTGGAGGAAAAGTTCAGCTCAAATTTCAGTATTTTAACGTATTATCTATTAAATAAAGGAAATAGTATATTCTTTTTTCAAAATGGCCTCCTCTTCACCCCTCATAGCCTTTCTGTTCCTCCCACTGTTTAAATTCTTTACTTTTTATTTTTATAAGTTTATTTTCTACATTTATAATTGATTGTACACATTATACAATAACATAAGAATACAAAACTCTGCATGTTTTCAGCTTAAATCTGTGTTTAGGGCCTCTTGATAGGTTATATGTATATAAATTGAATACATTATGTAAAATAAGTGCAAGGTACAAAAAAACAACGTATATCATGGTCTACAAGTATGAAAAAGACCCGTAATAATTCTGGTAACTGTTCTCAACTAGCTGAAAAAAAGGAGAAAAAAAAAAAAAAAAAAAAAAAAAACAAAGGACTTTTATTAATAGTCACCATTTTAAAGGACTGTTGGACACACTGCATCATGCCGCTTGGTTTAGCCTACTTGCTTGCTAAAGAGCAAATTTACATTAAAAAAAAAAAGAAGAAAGAAAAAAAACCTCAGAGCTGTAAGACTTCTGAGTACAACTGGAAATAAGGATTTATTGCAGGAACTATTGTCCAGAGTGAAGAAATTTGGAGAGACTTCTACTCTACAAACGCCACGATGTTACATAAATTGCACCTACTTCTGGGCATTTCATTTTATTTTGCAAGTGATATTTGAAATCTACATGAAATTCTGAATAAGTATGGTGAATTTCACGATTCTACATTAATAACTGTTATTACAAATGCAAGTTGAAGCAAGATGTGTCACTTGGCTTTGGTTGCGGATTGAAAAAATTACACCGAACAGAGTGAAACATTGAAAGGCCATAAATTCCAAACTAGAGCCAATATTTCAAAAATGAAAAATACGGGTTCTTATATTTGTCTGAAGATACCATCTACCAAATTTCATCCAAATCTGAGATGGTGGGGTGGACAATGCATAGCTTGGCTGGATGATCTGGCATGGAATGACCCTGCATTGAAATGAACATCTGTCTCAGAATTGCATAACATTACAATAAGCTACATGGCAGCCATTTTGTGAAAAAAATTTAAAATTAAAATAGGCTACAACCAATAATGTCCGCCACCGTGGGTGAGTTGGTAGCTTGACTGCCAGCCACCTGTTCGATTTCCGGCCGGGTCGGAGATTTTTCAGCAGTGAAAAATGTCTTTCCTGGGTTCAGGACTGGGTGTGTGTGTGTCCTTAGGTTTAAGTCGGAAGGGGACTGGTGCACCCCGGTAACAAATCCGCTGTGAATATCCCCTTACGGGATCACCAGGGGTCGCTCGCGAACCTGAGGAATAACTTTTACAACCAATAATAATTTATGTCAAGCTATTTATGCCTTTCAAATTAATGCAATACTGGTACTGGTACTGAAACAAAATTTAAAACAACCAAAACAGCCTACAGCCTGAGATGAGCAGTGCCTTGATATTGTTATTTTCCCAGCTCATGGGGTATTAGGAATCCCCACCTCAAACTAGGCCTTTGTTAATTTTTACCTTCAACTTTGTCTTTAATCTTTCAGTGAATTATAACTGCTTCAAGTGATGTTATAACAACAAATGACCCAAGATGTGTGGAGTGGACAGTACGAGGGGGACCCAAAAATAACCGGAATCGAACTGTTGTGCACGAATGCTTTCTAGTTACAAGTTGTGCTGTTAGGTGGTGTTATCTGGGGGTCTCCCGCGACCGTTAGTGATCTGGCGTCAGTCTGAGTTAAGTGGCTTGGTTGTAGTGTGCTTTCGTGTTTCAACCCGTTGGGGATTAGCGAGATGCCCGACTACAAGGAACAAAGAGTGTGTGTGAAATTTTGTTTATGTTAGGAAAACTGCAGCCAAGACTGTTGGGATGCTTAGGCAATCCTTTTTTCATGATGATGCTTTGGTGAAATCACAGGTCTAAGAGTGGATTTCCCGTTTCAAATCTGGCAACATGTCAACTGAAGACATACCACACCCCGGGCGTCCTACGACAGGAAGAAATGACGAAAACATTGCCAAAATCAAACGTGCAATTGATGAAGATCTTTTAAGAAAATTTGGATCATTCTGCACTTCACTCTTCAAGTCGCGGCAAACATTCACGCGGTTTTCTCTTCGGTCATCCCTGAGCAAGTGAGGAACAAATTTTGCAGACACCCGTATCATGTTCAAACCTTCGGTGACATAGCGGAGATTGATATTGTGCAATATTAAGTTGGCTCTGAAAAATGCAGTTTTGGTTTAATGAATCAACTCGTCTTGTAGCTGGCATACCATTCAAATCTAAAAATCTTATTCCCTCTCCTTCCCAAATCAACCTCTATCATCAAGTGGTATGTCCTGAGTAACGCTAAAGAGGCTCTGATGGTGATTTGGTACATGGTATCACTAGTGCATATGCTTTGGTACAAGGGTCTTTCTCGTGGGCTGAGTGAACAGTGGATTATAACACCGTCACCATAGCAATGCATGACCGGAGTGGGCAGAGCTTACTGGGGCGACCTGTTCTATTTTGCCACCCCTTCAACAGGAGCTTCGAGTACGGTAACTTGGTATTGGTCAAATAGATTCTTCCTGTTTTTCTTGGTTGGGGGCTTTGCCCCCAAGCCCCACTAGGGGCTATGCCAAGTCTCTCCCAGACCCCCTTCGCTGGGAGCTTTAAGTATGGTAATTATTATAGCAGAACAGAGGACCTAACCATAATACGAGGGTCGTTCAATAAGTAATGCAACACATTTTTTTTTCTTGAAGCAGGTTGGTTTTATTCAGGATTCGAATACAACATATTATTTCCCAATCTTTTGGCTACAAAACCCTACTTTTCAACATAATCTCTGTTCAATGCTACAGCCTTACGCCACCTTAATGGGAGGGCCTGTATGACTGCAAGGTACCACTCTCATCTGTGCGGAATTGCTTGCTTGTTATGAGGCTGATGGTGAAAATTTCTTGTCAAACAATGTCACAGGCGATGAAACATGGGTTCATCACTTCGAACCAGAAACAAAACGTCAATCCATGGAGTGGCACCACACCAACTCTCCTTTGAAGAAAAAGTTCAAAGCCATACCCTCAGCTGGTAAAGTCATGGCTACGGTCTTCCTGCACTCTGAAGGGGTTATTCTGTTCGATGTCCTTCCTCATGGTGAAACGATCAACTCTGAAGAGTATTGTGCTACTCTAAGGAAATTGAAGAAACGACTTCAGTGTGTTCGTCGCCACAAAAATGCAAACGAACTTCTCATTCTCCATGATAACGCAAGGCCTCACACAAGTCTGCGCACTCGAGAGGAGTTCACAAAACTTCAGTAGACTGTTCTTCCTCATCCACCCTACAGCCTGGATCTCGCACCTTCTGACTTCCACCTGTTTGGCTCGATGAAGGATGCACTCCATGGTAAGCACTTCGTGGATAATGGGGATGTGGCAAGGATATAGTTTCCGACTCACCCTGCTCCCCTTTCCATCGGCCGCTTCCCCTCACCGCCTACTGCGCATCTTCCCGCGCATGCCGGCCGCTACTGCCGCTTGTCTGTGTTAAGCCCGCAGCTTGCTCTAATAATTGCAATTACCATTATAAAAAACAAAATAAAATTTCACGAATTATAGAAAATGTCGAACAATTAATAAAATACCCTTGTACCAAACATCATATTTCACGATCTTTAAACACCGAATTGATAATATAAAAAATCGAAATGTACATAATATTTCCCAATTTTTAAAAACGCCGTGTTATGATATAAAACATGGCTTAATTGATGCAGAAAAATTCCCTTGCACCAACAGTATTCTTTTCGTAACAAACAAAACATTTCAAAATTTGAAAAAGCTATTCTTGCGTTGACACTCGCGAATGCATGAAGTCACCCTTAGTACCTATATATGAAATCTTTCTTTCTTCACTGCTCAACTGTCATTCGTGGCATAGTGGGTTAAGACTCCAAGCTATAACGCTAGGGGTTCCGATAGATAGAAAGGGTGACGAGGAGGTGAGAGGAAAGAGACGGGAAAGAAAGAGAAGAAGAGAAGAAAGGAAAAATAAATTATTTTTCTCCCCACCCAAAACCCCTACTTTCCACGCGGTAGTGGTGGGGGACTCGGGTGAGTCGCAATATATATTTTTCCCGGGGATGTTATTGAAGCAGCAAGATGTTGACTCCGACATAGACCAGTAGAGTGGTACCATGCAGGCATACAGGCCCTCCCATTAAGGTGGCGTAAGGGTGTATCATTGAACGGAGATTATGTTGAAAAGTAGGGTTTTGTAGACAAAAGATTGGGGAATAATATGTTGTATTCGAATCCTGAATAAAACCAACCTGCTTTAAGAAAAAAAATGTGTTGCATTACTTATTGAACCCCCCTCGTATAACAAAATGCCGGGGAAAAAAGTAAAACAGGCCGCGCAAAATATGTTTGATGCAAGGGTATTTTTTTAATGTGAAATATTATTACTGGCATTGAGCAGCAGCCAGCGGGTGGCTAGGAGACATGCTAGGAGCAGCCGGCAGGATAGGGGAAGTGGCCAGGCGGGTATTGAGTAGAATGGGGATGTGTGTGCGGCCTCTTTTAATCTTCCGCCCAAAATGCATAGGCCTACATAAAACTACAGCAATGGATAAGCCTGTGCGGGGAAGAACCAATGAAGATGGAAGAATGTCGGCAGCCAACGGGAGAGTCTGTGGCCAACCTGCAAGCTGCATAACAAGTCAAGACACCTCGGGCTGAATGGTAGCAAAGTGTAGCGCTCAACCAGACCCTCAACCATCATTACATTAGGTATTATTATGTCTAGTGAAGTCACTTTATTACATAGGACGGCAAGGAGCTACTTTCCGACTCACCCTGCTCCCCTTTCCATCGGCCGCTTCCCCTCACCGCCTACCGCGCATCTTCTCGCGCGCAGCCATGGCTCATGCCGGTCGCTACCGCAGCTTGCTCTAATAATTGCAATTATCATTATAATAATAAAGGAAATGCGCACAGATGTGCATGTTTAATATAGTATATCAGATGTCTTTACTATACGCCGTAATAGACCTAGTTCTTTGTTTGCACTCTTCAATATGGTACTTTCCACACCTGTGACCACACAGTTCACATATACAAAGTTCGTCCGGCTCGTGGAAGGTCTTCCGTACACATATCTTGTGGTGGAAACCGTGGGCTGCAAGCCTGGTCGTGACATGTCTGAGCGCGAAGTTCGTCTTCATCCAGTCTGTATACACCATGACGTCTGTCGCATATAACTCTGCTGGGATCGTAGCTGCCTTCTCTCTCCTTTTACATATCGCGGCTTCCCATGCCTTTGTCGTCTGTAGTTGAAGGTTTAACCTGAGATCTTCTAGGTAGAACGTTTCTCTTGACATGGCGTACACGAGTCTTGATCTTGTTGTTCTTGACAGACAGAGTGCTTTTTTTAAGAATGTAGCCTTTACTTTTTCAATTTCGGCCATGTTCTTTTCTGACAAGAATGTCCATATCACCTCAAGTCCATACGTCACAATTGGTGTTATTTTCGAGTTGAATAGCTTCATAGCTGTGGCAAGGGAAAGACGTGGGAGATCTCTGATATCATTCATTGCAATGATTGCTTGTGCGGTCCTTTCCTTTATATGTGTACTAAATGAGGTGCCCGTTGTTTGCAGTGTCATCCCCAGATATTTGAAGGAATTCTTCACTTCTATTCTTTCTCCATTGCAGTAGAATTCTTTGTCTATGTCCCTTAATCTCCCACCATTTCTGAAGACTACTGCAATTGTCTTAACCCTGTTTATTTGTAGCCCGTTTCTCGCTGCCCAATCGGTTAGTCTGTCTAGAGCTTCTTGTAGTCTTTCACGGTTTTTTGTTGCCAGTACCATATCGTCAGCATATAGATAGACTTTGACGTCGTCATTCTGTTTCACAGCATTTACCACGTTATCATTATAAAAAACAAAATAAAATTTCACGAATTATAGAAAATGTCGAACAATTAAAAAAATACCCTTGTACCAAACATCACATTTCACGATCTTTAAACACCGATTTGATAATATAAAAAATCGAAATTTACATAATATTTCCCAATTTTTAAATACGTCGTGTTATGATATAAAACATGGCTCAATCGATGCAGAAAAATTCCCTTGCACCAACAGTACTCTTTTCGTAACAAACAAAACATTTCAAAATTTGAAAAAGCGATTCTTGCGTTAACACTCGCGAATGCATGAAGTCACTCTTAGTAACTATATATGAAATCTTTCTTTCTTCACTGCTCAACTGTCATTCGTGGCATAGTGGGTTAAGACTCCTAGCTATAACGCTAGGGGTTCCGATAGATAGGTAGGGTGACGAGGAGGTGAGAGGAAAGAGACGGGAAAGGAAGAGAAGAAAGGAAAAATAGATTATTTTTCTCTCCACCCAAAACCCCTACTTTCCACGCGGTAGTGGTGGGGGACTCGGGTGAGTCGCAATATAGATTTTTCCCCATAGGACTAATAATCATTAATATCAATGAAAAAATCAGTTCTTGTCAGTATACTCCCCACCTCATCAGTTACATAACTATTAACACCAATAATTTCTCATCAAGTACGGGTTCACTACCTCAAATCCAAAAACCTGATGGCAGATTCAAAATAGGGTGTTCTATACCACACCACTTCTTCACATCAGGGTGGTCAAAATCATTTTAAAAACCACATTTCTGTATGTAACACATCCAAAGAATATGACCGTTCCCTTTATCTGATTTTGCTAAAGAGATGTACGGTAAAAACGTCTTCGGTCCATTATCACCATGTGTCCAATATGGTGAATTTCGTGAAGACTGGGACATACCTTATAGCGTTTGCGTGAAACAGGATAAGATTTGTTTGAATATTTAGCATGTGCTTTCATTCAAAACCGAGTACCCAAAACCTAACAAAATCAACCCTTACTTATAAATTAAAATTCAGATTCCGTATTTCTAACTCTTTCAGTTAAAAAGAAACCCCTTAGAGGATTTTAAACATTTCATACTAGCATGGCTAGACGGCGAAGCCGCGACCGGTACTTTGCCGGTTCTTTGTTTGTCATTAAAAAATAAATTTACCTTTACAAAGCTGATTGATGTGGTTGTTCCTTCAATGTCGACTAGTACGATGCTTGCATTTTGAAGTGAATCGTCGATTTCCTTGTTTCTTTTTTCTCCAACAGCCATCATTACTAAAATTTCCTCTCAACCGTTTCCTCGGAATTCCTTCGTTCGATCCAAATCCTCCCAGCTTCCCCTCCAAAGAAAAAGCCGGTTTACACCCAAGGTGGTGATGAAAAGCGGCAAAATAAACTGAAAACGGAAGTGCTTCAGCGAGGAACTATTTTTTCATGAATAATGAGAGAATTGTAATGATTTCTACATATATTTACTATATAATTTTTATAAACATTCAATATCAAAACTGTAAATAATATTAAATATTTCCCGTGCTCTTGCAAAATACATTTCGGTTCAAACATACGGGAAAAGAAAACATTTTTTGATTGTTTGGCAATATCGAACGTCATTTCCTCAGACATGTTAGAAAGACTTTAAATTACTCTAATTCCTTGGGTTTAAACAATAAGTAGTTCATTGTCCATCATA
This sequence comes from Ectobius pallidus, assembly GCA_964059195.1. NCBI lineage: Eukaryota > Metazoa > Arthropoda > Insecta > Blattodea > Ectobiidae > Ectobius > Ectobius pallidus. The sequence goes on from CAXKWD010000003.1 coordinate 60,962,413, forward strand.
AAATCCACTTAAAATTGTACAGTTACCAATTATGAAAATTAAGCCCGCTCAAAATTAGTAAATCAAAGTACAGTACTTTTCCTGCACGTGTGGACATATGATCAGAACTGTCAAGTTGATATGGCGCAAAATTCAAATAGAAACCCCTTAGGTTTGGATTTAGAGCAGGGAGATCCACCATTCAAGCCATTAAATGCCTGAAAGACAATATCGAAGACGCCCTCAAGATGCCGAAGGGAAAGCTCTACGCCATCTTTATAGATTTCTCTAAGGCATTCGACTCAATCAGCAGGAGTATAATTCTAGACAAGTTAAAAACATGATTGGGGAACATCCCATCCTAGGATTGCTGAAAAGCATTTTGTCCGAGAATTACATTAAGATTTGTGATAATATCACCACATCAAGCCCAATCCTACAGACCGTGGGTGTATTACAAGGCGATCCGATTAGCCCTCTGCTATTTAACGTAGCAACTCATGATGTCGTCCAAGTAATCAGTAAGGATCGTGTAAAAACCTACATGTATGCTGATGACATAGTGCTAGTTTCACAACACCTAGACAGCCTACAGGAAGCATTCAATGCACTATCAGTATGGTCAAAACAAAATGACCTAAACCTGAATGAGGATAAAACTGTAACAATGATCTTCAGGAGAGGAGGAAGGTTATCAGCTCGGGAAGGGATTATGTGCAACGGCAGAAAACTAAACATAGTAAATAAGTTCAGATACCTGGGGATGACTTTCCAGTCTCGCGGAAACGTTTTCTCCGCTCATGTAAAAGAAAGAGCTACAGCGGCAACAATAGCAATAAGTGACATTACACAAATCAACCAGATATCCTTAAAAACAGCAATGAAGTTATTCAAGCTAAAAGTAACCCCGGTAGTAACATATGGACTTGAAATAATCTGGGAGCATTTGAGCAAAAGAGATCTAAACTGCATCGAGAAAGTTAAGGCAATCTTCTTGAAAAGAGTTCTAAGTGTTTCCAAGTTCACGCTATCAAGACTGCTCTACGAGATGGCGAGAGAGCCGTTTTTCATAGAGGACCTGAGGCATCAGCTGCTGCTCCCCGCCACAGACAGCTACAAAGAATTACTACAGGATCTAAGACACAAGAAACAAGAAATATGGAGTGAATTCTACGTGACGGACGCTATGACATCAAGCAAATGGTCAGAACCCAGCTTCGATTTAAGACACGCCATCACTAGATACGCAGTGCATGGCTTTCATTACAAAGTGTGCTCCAAAAAGAAATTCCATGAACCCAGCACGGACTGTACTTGTGAATGGTGTGGACAGAAATGTGAACGATATCATGCCCTTGAATGTCAAAAGAGGAACATCTCGCTAACAAGGCTAAGCACGGAGTAACTCAAACACTCATGCACATTGTGCGAACTTCATATTATTATTGAAAATTCAAATAGATTCTATAGCAGGGGTTTCCAACTTCAAGAGGTTCAAGGGTCAATTTTTTGTCCAGAGTTTGGCAGACCGATCACTTTTTGGAGGATAAAGTTGCTCTTAGATCCATCCTAATATTATCATCCCATCTTCGACTTGGTTGCCCTAATGGTCATCTTCCTTCTGGTCTTCCCATTAAAATTGTGATAAATTCCCATCTCCACTCCCATTCGAGCAACATATCCAGCCTGTATTAACCACCTGCTTTTAATTAATCTTATGATATTAGGAGAGCGATACAGACTGTAAAGTTTATCATTGTAGAGCTTTCTCCATTCCCCTGACACCCCATTCCTTTTGGTCCAAATATTTCCCTAAAAACTGTTTTCAAATACTCTCAACTTGTGTTCCTCCTGCAATGTAAGTGGGAATGTTTACAAAACTACTGGTAAGATTACAGTTTTAAAAACTCATTATAAATATTTTATTTAGCATTCTTTCTACCTCCTTACGTCCCTTCTTGAAAGAAAATTCTAAATCAGTACTGTACTGAACTGAAAATAAAATCAGGTAAACAAAGTGCCAGATAGAGTTAATAGGCCATATTTCAGAAACTATTGAGGTTTCTTGAGTAAGTTTAATAAGCATATATGAAGGAATAAGTGGGATAACTAGAATATTAATAGTATGAATTTACAACAAATCCCTCACGTCAACAATAGGCCTATTAGTTTATTTTTGTCAAAACATCTGAAGCCCTACTAATAGGCAGTCTTGGTTATAGGCTGAAAGCTATAAATTTGTCAAATTTTAAGTTTCTAGCTTATCCTGAAGTGAGTAAGCGTCAATGTTAGTAAGTGGATGATTAGACTGTAGGTGTGAATGACGTCATGGTTATCCAGTCAGTTTTTCCACACTTATGGGGCAGCTAGAAACATCTTGCATGCTTATGACTGTTGTATATGCCAATATTCCTGCCAAATTTTACGATTACATTTGTCCTATAAATGAGTAAAAAATTACATAACATGAGGAAAATATACAAAAATTTACTTGAAATAAATATAAAAATGTAACTCAATCTAAGGTATAACCAATTTTTTTTATTTATTACTAAATGGCGTTTATTTAAAAGTGCCAGGTCTCAAATTGGACCCCTGCCTTATACATGAATTCGTATTGATAACCTTGGAACAAATTATTATACACAAAATATTGACAACTTATATCACTAGAAGTGACAAGTTGTAACATAAACAATCATTGAGCAAGTTCTTTCATTAGGGGGTTGATATGATGTTTTAGAGATGTCAAAAATCTTTCTTGCATACTATGAACATGATCAGTGAATTTCATAATCTCCAAATAATCATACAGTTTGACGTTCCGTGTGAGGTGTCAGCACCTGTAATCACTCTACAGACAGCTCTCTGGATTCCATCTAATTTTGTCAAGTGTCTTGGGTGTGCTTGTGACCAAATTTCACATCCGTATAGCATATATGACCTGATTAATGAAGTGTACAAAAGCTTTTTCGTTTTCAGTGGTACATGACTTTTAAAGAGAGGATAAAGCAGCATAAATCTTTGAAAAGCTTTGTCTCTAATGTTTGATAGAGATATGACAAGAAGTTGTAGGACCAAACATATAGATCTCTCAAAATCCATTACTGATGGTGCAATCAGTTTTTTTATGACTTACCAGTTAGCTACTTTAAGCCGTCAAGAAGGTCTACACAGAACTTAAAGTTGCATCTACAATTTAGATGTTTTTCAGGGGTTAAAGATTTTAAAATTGTATCATTTTGGAATATTTCCATCAGCTACAAGCTATAAGCTATCAGTAATAGTAATAATAGTAATAGTAATTTATTCTTGTATCAAGTAAGTTACCTCCTTGGCGTTACAAAAAGTTTATCACCAAGTGAGGTATTCTGTACAGACAAGTATCCTACATAAAATTGCAAGCTTGGTGGTTAAATATGTTTATTAGCTCTGTAATGTAACACTGTTCTAAACAGAAATGATGACTTTGCTTCTCCTCGCTACAACTCAGCTGTTCTCTCTTCATATTGCCTGTGTACTTAAATTTAAACTGTAATTGTTGCTCTACAAATTGGTAAATTAAAATGCTGTATTAATTAACTGATGTTATTGTTCTCTCCTCCTTCACATCTTTTTCCCATGATTTTTAAAAAAATTATTTTAAAAAGACTATTTGTTGGAATTAAAATAATAATAAGAAGAAGAAGAAACAAATAAATGCTTCTCATAATTTACTGAGCTCGAAGATGACTTTGCAACCTTACGGATCCGGGAAATTTAATTATTGTTGTGTAAAGGCTTTCTTAGCAGGGGTCTCACCAGCGAGCGCACCTCGTCGGTTCATGATTTATTTTCCTTAATTGAACACCCTTACTTACCTTGCACTCTCCTACCCTTATATTGACCTGTAATGGAATAGATATGTCCTAATAATGTAACCCTCATGTATACAACAAATAGTTGAAAGTTAAGAAACCTTTGGATTCATAGTTCTAGTAAAACACTCCACGACCCTTCCTCAAGCATTGATCTTATTTCTTCGTTTTATCCGATAGAGAATCCGAAACAGTGAACCAGTTTCTTAAATTATGTGACTGATTAACACTCTTTGACCGTCCTCTACGCAGAGGGGCCGAACTGTCTCGAGGTGATGGGATGTCCTCAGCTTCCCTCTCTATATGTCTTACGCCATCGGTCTTTTCTGCCACTTCCTCTGTTCGCTGGTCTCGTGTGTTGCTAACCGCTGATGTGGGGGAATTCCTCTCCTGGTGCGATGAACTCGTATTGTCCGACCGTGTGTGCTGTATAAGCGTTTCGCTGTTCTGGATCGCCGTGTTCGCTGTATTCACTTCTATTAATTTATTAGAATTTGAGTCGCTTTTGCTATGCCTATTTGGGGCGAGCCCTTTGTCGTTTGCTTCCCTGGTCAAATTTATATTTTTTCTGCAGTAGTCAATGTCAAAGACCTTCTGGTCTATACGGAGCCTGTCCTTCACTAACACAGCAAATTTCCCTTCATTACGAGCCTGTATCATGTAAGGGAGTAGTTCCTTTCTTTTGGCCCGAACTTCTCTGCTGTAATCTTGTGCAAACCTCACTCCTGTTCCTCTTAGCATCTTAACCCTGCTCAACACCATGTCTTTAGTTAACACACTAGTAAACTTCACTAATATTGGTCGGTTCTTTCCTTTTCCTAGACGGAACACATTATCAAGATGAAGTTCGGAAAGTTCCATTTGAAGTTCCTTGGTAAAAAGATTAAGCACCTGTCCACAAGTATCCCGTCTTCTCTCCTGGTGGCTTTCCTCTAATCCGAAGATGATGATGTTCCTCATCCTTGCTTCTCTCTCCAGCTTCTGTGTTGTCCATTTAAGTTCTTTCAGGGTGTCCACCAAGTAATGCTGAAGAAATTCCCGGCTTATTCCCTGATTTTCATTGATCATTTCAGAAATTCCCGACCAAAATATGAAGCACTTTCTGATAACTGTGTATGAAAAATTATAGGATTATACATACTTTAAATAAGAAAAAACTTTTAGTAACAAAAGTAATTGCAAACAATAATTACTCAGGCTATAACAGATACAAAAATTAGGAAAAATAAAATAAATTAAATATACTTTCATATAGGCCTATTATTGTCTAAAAGTCTTTTTGACCACACTTTGTAATTATTCGAATTTTCCCGGATATTTTAACAAATTCATTGACTTTTCCCGGATTTTCCCGACCATACGAAATTCCCGGCCTTATCCCGGATTTTCCTGACCAGTGGCGATCTCATTTTTTAATTTGTTGTATTCCTCATTAATATTGATGATCCAACCCTTCACATCTTCAAACTTACTGTTGATTTCGTCGAATTTATTAATTAACTTCTCGTCTAATTTGGTTATCAAGTCCGTTAACGCAGCTACATTCCCACTACCCGCACTATTTTCACCGCTCTTGCCTGGTCTTGGGCCAGGATTTGCCTCGATGCCTCCAATTAATAACAGTGCTGCTATAATTAGGCCAAAAAACCAATTATTGACCGAGGGACCATGTACCTGTTCGTTGACGTTAGATGATTCTGCTTTAAGCTTTCTGTGAAGGCCTATTCTCGCGCGGTAAGTTGTTAGGTCAATGCCCATCGTTTCCGTATTCAGCGCAACTCCGCATAAAGCATCTGACCTCTTCCACCTCTGATACAAGACTGATAAGCTATCAGTAGGGTTTGGATGTTTATGACCTAAAAAAGAGGAAAATATGACTGCAAATATGACCTTAAAAATGACTAAATATGACCCAAAAATCCTAAATATGACCTCGTAAAAGAAAGTATTTTCATAAATGTTCGAATTTAAAACGTTTAATGACACTAAATTATTATATCTCATTAATTCAATCAGATAATCACTTTTTAACAATTTTACAGGTGATTTGCAGTTTTGCTTGTAAAGAACTTCTAATCTGTAATTAACTAAGTTGTTGACTATTAAACACTTTAGGCTTCACTTTTCCTTACATTCGCCCATATTTTCAACTGTTTGTCAACTCTGGGCAAAGCCCATGAAACGTACGTCCTGCAAAATGTAAGAAAAAGTGAAGCCTAAAGTGTTTAATAGCCAACAACTTAGTTAATTACATAATTTGTTGCTTCACTGTATTAAGTTCCATTATCTCTTGATACTTTATAACTTCAAATCTGTTAATGTTTCCAGATATCATTGCAAATGTGAACTGAAAATATTTTAAAACATGTCTATTGGAAGTTGTTAACAACAAGGAGGAAGAGGTAACTGTGCTATTACTTGTTATTGTCTCTTCACATTTCAGTTAGTAAAACAAAAATGTTCGTGACTCTTTTTCGGAAAAATTCAAGTCTACAATGTAGTGCACATAATGCATAATTGGGCTCTTTTACCGAATTTATAATTGAAATATGACGTTAAATTACAAATATGACAGAAGTATGACCAAGACCAGGAAAATAACCAAAACATGACTTTATATGCAAAATAAAAACAGTCCAATTAGGATAACAAATGTGCAATTCATGTTTAATTTGTGTTTGTGGCGAGAATGGAGGTCATGATAAAAATATGACATGTCATAAACATCCGAACCCTACCAAATTTTAAGTTTCTGGCTCATCTGGAAGTGGGTAAACACTTATGGGGAATACATTTAGAGAAGGATCCTGCACCTGATAATATTGTTAATAATTACACACATTCTGAAACAGCTATAACAGGTTTATTGGAACTTGACTTCTGTGTATAATGGATTCTCTTAACAACAACAATAATCAGGACATTCGAGTCAGTTGGAAAATTTAATGTTGTACTGGCACGATGCCATGGTAGCTCAATGGTACAGCAGTGGCATGGAGAGCCAAAGATCCTGGTTCAAATCCCATCTATAGAATTGGATTTTTCTGGCTCTACCTTTCCACTTTAGCCTACACACAGTTAGTGTGAAAGAATTACCATTCCAACAATAATAACAGTTGCCTATCTTGTAACCAACACTACAAACAACTGACGAGTAAGGTTAGCTCAATCGTTAATAGATGGTGGAGACTTTCCAGGATTCCTCACAACAATTACAGTATATCAATGAGCGAGTAAGCCAGGTGGCTTTGAAGTATAGTGATGATTTGCTAGTCTGTTAAATGGGCGTCAATCTGGTACTGGACAACTAATTTGGTCCAAAATCAATAGGCTTCGTCCTAGGGACGTTATAAGTGCCCTTACTAAGTTTCATGAAGATCTCATAAAGCGTAATTGAGTTACTGCACATATAGACACATGGACGGACAGACACCCATTTTCCCATCCACCATACAATCTTAGAAAGTACCATTCTGGCACTTAATAAAGTAAAATTGTATATACGCTTTGTGTTCCTCATATTTCAATAATTAGGAGATTACTCTGATTAGTTTTTTCACTGTCCTAGTGTATGCCTAAACTCTAAATAAATCACAATGTTTAGTGTATAAGTTTCTTTTACCAACTAATTTCTGCATTAGGCATTTAGGCATGCACATGTAAAGTCGATTAAGTTGCAGTGACACTGTTTAAGGCAATATCAATACAGTCGGTAATTAGAAAGGAATGAGTTTTTTAATCTTGCAAAATACTGTACCATTGTATTACCTAAGAAAATTGTACAACATTGTGCTTATTTTGATTGCAAGAGGTGCTGGAAGTTATGTCCCTCCATTACCACACCGGTGACATCTAATTAGAAAATTTGCGTTCAGGCCTACATATACAAATTCTTTTCCATATCTCTGCCTACTTTGATTCTAATGTTGTTCTAATCTCTCTTGTATTTTATCAATTTTCTCCTCAGGAAGCATGCATGGATGTTTTCTTGGTTGTTTATTCGATATAGAACCTGTTCCCTTACACTTACTTACAAGTCTAAGAAAAGTGCTTCTGTCCGGGATCAGAATACCAGGATAATATCTTACAAACTTTTTATGCACTTTTCCACAATAACTTTTTTTAATTACGTCTGTACCATAAAGATTCTTTGCTATAATGTATATTTATGTGGTATTACTTGTCACTGCAACTTTGAAACGAATTATTCTGATAGAGTAACTTGGCGAACCAGACTGAAGTATCACCCCATGACTGAGAGTAAGGGTGCCAGTTTCGCAGGCATCAATGTGTGCACATCATCTTTTGTCAGCTGCATAGGCACGGGGGCTAATGGTATGGAACGCTCTGCAGTACCTGTTCTATTGCCCCTGACTCTACCACTGGCTTTCTTCATCTAAACTTGTAGGGAATAATACCACCATGCCAAGTTTTTTGTATTATTTTTAAGTTTTGCTTCCCTTGCAGTATTTTACTACATCAAGGTAATTTGGAATGAAGGAATGGGAAGAGCATTTTTAAGTTAACAAACTTAAAAGGTTTGTGTTTTAAAACAGTGCACATTTATTGAATAAATGCATTTAATATTTATTTTGTACACATGAATGATAATAGTGTCTGTACACTGAATGGGCCCCTTTCCATAAAAGTATGGATCTTCTACAAGAGTGTTTTCTGGCAACTTGTAGCTGTCCAGAAAATCACATTCTACAAAATCATTTTGGTCAGAATGTCCTAACTACAGCATATATATAAATAGAACTATTTGTTTTCTTGTAATTTCATGCTCAGAATCACACCGTTTATACTTGAGCTTACTGTGTGAGGCGGAAGTAAAAAATCTTATTATATTCATGTGGCTTGATACATGCATATGTTCAGTTTTCTTTACCTCATTAACATACTAATAAACAATGTTGTTATTATCATTAATTCCGGGGTGTGCGGGCAAAGAGAGTTAAGTTCACTTTCTTGTTACTGAGAATTAGAGTGACTTAACACATTATACCAGCCCAACATAGCTTTAGAGGTGGATAAACCCATGAGGCACACATCCATAACTACCGTACAATTCTGAATATGACTTACTGGACTTAACACAAATGTAGAGAACATTTTTATCTTTAACTCTATGGACATATCTCAATTTTTAGGATGGTGGACTTAACTCTCTTTGCCCGTGCACCCAGGAATTAATGCCATAAATGCAATACTGGTATGTCTCTGTATGAAATATTTTATTCATTTGATTTTTGTAGACTTTAATATAGGTTTATTCCATCAACATTCAGAACCATCATCACATGTCCGATGCATGCACAGTTCGTAACACCTCTGTCAATACTGAAAACATGCGCATGTATCAGGCACCTAATTACAGTCACTGATTATTGCTGGATCAAATCTTATAGAGGTATTATGTAAAGGAGAGCTCTTTTCCTAGAGATTCCCTTGGGTATGTTGTATTTACTTAACAGCATAACTGTTCTGTCTCACATAGTTGTCTTGTTGTGCAACTATATGTTTACATTTTCCAGCTACTTCTGAGCATGAGGGTTCATTTTATTACAAATTCTTAACATGCTGACCTGATAATTTTTTAGATCAGGGTCAGAAATACACAAACTAACGCTATCATTCATTCACTATCATTTAGTTTTAAATAAATCTGTCATAATGGTCCAGATTTCCACTGATTAATATATTTACATAAAATCAAATAAAAATTGTTTACAGTGGATATTTTGTGGATTTTTTTGTTTATTTTAATTGATATTTTTTTATTGGATTTTTTGTTGTGATTTTCATTTAGTTTTAGCTACCGGTATATGGGTTGAATGGGTTTTCAGAAAAGGGAAAGGAAAGAAAAAAAGAAAGAAAAAAATACTCTTACAGGGGAATAGCCCAAGGTTATTGTAAACGTAGTCATAATATAATATCCAAGGAACCAAAGAACTTCAGATTGGCAAAGTTCCTGAAGTCGAATCATGCCACATGTACTCATCATGTTTTGGAACAGAGTGCATAGCTGCACAGCATATAAGGCAGAAGCGCCTGAATGATTAGGTAACATACCTTAGTATTTTATTGGATGTTTCATTCACGAGAGGTCTTGTGTCACAGCACTGGACTCATCATTGTTCATAGGGCAGGATTTGAAGGAGGTAATGGGATAGTAGTGGTTTTGTGCTATACACAATACCTTCGTTGCATGAAACAAGGGCATCCACTGCTTCAACAAAAATCACAGGCTGAATAACTGTCATGAGCACGACACCTGTCCAACACTCAAGCGGTTCACTCATGCTCATACTGATTTTTTCTTCTAGGAAAGGGGAGCGTGATTATTTCATGGTTTTGCCAATCTCAACAAAGAACTTACTTACATCTGTTTGCCAGGAAAGGATTTCCTATAAGCATTACTTTTTTTTTTTTTTTTTTTTTTTTTTAAATTCTAAAGGTACCGGTAGAGAATGTACATATAGATGATATATACAAACCACAGACAAGATAGTTAAAAGTACTAACTAACTGCATGGTACTACATCTCTGAAGGGACAAGGCCTACCACCCGACCGCTGAGTCATCCACCATAGGCAGACGGCAGGATTGGGGGGCATGTAATCAGCATGCTTACCCTGGATTTAGTTTACACTAACATTCCATTTTTTAAAGAAAAATTTCCTATTATACATCACTGAAGATATTTAAAATTTACATTATTTACAGAAGAAGTTTTCCTGAGTGGAAATCAAAACCAAGATTTCTGCTTCTTACACAATCAGGTCTCTAGTGACCTCACCATAATACAAGATGTATTATTATCGTGAGAATGAATTTAACTAGAGTTTTAAAATTTACTATTAAAGATTTAAATTATATGAAGACTTTATGAATGTTGACAAATTTTCTGTTATATTAACCTCTTTAGAAGAAAACCCGTCGTGTGGAAATTGAAAGTACTTGGGAATTCTGTTCTATTTTAATGGTATGTTCTAAATCATGAATTGCATTATTATAAAGGCATTCTTAAAACTGTTTATTGCAATTGCCTTTTACATAACGTACAGTTTAATGGCAACAAGCAAGTTTCAAAGCTTCTTAAAAACAGTTAATTATAAAACTAAACTACAGTTTACCTGCAACGTGGAGATTTCGATGTTTCTTCATATCCTGTTTCTGTGCAAAACAACGTCCACAAATATCGCATGCATGAGGTTTCTCACCTGTATGAATACGGATATGTATTTTGAGACCATTGGACCGACGGAAAGCTTTGCCACAAAATTCACACGGGTAAGGCTTTTTGCCTTGATGAATCCACATGTGCTGGTAGTACGAATGACTAGTTCTGAATGCTTTCCCACAAACATTACATTTGAAAGGTCGTTCACCAGTGTGTTTACGGAGATGTGCATCACGGACGTCCTTAAGTCTGAAGCTTTCACCACAAACCTCACACTGATAGGGTTTCTCACCAGTGTGAAGACGAATATGTGAGTACAAATGTGCACTCTGAACAAATCGTTTTCCACACATGTCACAGCCAAAAGGTTTCTCACCTGTATGCGTTCGACGATGTAAAACAAGTGAACGCTTCTGTGAAAATTTCTTTTGGCAAAATTCACATACAAATGGTAGTTCTCCAGTATGATTCCGTCGATGTGCAACTAAAGTGACTCGATAAGCAAAGGACTTTCCACAATCTTCACATTTGAATGGTTTTGTGTTATGTGCCAATATATCATCATCAAAATTTTTTACCAAAGGATGTGCTTCCTTCCTATGTTCAACTAGTTTTGCATATGTTGGGAAGGTCAAATCAGTGCATAGTTTACAGGTATATGACCTTGGCTGTTTACATTCATCTATATGAGCCATTACATGTTGCTTGAATAATGTCTTTCGAGCAAAGCAGCGCCCACATTTATCACACTGAAATGGTTTCACGTCCATGTGAGTTACTCTGTGGCCTTTGAGAGTTGCATTGTCATAGAACTTTCCACCACAAATGTCACAGACAAAAGGACGCTCTCCGGTATGTACCCTTTCGTGAGCTATGAGTCTAGCCTTAAGCTGGAAAGTTTTCCCACACTGCTCACAACGATGAGCTTTCTCTCCCATGTGTACAAGCCGTACATGATCAAACAAATTATTTTCTCGGCTAAACTCTTTACCACAATGCTCGCATATGACAGGACTGCCTCCATCATGCACCTGTTGATGAAATTCAAGCCTGGCTTGCGTGCGGAAAAATTTACCACATTCAGTACATTTGAAGGGGCGTGTAGCACTGTAACAATTATGTCCTGCCAGTGTTCTAGGATTGTTGAACCTCCTTCCACATGTTGGGCAAATCAATCGTTTAGTGCCCTTTGGCCTTAGTCTTCTGTCTTCTGCCTTGTGTTCTTCACAATGACTCACCAAACATAATTCACTTGTGAAACATAACTCACACAGACTACAAGGATAAAGATCTGATTCCATATGGCATTTGGCATGATCAAGGCAAAGTTCTATGCTTGCAAAAGTCTCTCCACACAATCTGCAACTAGGAAACTCAGCTTTAGGATGCAGCACACTAACGTTTCCGTCTAGTAATATTTTACTGTTATCCTGAGCACCATTTTCCAAGCCCGAAGAATCCATAATGACTCCATCATCATCCCATACATTACTATTGCTATCATCACTGTTTTCCAGATTTGAGGTATTCTGAATTACAATACCATGTACAGAGCTATAAGTTTCATTACCATGTATGGTATTGTTTCTGAAAATTTTGGCGCCTATTTCCTTCAAAAGAGCAAGGTCACTTTCTTCAACTTCAGAATTATTGTTCTGAATGGTAGACATGTTGCCATCACGGCATAGAGGGCAGCAATAGCTATTTTTTATTTTGCATGCACCATCGCTGGTATGATTATTGCTTTTGTAACAGTTCGTGTTAATTGTACCATCTTTCACTGAATCCTGTTCTGATTTTATGGCTATAATTGCAACATTTGATTTGGCATCATCTGGATTGTATATAGCTCGTGATCTGCAAAGACAAGAAAAATATTGCTATAATAAGCCCTTCTTTGACTTGAACATTCTAGTCCATATACAGATAGGGGAAAAAAAAGCGGACCGACTCTTGTAGCTGATTTCAGAGCCTTGTGATTTATAAATAAATGTAAGAGATGTAACGGAAACGTTTGTTTTCACAAGCAATGCAAATTACGTTAAATTATTTCTCAATTGATTGTCTATATTGTCTAGAACAAATTTCAATACATTCCCTGCTATCCTGTAAATGCTGCTAGGCATGCACAGTGGCTCATATCAGCAACTTAGATATCTCAGTCTGTCCACTTTTTTTTCCCCTACAAGCATTACATATAAAAACACACAAAAAAAGCAGTATGCGCACCCATGCATACACACATGCATATGCACATGTGCATACACATACAAATCCATTTAAAAATCTTTAATTCTTATGGAATGCAGATGCGGAGTATGAAATTATCATCTGGATTTAACAGAAATACTCTAAAATACATACTTCTCTAATTATTGGTTTTTATCTTATTCTAGAGACCATATATGCATGTAGTATTAAATAGATAAGCCAACAGATTTAACACACAATTGGTAGAAAAGACAAAATTCCTTCAAATGAAAAATGCAGCATTTGCTAAATAGAAACATATTTATGTTACAAACAAAATAAGTACAAAGATAAAAATGCAAACTAGATAAAGATGAACATATAAATGAGAAGTAGAGAACTTTTTATAAAATAATATTAATCATGGTCAAACAATCTGAAACACCAGCAAACTTTCTGGAACCATAGATATGAAAATAAGCAACAACATTAGAATTAACAATATAGCAGGGAAAGAAAAAATGGAATGATCTTTCAAAACTTAGATTAGACAGGGGTGCCCACAGGGGGGGGGGGGTTAAGACGCAGACTGCGTCATTGAAATTTCTGGGGGGGGGGGGGGCAAAATATTATCGTTTTATGAATTTTCTGGGGGGGGGGGGGGGGTTAAAAATTGTTGCAAAATTAGCGTTTTATATGTTAAAAATAAAAACGGTCAAGTTTCATAACTTGAAAAGGTCTCTTCTAATTCTCTAGAAGTGAATAGTCAACAAATTAGCGAAACGCATTTCCTTGTAAACAACTGCTGCGCAAACGAAATCGATCACTCTGTGCCGATAGCAGCGACTGCGAACTGAACCATTGTTAGTATAGTGGAGGTATTCATTGCGTGGCCAGGAGGCTTTAAAGAAGTAAACCATTAGGTCGGTGTTTCTTTATGTTAATTGATCTGACTAAATCGGTCCTGGCTTCCGCTTTCCAAAAAAAAGCAACGTTGCAATATTCTCTCATTGTTATCGCTGACCTCAGTTCTTCCTTCGCTTGTTGGTAGAATTATTGGAGTATTAGTTCTTACTGGGTTATTACAGTCTTTGTACAATGCCGCCTGCAAGAATAATATTACTCTCGGAAGTGATTTTACTGCACTCAAAAGCACGTGCCACCTAATAAGAAGGAAATCTGTCTATTAACCAATGCTGCTACTGGTTTCAGTCCATCTCGGAATCCCGAAAATGCCTATAAAACAACAGCAATTTAAACATAAGTGTTTAGAATTATTGTGCAATGCCATTATTAGGCATGAGAAAATATGGCAAGATCACTGCAGAAAGAAACATCCGTATACACTGAAACATAATTTAGATATAAAATACAAGTATACTGAAAGTAAAAGCAGTGGCGAAGATAAATGGAAACCGTATATTGATGTAAATCTCAAGCAGATTCTTCAAGATAAAGATGAAGAATTTCGACAGCCATGGGCTCCCATACCCGGGGGCGGGGGGAGGCGCAAGGAAAAAAACGTATATTAATCATTATTATAGTCAGGTGTTTTTCTTTCATGACAAATATTTTAAAGTCAGTTAAGACATAAAAAGTTTGCAGAAGTTTTACCAAATCGACAACATGGAAGCAGAATCCACAGTGGATTAGGAAAGGGGGGTCCAGGGGGTTTGGACCCCCAAAAGTCAAAACCTAAAATTTTATATTTGTATTTAAAAGAAATATTTATTTAATTAAACAAGATTTGTTGGTGTGTTAAATATGATATAGCAGTTATTTTCTTTTCATAACATAATGAGTTGGCCTATTATGTCCACTGTTCCATGTGTTATTCAACTTTTCTTATAAATGATAATAAGTATTATAACTTAGGTAACAATTTCTTTTTAAGTTGCCATGTCTTAGAGTATAGTAAACGAATTTGCTAACGTAAAATGTGATTTTCATTAGTTCAACATTTAAAAATTTCCCGGGGTGGACACCCGACTTAGGTAACATTTTCTTGTTTACATTGGCATGTCTTAGAGTATGGTAAACAGATTTCCTAACTAGTTTTTGAGTGCTAAAATAGCGTAAAATGTGATTTTCATTAGTTCAATATTTAAAAAATTTCCGGGGGTGGACCGGATTTATGTAATGATTTCTTAGGTAATGATTTCTTATTTGCAATGGCATGTCTTAGAGTATGGTAAACAAATTTCCTAACTAGTTTTTCAGTGCTAAAATAGAGTAAAATGTGATTTTCATTAGTTCAATATTTAAAAATTTCCCAGGGGTGGACACCCGACTTAGGTAAGAATTTCTTGTTTACATTGGCATGTCTTAGTATGGTAAACAAATTTCCTAACTAGTTTTTCTGTGGTAAAATAGCGTAAAATGTGATTTTCATTAGTTAAATATTTAAAAATTTTCTGGGGATGGACCCCCGACCCCCTTTTTGGG
Organism: Ectobius pallidus; assembly: GCA_964059195.1. Taxonomy (NCBI): domain Eukaryota; kingdom Metazoa; phylum Arthropoda; class Insecta; order Blattodea; family Ectobiidae; genus Ectobius; species Ectobius pallidus. The sequence continues at coordinate 60,978,070 of CAXKWD010000003.1, forward strand.
GGGTAATCCAACCCACCCGGCACTTTCGACCCTCTTCGCAATTATTTTCTGGCTAAATCATTGTTGCACTTACATTTTTATATTATTAATATAATGTTACAAAAGTGGCCCAAGAAGTTAAAGCGACAAAAAATAAATTAATTAAAAAATTGCACCCCCCTAGAAAATATAATATGGGCGCCCTTGTCGACAGTCACTCAGGTTGGGAGGGAGCAATGAAGTTTGGGGGGGGGGGGGGGGGGGTGCGTCATGAAGTTTAGGGGGGGTGGGCACCCCTGGATTAGATCAGATTTTTTATTAGTCCATTGGAAGATATTACTGTTGTAAGACATGTCGAAACAGTTGCAATAAGAATATAACAATTAGAGGAAGGTTACAACAATTAAACATAGTTATCTTTTTTAATGGTATAAGCAATAATGTACTGAAATCTGAAAAGTTAATAACAATATTAATAATAAAATAATTCCAGTAAAAGATAAAGCAATAATATAGACTGAATATAATTAATTGATAAAGAAAAACTAAGACTAAATTTAATAATCATCCTACCAAGTGACAAGTGCTGAAAGTGACAGCACCTGGCAGGAATTTATACAGTACTTTGAATTATAGGTATGGAAATAAGAGGTATGAAATTCTATTCCTATAAAAACAAGAGAGAATTTATAATACACAAGCTACTAACCTGAAATGCTTCTTTTCATTCAGTTGTTTGAGTTTCATTTCTGCTTGAATACAAGTTTCAGCAAATTCGTGACAAATATTTAATTTGGTAATGCATGAGGTACAGATCTGCTTTGGAAGTGGATCTGTACTTTTGACCTGAAATAAATAAGATTGTTAATTTAAAAATTAAAAGCAATAATAATTAACACCATAAAATGCATAACACATTAACACTGATGTCAATTATTCTTAATATTTCTAACTTAACCTTACATATAAATATATTAAAAACATAAAACATGTTAAAATGCTATAGCCTACTGGAACTGCCACAACTGCTCTTTTGGGGTATCAGGATCAACTATGTATATCATTAGTGTTAAATAAAGACACTATCGTTATTACAAGAGATTTCTCTCAATGAGGATAAAATTCCCATCTTTCATATTTTTCAAATCACAGTAGGAATTATGTAATTTCTACTATGATTTGAATTTGTGAGAAATGTAAAATCAGTTCAAAAAGTGAACTGCATATGAAAATGGTACTTACAAGGGAAATGAATTTCGGAGTTGCTGTTGTAAGGTTAACTTCCATAATAATTCCGATTTAGACTCAAGTTTGAATGATATGAAACTGCCCAAATTGATTAATGTGATTAAAATTATATATTCTAATGTAAGTTCATTGCATAAATTGCAAAAAATACTGTGGAGTAGTGACATCCTGTGGAGACTATCAAAACTAGAGGTCGGACGAAAAATTCAATCCTACAGCATCACCAAGACCTCGATTCTACTATCCATGACACAAAATTTTACTGCACTCATCCCAATACCAATTTTGCAGTTATCTGCTAGAGGTAGTATAAGAGAAAGTATTTATCTTCCGCCTCTGGTGTGGTCTTGTGATTAGCGTTGCTGACTACAGATCCGTCAGCCTGGGTTCGATCCCCGGTATCTCCTCGGATTTTTTTGAGGTAGGGAGGTCTGGTAGGGGTGCACTCAGCCTCGTGATTCAAATTGAGGAGCTACCTGATAGAAGCTCCGGTCATGGAAACCACCATTAACGGCCGTGGGTGTTGACATGCTGACAACATGCCCCCCAACCCTGCCATCAGCCTATGGTAGATGACGCAGCGGTCGGGTGGTAGGCCTTGTCCCTTCAGGGATGTAGCGCCACGGAGTTATTATTATTTATCTTCCAAATAGGCAAACTGAAAGGTATCTGTATATATGGAAGTTTATAGAGAGATTGTAGTACAGCCCCTAACTTACACACTGATGGAAAGGTAGAGACAGACTGACAGACAGCAGCAATGACCCATTTATGAGATGCAGGGCATGAAGTCGATAGAGATCTAGAACAATTAAAATGTGTCCATGGCCACAACGAGCTTTATTGTGTGGGAGAGGGTTTTTATTCAGAAGAATAGGAATCATCTAATGAATTTTCATATCCCCACAGATGATGACCTCATTTCTAAATTTATCCAACATCCACAGAAGGGTGTCATGGCAGTTGAAGTATAGCTATTGAAAATGGTAGCGATGGCGCCAAAACTAGTTCAGGTAAAATATACCAAAAGTGAACATGGGATATTCACTGATATTAAATACTAACCTTTGTGCTGGTTTTCAGCTATGTCCCTAAAAAATTGACAATGAGGAACTGAAATCTCTATGATTTACACTTAAAGTTGTCTCTTTGAAAGTTTTCTTTTTCACTACAAGCTGGATTCCTCCTTCATCTATAAGAAGTAGTAAGTGATTCCACCTCCATAATACATGTGTTTTTCTCATAATGTGGAAGAGCTATCTATCATTTCTGGAAGCTCAATGATAATATGACAAATAAGAGGTCAAAAACTTGCAAGTCTCAATATTTTTATCTTACAATACCCGGTTACATTAAGAGGTCTACAATATTCTTTGTTTCATTGTTATTAGTACCAAATCTCCTTTGTTGAAGAAAAAAGTACAGATTTAATGATCCCGTAATAGTAATTAATGGTCGACAGTCAAAGTTACTGATAGTTATGATGGTACAAAACTGTTGAAAGCATATAAATAATCATAAATAATCTACTGAGTCAAAAGTATTTTGACTGGAACACTGGAGCAAAAAATAATTTTTTACTGAAACTGTGTTCTGGCATGTTCAGACCCAAATACAGCCCTGTACATTATAATAAGACACAATGACATAAAATGAATAAACCATGAATTCGTCTCGAACTAAAATGTGGCTTATTAAATACTTGCACCACAATTAATTTTGAAATGATTACCCCTTGATTTCTAATATTTTTTGTTGACTATTGAATACATTGGCCATAGTGGTGTAGAGGTAGCATGCCTCTAGATCTAAAAGTTGTGGGTTCAAACCTGGTTGCAGCCGATGGATTTTTCAGGTCATAAAAATCTTGGGCACAGTGTCTTCCAGAAAGGATTTTAAGCTAGAGGGCCCATATGATATAATAACAGCACATTAAAGACCTACAAGCTTAAATTAGAGCCCCTGGACAAAATTCCTCAGCCCTTTCACTTTTAAAGATTCCACTCGACTGTTGTTGAGGTGCTGGATTTACCACCTGTCACTCTGCCCTCTCTCAAAAAATAAACGTAATTAAATTAGTCCTGGGTGCAGCTTCCACTTGGAGGCGCTATGCTCCCAGCAGAGCAACAGGACATATAGGCTTACAGACACACATCCACAGAATACATCAGTTCTAGCTATTCATAATGTAATGGTATCATAACTTACTGTAACAGGTAGACACATGTTGATTTTCTCCGCAATATGTTGTTCTTTTCCATTAGTACTGAAGATATACACCATTTCATTAATACTGGATGCACAGAGACGACAAAGTAGACCTGGATGCTCTAATAATTCATCATCATCGTCGTCATCTTCATCTTCAATTTCATCATCAGTTTCAACATTGCCACTTCTACGCTCTTGTTTCACAACTATGCCATTTTCATCTGTAAAAAAAAAATATATATATATATATGTAAGTGGAAAAGGTAATCCATTTTCATTGTCAACTGCTGCTTTCTCTTGCTGGATGGATTGTAGACTTTATAAAGATTAAGTATTTTTTAACCGGCCAGCAGTATGTGCTTAAAGTTTACAACTGTTAAGTATATTTCAATGATGGTCAAGCATTGGTGCACTGCAAAACTTTACTTCACTACCATTAAGTAAAAAATTTACAGCCGTTAATTCCTAACTGATGTTGATGCAACCTGCCCTGGAGTACTGATTTATGGAAGTCTTCAAATATTTAATGGTCTGTGGGTACTTACTATTAGAAACTATGCACAATGTTATAAGAACAAAGGAAAAATGACTGAAATATTAGGTGATATATTATACAGCCAATAGAAAGTATAAATGAGAACGGGGTTATGTAATGAATCAAATTACATAAAATGGTTGATAAACCTTGAAGTTGTTATAGTCATTTCTGTCACTTATGTGTTAGCCATGAGATTACAAACCAATGTTATTTAATAATAATAGTTTTGCGGGCTATAAGCGTAGTTAAGTGATTTAACAAATTCATGCTTTTGGCCACTGTCATCTCTGCAGCCGTCCTTAGGGAACTGAGTGTCAAGTTAGGAATGAGCGGGGATATGTTCGGTATATATGATTTGGGAGCCAAAGGAAATTGAGGGAGGCTGGATAGCATTGACCAAGGAGGATTTAGAATTATAGTGAAATAAAATGCATGGATCAAAACAAGAGTGGTTTGAAGGGGATAATGGAAGTGAAAAATACAAAATAGAAATAATCCATCTAAATCAGAGCCAACAGGTGAGACCTGGACAGAAGCCATCAAGGCCTATAGGTTTGTAGTGTTGCTTCTGTAGAAGCCAGCCCATGTATGTTCACGGCAGTTGTTGGAATGGGATTTGATTTCAATTGCCTCTTTTATGACACAATCCCAGGAAACTGTTGAACAGAATTCTATGGTAATTTTCTATGGTGTGATGTGCCACCATGGGTTTTTCTGGTATTTGATTACCAATCCTTCATTACCAATCCAATCCAATCCTTTACCATCTTGAATGGCTGATAATCTCTAATTATTAACCACCAATTCTTCAATTTCCTTTGGGTCTCAAATTATACATAAACTTTCTCATCCCTAACTTGACACTCAGTTTCCTGAGGAAAGCCACAGAGAGGACAGTGGATGAAATCTTGGATCTTTTAGATCCCTTGACTTGGCTTAGAACCGCAAACGTGTTATTAATAATCAAATATGGTTATGTTAGCAGAGGTGCCAATCTTTCAGGTAGATTATCTGTAATCTTATAGTGTGAAACCACCCTCCCATCTGGCCTTTCCAAAAAATCAGATCCAAAATATATTAGTAATACAGTAGAACTACAGTTATCTGGATTAATTGGAACCGAACCTGATCTGGATAATCAAATATCCGGATACTTGGATAAATAATGAAAAAAATAATTTCCTAAAAAAAAAAAAAAAAATTGTATAGTATTGTACTTACATAAAATGTCACATTTTGAACCTATCGGTGAGAGTCAGTTGTTTTGCTGACAAACTGCTGATTTTGTCTGCTAAAAGTTCTGCTTTTTCATAAATAATTGACCCTGAAAGAGGGTTTCCCAATGCTTGCTGCTGCAAAAAACCACTTGAATATGGCCTCAAAGTGATGCAAATAATTGGCGATCTGGATAGTTCGAATTTGGATAATTGGAGTTCTACTGTATTTAACACTATTAGCCTATATACTGTATTTGTTTTATGTTTCTTCGAATCAATGTTTCTTGTACAATCATCTCGACCACCATGAGATATAGAAAAATTACATGAGCACACACTGCAGAACACATGGTTTTCACTAACACACGAAATAACTAAAAATGGCCATGGCCTCTTTCGTGCAACATTCTCAATATTTTTATAACACTACTGTATATTAGCTATTGAGATATGATATGATATATTTATTGTACTAAGAAAAGTTACAAAAGAGTCTGCCGTATTCGACGCTTGTCATTTTAACAGTAGACATCTTAAAACATAATAATACATTTTTGTGGAAGTGTGTGTAAACATAAGGCTGCTAAACAATATGAGCCGATTACCTTTCCTGAGCTTCTTTAAACGTAAAAATTGAGAAGAAAAATTAGATATTTTTCATCTTTGCTTCCCTTTAAGCTATGTTCATACGGTTCTTTTTTTTTTCTCTCCCTGTTCATTCAGATCACCATTTTATATTCTATTGCTCTTGCCTTAACCATAAGCCACTAATCAAACTCTTCACGCATATCCAATGAATGGAGCTACATAACATTTAACTCATTATTTAAGTATCACTTTCTTTCAATTTAATTTTTTGGAGTTTGCTTTAATTACAATGACTGTTATTAACTTCGGACATAGGCTACATTTCTTTGCGTTAATTTTATCTGATTTCCTTGATCTCACTGTTTACTGACGATTAACGTTCGCGCTGAAAGATTTTAAATGTCCTCTGCTTCTTGTTCCAATCCCTACTGCTTCGTCTGCATTTTCTTCTCCCGCACTTCCTGTATCAAACCTTGTCCATGGATCCCCAGCTGTTAAATTGCTGACTCGTGTTGTCTTTGCCAATGTATGAACAAGTAGAAGGAGTTGTCAGATTGGAAGGAAGAAAATCGGAAACATTTAAAATGGAAATAGGGGTAAAACAAGGGGATAGTCTAAGCCCATTACTGTTTATAGTGTTAATGGATGAAGTACTTAAGGTATGTAAGAGAAGAACAAATAGAACAATAATTGGAAACTGGAAGATGAAACCAATACAGTGCCAAGCACTCATATATGCAGACGATATAGTGTTAATAGCAGATACGGAAACAAAATTACAGCAGGCTGTAATGGAGTGGACGGAAAACCTGAAGGAAAAGGGAATGCAGATAAATGTAGAGAAAAGCAAGGTGATGCAGGTGGCCAGGACAGATGAAACAGTAGGACAACTAAACATCCAATGTAATGGGGTACAACTCGAACAGGTAAGAAATTATGAATACCTGGGCACAATAATTCATCAAAACGGGAAAATAAAACATGAAGTCTTAAATAGGGTCCGCAGATGTAATAATATATATTATCAGTTAAATCAAACAATCTTTGGAAAATCAGAATTGACGACAGAAACAAAACTTAAAATATACCGAACAGTAATGGAACCAGTATTACTATATGGAAGTGAAAGTTGGCCAGTAAGAGGGGAAGAAATAGGAAGAGTAACTGCAGCAGAAATGAAATGCTTAAGACGAATCGCAGGGAAAACAAGACGTGACTTAGTTCGGAATCAAATAATAAGGGAAGGACTTCACCAACCCCCGGTAGAAAAACGCCTGGCCCAAAGACAGTTAAGATGGTTTGGACACGTTACAAGGATGGAGGAAAACAGGAAGCCACGACAATTCATGGAAGCAAGGCCGATAGGAGGTCGCTCAAGAGGAAGGCCAAGAACTACATACGAAGACTGCATAGAGGAAATGGGAAGAAAGATCTCCAAAAGCAAATCAGAATTGAAAAGGATGGCACAGGACAGAAGGATGTGGAAAGCCTTAATCGAGGACCCCCCAACGCTCTAAAGGCATCATGGGGAAGATGAAGAAGAAGAAGAAGTGTTGTCTTTGCTCCTACGTCATCTGATTGTATCTGCGCCATTGGCTGAGCTGGTCTATGAGTTGTTTCTCCCCTATGTGGCGACGTCAAGAGTCTGTAGTCATTTGCCTCCAACTCGTCCACATGCAGGCAGGCTGCACCTTCTTCACAGATCTGCCGACGCTTTTCCTGTTTGCCTTCACTTAGTCTGCTTTTGTCTTCCAGCTTAACTCCATCCACGTACAATTCCAAATTCCAGATGATGGTCTTCTTTCCTGCTTATCTTAATTCTTTTATTTGGTACCAATTGTCTCCTGATGCCTCTTTCCTGCTCAAACAGATCTTTATTTATGTAAATATCCATACCCCTTAATTTAGGTGCCATCGTCAATGTCATGTGAACGACCTGTTTCGTGGCAAATCGTACTACTATCATTCATTTGCCCTTCCTATTGCCGATCCGATATGCCTCGATAAATCCCAGCCCTACAGTTCAGAAGCCTCCAGTTTTTTCTCTAAAATTTCTGTGATCTCCATTCTCTCTTCTATCCCTGTGAAAACTAGATTGAATTATCTGTTTTCTTCTCTAATCTTTCTATCCTGATCCTCAGTTCTTCCACTTCCTTCTTCATATAACTGATCTCCTCTCTGATCTCCTGCTTCACTTCTTTCATCGCCACACTAATTTTGTTAGCTCAGTCGCTCTTCTAGACCATTCTAATCTTTTAATTATCTCATCAAAGCTACCCAGTCTGCCTGCTGGTACCGGGTTCAATTCAATTCCAACTACCACCAGGTGGGCAACAATTATGATTGAGTAAATCAATGCATTGGCATTGTCTTCTTTATTTACTTGCTCCTTCAACCCCGTCTTTTTATTCACAAAAGATCCGATTCTAGCTCTGTAAACTGTCATTTCTACTCCCATTGTCCCTTATGTCACTTTTAACCACTCTTCTGGAGCTCAGTCCGCACATGTCCTCTCTCAACTGTTGCTTACTTAGTACTCCTATTGAGATCTAACACGCTACATTTTATCAGAAGGAAACCAACAATAACCAAAAACTACCAGCTGACTAAGAAGTCGTAAGTTTTGCAACCAGAGTCTCTGGTGTTATCGTAATTCCACTCTCGAAAACATGACGGAAGTGATGATTTTCTTTGCTTAGATGATGAACATAGAAAAGTGTTGACATTTTCGTTTCATGACTTCCTTTTTCACAATAATTTTGGTTTTCCATCATAATTTCTCTTTGACCGTAATTCCATATTATCGAGTGGAAAACTGTAATAATTACAGACTATCTGTAATAGTTGGCACCTTTGTATTAGCCAAGCATGGCTACAATTCCAAGAAATACTATCTATGCTATGGTAGAGCTCAATAAGGCACAGAAGACAAATCAGAAGGCTGGTTCGATCTCCGATGAGATTGTTGGGGGTTTTTCCAGTGGCCTAATCCTTCTAGTGGCACTATGGTCTTAGGGTCAGAATCGGCCGCTAAAAGAAATGAGTGATCCTGGGGGAATAGGTGACTAATGGGTAAAGATGACAACCTTTGAAGGTCTCCCTTCAAAGGACAACCTTTGCATGCAAAAGAGGCATGCAGGTTTTATTGCCTGACAGCAACACTGCAAATAAAGGATTAAAAAACCATATCCCCTTCTCTGTAATAAAAGGATTTATTTTATTAGTAGTTTTACATTATTCTTTAAGACTTCATACAAAGTCATTTTGGCTACACATCTTTCGAAGGAAAGTACACTATTGTGTCACTATTAAAAATTTCAATTGACAGGTAAAATATGGGAACCAGAGCACACCTCAATCCTTATTTGGTAGGGGAATAAGAATACATTAATAATAAGATGATGGACAGGATAAACAAGTTAAGCTATGAGAGTTCACAAAATGAAAAAAAATGATACACTTCTGGAAATAATCATTAGTAAAAGATAAAAGCAAACAGGTTGACAAAGACATTGGTTAAGAAGAGAGAACTCATATCTCTGAAAATAGCCACTTTCAGGTCATAATTGTGAAATATTCAGGAAAAAAAAGGCTCTTTTTCCTAGTGAAACTTCATTTGCTAACAATAATTGATTTTGGTGCAAAAATCGATTGTATTATGATCTATATAGCCTACATCTTTACAATATTGGTATTGAAACATTTTCTTCTCCCTTAAAAGCTGCCATTTTGGAGATATGAGCTCTCTCATCTTAACTATGATACATTGCTTTATAGGTTCAGTATGAGTTTAAAAGAATTTCCTTAGAAAATACTTTTCAATAAGTAAGAATAAACTTACCTTCTATAACAATCTGATCACCCTCACTAATTTCCACTGGAAGGGCTTGATTAGTGAACTCAAATATAGTTGGAATAGCTCCTTTTTTCAATGTCTGTTTTGTTTCATCAGTGAACTGACTGGCTATAAAGTGATCAGAACATATTGCATAATGTTCACTAACAAATGAAAATGGTTGGTCCAATAAATCAAAACGTTTACACACCACTAGCCAATGCCGACACCTGTAAAATTAAAATGAGTAAGTTAACACTAGACAGAGTGATCCAAATACCGGTACATTGTTAGCATTTTATAAAATATATTGCAAAACTTTCAGTTTGCCATCTGCAAATTAATCAGAAATTCTGGGTTGAATTACCTCCGAAAATTCATTTCTTCTTTGAAGATCAGGGAAATACCGTAATATAAAATTATTTACTGATACAGGGACTAGATTATGAGTAAATGAAATACAGCTTGAATACATTATGCAGTTAATCAATATAATATGGCGTGATGGAATAACAGAATTTTTAATTATAAATCCTTATCTGGAAGGGAGCGTAATAATATATTCTTACATTAGACAGGAAGTGAAAGGATTTTTTCCTTTTTAGAAATTATTCTTGGGTTGTAGCTAGGTGAGATGTTTGCCGTTATCCATTATTTAAAAGGCTGATGCTGCCTCCAGGGGTCTTGAAGTATTGAGTGTCACAGCATAAGATATATATACACATCCACGCCCATGTTGGGCAGAGTCAACCTATCAGGGAACAACTGTTCTATTCCCAGTGCTTCTCAGGGCTCAGGGCCAACCTGCCTCTACTGACCTTCAGGTCATGGATGCATTTGTTCCAGGCCTGGTTGATGATGAAAACCCTGTTGTCTAGTTTTATTCTAATGGATTCTCTAATCAGTCGGTCCCAACAGCATAGTGTCTTGGCAAGAACTGCTGTATCCTTGAAGTTTATCCTATGGCCTGGTCCTGAGTTGATAGTGTGGTCCACGACTGCTGATTTATCTGGATAGGACATGATTTGAAACTCAGTAGAGATAAGTTTGCCCTGAAAAGGACCGAGAATAAAACAGCTGTTCCCCAATTGGTTGACTCCACCCAACATGGGTTGGTATATATATAACCCCCATGATCTGACACATGGACACTTCAGGATCCCTAAAGAAGGAGACAGTGTCAGCTTCTGGAACGCTGGATAATGGCAAATTTCTCATCTGGCTGCAAACCAGAAAAAATTTCATTTCGTACGCCAGGAAATCCTCAAATCATACGACTTTTCCCTTTATAAAACAATCAAGTTTGGGAAAAGTCCATAATATGACTAGTGTACACAAAGAGATTTCAGCCCAAGTCCCATGCAAGTATTATGACAAAACAGATGAAATAGTTATTTACAATTTATAGAACTTAACAGGCAAACACGAAGTCAACACAAGCACTAGCGAGTTTTGTTATTCATGTGAGCTTGTTAAGATGTTATAACGGTCAAAAATCATATGACATTTTATGTTATTTTGAACCGTAAATTTTAAAAGGAAAATAATTTCAATGTAGCAGAATTAGGGCTCTTTTGGTTGACAATTTGTTTTAAACAAATCACAATATGAAAACAGTTGAACATCGCAGAAAAATTTGCATAAAATACTTGACCTGTTTGTAAAGAAATGTATATCTCTCTTGAAGTTATAGAAAAGTTAAATAACGAATTAATATTGAAAAATCCTTTGCTATGATAAGGAATTGCAGACAAATGAATAGGCAAAAATTAAGGTCATAAGTAATGTTTTGAACAAAACTAAATATTGTGTTGGCTTACGTTTGTGTTTTGTCAAAAACATTTAACTGCTGGTACCTAGTTTATGGACCGAATTTTTATTGCCAAGATATGATTACTAGGTACACGATAACAGTAGTAGCAGGAGTAACACAGTAATCTGGACCTAACTTGTCTGGAAATCTGGTTAATCCAGATGGACAGATGAACAATACATTTTGAACTTCAATCATGAAGATGTTTGTTTTGTTAATCCTACATCAGTTTGTAGGTTAAAAACTTAAGTCTATGTATATTAAAACTAAAATTACGTTGTAGGAAAAGTTATATTTATTTTTAAAAAGTTTTTATAGTTTTATCCATCAAAAACTTTGTACATGCATTTTAATGCAAATTCCGTTTGATTTGGATTTTCAGTGATCCAAACAGGGTCTAATCCCATCTAGTCCAGATTAGCAGGACTCTACGTAGTAACGGTTAAAATAAAGGAAATGGATAATTATTTATTTGTACGAAAGGGAATAGAATGACTGTAACATCTGGTGACATCCTCAATAATCGCTATAACATGCAAGCACCTTTTTCTTTACCCTTAACAGGCTCAGAACGTAAAATGGAACTTTGCATTGATGTTGAACATTCACTATGTTTCCATGCAAAATTCAAATCAATCCGAATGCGCTACCATATTAAATTTGTTGTGAAAATGGGAATTCAGGTCAGATTATCAAGGTCGAATCACTTAAAAAGTAGGACTGGATCTGACTGAGATTGTATTCAATGACATGAAAATACTATAGTATTCAATTCTGTTTCAATATGCTAAAGCAGGTGTTTCATTGGTTCTCCATGTCCCTTATGTATGGTGATAAGGATTTCATTGGTCGTGGAACGTGGGGCTAATGCATTCTGTGGATTCTCCTGGAAATGTTGTTTTCAATACCATATTGAAAATTTTGCATGATAATGGGATCATATTGGAATGGGATTGTATTCAGATCGATGTGAATTCTGCATGGAAACGTAGTAAATGTTTAAAATTCAAAATAAGATAAAAAAATGTTACAAAACAATAAGCACCCAGATGGAAATGGTCCTCATTTGAAAAGATATGGTGCCTTCCTCAAGGTACACTTTCCAATGAATATTTTAAGGCATTCAATGTGTACATGACACTTTGAACTTACCTGTCCTCAGAGCCTGGGAAATGAAAGAAGATTTTATCAGGACATGTAGCTTCAATGTTGTTGCACCCAGGTACTGAGCAAAGTAATGATTGAACTGTATTCTCATCATTATCTTCTTCCACACTGAGATCTGTTTCAATACATAAGTAAAATAGTTTGAATACAAAGTCATTTTAAAGCTGTTGAAACCAGATCATAAAGGGATACAGCCTGTGCATTTAGACGAGAGCACTCGCATGCGCCGCAGAGATAAGGGCGGGAGTGCGTTGCTATGCTAGGATATGAATCACGTGATGCCTGATTCCACTGCGCATTGTGTTTAGAGTGCTCTCGTCTAAATGCACGGACTTTACCTTGATATCATTGGCATTCGCAGAAATTTTGTCAAGAGGGAGCAAGTGAACAAATTACTGCCACCACCATCACTATGCTACTACTACCATAACCACTTTATTATTATTATTATATTGGACCATAAGTAGACAACAAGAAAACAAATTAATGGTATTAGAAATGGATTTTTGGAGGCGTTCAGCAAGAAAATCCAGGAAAGAAAAAATTAGGAATAATAGAATAAGGGAAATAATGCAAGTTGAAAAGAATATTTTGGAAATTGTAGAAGAAAGACGCTTGAGATGGTATGGACTCAGAATGACAGAGGATAGAATACCCAAGAAAATGTTGGATTGGAAAGTAGAACGAAAAAGAAGAAGTGGGAAGCCCAAAGAATGCTGGATCGATGGGGTGAAAAGGAGTATGGCGAGAAAAGGATTAAGTGAAGAAGATGCTATGAACAGGGACTTATGGAGGCAAAAGATTGTTGTGGGATGAAGGAAAAATACTGTATTGTGGAATATTCCTGTATAAAAAAAATTATTATTATTATTATTATTATTATTACCCTATTTTATATTATTAGTCTATTATTGTTATTGTATTTGTTGTTGCTGTTATTATTATTATTATTATTGTGATTACTATTACAATCCACATGCGTGATTTACTTTAGCTGGACCTATGACTATGGATACAAAGGAAAAAATCTAACTTTCTCTACCCCTTACAATTCCACAGGTACTATTCTGTATCTGTATCTGTAACCCTATGATCCCCAGGTGGGGCGAAGGGGCCTCCAATGGAGGTTTCATTACCTATACTAATTTTGATATGCTTATTTTCCGAGAGAGGGTAGAGGGACAGGTGGTAAGCCCATCACCTCGCAACCCCCCTCTGGAAACTAAGTATGTCTTGGACGTGAAAGGGGTGAGAAATTTTGTCCAGAGGCTCTAATTACGTGCCGTAAATCTACGACACGGGACCCCCAGCTTAAAGTCCCTCCCGGAGGACTCCATGCCCAGGATTTTTACGTCCTGAAAAATCCATCGACCGCGGCCGGGTTTGATCCCGCGCCCTGCGGATCTAGAGGCGGGCACGCTACCTCTAGACCACCGCGGCCGACACAGGTACTATTCACAATTATAAAATGCGATACTTCTGTTGCCTTATCTTCAATACAATAAAATGTTTGAATGTTTGGCTAGAAATGATTTTAAGTTTAGTGGCAAGTAATTATTCCTAAGAAAGTTACTCACATCTTAGGTAGTCATCAGTTACAACTCAGTTTTGTCCAAACAATGCCAACTACAATATGTGGAAACTTAAGCCTCTCTTCAAATTAGCTGCTTATGGTAATTTAGTTTAGAGATTTAAGTGTAAACAAAATTGCCCCCCCCCCTCTCTGGATGTCCATGCTTGAAATATGTACAGGTAGGGAAAAAAAAACAGATGTACTAAAATATCTAAGTTGCTGATATGAGCCACTGCGCTTGCTTAGTGGGTTCTAGGCATGAGCAGTGGCTCATATTGGTAACTTAGATATTTTAGTAGATCCACTTTTTTTCCCCCTACCGGTACCTGTAGGCCTACAGAACTTTAGTACTTGGACTTGAAAATAATGGAAAATCATAATCCTAGTTAAGTTGTTCTACTACGGTAAAACCTTGTTTACACAAATTCCAAATGATTGACAATTGAAGAATTTGCATTAATAAAATTTGTGCTAACTGATTATTCAAATTTTTGTATTATAGCATAAACCAGCGTTTCTCAACCTATGGTCCGCAGATATAATTTAAAAATATCATAAAGTAAGTGGAAAGTAAAGAAGTAAAATTTTTTCACATATTTCGTTATAATAACCTATAATTAATACCCCAAATATTAAGAATATAGGTATCCTTTTAAAAATAGGATGTAAAATTAGGGGTCTGTAAAATTTTTTTTAGACATTTTAGAGGTCCTCAGGTTCAAAAAGGTTGAGAAACACTGGCATAAACCATTTATTATATCATAATAAAGAGTTAAGTTGTGACCACACTCCTTCCTAGGATGCAGAGACAACTTTGTTTCTTCCATCAAGCAGCACATTTTAAGGTATTCATAGACCACTGAAATGAGAATGTAACTTATACTATTTATCATATTTTTTTTTTTTAAATTTGGTCACATATAATGTACACAAAGCGGTCCAAGGTGTAAATGACTCGCAAGAAGAAAAATAATGTACACAAAAACTAAGAGAATTGTGCAATCAGAATTATTCTTTCAAAAATATGGAGGGCACATACAAGGATTTAAAGCTATAAATTTAAAATAACTTTGAGAAAGTATAACTAGAGTTCTAATTAACCTAAAACATTAACATTACAGAAAATAAAAATTATTTTGCAATAAGAAAACTCAATTTCTAGTTTTGGTCATTTTTTTAATACATTCTCATCAGTAGGTCCCTCCACTTAACCAAGACCAATAGTTGTGTCTGTGTGGCTTTCAAATATGGTATGGAAGTATATACAGTGAGTCCCACGCAAGAGTTGGCCAATGACGCAGGATTCTGTGTTACGGCAGGCACAGCTCCAACTCCCGAGCGATCGGGTGAAATATCTATGCAAATAAAGCCGCAATCGGTGTAATGATTCAGGTTCTCACAGTTACAGTTGGAATTATAATGGAAATAACCATGTACCTCATCACAAGAGATGTTGGAAATGTCCTCCTCTTGCATTCACACAACAATGGCACCTTTTTAAGAAATTTTCTTTCACGCACATAAGTTCAGCTTCCAAGGTAGAGTTCATTTCTCTTGTGATATTGTCTTTTAGTTCTTCTAACAGCATGTGACTATTATTTACGGGGAACTTGAAAAATTAAGTTTATAGGTCAATTTCCCATACATTAGAAGAACTTAAAGACAACATCACAAGAGAAATGAGCTCTATCTTGGAAGCTGAACTTAAGCGCGTGAAAGAAAATTTCCTAAAAAGGTGCCAGTGTTATGTGGATGCAAGAGGAGGGCATTTCCAACATCTCTTGTACATGGCTAATTTCATTGTAATTCCAACTGTAACTGTGAGAACCTGAATCAGTACACAGATCGCAGCTTTATTTGCGTAGATATTTCACCCAATCGCTCGAGAGTTGGAGCTGTGCCCGCTGCGATGCAGAAACCCGCGTCATTGGCCAACTCTTGTGTGGCACTCACTGTATAAGTTATATATATATAAATCACAATAACATTTCCCCATAACGACTGATTCATTCATACATCCATGAATCTGACTACACAAAGTGTTCATAGAAACCTGCATATAACTTTTCAAATTTAAATACAAACCATCAAAGAAATATTCTGCTACTTTCTGGTCATCTGATATTTTCTTTCCCTTAAAATTAAGCTGTTCAAGATCAAGTTGTACACCGGATTCATGATGTATTCTGGTTTTCAAATCATTGAAAGTATCCTCTGGCTTTACGTCAATGGTGATGCTCTCACCACTGACATTTTTTAAAACAATCTTCATGCTGGAAAAAAGAAGTAAGCTTGTAAGGTAGAAGACTAGTGCTAGATACAATATGATACAAATTGCTTAGGCCTACTATCACTGGCTAAGGTTAAAAAACTGGACAGGAGGTATTACCAATGCAATTTGTTAAAATTATTTTCTTCTCATAGGAGTATTTCCTACAGTGCAATCATCATATAATCACAGCATTTCATTTAATTGAAGAACTACAGTTTTATCACCTTAATGTTGACCATTTTCATAAATCAGGACAAAACTGGTGCTTTTTTAATAAATAAAAGGACATTTTGCATCCCAACAAAGGTACCGTACATAAAACTCCCGGACAGTTATTTAAAAAACCGGACTGTCCCAACCAAACTTGGACGAATGGGCTGGAATTCCAGATGCAGACAATTGAGATAGTGAACAGGGATATTTAAGATGATGACACACGTAAAGGAATAGAAAGGATGTGACTATTCTGAGCATGTGCTTAAAGTGAGATGAGATCATATATTTGGGAAATGACATGCATGGATATAACATATAAGAATTCGAGGGAAGGGGAAAAAACATAGGCTACATAATAAACTTTCTTTCAATCAAAGAGATGGAACCACAATAACAATATGAAGGATGGCATAATTGTTTGAAAATTTTACAACAAAGCTGGAGGATTTGAGGGCTCAAAGAGATGATAATTGTTTGAAAATTTCACAACAAAGCTGGAGGATTTGAGGGCTCAGAGATGAAATATTTCATAGTTAAACATTTCTGACGGCTGGGTTTGTCCTATTGTGAAGATGCTTTATACCTATTGAACAGCCATTCATAAAATAATTATGGGAATTTTTCCCTCAAAGAGAGATGTTATTAGGCAGTCAAATAAAGGTTTAAAACCTTGAGTTCACTGAACATAACGGAATTATGCGTATTTGAAGTTGTTAGATGTGTAAAGTTTGTCGATTGTTTATTTATTGCACTGCAGATAATTTTTTAACACATTTATAGCATAATTCAATGTATAATTGAATAATCCACCAATATAATTTGCCATTAACTAAGATTTATAAGCTTTTTTGATAAAATTAATCTTAGGCATAATAGTATCTTTTTTGATTTGAGAAAATATAACTTACATATTAGGTACGATTTGGCATAACATTAGCTTCAAAAACTACTCTATGTGTGGTTAATTACTATATAAAAAAGCAAACAGTGACTTTTTGTGAAGCAAATGAACTGTTCTTGTGCATCGTTAAAATCATTTTTCCAAATTATGTCCCACCCATAATAAATTTTGAGAAACAAATGTATTAGATTCTACAGAATGTGCAGGACCAGTTCTAGCTCATTATTTGTGACACGTAATGAACAAAAGTAGTTTTCATAATATGCTAGAATGTCCCACCCGTAATTAAGAAATGGCTGTGAAATTAGATTCATTTTTATCCCATCTGTAAGTCATATGAGCATAGTCTCTTTGTGTAAATTTATGTTTTGTCTGATAACCAAGAGATAAGCAATCTATTCACTCGTTTGTGTTTATTGGAGCATGTTTGTCAAACAGTTCTATGATATGATTAGGGAAGCTTCTTTCAGGCTGTTTTGCCATGGTCTGCTTGGAGTAAGAAATATTCAACCACTGAGGATGTCCACTGCAGCAGTGGACGAAACGTCTAGATATATAACTCCAAGCAGACCATGGCAAAACAGCCTGAAAGAAGCTGACCCCGGTAGTGAAAGCCTATGCTTCTTCATAGTTCTATGATGTATTTACAAATTAATAATATTACCAATTATTGTGGGTAATGAGCAGACTTTTTCCCACAGAATCAGAAAAGAAGCTTCTGTGAAAGAAATGTCATTTTATGTGTTTTCGATCTGTATATATTATAGTAATATCGTTCCATTTCAGGCACAGAAAGACCAAAGAAAAGCTATATTCTTTAATGCTGATGCAAAATATTGCCAGATGAATAATATTAGGGCCTACATAAATAAAAAATTAAGATCTCAGGGTCAGCAGCCAATGCCCTTGTATGAAATAAAGGTCTACCGGGTGATACGGTACAGAATCCAGTACTAGTACAAGTAACAGAAAAATTAAGAAACCAACATACTGGAACGCGCATCAACATAAAATAATTATAGGTACCACAAAAGTCTACAGTCAAGATGTTCTTTGACCGAAGTAATAGTTTCGGGAACTGTTTTAGGGGAGTATTCAGTTTCCGAATTTCCTGCATAAAGCTAGGTGGCAAAGCTTGGCTGTATAGCCTGGTATTAGGTTAATGCGAATATGTCCCACCCCATCTGTAGTTTTATCGATTTTCTACACCAAGGGTTCTGGAACATATGTGTATTTGGAAACTGCTACTTCACATTGCTGTTTTACCAAGTTTATTTAAGTAATAATGCAATGAAACCATATAAATACATAAGCAACTGATATAGGAAGCCATTTTCATGAAAACAAGGACAAGCACGGGAATACAAGGTTGATCAGCTTGTTTATGATGTGTCTCAGTCGCCGTGAAAATGCCGGGAAGATTCCAGTGAAACACGAAATAATACATTTTTTCCATACCATTTATAAAATATACTTTACCTTTTAAATTAATATAACTATAAGATGTTCATAAGAGGCAAACAAAGGAAATAAATGTTGTATAACCACAGTCCATTACGTACACACATTAGCGTCCTTTTTAATACCTTCTCGGAGAAGCCCGAGTCACTGAAATGTAGAAACGAAATGTTGGAGTGACATCTGCTCACGATGCTCGCTGTCATTTTTCAGAGCTTATTTTTACCTTTCCCTTTAGTATTACACCAGTTATAATAGTAAAAATAAAATAATTTATGACAAATTGTATACATCTCACAATATTAGCTTCTAAAAAGAAATGTGCCATACCTTTAATACAGGTTAAAGCACCACGCTGGATGGAATCACTGATCATATATATACGGAAGGATTCATAATGACTTGAAACCAAAATCTTATGCTTTATGAGTTGAAATTTGTGGTAGTATGTCACAAAC
This sequence comes from Ectobius pallidus, assembly GCA_964059195.1. Taxonomy (NCBI): domain Eukaryota; kingdom Metazoa; phylum Arthropoda; class Insecta; order Blattodea; family Ectobiidae; genus Ectobius; species Ectobius pallidus. The sequence goes on from CAXKWD010000003.1 coordinate 60,997,544, forward strand.
TGTGTATACATAGATTAAATAATACCTGTAAAACATTTAACGTGCAGAACTTATGTAATAATTTAATTAGTGTGGCAGAATAAATTTTATTAATATCGTTTCCTTATTGAGTGGGTCGGGAACTTTCACGGGCTATAGAAATAAGTTAATACTGCACCGTAAAGGTATCGTATTATTATAACAACGTATAATACTAATTATATTTACGGATGTATATGATTTATTATAGCCATATATTATTACTTAATACCCGAAATTAATATTAATCACAAATTCTCGGGCCAACACCCGAGTGAGACCGATGCAGACTAAACTTTCGGCAACGTATTCTGTTCCCATCCTCAGGGACACACTTCTTCAATGTCCTTGAGAGAGATAACAGAGTGCTGGTTTTAAATCATACGAAATGAATATGATCGCTTACTCAAACCTGAATTGCATATTGTCTGCTTATTCATACCAATATTCAATTCAAAAGATAAACATTACAGTTATCATGAACAGCAAACTTACATATATAGTACATGGACCGGTTAAAATAATACGTATCAGTGGCGAGCAATGTAATTTTAGGTAAGGAAAGCAGTAATATATTTTTTTACAAACTGTAGTACAAAGTGATAAGAACCAAATCATTCGAATTTATTTGAAGCTTAATTCGATTCTCCTGTTCTTGGACAAAATCATCGATAATTTAGGCATAAAAGTCCTTAGTGCTGCTAATATTTTACAGTAATTTCTTCTCTATAAAGAATAATCATAACCGGACATCTATCTTCCCCAGTCTGTAATTTCACTAATGCCCAAGCAGTTTTACCAGACTCATATAAGCAATTCCTAAATATCTCTTGTATCGCTACCGTACCTTCTGTTGTTAATTATATACTCATCAGGTAAGTACCTTACAGTTGGGAAATAAATATAAATCTCCCATTATTTCACCGTCTTTTTCTTCCATTAATTATTAATGTCAGGATAATCTGAATTCCTTTAAACCTGTAAATTCGGGTTTAATTAAACTTTCTAACATAAGATTTCGTCTTTACTATATGCTCTTTTAATTCTCACAATGGTAGTTCAGAAAAAATAAATTATTATTATTATTATTCTTTTCAGAAAATCCTCAGAACCACATTCAAGTTATAAAATATTTCAATTTCACAATTACACCAGCAAAGTTGAGACAAATAATCATTACTGCGCAACAAAAATATATCGGTACTGCTCAGGATTATCTCTATATATACAGACTGACTTTGTCCTGACTGACTGAGAGAGAATCAACGTAGAACCTAAACTATAATAGGTAGAGACTTGGAATTTTGACAGTACCTTCGTTTCGAATTTAGGTGCTCAGTAAGAAAGGATTTTGATTTTGATTTTGAGAATACTTAATCCCTTTTTTTCACAGAATTATCAAATCCAAACCACAGTTCACATGACAACAGTGCACTGTTGGCAATCTTTACCTTTGGAGATAAATGAAACAAGACTTTGAAAATTAGAGAAGGTATTAAAATTTATATTTGAGTAAATTATGTAAAAATAATCAGTAAATTCAACCTTTTAATCGATATATTCGAATTAATCAATATGTTCTTTACAGTATACAAGTTTCGCGGGCAAAGCCTTAATGGGAATGATTTGGATGAAAAACACTATGCGGGGTTTTTTGGGCTAGGGAACTCTAATCTGAGGTCTTTTTTTCCCCGGGTGGCGCACTTTGATCGTGAAATGTACCTCGAGACCAGGATTATAGTTTTAAAAAATTATCAATCGTTATAATAAAATTGTTTATGCATGATTTGGGTAAGGTTCATGAATCTATGGTTCATTTTAATCGTTTCATTTGGAATTCGTATGCCCATATGGTAGCATAAGATTCGTTTTGTTCGTTTATTTATATTTTTAACGTTAAACAATATAGTATAATTCCTCCAATTAATGTAAAAAGATGTCAGTGTTGATAAATATGTTTTAATTATTTTTCTGTTAAATAAATGATTTAAGCACAATATCTAACAGTTGAGTAGTATCTAGTACCTGCTAGTAGTGTATATGACAATATGTCAAGTTCCCCTCCCTTCACACGATTCTATTTTAACTTCTGGTATAGTTCCCAACTGGATATACAAAATGGAGGCAATTTTACTTCCATTTCTCTAAGACTCTAACCCTAGAGAATTAAAAATATTATTGGAGGGGGAGGGGAAAAACACAAGTCTTAAAACTGATGAATTAAGTACTGGGAGGAACAGAAAATACTTTGCCCCCTCAAGTCGGCACCAATACCTAGAGACCAAATTCAGGATGTCAATAGCAGTGGCGTACCAAGGCTACTTGGCGCCCAGGGTCAATTAGATGGTAGTCGTCCCCTAACACTAAAAGGTTCAAGGTTCAATTAATTTAATTTAAACACAGTTTAATGTTCACAATTATTTATTTTTAATAAGTAGTATGTTACTTTAACACATTATAAGAGAAAAAAATATGAATGAAATAAAACTGTAAGTATTATAAGGTTAGTGTGTTTGAAAAAAATAGATAAAATTGCTAAATTACACCGTAAACTTTTCCTGTGTGCTCGGCGCCCACGACCTATTTAGTATTGTCTATAAATAGTTTAAAACTAAACGTTTATTTAATTTCTAAATAACATTACTGCAGTATTTAATAAAGTAATAAAGAAAATTTGACCAACAAAACCTTATATTTTGCCTGAAAAATTATTTTTCTTAAACTAAAAAAATGTTTTTTTTTTTTTTCAATTTTGGCGCCCCCTTCTTTACGGCGCCCGGTGCGGCCGCCCCGTTCGCACCCCCCTTGGTACGCCACTGGTCAATAGTATTGTATCAACAGGAGATTTTTTTGGTTAACTGATGCTAGTTAAGATCGCGGTATAACAGAATGCATTCTCTTCTTCACTTTCAGAAGAATCCGTGTGACCTATGGCTATTTGTAAAATATGGATGTCATAACATAAAGAACTTTCTACTTGCTTTTCACGCTCTCGAAATTTAATTTAATTTATAAGTTTATAACTATTCCGTTGAATTTCTACCTCTCTGTTAATATTTGTCATTGTTGTGAATAGGTACAAAAATAAAATGGCTGGTTCACAGAGTAATAACTTCGAAGAAATAGCTTTAATTTCGAAAGGTTGTCGAGTTTCATATGCAACTTCATTCCTGGGCGATACCGCAGAAACTGATAAATTAATCGACGGGAAAAGAAACACATTTTGGTGTACAACTGGACTATATCCGCAAGTATTTATTTTAACCTTTCCTACTCTGGTTACCGTATCAATGATAAATATAAGAAGTTTCCTTGTTCGTGTAATTTCTGTTGAAAGAAGCATAGCTGATGTACCAAGAGGATTTGAAATTCTCAGTGAAAAACGTCTTGATATAACTGAACATCGCCATCAAGTTGAATGTTTATACAATGCTAATGTTAAAGTAAGACATCTTCGATTTACTATTAAATCGGGTTATGATCATATATGTGCAATTTATAGAATTGAGGTTTCGGGAGCTGAAACTGAAAATGAAGATGAACCAGATCCAAAAGAAACCGTCGGTACTGGCGTAGGTTCAAATGAAAATGATACTAGTGTCAAACCACAAACGGTTGGTCCATTCACGCCAGCAAGAAGACAACTAGGAAGGAATTCACAGGCGAAACGTGCAGATGAATTGGCACGAGTACTAAATTCATTCCAACATACGAAACATACTCAAAACAGACCTTATCATCACATCTACAAAGGAACGAATCTATCAAAACAATCTTTAGAATCAGGCCTACAAGAAGACTTAGATTTGGATTTATCCACAGAGGAAGAAGAAGATGGCTCTCTTGCTGATTCCCCTGAATCTATTAAAACTTTGTCGCATGCAAGTTCAGGAGAAACAAAAATAAGTTTCAAATTGACCTAACTGCTGTATATTCCTTCCTGATTGGTGCTGTTATACTCATAACGACATTGTCTAATGCAATGCATCTTGTTACAACTGTGCAATGCTATGATTTTGTCTCCGTTTTGCTATCGGTGAAAATAAAATTTGAGATTTTGACGACTATGTTTTTCCTTTAGTACCTATGCTATTAGGTCTATGTTGTATTATTAAACCGACCCCCTGCGTGGGCTAGTGGTTAGCGTTGCTGACTACGGATCCGCAAGTCTGGGGTCGATCCCCGGGTACCTCCTTGGATTTTCCTGAGGCAGGGGTGCACTCAGCCTCGTGACACAAACTGAGAAGCTACTTAATAAAGAGATAGCGGTTCCGGTTCAGTAAGTCATCAATAACGGCCGTGGGAGTCGTCTTGCTGACCACATGCCCCCATTAAGCAGCGGTCGGATGGCAGGCCTAATCTCTCAAAGGGAACTAGCGTCATGGAGTTTAGTGTGTATTATTAAACTACGTGGAAGTGAATTTGACTACACCATTACTTCCGTAATGACATTGACGCACATTTAATTCTATAAAGCGCAGTCAGTATCGCGTTGGCTTTCTGTAGGCCTACCCAAGGTTGCGGGTTCGATCCCGGCCCGGATCAATGGCATTTAAGTGTGCAATACATGTAATAGGCCCATGTCTGTAGATTGATAGGCATGTAAAAAAAAATCCCGCCCGATAAAATTCCGGACAGAACTAAGTTGCAGTACACCCCCGTCGCTAAATAACCATAGACGGTGCCGGCTTATTCGCTAAGAAAGGCTAAAAAAATCCGACGTTGATTTTTAAAAATCCGAGTTTGTCGAACTATGGCTAGCCGATTGTCCCGGTGTCAAAAAGGAAATTTGCTTTTAAACATTTTCATTCAGGTATGGTCAACAGAAATGCTGTGGAACTGTGGAAGCATGAATTCCTTACTATATCATATACTATATAACAAACAGTGGTCGCAAAATCGCTACATTAATATGCCTCTTATCTCGAAGTAATATAAATGTCTTTCAACGAGGTCGACATTTAAGGGTAATCATACGAGAAAGATTCCATCTGGCATCGTGCACCGAACTAGGGCTACTCAGGTGGTTAGCAGATTGTCCCGGTGTCAAAAAGGAAATTTGCTTCTAAGCATTTTCATTCTTGTAAGGTCGGCATGGAAAGCTGGAGTTCCCGGATTCACCCCTAAAAATCAAGTTAATCGAACTCGGGCTACCTCGTTTGGTCGAGCGTCGCAAAAATAAAGGGAAAAAAACGAAGGCATGGGACCGCAAGAACATCAGTTACTGCCCCTGTTATTTACATTTTCTTGCAATATTAATTATTTGGCAACATTTTGCGTCAACATTAAATAGTTTTTTTTTTCTTGTCTTGTTTGATGCCTCTGTACTTTATATTGTTTTTCGGGCGTCCTTGGCTGAAAGCCCTAGGTTCGAATCCGGTAGTCAAAGTGAATTTTCTCATAAATATTATCACGTAAACACACTTTTTTGTGCCTTTCTAAGTTAGAAGATTTTTTAAATTCCAAAACTGGCCTATAGTAAGTCTATTATATCGTTACTACACATTCTATTTCTCTCGATCCGTTTGGAAATTGTAAAAATAAATAAGTAAAAAGACTGATGCTGAGTTCTGGGAGAAAGAAAAATAAGATAGTAAAAAGCCAAAAAGGAGGATGGTTATCTTCTACAAAAGTTTCGCAATGCGGAGCTCGGAGGAGTTCATTTTAGTCAGCTTTAAATACTGAATAATGGGCGCCGAAAAATGCCATAAGAGACACCATGAATCACAGCGCCGAATCCTTCTGTCTAAGATTCTGATACACTCGTTGAAAATGACCAGGTAAGAGAACTTCATTTACCACTAATTGTTCACATTTTTAAGACACACGAGAAATAAACTATTCAGACCTTTCGTAAAATGGCTCGAAAGAAGAAAGTTAAGAAATAATAGAGGGTTCCAATTTTTTGTTTGGAATCTGGTTGCAACTCCTGTTTTCAATATTAGGTATTAAAAAACTTTAAAAATGTAAGAAATTGTGTATTTTTAATAACATATTTTATCAGCGCTTCCAAAAGATAATGAATTTCGGGTCTGACAATTTTTAAAATTTACAATATATAAACTTCCCTTGACATAACACTGTCCGAGAAAAAATGCTCTATCATAGAAGTAGCATTGTTGCATCACTCGAATAATTGACTGTCTCATGAGCTGGAAACAGAACGCCTGATTTATGAAGAAAGTGATATTGCGATCTACTTTAAATCCAAGGCCTATAATAAGTGGAATTTGTTGAAAGTATAATACTACTTGTGTTCGAATCATATTTCAACCTTAGATCAGTGCCTTTTATTACTCGTTATATGAGAATACAGTGGTGAAATTCGTTTATAGTGCATTGCAATCATATTTGGTTAGAGACATGAAACATTATAATTATTTACTGTAATCAAACCTGAGCCAAAAAAATCGTCGCAAATATTAGTTTTGATTGATATTATAAACCGACCTATATATTCAAAAGCATGGAAGAATATATTAATACTGGTGCTCAAGAAACTACTGGTATGCATGTTTATCAAAATGTCATATGAAATAAAAAAGTTATTTTTATGATGTAGGCCTACTCAGAGGCGCTGACTTGAAACTTTTTTTATTGGAAGTCAATATTATCGGGGGCAAACATTGAAATGTTAATACTTATACTTAAGCCGATAGTTAAATACTGGGGAGTAGAAGATACCTTGTCTCCCTAAAGTCGGCGCCTAAGGGTGTACCCCTACACTATCCCCACATTTTATGTTCGTATTTAATCTATTTGTTTTTCGCGTCTTATGGCCTATGTAAACGAATTCGTTGGCTTATAGTTTACATTTTTGAAGAACGTAATTGGGTGCCTCAAAACCAACCACTGAGCTATGTGGTGACCTGACTGGCTGTCCATGGTTATGACTCATGTACAAGATATGTATGTACAAAGACCTGATTTCATAACGCCAACGAACACTGCAAGCAACGACGTATTTAAGGGGGGTCCGGACCCCCCGAAATGAGATTTTTAAAGAATTGGTTAGAAAAAAATCAATATTTTTTGTCACTCACTTTTTCTAAAAAAGAGTTAAGGGGTATTCTTTCTTTTGACCTCACAGAACTTTGCCAGACTTACCCACATATTTAGAATGAAAGTGGAATTGTACAATGTACATAAGGTTGTATGAACTTAAATTTTCTGAGGTGGATTCAGTTTGTACACATCAATTCTACCAGTAAGCTGCAATTCAGTCTATGATATGCTCACAGGGTTCCTTACACCTTTCACCAGAAAAGCTAAATTTAAAATGAAAAGTAGCTAGGCCCTAATGCCTCTATTTTCGAGAGCTGGGATTGACAGGTTGCGACCAACTTCAGAACTACTGTGGGGTATTGCTGATCATCTGACATGTATATAACTTAAGCAGAGTAATTTTCAAAAAGATACATCTAATTTAAAACATGAAAAACTGCAGAATAGCCAGACAGAATGACATGTGCAGCAACATTAATGCAAACAAGTGCAATTTGAATCCAAGAGGAAAGGGATATGACAAACTCAAATGTTGAATCAGTAACATCGGCAACGTAGTCTTGGTTACCATTGCAGAGGTGCTGTAGTGCTCCATTGCTTTCCTGATGGCAGTGCTAATATTAGGCCCAACCTCTCAAAAATTATGGGATAGATATCAAATGTAACATTAAAAATAGCTACTTTATGCAAACGATGCGTACAATCACTTTCATTATTTTGTTTGGCATAAATTTCTCCATATTTCAAAATTGTGGAAATTATTTTTCTCCTATATGAAACTGGAAAAATTGTTAAGGGGTATGTGTAGGCACAGAAAAAAAAGCACTGCTGGTATGTCTTAATGGTGAGGATAATTGAAAGACAAGTCCACTCCAATCACATCTCTTATATTCCCTCCTTACTTTCTAGTTTTTCTATATAAATCTGCTTTCCTAGTTCACACTTCACTCTTTGAAAATGAGGCAACCGTAAAGCTCCGAAACATTGAAAAGTAAGATTTATATACCAGTATTCATGTTTCTACAGATCATTGTTTCTGTTGACATTCTCATTGAAAGAAACACTCTCCCAACCTGGCTAGAATCCTGAGATAATTTTATACATCAACAGTGCCAGAAAAATCTAAAAATATATTGCATTTTAATATAGCCTAATATGATGTAGTGGACCTTAGGTAATCAGTCTAATCACATATACTTTTTCAGGTACTAGTAAGGAAAGCCTAGAAATGATCAAGTGTTACAGAGATGATGATGGAAACATCAAGTGCTCTGTAAAACAGCATCGTCGTCACTGCCGTTTATGTGCCAAAAGTACAGGGGAAATGACGTACATTTTTGAAACCAACGGGTCTCAGAAGAGCTTAGCACATAAAATTAATTCATGTCTTCCAGTCAAAGTAAGTAAAGAAAAAAAGAAAGAAAAACAAAGTTTTATTGCAACTTCAAAGCCAAAATTTCAGATCCTGAGTCATTTGCCATTCAGAATTTAGTGAATTCCTAAGTGGTGTTTGCCAAATGATTGGAATGGGATAAAATAAGCAATACTTGCTCTATTTTTTTTCAATACAGGATCATGACAAATACAAGTAATATGATATTATTTAATATAGACCTAATGATATTATAAAATCACGCAAGATGTGGAGTATTTGAACGAGCTGACCACTAACTTATGTTGATCGATAACTTGCACCTTAAGTTCGTTAACGATTGATAAAAGTGGACTGACTTCCATTTTCCAGAAGACAGTACCAGTACATGACTTTGCTTAATATGATAGGTCTTTAATATTCCAATGTGAGCTGCAGTTTAAAAATATGTGAATTCTGGATAACTGACATGAATTTTCCAACCGGAGTAATCAATGGATGACTGGTCAAATGTTTAGTGGGTCCTCTTGCATAGCAAATAGATTTATGGTGGTTTTTCTTGCAAAGAAAGTAAAATACCTTTCCTTTTTTCTTGCAATTATTGACACTGCAGCCATGCTTGAGGCAGAGGAAACATGTAGGATAATCCTAGTTTATCAATACAGTTCTTTGTGGTACTAATTGTTGTGCAATCCAGTAATTATGACAGTTGCAGATTATGCAAAAACAGTACAGGCAGGCCTGTAGTTTTCCGAGGTTTATGCCCTGATTTTGACTTTACATGAAGTGAGGCCACTGTTGGGGTGATACCAACTCTATGAGAAGATGAGGGCTCCTTCGACTCACAGCTTAATCCCTCTGTGCTTATAAAATGGACAATGGACACATGGAAATGTTTCTTTGGACTAGGGTGTCCATTCATCCCATTTTCCTGGGACAGTCCCTTTTATGACTAAATGTCCCGCTGTCCCAAAAGTTTATTGGGGACACTCAATGTCCTTCCTTTTTCTGATTATGATTGGCATTTCATGCTACATTAATTACCAGGTGAGAAATCTGGTATGTTTATTCAGAATTCGTGTGCCTAGAGGGGGTCCCCCTCGATTACAGGCTACATTAATTAATGGCATGTGCTGACTTTTATGATAAATTATAAGAAAAAACGCACTTCTTGATAGAATACATAAAAATGAAATGTACATTGACAATGAGGCATCTATTTCTGTGGAATAAATTATCTACACCAGTCTGCAGAAGAAAATTAAGAAGTCCTTTCGGATACTAATTTGAGGTAAACTGTAAATGTTCCCAAAATTTTGTGAATGAGATTTTGTCCCCTTTTTTCCTACATATATAAACATATATGGACACGTAATTTGATGGCATTTATATACACACAGAGAGATTAACCCTAGTAGCACACTTCGTTGGCCTAACGGAGGAAATTCGTTGGCATGGTTGGGATATGTTGGGAAAACGTTCGTTGTAATTTCCTCGGTTAGCCCAATGTACGTTTCCGTTGCGTCATGCGCCAAGTCCTACCGTTGGGTTTACGACGTTGACCCAACGAGGGCTCTCCCTACCGTTGGGTTTATGATTGCTGGCCCAACAATAAATCTCGTTGTAATGTGATCGCATTTATGTTAAAATTAAAAAGTGTTGAAATAACATTATAAGCGTTAAATTTTCATTTCCTATAAAATAAAACAGTTTTAATTAATTAATTATTCGAGCTCTTTGCGCGCGTTACATGATAAAAATTTACTTCGCTCCACCTCTTCCTGCCAATCTTCGGCAATTTCCGGCGTACTTCGGGTCATCACGAAGACGATGAAGAAACAAGTCATACAACAGTTATTCGCCATCTTGATATGTTCAAGAATCCGAATGGTGTTTTTACTTCTATTAATATTAGGGCTCTTTATTTGTTCTCTGAAAATAACGTTATCATATATTCACATCAAATATTCAAAATACGAGATGTATATCCTTCTTACTATTTATCATGTATTACACATCTCTGTAGTAAATAGGCTAGAAGAATTCTCGATTTTTAATTCAACGATCTAATAGCGTAGTGGTTAAAGCGATAGACTATAACGCAAGCGGTTCCGAGATCGAATCCCCATAGGTGCGAATTTTATACGATAGGAATAGGTAGGTAGGGTGAAGGAGAGGAGGGAGTTAATAGGGATAAGAGGAGAAAAGGGATGATTAAAGGGATGAAAGGGAAAATAAAAAATTAAGTTTTGTGTGCTTCTAGTATTTCCGCCAGACGTCTCTGCGCTGCGCTGCGCTGCGTAGTAGTTCCACCATTACCTAATAGGTGTCTCTCAACTGTTGGGATTTTGTTGTATATTGGTTGGCTACAGTTGGCAGTTGGTTGGATAAAACGCTCCTTGGCAACGGAACCCCGACGGACATTCATAACCGTTGACCAACGAAACATGGCGATCATTCCCCAACATTGGCCCAACGATCTGTGCTACTAGGGAAGATGTGAGTCGGCTGCCATGCCGAATGGATGTGAACAATGTTCTTATGTCAGAATAGGTTTTTCTTAGATTGAAAATACCACAGAGAGCTGGTGGACGCTTTGGGAATAAGAAGCTTCCATACCAAACTTTGAAGGTTTTATAGGTTAGGCTATGCATGCTATCATACTACGAACTATACAGCAATTAGAGGTGTACAAATCTCGATTTTAGCTTGCCCATACCCGCTTGAACGCCAGGCAAGCAAGTTGCCAGCGTCATAGCTAGGAAGCAGGCAGGTTTCTTTAAACTTGATGGGTCAGGTCAAACCCAGACTAGGCAAGTCAGAATAAGCTTGCGACATTCCTATCAGCTAAACAACTGTAGTTACTAGTGTAGGTAATACTTTCTTGCTTTTCTACATGCTGGTAGAAGAAATTCACCATGCAGATAAATAAAAGGTGGATAAAGTATTAAAATCCTTTTAGCGTCTTAACACAATTATTATTTTTATTATTAGGTAGATTTCGAAGAAAAATCTAATCTACCTAATCTACCTAATGACGTTCAAAAAATTCGTTCATATCTTTACGTTTCATGCCTCCCTAAGTACGAAACCACCGCCTGTTAAAAAAAAATTGAGATATATATATGTATATATGTATATATTATATATATATATATATATATATATATATATATATATATATATATATATACATATATATATATATATATATATATATATATATATCTTTACACGCTAGCAGCCGTAATTTTCAAGATATTTGAATCAAATTTTATTATGTTATTTCTGGGCCCAATAGTTCAGAAAAGTTCGTTAATGAGCAAAATTGGCGCAAGAGGGTGGTCGGGAGAGGGGGTTGAAATTTTAAAACATTTATATCTCGGCCCCTATGTAGTATAGAGGGAAACTTTGATTGAATAAATTAGAGTACTCCTTATGGAGTTCACAGTGACATCAACGATTCGGGGGTTTTGGGAGTACGAGTGGGGGTGGGGGTATGGGGATGGAAATTCGAAATTTTCGAAACTACGTCTTGTGGGGTATCGTTGAAAAGCTCTTGATGAGTACTCTACAAATCAATAACTAGTTTCTTGATAGTTCTCAGGCGAGATTTGAATGTTTGAAAAAGTTCTCTTTCCTCTTTTTGCAGTTATTATTGTGGGTTTGTCATGCCAAGGCTAAAGAAGAAGAATGCTACGCAGCGACAGTAAATTAAAACAAAAGCACTTCGAAATCTACCTCAGCTTGTAGGCTTGCCTAAAGGGATTTTTGTTATTGTTATTAATGATTTTATGATGTTTTCTCGAAAATGTTTGAACATTTTTCCCATGCCGGACTAGTACTACCTTTGTTCATTGATAATTAATTCAAACTGTCCACATTTTAGTTTCTCCTCGACTTCCTTCAGGGTAAAATTCTCTAAACACATCTGAAGTTCCTCAACTACGTAACTGCACGACTTACCAGTGCACTGCTATACCCAGTTTCATATTCTTTCCGCCAGGCCTTGCAGTTTCCTTAGGTCCTGTGCAACCCATCAGGTTATGAAGAGCTTGTGACTCATAGCGACAGCATTTCTTATCATCGTTGTAATCTGGCTTGCTTTCAAGTCAAGCAAGTTAAAAGCTGTGACTGGTTGCAGAATTTCAAAGGGGCAGGCAAGCTAAAATCAGAATATGTACACCTCTGACTGCAATACAGTAGATTGGCACGATGATATCATGTATGCATGTTTAGGGGATCTCTGCTCTCTACTCGATCCTACATAGTATATTTCAAAATGATCTCACAATAACAAAAAAAAAAGTTACCATGACATGCCCCATCCCTCATATATTAGCCTTTTGTCATTGTGACTGAGCAAGTGATCTCAGCAGATCTACATTGAAAATGTATAATAAGCAAAATACTTCTACAGTGGCACCCATACAAGCATGCCTTATTATTTTTATATTTAAGTGTTAGATTTTACAAAAAGCATTTAAATGGTAGGGAAGTTGAATAGGCTCAGACAGTCCTACTAGATTAAAAAAAAAAAAAAATTAGATATCTTTTAAGTAGTAATAGTATTATTGTAATAATTAATGCATTTATTTTATTCTAGGTAAAAAGAACAGATCCTCTGCCAAAGCAACTTTGTTCCTCATGTGTGGAAAACCTTAATATTGCATATGAATTCTCAGAAAACTGCATACTTGCGGAAGGCAAATTACAAACTAGTGCAAATGCAAACTTGTTCAGGTATGCCTGTCTTTATATGCTTAATTATTTGAAGTGAAAGTAAAAAGCATCATATAACTACTATGACTTTCACAGCCAGCGTTCAATGAGATTTCCATTTCCAGGCTGTTAAGGCCATGGGTTGTCCATTGTTACTGCTAACGTTTTGCCACGAACTACGTCTGACATCTTCAGAGCTGGTTACAGCTGGGTGGTCGGCTGCAAACTGCTGGCAAGCTCTCAAACCACTGGTATTTATACCTCCTCCTCGCACTGTGGTTGGTCGGCACCTGGCTGTCGTGAGCCCTCCTCTCTTCCAATAGGTCTGGTTCCGATAATGGAAGAGAGGAGGGCTCATGACAGCCGGGTAGCAACCAACCAGAGCATGAGGAGGAGGTATAAATACCAGTGGTTTAAGAGCTTGCCAGCAGTTTGCAGTCAACCACCCAGTTGTAACCAACTCTGAAGATGCCAGGCATAGTTCATGACGAAATGTTAGCAGTAACAATGGACAGACCACAACCAAACAGCACAGAAATGGAAATCTCACAGAAAAAAAGTATCATATTGGAAATAACCAACTTGAAAAACTGGTAAACGAGTTGAAGTAAAAGGGTCTAAAGACACATCAGTCAATCAAACTGTTAATCTGCAGTTGTCTTTTTTATGGATCAATCTATAACTTTGTACACATTAAATAGCAGTTAAATAGGAAAGTTTCAAGTCTTCTACTAAATTTTAGTTTTGGTTGAATTTGTGAATTAATTAAGAAAAGTTCAGAACTGTAGGCCTACAGTGCTTCATAAATCATCCTTAGCTCTATCAATTTACTTTAGTTTGTACTATTGTTTTAGTTTTCTGATTCTTAAAATGCATTTTACAGAAGATACTATCACATTTGAAACGCTCAATAGGCCTTTACCAAATTTTGCACAGTAACCAGAGTTTGAATTAATGGGGGGGGGGGGGGGGGGATGGAGGAATTTCTCTCTTTCGTCAAAAAATTTCTCTGGCTTCTCAAATAAAAATTCCTCCTTTGCCAGGAATGTATTTTTCTACACAGTTTCATAAACTTCAGTTTAAAATTCCAATGCAATTACCAAAAGCATATTTCTTCATAATGCTGGTTTTGAATGTACCAGCACAATGCATAGCAATAAAATTTATGTAACAAGCATTTGACCTGCACGGCATTACAGATGGGACAATGGACATAAGGCTATGTCTTCTACTGAACACGTAAATGTTCCAATAGTGCATCGCCTGACCTCATCTAACTTGCACACTCCCCCCAAATGATAAGAAAACTTTCTGGGTCATATTTATATCCATTCAAAATTTTTCTTTTCAGCTGTTTAGTATTGCTACAATTATTTTTATATACGGTTAAAAATGATTACCTATGTTAGAACATTGTACTCACATTTAATTTCCCCCTGTCAAAATGTTTGATTCAAACCCTGATAGTAACCCAAGACACAGAAGGTTAATAAAGATTTTCAAGATAGGATGTAACAGTGGGGAATAATTTGGGAATATTGGAGCCATATAACAAAATTTGCAATCAATATTTCCACATAAATACTGGTCTTTTTTTGTTGTCAAGGAAAGTAAGTTGGGTGGTTGTAACGGTCATTTAACATCGGGATGTAGGTCTACTGCTACCTAAGTTCTTGATGGTGTGCAGACATGGGACAGTCACATTTTGCACATATAATGCCATCAATTTAGTCTGCAAAATAGTGGAACTATGAAGCGTGTAAAATGGAATAACAACTGTCCTATTCAACTCACTCACTCCAAGGTAGACTTTCATAGTTCTATTAAAGAAAGCACTGAGGAAAAACCAACCCAGTAATAAGTCAATTCACTCCCCAACTTAATGTGTAACTTAAATCACTTCAGAAGAACTGCCTACCTTAGGTAATGCGTTTTCAAAACAAGAGAAATAGACTATGTTAGATTTAATTTCTGAGATTATGATCTTGATAACATTAATGGATATTTTCTTAAATTATTTTACAAACTGCTATTCTATCAGCATTTGTGTCAATCTCTATGGTCCTGAAGCTTGGTACGCCAGGAATCAGTATAGTTGTAATAATCTGCATTTTATATTGCAACTAGCTGAAAATAAATAGTGTCAACTAGCTGAAAAGGCCTGGTGTTGCCCGGGCTTTGTATTTTGTAATTTGAAATTAACTTATGGAGGACTTTCGATTTTGAAACTCTAGGTCCTCATATAATATGTATGTAGAACTTGAAATGAAGAAAAAGACTTATCACACTCAAACTATTCCCTCAGAAAATGCTAGATATAGCTTTGCTTCTACACACCATGCCTGGGAGGGATTGAAATAAGAAGAAACAGAAATTCCGGTTGCATAAGATTGTACTGTCCTGAAAGAAAATTTTATTTCTCATTCTCATGTTACCATACAACCATTTCGGGGCTGAAGTAGAAAATAAATTCAATATCACTTTCATACTTTTCTCCCCAAAAACCTGGGACATAATATACTACGGGCATAGGACTGAAAATGTTTCATCTTATTTTGTCTTCTTTTAGATGCTTAGGATTTTTTACAGACTTCTTTATAGCATACTCGTTGGCACACACTTCAAGCTGTCCCTGAAATACGACCTCTTATCCTACATAAAAATGTGAAGTGAGAAAATGATATTCTTCATGTCCAGGGTTATGCGACTGTATCACATTGTTCATTATTTTCGTGGATTTCATTATTCATTATTTATTTTCACCAATGTATTACCTTACATCGATAGCATCAGAATTTGTTAAAGTCCAATATTATGTAGTTCCCAAAGCCCTATGTGAACACTGTAAACAATACATTGTTGTCATCACAACTGAATTAGATTTCATTTTTTCAGTATAATATTCTCAGAAATTATACAAATTTTCAAGGGAAGGAGTGGTTTGTTTGAATTTTAATGTTGACCGCGTTACTTCCCGGGCTTAACTGGGTATGTGTGCAAAATTTTGTACAAATTGGTCAAGAAATGTAGAGTTGTATAAGGAACATACATACACACATATCCACAAACACACATTCGAAGTTATATATTAGAAGAATATTCCCTGTTTAAGGACTGAAGTGAAAGTTAAAGAATTTGCTTATTTACAGAGTGAAACCAGTGCAGTCAAAAATAGGAGGAAAGAAAAGAGAACAACAAACCCTCAATGAACTTGAAAACAGAAATACATTGGAGCTGAACAATATCCCCATGGAAGAAGACTGCAAGGATGACAAGGAGGATGCAAGTATAACTCTACCAAATACTGGCGACAATCTATCAAACAATAATTCTGTACTTTGTACAAGCAAACACATTCATTCAAATATTGATAGTCAATCTCAGAACACTGCACATAATCAAACTACTTTTGAGCCCCACAACAATGAAACAACTTATGATCAAACCCAAGCCCAAAGCATTGATCTTACAGACAAAACAGATCCAAACAATTTTAATACTTCTGAAAACAATTATGAATCAGAAAATGAATTGTCATGCCCATTATGTATCAAAGGAAGAATGAAAATAACAAACAACAGTGAGGAAACATGCCATGAAAATGAAAAAAATGAAATTTCTAATACATTAAACAAACAGGATAATGTGCAGATTGAACATCGCCCTGAGTGCTTGGAAGAGATTCCTCAATCTGCATTTAAATCTACTGGATCAAAGAAGAAAGATGTAGAATTTCTCAACTGTGGTCCAAAAAGTTTGAAAAATGAGAGAGACCTCACAATACAATTTCTACCTGACAGTTCTGTTATTTGTCAGATTTGTGGATCACTATTCCTTAACGCTCAGCAATGTATAAAACATGCAGAAAATCATGCAACTAATGATTACTTCCCCTGCAGCATTTGCACATTATCTTTTACAAGCAGAGAGAGTTGGTTAAATCATTGTGATATGCATGCTTCTACAGTTTCATTGGAAGAAAGTGATCCATTAGAAGCTCCTATTCAAATAATAAATGCTGAAGGTTATAGTGATCAGTTGTCTGCACCAAGACACATATACAGATGTGATATCTGTGTAAAATTTTTCCCTTCTGACATAACACTTCAGTATCATCACAATAATTTCCATTCAGGGAGTCCAATTTGCTGTGAAATCTGCAATAAAGACTGTGAAACTCCCATAAAATATTTTGATCACATGAAGAAATATCATGCGAGAAATGAAAACTCGCCTTCTACAGAATATGACAGATCTGAGATTCATGCAGTTGTAATGAGTGCAAATGTTGTTTTTCAGACATGTAAGCAATGTGGATTACACTTTCCAAGCTATGAATTATTGCAACAACATTTCAAAACTCATTTGGAAATTAAAACTATCAAGTGTGGGTTATGTGGCATTCTTTCAGAAAGTGAGGAGTTTCACAAGATGCACGAGATCTTTGCACATTCTGACACACTACCTTCGCAAGTATGCATTCAGTGCAAAATTTGCAAGGAAATATTTTCTCAAGTAAATCAAGCTATGTGCCATGTGATACACCACAGAGAGAACCCAAAAGAAACAAAAGGTTTCCATGAAATCAGTGTTACTTCCGTTTATCAATGTGAATACTGTGCTAAATGTTTCTCAGGAAAACCTGAACTCAAAGCTCATTATAAAGAACATACAGGAAAGAAAATTTATGCCTGTAAGACTTGTAAAACACTTTTTTATAATTCAAACCAATTGACAAAGCACCAATGGGTGCACAATGAATTTAGTATACTCGATGCAGAAACAGAAATAACTGTACCAAAATTGTACGTCTGTTTTGAATGTGATCAATGTTTTTTGAACTGGGACACAATATGCCAGCATTTCAGAAAGCATGACGACATACATAAATTCTATACACCTCATCAAATAATGACTATTTGTTCGGAAGGTAACATGAGAATTGAATGTGATATGAAACCACTGACAGATAAAACAAACATTTATAATAATGATCAACAACTGACACATGTTATTCCCTATGAAACAGCTTGCCATACTCCAAATTCAAAACATCCCCGGAAAGGAAAAGCATATGCTTGTACTGTCTGTGGAGAAATATTTCGATTAAAAAGCATGTTTGAAAAACATTTCAGAAAGCATACCGATGAACGTCCCTATTTCTGTGAGACTTGTGGAAGGACTTTCACACATAAGTCTGGATTGTACACACATCGACGCATGCACACTGGAGAACGTCCATATGCTTGTGATATGTGTGACAGAAGTTTCCGACTGAAACATGATCGGGATAATCACAGACGATGTCATACAGGAGAACGTCCTTTCAAATGCAGTGTTTGTGAAAAGGCATTTCGTACAAGCCATGATCACCGGCAACATATGCTAATACATACTGGACAACGCCCATACTTATGCACTATATGTGGCAAAGGATTTCGGCGCATCAATGGGCTTAATGTGCACAAACGTGTACACACAGGAGAAAAACCCTATGGCTGTGATTCCTGTGGGCGACACTTCACTCAAAAAGGTGACATGATGAAACACAGGAGAACTCAACATGGAAACGTGAAAAAGGTAATCGATTGTAGTTTAAAAGACTGAATATAATCTGAAGTATAAAGCATAAAACACTTTGGCTACCTTAGAGTTAACATATCATCTATTAGATAAAGTTATTTTTATGTAGTTAAAGACATTTGAGTACTTTTTAAAACTGCCTTCTCCTAAGCTAAATAGTTTAAATCCCTGTTTCTATAACATATTCAGTTTAAAAATCTCCATATTCTTAGGCATGATTTAGTATACCTAACTATCTTAAAATAACCTATTAAGAAATAGCATATATGTATGGTTATAGGCTATGTTTATCATTGAAGCAATATATGTGGATATGTAAAGCTATAAGTCAAGGCTTAATAATAATACTGTATGACAAGACACTTTCTACAGCTATGGACTTTACTTAGAATGTTACTAATATAATGTTATAAGATAAGGATTTCATTGGATTATTGACAATGATAGCAATTACAGAAAGTGTTATAGCTCAATTTCTTCCTTTTTCTGACTAGACCTAATGGTCCATACTAATTTAGAATGCTGAAGCATAGATCCCATATTTTACTGTAGCAGCAATAAGCACATTTCACAAAACAGCTTTCCTTATATTTGCTATAAAGATCTTAAAACACTATTAAGCAAACAAAATCGAACAAAATTTGTGAATTGTGCGGAATTATTAAATAAATGGGGAAAAAACGCTCCCTTCTTGAAGAAAATTAAAGAAATGTGACCAGAAATATGATTTAAAATCATAGGCCTACTATTGTGTTTTAATTCCTCTTTCTCTCGGTAATCTGCTCTCCTTTTCTGATCTTTGTGACTGCCAAGAAGTTATTTGGTACCTGTGAATGACGAATTACAGTAAAGATTGAAGAATATTCGCTATTCAATGGATTCTGTATTTTGTGGAAAGTGATTACCATTTTTATTTGCAAATGACTATCTAAAGTTGTTTCGTTATAATTTTGGTTGTATTTCTCAGATTAATATTTGTATATGAACGTAAATAATGGTGTAAAATCCATCAATGTCAAATGAAATATAAAATAAGTAGCCTATTTCATGGAATATCTACTGGCATAGAAGTTGCTTAACACCAAAATGAATTATTTTATTTCACTATAAAATTGAAGCAATATTAAACACATTAATATAAGAAGCTTATGTTTCATCAGTTCTATAAAATGAGATGAGATCTTGAACAACCCCTTCATTATTTTGAACAAATCTGATCAGTATAGTTTTATTTAATATTTTTATTTTAGTCTGTGGGTGTTCTGCTGTAATATTTTCAAATATATAGGTGGATCATTTATATTAATTTCACATAATAAACCTATGTTAACAATGGTAGGGGTATTTTAGTTTTTATCCTTTTGTTTTGTTTATAAAACAACAAAAATTCAATCTTTTTTAATAC
Organism: Ectobius pallidus; assembly: GCA_964059195.1. Lineage (NCBI taxonomy): Eukaryota > Metazoa > Arthropoda > Insecta > Blattodea > Ectobiidae > Ectobius > Ectobius pallidus. The sequence continues at coordinate 61,017,649 of CAXKWD010000003.1, forward strand.
AGTGACTTTTCCCCAAATTTCTTTACCAGTTGATGAAATAAGCATGGAACTAAACTGTATAAAAATTCAGACAACAGAAACAAATTTTAATTTTCATCTTTAACAGTTAACATTAAGTGGTGTCATCTTATTAAATTGGTTTCTGCAGGAAGTTTGCAGGACTTCGTAACATTCAGCAAACTGCATAATTTGCATGTGGTTGCTTGGACAATACCAAAACTGATTAACTACACCTAAGTATTGTCTATTGAAAACCATGTCCATTTTTTGGCCACCTGTTTTCCTCACAATCAGTCATTCTCAGTAACACTGTGAAAATTTAATTATGTAATAACAAAAAGATAATTAAAAAACCTCAGTAGACCCTGTCTAGAGCAAAGCGGTTGAAGACGGTGGGTGTGTAAAGTGAGGTAAGCCATAAAACTTGATTTTGAGATAAAATAAATTGAATTCCTTCGGTTGTTATATTACTTATAAATTATGAAGCTCTTATTCGTAATATTTCATACAACTAGCTTCTTAAGCACCATTCAGTATTTTTAGGGGGGAAAACAGATACCGGTACACCTAATGCGGTCTTATTGGTACACACCCCATACCTACATAAACAAGACATCTTAGTTTACATGATACACACATTTCAATAATCAATGAAAATATTACTTTTTTAACATCTTTTATTTCGAAATATTGTCTTCTGTGCTATATATATATGTTTAATGAAAGTATCAATATACTAATACAAAAAGAAAAGCACACATACATAAATATGTACCTGAGTTCAAATGGATATAATCTGTACAGTATATACAGTACCAAGCATCCTGAAATCACGAGTTAACTTGAAATGCAATATGAAATTACTTTGCAACAATTAATATCTTGATATCTCTCTATCAAAAGTGGCATAGAACAGAATTGCCTTCCTCTGAAACCAGGCATCTCACATTCCCTTGACACACCCACCCACTAATAGGACTATAGACCAATCCTTATATACGGACATGTAAGAGCTCTTTTATGAATATGCACATGATGACACTTTCTGACTTGCAATATTTTCTCTTCAAACTAAATAATTGCTTGAACACTGAATAAACAACGCATAATTTTTGTGAATGTTGGAATTTACTGCAGAAACAAACCTACTGTTACAATATTAATCTGTTGGCCCCTACTTATATAAAATGCTATTGTATGTGTATGTGTGTATTGTTAGTGTATTGGCGATTAAGATAATATTGCTTATTCTCAGTAATGAAATTCTATATTTCAATATTTAATTATTTAAGAAAACAGTACAAGGATTTGTTACAGATGTTAACCAATTTTAAATACTGACTATACTCATAAGAACAGGACTACAATCAATCAAAGTGGTATGGAATGTAATTTAATTAAACATAACACATTTTCTTTTGTAGTTTCATTACACTACAGGATACTTTAGGTTGGTATAATAAATATGTCAATGTAATGTTTGATATCCTGAAATAAACTTGTTATTGAATATTTTGAAAACCACATACCTCTTTGTTTTAATTAAACCCGAAATCTTATTTGGAACCCACAAACTCCATGAAGTCAGTCATCCAATTACAATAATATGAGATAAATTCATTCTGATAAGGTAAGATTCTTGACTGGACGTTCAGGATATGCACATCTATTGGACAACACAAATCTAAAGGCATCAAAATATTCATTCACAACCACAGCATTAAAAAAAATATATATATATATATAATATATTATTATTCCTGTTTTCAGTATCCTTTTTTTAAACGAAAACTGTGTCAGTACTTATGAACAAGGAATCAAGGCTACCACACACAGAAAACCATACTATACTCTGCTACACCAAGCTAGCCAATGCCAAGCTAAGTAGTGCTGTGACATGAAATGGTTTCTAAGATAAGCCCAGCCACTGTACGAGTGCAACAAAGCATGCATAATGGTACTGGTTTAAAATAATACTGTGTAAACCTCAGTCCAGTAAACATCTTTAGTAGTGGGTTGAGGAGTAAACACAATACAGTAGAGTCTCGCAAACTCGGCACTCGATAAACCGGCAGTTCGGATTACTCGGCAACCATGATGAGAGTATCAAACGATATTCTTTGGCAAATAGGAAAACTATTTTGTTGTAATATGTTGACACACATAATTAAAAATATTCATTTTCTTCAGATAAGGGTTATAATATTAAATATTTAACACAGCTCCGCCTTAACCCCTAACACACAACTTATCTTGATCCACTCAAAAACGGCATTTATAAGATAGACACAAATAAAATAAACAAACACATATAACAACATTATAACAGAGGAATTGTGGTGTTCAATACAACTCAACAGAACTGAAGATGGCGCATCAAATATGCCGAAATGCATCTTCTTTTTAAATAGTGACGCATCTTGGTTCCACACAGAAGAAACCAGCTTTCATCTACATCTTTATATGCGACATCAATATTTTATTTGTGTCCATCTTATAAATGCTGTTTTTGAGTGGATCAAGGTAAGTTGTGTGTTAAAGGTTAAGGCGGAGCTTTGTTAAATATTTAACACATAGTTTTTGTTTCATAGGAGAGAAACCATATTTGGATTTACATGTTTTATAAAGATTTTTCAAGGTGTTTTATATTTGAGGATAACTAACACATTTTTCATTTTTTGCAGTAACAGATTTATTTTTAAGCCCTTATTCTCGTTAACTCAGAATTTTGGAAACTTGGCACCCTTTCGGTCCATATTAGGCCGAGTTTGCGGGACACTACTGTACCAGTGTTGCATAAATTAATATTTTAATTCACGCTTCCACTATAAACATGTAGTTAGAAATGGTTAAAACTTACAAAAAGCTTTATGTTATAACATGTACATTGTTATTAATGTGAGTAAATGAAATACATTTTTAACCTTTAATTACTGTCACTGCAATCCATAATACCACAAGAAAGTTGAGCAATGTGTTTAAGGTAAGAAAATAAGACTATTATTATTTTCAATACAACAGCCAATCTGGTCTGACAGATGTTGGGGAAAACAACCAATATGCTAAGATTATGAAAACTGCCTCATTGGCAATCTGTGAAATGTAGCTTAGCTTAGCTGTAAGTGCCATCTTATATAAAGTGCACTGGGGCCACTTTTTAGCTTAGTATAGCTTGCTGTATGTTGTAATCTTCCGGGGGGAAACACTCCAGCTAGAAGTATTTACAGATTGTTCAAGCAATTTTGCCAAAAAAATATTAATTATAATTTCTTATCAGTGAAATGTCTTATTTTGACATACCAAGTTGTTAATAAGAATTATAAAATTTCTTTCATGAAGGAAATAAATTAATCATATATCTACACAAGCAACATTGAATGGTTCATTATCCACGTCGTTAGCTAAATCCAACAGCCCATGTACAGAAGATGGTAAGTGCACAACAGATTTCCCTAAAATTATTTCATTAGTAACTAACCTTAATGTTGATGGATATGATTTAAGGATGTTTGCTGAACAATATGTTCAGCCAAATCTCTCTTAAAAATATTTCGATTTATACTTCATTCACCAACATTGACCCAAGTTTTGTGTAGATCTTTATACATAAAAAAATTGAAAGGCTTTGTAAACTTTTTCATTTTTTTTTAGTCAGTCAGCCAGGACATATATATATATATATGAGGCTTTGTCTTATATATATAGATAGATACCATCTCATATTTTTAAGCATTTCATATGTGATTGTACACAAGTATGTATGATTATGGATAATGGTTTCTTGGGGTTCCAACCGGGTGAGTAGAAGATTGATTCCATGCTTACATCTTTTGGGACAAGTGAGCTAATTGAGAAAAGGTCTGTATTATATACGAGAAATTAAGAAATGCTAGGTGGAGTGGAAGGACCAGTAGGAAAACCGAGAAGTGGAACAAAGGAGACCTCTGATTGATTGGGAAGGAAAAATTAAAAAATGAATAGTAGGGTGGGATGTGTAAACAGTCTGCTATTTGGGAGTGAGAGAAGTCAAACTGTAGACCCATCCCTACTGACGTTTCAAGTCTTGGATCTGGATTTCCAAGGCCTCTGCTACAATAAAGCCCCAGTAGTATCTCTGCCGCCTCCCCAAGCTCTTGGTCTGATCGAACTGTATTTTGTGGCCAGTACTGACATAGTGCTGGGTCTCTTTAGACATGTCTGGGTAACATAGCCTGGTCCATCTGCAAAATTCACTGCATATTTCTCTATATCCAAAGTAAAAATCTCCCGATTCGAAAGGATTTTCCAAGATGCCTGGTGCGTGTAGACACAATTCATTTTTCAGGGGTGTACCATTTGCTGTATTTTTGAAGGGGTGGATGTATGGTTTGATATTGAGTTTTCCCTTGAACCTGTCAAAGTGGAAAGGTTCACACAGATTTACCCAGTCATATAGTTGGTGAGAATGCTACCAGCCATAAAAACTTGAGGCACAGAGCAGCTCATCTGGGCCCACTATGAAAACTGTATTTGTGACCTACAGTCAGACGTTTCTTTTTTGTGGGTTTGAAAAAAGCATAATATTCTTAGTACTTGAAAACATAATTCTAAGAGCTATAACTTAGAGTTTTGGAAAACCAAAGTCAAATATAATTACATGTATATCTAGTGAAAAAACTTTTCACACAATCTAGCAGAAAATAATAAAACTACCATATTCACTTGAATGTAATGCATACCCTTAATCTGCAACTTTAAATCATCAAAGAAGAGTTTTTTGGCAAATTTTATAGTGACCTTTATTAATCGGAAACTTTAAATCATCAAAGAAGAGTTTTTTGGCAAATACAATGCACAAGAGTGGTAGGATATTTTATTTCATATCATTTTATACTAAAATGGATTTGTGAATGCCGATTAATAAAGGTCACTAAAAATGTTAGGGGAATAGCGAAGGGGGGTGCGGGACAATAGAATGCCGCCTTTTAACAAGCTTGGTGTTAAGCTTGTTAAAAGGCGGCGTTCTATTGTCCCGCACCCCCCTTCGCTGCATTTGAGTATACAAGTATTACGTCAATTAAGTAAAGAATTACAACAATGCATTGTTACATAAATGATCAAAGTTGCTGTCAAATTATGGATAAGACTTGCACTCGAAACTAATGTGCTATCCAATCTAATGCGCACCCCAATTTCGAATGGTACAAAATTTACAAAAAAGGTATGCACTAGATTTAAGTAAATACGGTATATCCTATTCAGTTTCTCAAGATTTAAGTATGCACGGTATTTCCTATTCAGTTTGTCAAGAAAGTCATCAAACATAGAAATGCAGTTTCTTTTACTGTTAAATGATAGGAACAAAATACGTCAAAAATAGCTAAATTATTTTACTAACTCCAATATGGCTTCTAGAGAAGCCAATTAACATTCTCTATGCACAATACGGCGATGTTAAGTGTGGGAAATTAGAAATCTTGCACCAAACTACATCCATATTCTGCTCGCAATGGGTTAAAAATTATATATATACTAAGATTCTTAATGAAAACTCAAGAGTATAATGAACATTATGAATAATTTAATAGAATTTACAGTCTAGATTATATGTGTAGCCCATCATTAATGCAGATAATTAGGAGTTTGCTATACAGAACTTACTGGATTATTTTACAAGAGGAACTATCATGATTGGAGTCCTTCGAAAACTGCCAAGAGATGGGCAAGATTGGACTTGGTTGAAGACTGTCTATATCATGGAATGTCATAAAGCAATGCAGGAAACTTGACAATGTTGATGGTGGTTATGGTGTAGTATCTAGAGCTACCTGTCAACTTAACCTAACCTGACACTAATCTTATGCTTGTTCTTCCCGGAGTAAAGCTGTTGGCAATGAGACAAATCATCATAGGCAGTCAATCAGTGTGTTGGGAAACAATATGCGGTGGGCCGTGTAACTACATCGAGCATATTGCATGCAAAGATTTTTAGTAGACTGGCTAAGCATTTTCCCATAAACTACACACAGGCCAAGGTCTTTCCTGGTTCACGAAATCCACATGTCAAGTAATTGTCCACAGGCCATCCAATCTCATGACTTCAGATATTATTTTAACACAAAGTTGGGGTGTGTCCATTATGCAGGGGCATTCATTATAAATACGGTATTGTAAGTTACACTAATTTAGTGATTTTGTGATCGGTTTCCACTATATAAGATGCTGATATCTAGTTTATGATTTCACAGAATATTATTCCTGTTGAACATTACATAAGAACATCCTGAGATTCCATCAGGTGTCATGAATCAAACTCTAGATAGTTTGGTTCATAGAACACCGACACAGAAAGACGAAGGTCACTGTTCAAATAGGGGATTTGCTCCCAAAATGTTTTCATGTAATGTTCAAGGAGACAATATTCTGTGGACTCATAAATACATATCTACGTTTTCATAAATTTATATCTTGCAGAAAATACTGGGCCATCCGTTGTATATTTTCTACACTCCATCTTTATGCATATGGCACAGGAGTAAGCACTATATAGCTGATTCCCTATTTGTTTCTAGTCACTGCAACGAATGGAGCATCCACTCACTGGCGTATTAACAGTGATGGGGGGCCTGGGGTGTTAATCAATATGGGGGGCTGACCCAGTATTCACAATTATTTATACCATTCACACATCACACAGCCGACACAAATATACGACAGTAAATTGCCAAATTCATTATATTTCTGTGGACATTAAATAAACTGTTCAGTAATGCATGACAATTTTTTTAAATTTGGGATCAACATATCTATTAATACTCGAGATGGAGATTTTACATACATACTTCACTAATTACAGAAAACTAACCTGAACATGTTTCGAGCCTGCCTCTAGACTCATCCTCAGCTATACTGTATATTGTATAACTAGAGATAGGAATTTTTCGGTGTTTTCAAACTGAAGAAAGCGGTACTTTGAAATGTGAAATTCGGTGGGTTCAATTGAACTTTTCGGTACTTTCAAAACTATAGCAGATTCACGGGAAAGCATACTTTTTATGTGCTCAATGGAATAAAATTAATCTTTCTGATATTGGAAAGCCCTACCCTTTGTGCTTAGTTTGTTATTTAGCATCTTGAGGCCTTATTAATTTACTATTCGACAATTTTCACAGCAACAATCACGACAATCATGTGAGGTCTTATCATAAAACAAAACTAAAACGATGCCAAACTCTAAAGAGAACTAAATACGTCATACTAATACTAATCCTAATAATTGATAGAGTTTGTAAAAATACAATACAAAGTTATTTTTCATTACTGAAGGTCGATCGTGACGTCTTGCGGTAAAAGTCCAAAGAGGTTGTAAAAACACAATATGAAGGTACCATATCTATCCGAATGTAAGCCGCCCCTGAATTTAAGCCACAACTGTCTTTTTAGCAATAAAGTAAAGTAAAAATAATTAAATTTACCCCAAAGTGAAAAAATAAATTGCCTCATATTCATAATATTATTATCGCCTCACTCAATTCGTTGACAATTAACATCAAAGAAGTCGCCACCGCTTGGAGTAGTTGCCACACTGCACAGTGTTAGTAAACAGAGCGGGAAGATGTAGATGCAGCAAAACACTTACGTGGCAATGACATTAAGCAATGAGAGAATTGGCAACACGAATTCAGTCAGCGGTTTCTTTTGAGAAAACCTTTTACAGTAACAACAAGCATTGTAATAGGAGAACAAAGCGAGCCGTCCGTCAACGTTATGAGTGAGGCGATAATAAAGTAACATATTTCTTAGCCGAAATAGGCCTGAAATAAGAAAAATAAAGTATCAGCTGACTTAAGTTAAGATATTCTAATTTTATTTAATATAATTAAATAAAATTGACGAAAAAGAAAACAGAAATCAGTACTTTACACTTCATATGACTTTCAGTGTTGAATTTCGCGCGATTTTTCTTTTCATAACTGCACTTTCAGTTACTATCAGTTCAAAATTGCCTTTATTCACATTCCCATACGTTAAGGCATTTTTTTAACTTCTGAACAGCTCATAATACATGCATATTCTGTAATACCGCCATCAAAAATGCCCAAAATATGCAAAACACCACTTGCTCACGCATTTTTACGATGAAAATTGATACATTTTCGATGTTAAATCGATAGTGGTTGAGATTCGAGATAATCGATAGATGGTGGTGCTTGGAGGAGGGGAACCAGCTACGATGGATCAACCGGCTATGTTGTGCTCAATTTTACAATTACTGCCTAAAACACTTGTGCGCGATTTTAAGACGCAGGCTTTATATAGGAAAAAAGTGCGACTTATATTAAGATAAATACGGTACTTTAGCGTTCAGCAAGTTTTCAATAATTTTCGTTTTCGGCCTCTTTTTCGTAAAAAAGTAAAAATTCGTGCCAAAATCGCATTTTAAAGTAAAAATTCGCGGCAAAATCGCATTTTAAAGTAAAAATTCGCACCAAAATCGCATTTTCATGCAAAATTCGCACCAAAATCGCATTTTCATGCAAAATTCGCACTTTCATGCGAAATTCGCATCAATTCGCGAGTTCAAAAAGCATTTTTCAGGGTACTGTTGTGTGTGTTGAAGATAGTTATCATTCCTAATACAGATCTTAATAAAAATCGTTAAATTCGCGATCGCGAAAAATTCCTATCCCTATGTATAACTCAGTTTTACTGTATAGCTGAGGATGAGTCTAGAGGCAGGTTCAGGTTAGTTTTCTGTAATTAGTGAAATATGTATGTAAAATCTCCATCTCGAGTATTAATAGATATTTTGTAACTACACTATATAAACTTCCTATTTATTTTAAGATTTTGATTCACATGTTTATTATGCCTTAAGCAACTGTAAGTTTTTACCATAAGTCTGCTTAGAGTACTAGTACAATAGTCCAGTACTGACTTAAGGCCAGAGGAAATCAAGGTTAGTATACAATTTCTTTGGCCATGGTAATGAATTAAAGGTAGGTAACTAAATAGTTGTGATTTCACTGATATTATTTTATCTACAAAAGAAAGAAAACCCAAACAGCAAACTGCAAAGATTTAAAAAGCAGATTAATATTAAACTAAACAGTAAATAAATTACAAATCTTGCTTGAGAGTTTTTGCCTATGCAAATTTTATTATTACATCAACAAAATTAACTCATTTTGCAACAGAGTTTTTAATTGATATTAGGGCTAAGCTCTTGCCCGTCGGGGCTTATCATTATTTTTATTATTGTAGACCCACAATACTTCTAATGCGGTTGTTTCTAACCTTTTTCTAATTTAATTTATTGTTTAAAAAATGTATGATGTTATTTAATAGACAACTGTTTATTCACTCAAACCAATATAGTCTCTGGTCTTGTAGAAATGAAGAAATAAAATTTTGGGACCTTTGTACAAAATAGGGCCTGGGGTGGATTGCCCCAGCCTTGGGACACCACTGCATCCACTTACTCTTTATGCATATGACTGTGGGTAGATAAGACTGCCGGTACTTAAATGTATGTAGTGCATACTCAAACTTTATGCATATCAGCCATTTGTAGAAAAGTACCATTAAATACAATCCACGGATATAGGGACAGCTCTAAATAGAGGGATTTTCAGGTAAAGGGCGAAACTCCATTCACAGGGAATGGAAGGACAAGTACCATCCATACAGCTGAGAGAAAATGTTTACGGTACTTCTAAAACATTACAAATGTTACAATTAAATATGACACTTTTGCTTATTTATAAAACTAAAAATTGCTACTTAAGCAGGATTCTAAAACATTCTAACAGATATAGAGTGAAAAGAGTGTAATAATTGGGATAGCATTATAAACAGGCGGATCAACGAGTTTATTCTTTATGTTGCAATTTGCTTAACAGGAATGCGTTTGTATCTTACAGAAAGACTTATGATATAAATCTTACAAGTCTTATGATATGAATCTTACATACAAATTGCAGAGCAAAAAAACACACATCCCATCATTATTTTATTCATTACCAGTATTGACTATTGGACAAAAGAAATGTTATAAAATTAATCAATTATGCAATAATTAGGAAATTCCAAAAATTCTCAGCATAAGCATAAATTAAAATGCAACCATCATGCAATGGCATGATCAGTAATCATTTCAGAATAAAGTTAATCATAATGATTATTGTTTATATGCATCTTAAATTAATTTTCCTTTATTAGCTAGTTTTTACAAAATGAATATTATCAGGATAATAGGGAGAGGCCAATGACTTACCTCGCTCCAAAGAGCTTCTGATCCAACATCTAGAAAAATTTTAAAATTTTGTTTTATTTCTCATTTGAAATGTATACAATAGAAGCTTTTGGAAAAAACAATTTGAACATCACACTATGCAGGTGGGTCATCACCCTTGGTTGTTCTGGTGTATATAACCTGTGCATGGTGCTTGATCACTTGCTTTATCAGTCCTGGAACAAAAATAAGCAGTAGATGAAGGCAGTTACAGTTTACAGTAAGTTATTGGCAAACCGATATTTTATTTGCAAATATTTGTCAGTCTCATTAAATCAGTTTTACTTTGCCATCACCTTTTCTGGTTTTGAGAATCATCACACAAGGAATTCAGTAACACTGCCTTGGAACAAGCAAGATTCTAATTGACAAAACTACAAAAATTAAGAATATATATGCACAAGCGCTGCTATAGCATTTCTGTTAACATAATTTACATAACTAGCTCAAAGAAATTAGATTGTGGACATTAAAAAAGGAAATCCACTCACACAGCTTAGATTAACGTTCTTTTACTTTTATTACCAATTTACTTTAAAAGAACTTTACTTTTCGAGATTTTCTCATACACACTTTTAAAGATTTTGTTTAAATATTGAGCATGAGATGCTTATTCTAAGAGCTAAAACATTTTTTTGCAAAAATATAAAATGAGCAGTTATAAGCCAGCCATCATTGGCACAAACTCAGGCTTGCATGGCAAACAATACATTTTCACATGAAGCTGAAACAATTGAATACGCACTTCCTGTGGTAGCCTACAGCCTGTTATTCTATCTGTAATGTGAAGTGAAAGCGTAGTACAGACCATGCTTAAAAGAAAGTAAACTAAGCAAATGCAACATAAGATTAATCTCTCTTAACCTACATTCTATTTTTCTCAACCACTTCTCTTCCGCTTTTCCTAAAAATTCCCCCTTTTTTGTTTTGATTTCTCCCCTGAATTTACACTGAATGGCTATTATTTCCCAATGTAAATTTTCCCATATTGTCTCCCAATCCCTTCCTCCACCTTTTTACCCCTTCACATTCTAATAGACAGTATGATACTTGGACTTCCTCTTAAAAACTGCATATAAAACAACCTTCCTCGCTATCTTTAATTTAACCTTTTAAGAAACATCACTCTTGTTCTTAGCCAGACGTGTCCCCCCTTCTCAAGCTTACCACAATAGTCCACATATTTGTCCATTTCCCACTTTGTAACTGTGCAGTAAAGAGAACTGTAAATTTATTTATCGGTTGTCTATGATTTTACAGTTAAATATAAGGTACCGGTAAAGCATAATTAGACTTTTAGACAAAAATTAATATTTATATTACCGGTAATAGAATAATCTAAAATCTGTAACGGGTGGAGCTGGATGAATAAGAGTGGAGTCTTGAACCAAGAAAACAACCCTTAATAAATGTGGTTGTTGCAACGGCTAGAACAAACATCTGTATCCTCATTCTCACCAGGTAGAGGCACACATGACTTGAAGTTACATGAACATAACTTGCTGCTTCGGAAAAGGAAGAGAGAGTAGCAACTGTAGATTATATAACTGTTGTGTTTGGCATAGGAAACAAGCACAACCCAAGTAATAAAATTAAATTGGAAAAATAATGTGAGCTACAGTCTGAGCTACACAATTTGTGAGATTATCAAAGTTTGTAGGCTATTTAGTTAGCAAACTTCAAAATAAAAATGTAATTACCTTTTTGGAGGAGCTCATCTAGAGCTCGCCTTGCTAGTGATCCTCTGACTTTTAATCTTTCACTGACAACTGATGGTGTGATCAGTTTATATGAGGGAACCTCTTTCAGAAGTTTCTCATAGGTTGCCTTATCAAAAAGAACTTGGTTGTTTAGCTTATCACGGACTTTTCCTTTTGACCACTTCTGCAAAATTTAAGAAAATATATAAATAAAACAATCACTCTAGCCATGTTTATGTAGAACAATACAGATTATAGCCTATAAATATTTTTCTGCAATACTATCAGTCTCATTAAATCAGTTTTTTGCCATCATCTGGTTCTGGCTAACATCTGTCATCATGTAAGAAATATTGCAGGCATATCTCTGTAAAGAATAGGGAGTAGCTAATCTCAGTTAAAAGTTAATTATATTAAGAGGAAAATTTGTCTTGGGTGACAATTGAACTATGGTTATCAGCTTGATATGATTTTTTTTCTTCTCCTTCAATTTAGCCACCATAGGCCAATTTTCCTGAATTATTTATCTTGTTTGCTGTTTTGATTTCCATTTTTTCTTATTACACACAAACACCAATGCCTGAGGCGGGACTCAAACCCACAGCCTCCTTCTCCACGGCTCCAAGGCTAAGGGGACTGGCATATGCTGAAGCCAAGACCTCTCAGCTTCCCCAGGACATACCCCAGTCCCATTTCAAATAGGCCTATAATTCTATTCCAGTAAAAAGTTGGGTCAAATTCTGAGTTGCTTAAGCAGAAATTTGGAGGGAAATTTTTTTTAACCAAAAATAAGGATCTTAAGAAAATATCTACAGAGATTTTCAGTGGAAAACACTTATAAGTAGGGTTCGGATGTTCATGACATATCATATTTTTATCCTGACGTCTAATCTTGCCGCAAACTGAAATTAAACACGAATTGCACTTTTGTTATCCTAATTGGACCGTTTTTATTTTGCATATAAAGTCATATTTTGGACATTTTTATAGTTTAGGTCATATTTCGGTCATTTTTTAATTTAATGACATATTTAAGTCATAAATTCGGTAAAAGAGCACAATTGCACAGGTCATATTTTGGACATTTTTATAGTTTTGGTCATATTTCGGTCATTTTTTAATTTAACGTCATATTTCAGTAATAAATTCGGTAAAATAGCACAATTGCACAGTATACTGTAGGGACTAAATCGTAGAGTTAAAATTTTTTCGAGGAAGAGTTACTAATATGTTGGTTTGACTGTAACTGGAATGTGAAGGGACAGTAAGTAACAAGTGCAGGTAGTTGAAGAACAATGCACTGTGTTTTACCGCCTTCCTCCTTGTTGTTAACAACTTTCAATAGAGACAGTTTTAAAAGATTTTCAGTTCACACTTGCAGTGGTATCGGGTAACATCAAAATGCCAAAAAATAAGTGTTCTGAAAGTGTAAAACTAAAAAGTTTTGTTAAGGAGTTTGGAGAAAACCACTTCTGCACAGACGGGAAAATTTTGTATTGCAAAGTGTGTGAAATTAAAGTGACGGCTGCAAAACGATTTAATGACGTTCTTCAAATATGCACCTGTGACATCCTGTAACGTCGAAAGGAGCTTCTCGCGGTTTAAGACGATATTAAGTGACAACAGGAGAAGATTTCTATTCGATAATCTTAAAATGCACGTGGTTGTATAGTGTAATGCAGACAATAATGGAGACTGAAAACTGGTACGTATTAGCCTACTTTGAAATTAATTTAATGTTTATGCCCAATTAATAGAAATTTAATTTTTAAATTAATGCAATTTTTCACGTTTTATAGGGACATGCATGGACTACAAAATATTATATTGAAGTGGTGAAGCAATCACACAGAAGCAAATGCTTTAAAATTAGATGTCCATTACAAGCAAAACTGTGAATAATATGTAAAATTCTTAAAAAACACGATCCTGATTGCATTCATGCGATATAGTAATTTAGTTTCATTAAACGTTTAAAAGTGGAACATTTATTATTAGAAAATACTTTCTTTTATTAGGTCATATTTACGATTTTTTGGGTCATATTTAGTCATTTTTAAGGGCATATTTAAGGTCATATTTTCCAGTTTTTTAGGTCATAAACATCCGAACCCTACTTATAAGTTATAACTAGACTTCAGATTTTAGGTAAAAACCTATTTTAATCCTTAAGTGATATATGGACGAAAACTTGTATACCAGTATGCATGTTTCATAAGTGACTATGCCTAAAACTGATACTTTTATAGGACCTAAAACAGCCTACTTTTATGTTAGAGCCTAATAATGCTTTTTGCTTGTTTTTTTCCTCTAAAGTTCAAAATAAGTTATTTTTTGTTATCAATTCTAGCATTTATTTTCAGTTCGTACTAAATTTTTAGCTCTGAATGTGCAGTATATGACACATTTTGGATGTGGTTAAATAGTAAGGAATGTTTTATCTTCAGGAGAAAAATTCCTTGGAATTCCCAAGAAAATGTAGTGTATTTCTCCCGACTCTCACAGCTTCTGGGCGCAGGGATTAGGTTTTCACTGTTATGGTAGGAATACAGGCCCTAGTAATAGGTCTATATAATTCTGTGTACCATAGGCCTATATCTGTGTTTTATCATGAATATTGATTAATGGTGAATTCAATAAATAGGCCTATAATATTCCGCATTGCAATTGAGATATTTAAGAAAATTGGCAACTTAACGATTTTATAAGAGACTATTTTACGATTTTTAGAACCTATTTTCCAATTCTTAGAGCCTATTTTAGGAACATAAAACACCATTTTTAGCGACCTAAAAGTCCGAAGTCTAGTTATAACAAATTGTACTCAGGAAAAACTCTTCCTTGAAACCTTCAAAAATAGTGTTACTTTATTCCTTTCTCAAATTCCCGGTAAAAGATCAATTTATGCTGCGCACCAGCCAAGCTCCGCCGTTTTGATAGGTTAGGAACATTTATGTTAGTTTAGGAGCAATATACTGAATAGTGCGAGGTTTATTATGTCTCACATTGAATCTCTTCTGCAGCAAAACCCTAAACTCCACCTTCCCGGGTGGGTGCGATTAGAAAGTTGTTCAGAGAAGTCTAGTGCACGGCATAAAACTATTTTTTCCAAAATTCTCTATTCTTCTCTTATGTTGTCTTCTCTTTTCAAGCTGCATTCTAAGAGTTCTTAGGCTACAGTATGTGACTCTAACAATTTCTGCTTTTCACTCCACTCAGTTCAAGCTGTGGTTGGGAACTGCATTTTTGGTAATAACAACTTAAACACAACATTTTACAAAACAGCTTTCCTTAGCTATATCTAGTTTTAAAGATGATTAAAATACCACCATTAAGCAAATTATATCCTAAGAAACATTAACAAAATTTGTTGGATTTCACAAAATGTTTAAACAAATGCAAAATACTCCCCTGCAGGATGAATATCCAGAAATGTGTGCAGGTTTTCATGTAGGATGTGAGGTTTTTTGTTTTTAAGCTTAGTGGGGTGACCAACTACGATCCTTCTACATTGGTTGCCATATTATATCTCCCGCATGCATTGTGGTGTTCAGTGACAGGTTCTGTTAGGTTGTGAACAGTGATATTATTTTAGTAAGGCATACCGAATTTTGCAGTTCATAATATGCCATATTATATATTTCGCGTGCATAGTGGGGGAAAACTGAAGAACTTGTGGCACCCTTGCCAACAACTCCTACACACTAACAGGACCCGCCTAGCAGCCGGGCTGCAACGCCATCTAGTATGCAGAAGGTTACACTGGGAAAACGTAAGAACTTGTGGCACACTAGAAAACCACTCCTACTTACTAACAGGACCAGCGTAGTGGCTGGGGCACAATGCCATTTAGTAGGCAGAAGGTGAAACTGGGAAAAAATTAAATAATTTATTTCTTCTTTCTTCTCTTGCTTTTCCCTCCTCCTTCCTCCCTTTCTCTCACCTCCTCTCCACCTACCTACCTATTTGGGACCTATTCATAACAGTAAATTTTGGATCGACTGTTATACGAATCCAGGACCACAAGCATCATAGCTAGCAGCCTTAACCACTATGCCACGAGTGATTGCTGAGTAGGGAAGGGAAAATTCATCTATTTAAGTTTAGAGAGCTTTAATATATAAGAAAAAGCCGTTTTGGTGCAAGGGTCATTTATTATAATCGTGAAATATTATGTTGGCTCTGAAAATAACTGTTTGGTGCATTGTACTTGTACTTGGGGAATTGTACTTAATATCACTTAGCGCAGTATAACTTGTAGTACAGAGGGGTAAGGTTGCAGGCGGAGGCGGCCTTGAGCGAGCAGCTTGGGGAAAGTAGGGGAAGTGGGCCTTCGCCACGGCAATGCGCAGCAGAGTGGAGTGAAGTGGAAACGATGTGAAGAAGTAGGGGCAAGAGCGGGCAGAGCTTGGCTAGTGCATGACCTAAAGTTGTCTTTTGCCATAATTTATTATAATAAACGAGCCTTGCACCAAAACGGCTATTTTCAGAGCCAAAATAGTATTTCATAATATTTCCTGATTATAGTAAATGACCCTTGTACCAAAATGGGTATTTTCAGAGAGTGGGGAGCTAGGGTGTATCAGATTCTTCTGTTCTCCCCCACTCTCTGCTGTGCTTTGCCATGGTAACGGCCCATTTCCCCTAGTGGGCCTTCAAGCTGCTCGCTGCTCAAGGCAGGCTGCAACCTTTCCCCTTTGGGGGAAAAAAAAGGAACATTATGCTGCGCACGAGTCCCCCACTCCAACTCCCTCCCCTAGCGACAGCATTTGAATACTAGCGGTGATGTTAGCACCATCTTCGTGTAACTTGATGAAAATGAAAAAAATTAAAAAAATATTTGTTTCTCCTATATTCTCTCTCTCTCTTCCTTTCCCGTCTCCTTCCTTTTTTCCTCTAACCTCCTCTTCACCCTACCTACCTATTTGAGACCTATTCCTAACTGTAAATTTTGGATCGACTGGGATTCAAACTCAGGACCCCTAGCTTCGTAGCTAGGATCCTTAACCATTATGGCAGGTTGAGCAGGTATATTTTAGTTATGATAGCTGGCATACATATGAGTTTTAATGCAAGAGCATCTTTTTATAATGTATATACATTTTGTTAGTTATAAAAAGAGCAGTGTTCGTGCAAGGGAATTTTCCTGCATCAATTAAGCCGTATTTTATGTTATAATATAGGCCTATGGCGTTTTTTATAATTGTGAAATATTATGTATGGTGCAAGGGCCTTTTTTTTTATTATGTTTTGTTGCAAGGGTCGTTTTTATAACTGTGAAATATTATGTATGGTGCAAGGGTCCAGCATCGAGCAGAGGCCGGCTAGGAGAAGATATGGGGAAGCGGCCAGCCAGGTGAGTGGTGAGTGGAAGGGGGGCCTATGTGCGGCATAAAGTTCCGATTCGCCCCCTCTGTACTGCATGTTATACTGCACTATGTGATATTAATAATTGTAATTAACCAAGGGAATTTTCCTGCATCAATTAAGCCGTATTTTATGTTATAATATAGGCCTATGGCGTTTTTTATAATTGTGAAATATTATGTATGGTGCAAGGGCCTTTTTTTTTATTATGTTTTGTTGCAAGGGTCGTTTTTGTAACTGTGAAATATTATGTATGGTGCAAGGGTCCAGCATCGAGCAGAGGCCGGCTAGGAGAAGATATGGGGAAGCGGCCAGCCAGGTGAGTGGTGAGTGGAAGGGGGGCCTGTGTGCGGCATAAAGTACCGATTCGCCCCCTCTGTACTGCATGTTATACTGCACTATGTGATATTAATAATTGTAATTAAAGTATAATCACCCTTGCACCAAAATTGCTCTTTTCAGAGCCAACATAATATTCCACGATTATAATAAATGACCCTTGCACCAAAACGGCTATTTCTCATGTAATAAAGCTATCTAAACTTAAATAGGGGAAGGCTGCTAGCTATGATGCTAGTGATCCTGGGTTCGTATACCAACCCAAAATTTACTGTTAGGAATAGGTCCCAAATAGGTAGGTAGGGTGAAGAATAAGTGAGGAAAGAGGAAGAGAAGGAGAAAGGGGAAAAATTTAATTTTTCCCAAATTTCAATGCTGCTAGTAGTTCCACCATTGCTTCCTAGATGTTTCTCACTGTTTAAAATACTCCCCACCCTAAATTCCTCTGAGTTAGGTGGCTGGAGTTTAAGTGGCAAAAGATAGATTTATGCCGTGCACCGGCCAAGCTCCGCCCACCAGCTGCTTCCCCTTGGTTACGAGCCTTGCGCGCGCACCTCACTATTGCAAGGAAACCATGATTGTACCTTTCATCATACACGCATAAAAATATACAAAAACACAGTGTTAGGAAAATGACCCTTGCACCATATCAAGAAACTAAAATAAAATATTCCGAATGACCCTTGCACCAAAATGTTTATTACTCATGTACTATAATACTCTCTAAACTGGGGAAAATCAAAATACAGGTCACCCCTTAAGCTCCTCCCATCCCAAACTGCTCCTACTCACTATGGGGACCCGCCCAGGAAGGAGGGGTTTAGGGTGGGGAGTAGACATCTATGAGGTAATGGTGGAACTACTAGTAGCACAGAGACATCTACAAATTTTCGCACCAACGGGGAATCGATCTCGGGATCGCTAGCATTATAGCCTATTGCTTTAACCACTACGCTATTAGTGATCGTTGCAGTAAGAATCGAGAGTTCTTGTATTAGAATTCAGAGATCGTTAATAGGCCTACATGATAAATAGCAGTTTTGTTAGGATAGTTTTTTACATAATTGTGAAATGTTATGTTGGCATATTGTATAGTACAAGGGTTATTCCCACATTTTTTTATTTACGTATGTTTAATAATTGGTACAAGGGGTATTCTCGTATTTTGTACAGTTGGGAGTGCTGAGTGAGCTGTAGTTCAGGCACGGTCCGGAGTGCTAAGTGAGCTATCGCCGGCCGTCAGCTGTTATCACCATGGCAACGGAATATTGAGAGTGGGCGGAGCATAAGGGGTAACCTGTTTTTGAATTTAGTCCTAACTTAAATAGATGAATTCTCCCTTCACCGCTCATTAATCGCTCGTGGTGTAGTGGTTAAGGCTACTAGTTACGGTGTTAGGTTAGTAGTCACGAGTTCGAATCCTGGTCGATCCAAAATTTACTATTAGGAATAGGTCTCAAACAGGTAGGTAGCACGAAGAAAGGGTGAGAGAAAGGGAGGAAGAGTGAAGAAAAAGACAAAAAGGGAATAAAGGAAAAATAAATTTGGGTTTGGTCCAGCACTCTACTGCGATTCCACGCGTGATGTTCCGATGGTTATGCGGGCTCTGGGTTGGGAACCAACACTCCCATTGGCTGGTGGCCGTTTTCGCAAAGGCTTCTCCAGTGCTATAGTGCAGTTATTCATTGCATGGCCAGGCGGCTTCAAAGGAATAAACCATTAAGTTGGTCTTTCTTTATGTTAATTGATTTGACTAAATTGGTCTTGGCTTCCGCTTTTCAAAACAAAAGCAACGTTTCAATATTCTCTAATTGTTATCACTGACCTCAGTTCTTCCTTCGCTTTAATCAATTCACACGTGTTATTGTTCATTGTAACTTGATCTTGCAACCGTGCATTTCACTCCACGCGGAGTTGACGAGTAGCTGTCAAAATCGTCAGAGGACATTCTTAGATTTTGATTGACTGGGGTAACTAGCTGATTGGTGCGGTAAGAATAAAGAATATGGGTTGAGCTGTCAGAAATTTTTTTCTCCTAATGAAAGGAAGCCACCTGGCCATTCAATGAATAACTGGACTACACCAATAGTTCTTCTATACATATATGCATGCTTTCCACCTTAGTTATATGGTTAGGTTCTCCCAGTTAGTTTTTGATAAGTACCACACTCCAAGCTCCCGGTGTGAAGGGGGTCTGATGGAAGCTTGCAAGGGGCGTCCAGGGGCTTGGGGCCAAAGCCCCCAAAAAAGAAAAACAGGAAAAGCCCCAATACAGAAAAACAGGAGGGAAATCCACGATATATGAAGTTATGTATAAGACAGATACCTCAGCCTTGATACCGACTGAGCCATTCAGACTGGGTTTTAACCATTAGGTTTCCAGTATTGGATTATGTGCTGATTGCGTGACAACAGAACATCGGCCAGCACACGGAAATTTGTTTTGACAGCAGTCCTCAGCGCCATTTTAGGTTAATTTTGTATCTACTTCAAGGTTTTACTTATATTTAGGACCTTCAAACAAATATATGGTGCTTATAAATGGAATCTGTAGGTTTTAAAGGATAATATGACATCAAATTTGGTCGTTTTCCATGTTTTAAAATGAAAATATCATGAATAGTAGAGTGCTAGGTAAAGTCCCATCTACGGGGACCATTTTTTTAGAACAGAGATTCTCTTCATAAAACACTTATATCACACGAATTTTGTTATAGATAGATGTGTGGAGAGGAGATGTTGTCCTGGCGAATGATTTGGTCCAACCCGCCCACCCGCCCTAATTGATACACTTTCTTTTATATCGCGATCTAGCGAAAACTCCCTTCTTCTCCACCATTTTTCTGTCCTCGTCTTCCTGATTGGACGTTGGAGGTGTGACGTCATATCGCTAAACATGATATGATTGTGGATGAACAGTGTGACAAACCTACAAAGGTACAAGCCATGAGCTGCTCGTAAGAAATGGTGGTTGTGCTATTCAGTATATTGCTCCTTAACTAACATAAACGTTCCTAACCTAACAAAACATCGAAGGTATTCAGTATATTGCTCCTTAACAAAACATCGGAGGTATTCAGTATATTGCTCCTTAACTAACATAAACGTTCCTAACCTAACAGTTGGTAATCGTGTATCGCTCATAAACAAAAAACATCACACAGTCCGTGGAAAAGTGAATATCGCGTGAATTGATCCCCGTAATTGGGACTATGCCGAGTGCTATACCATCCCCATAAATTTTTCCCAGTTTCACCTTGTTCATTACTAGCAACGCCATCTAAGAAGACATTCAAAACCCTAAACCCCTCCTTACCAGGCGGGTCCCATTCAAGTGTTGGTGGGAGGAGCCTAGCGCACAGCATAAAACTATTCTTTCCCCAACAGTGAGCTGCATTACCGGCAGTGAGCAGCTTGGGAAGGGAAAGGTTGCTCAAGGCTAAGGGAAGGTAGGGGAAGTGGGTCATCGCCATGACAACGGGCAGCGGAGGGTGGAGAGCCAAGGTGTCGCCGACCCAACATTTGTATACGACTGGTTACAATACCTTCTTCTTCGCCTTCCCTCCAGATCCTCCTTCCTTTTTCTTCTGGGTCTTCTGAGGCTGCTTCGAGGAAGAGCCCTTCGAATCCTTTTTAGGTGGCTACAAGGAAAAATAAACATAAGTAATCCCGTAATGACAAATCACCAATATTATAAATCGTGGTTCGGTAACTTATCAATCTTGTAAACGATTATCCACATGCATGTACAGTACAAGATATCCACATGCATTTAAACGATTACCCACATGCATAGGACCACGCGGCACCAGTTTTGTGCTTTGAAAGCCACCGTAATCCACATAATGGGATTAGCGAGATGTTACCGCAGATGAATTATGGGATTCGAAATTCTAATCATCTTACATATTTACTAATCAACCAACAGAAAAAATGATAAAACATTAAAAATTCCACGTTCTTACCATTATTACGAAGAAATGGCTGAGGAAAACAGGAAACGGAATCTCCTCTCACGAGCACTGCTGCTGCACTCTGGAGGCGGATTTCATTAACGCCGATGAGGATGAGTTCCATTATTTTGAGTCAATCGTCAGTTTTCTTGTGGTTTCAGGAGAAAAAAAAATTCAAACACTGCACCCAATATGATTATACTAGTAATTAATTCGAGTCCAAAAAGTATTTTGCTGTATAGGCTGTGGTCGTTGTGATTTTATATCAATAGAAATTTCACGGAAATTTCGGTAAATAGAGAGAGGAACTATACACATGTGGTCCCTTAAACAAAGAGGGAATTGCTAAAAAATATACCGTGAATTTCAGCATAATAGCATAGTATATGGCACTTGTCTCCCGTCTGTTTTCATACACGGTTAAAATAAATGTAAAATGCTAGTCTGCATCAAGATGTACCAACCGAAAATTACTTGAAAAAGAAATCAAAAACTACATGTGAACAGCTTGTTACCACCCTAGTAGGTGCAAGTAGATGTGGCAGTGAGGGCAACGTGTGCCAATATGGAGGACAGAATAGATGTTGTGACCCGGTGACGATATAATAAACTATCATTTCCATCTGGATGACAGTTTAAGTACATGAGAAACATAAAACTCAGAAATAGTCATAACAAAAAGTGTAAGTAGTAAATTCTTAACAAGCTCAGTAAATAAAAAATATATATAAACCAGCTTGGTTAAGTCCAAAACAGTTTCTAGCTTTTATTTTTGTTTTACTGTCCTGTGATTAATACGAATCTGAATATCGATATTAAAAAGTGAAATTTAATTTTCTATCTAAAACGGTAACGTGGTTCTTGTGTAATTGTTTTGTTGATTACCCATTTTATCTTTCCAGGATAAGACAGCATTCAAGATGATTCCTCTTACACACAAAGATCCTAAACGGTCACTTGGGTCACGGATCAAGGAGAAAATTAATGGCTGGATACGTCTAATATTTTCAGACCGAAGTTCAAGAAATCTCTTTCTTTTTCTCCTGTTAAATCTGTCTTTTGCTTTTGTTGAATTGGCATATGGTATTTGGACTAATAGTTTGGGTCTGATATCAGATTCGTTCCATATGTTTTTTGACTGTACGGGTCTTTTAGCAGGCCTTGCTGCATCTGTAATAACCAGGTGGAGAGCAAATGACAAGTTTTCTTATGGTTATGTACGTGCAGAGGTTTTAGCTGGATTTGTAAATGGGCTGTTTCTTCTCTTTATTGCCTTTTTTATAATGTCAGAAGCAGTTGAGAGAGCAATCGAACCTCCTGAAGTAAAACATGAACGGTTGTTTGTTGTTTCTGTACTTGGTCTTCTAGTTAATCTTGTAGGAATTTATGCATTCCAACATGGACACGGTCACTCACATGGTGGTGGTAGCAGTCATGGACATTCTCATGGAGGAGGCGGACATTCACATCCCCATTCACATGAATATGACAACCATGCACATAGCCATGATATTGATTTTAGTGGTAGCGATTCACAGATCATGAAGGGAGTGTTTCTTCATATTCTTGCTGATACACTGGGTAGTGTCGGAGTAATAATTTCTGCTGTTCTAATGCAGATGTTTGGATGGATGATAGCAGATCCAATCTGCTCTATGTTTATTGCTTTACTGATTGCATTAAGTGTCCTGGCACTGATAAAAGATTCAGTATTGATTCTCATGCAGCGACAACCACAAGCATTAGATAATGTTTTACCCCAATGTTACCAAAAGGTAATGCAGTTGGCGGGAGTGTACAGTGTGCAGGAACCTCATTTCTGGACTCTTTGCAGTGATGTGTACGTTGGTGCTCTTAAGCTTGAGGTTTCCAAAGCAGCAGATCCAAAATATATAGTAAGCCACACACATATGATATTTTCAGCTGTTGGAGTTAAACAGCTGTATGTTCAGTTGGATTATGCTAATATGTGATTAGGCCTTAACGTGAGTGACCTCTTGTCTTCAATACCTAATGTACTAGGTAGACCACTGCCAAGATTTCATTGTGGAGTATGTCATCATAGATGGCTGGTTCTGGGGCTTGGAACCAAATGGTGTAAGTCAGTGATAATGTATCTCATCAGTCCCGGACATTGGTGGCGTACTGGATCAAGAACAAAAAGTCAGTCTATGGTTGTGTGAGTACTAACGGCTTGACAACAGTATTAAGCAAATCTGGGCTCTCTTAATGTTCAGTACTAGATAATGAGCCGTTGATGTATCTATTTACATTCCTCTGTGCATTTTATTTTAGAAATGGAACTTACAGATTGTGATCTATAAGGTAATAGGAAATGCTTCCAAAATATTGTTTTCTGATCTCTCTTACGTAGACTGTAAAGAAACAACAGAAATATAAATGTAAAACTTAAGATGAATTCCTGTCTATCATAAGCATGAACTGTAACTTTTTACTACACAGCTTTTAAGTAAAAATTCAGTGAAGTATGCAGTCATAAAACTAGCGCTTGGACTCTATGATGGCCAACTGGTTATCATGCAATGATATGCAGTTTTCACAGAGGTTTTAAATCATAGCTTACAAGGTTTCATTACTAACAGATCATACCGATACTGTATATTGCATTTATTAAGTTATAATGAATTATTGTCGAGGTATCAAACTTTAAGAAGTAATGAAGAAAGTATAGTAGTAGGTCCTACATAACAGCCATTTCATAAAATATGGGAATTTTTTCCTTAAAGAGAGATGTTATAAAACTAGTGTAATTGGGTGGTCAAATAAAAGTTTAAATCCTCAAGTTCAATGTGGTATAAGATTAATTTCAAAAAGTATGTGTGGTTAGTTACTATGTAAAATAACAGTGACTTTTTGTCCCACCCGTAATGGTGATAGTTTTATTAAATTATTATTGACTAGTTAAATAAATGTTCTGACAATCTGGAAACAGTTTGTAATCATTATTTAATCCCTCATATCAATAAAATTACGACTATAACAGTAATAGCAGAACAGCAAATGAATTGTGTTTGTGCACCATTAAAGTCTTTGTCCAAATTATTCCCACCCGTAATAGATTTTGAAAAACTTATTTTAAATATTTAAAATCAATTTTAAATAATGCTTTCCTTGTAGTTTGGAGGAGAAGATATACAGCCATTCCATGGAAAGTGAGCCTGAAGTGTCCAGATCATAACAACCTTTTAATATTAATTTAAAATAGGCCTATGTGTCATCACTGAAAAATTATGAAATTAATTTTGAGAATTAGTTCTTCAGTAGACTAGTACTGAAAATTAATTTTATAATTTTTCAATGATGACATATTTTTAATTAGTATTAAAAGGTTGTTACAACTAATGCCCACTCGGGCGAACCTTTTAACTATTATAAAAGGTTGTTACAGTCTGGACACTTCAGGCTCACTTTCGTGGAATGGCTGTGTAGTAAATTTTACAGAATATGCAGAACCAGTTCTAGTTCATTATTTATAATACGTAATAAACAAAATTAGTTTTCATAATATGCTAGAATGTCCCACCCGTAATTATGAAATGGCTGATAACAGAATTTGGTAATAACAGAGAATCCAAGTGCTAAAGCACATGCAAAAGTTAAGGCATATGGGTAGCCAATCAGAGGAGCAGGTGCTGTTACCCCACTTGGTATTTTGCATTTGATTGACGATTTTGGGAAATTACCCAGAAAATCATTACTGGATAAAAGCATATTATCTGTTCCTGATATAAGAGCTGAAAATCCTGAAATGCAAAAGTGTTGACATTGTCTTAAGTACTATTACTTTGTTGGCAGATGCTACACGTCTTTCTATGAGTATGTCAAATGACTTCTGTGAAATAATTAAATATGTTAATATTTTAATTAACATTAGAATGCGTTGAAACACCGAAGTTCCACCATTTGAGTATTTATCACAAAAGAGTTCTTCAGATTCAAATTATGTGAGTTGAGATTTTTCCATTGTATTTTCTTGGTCACTGAAAGTAAATACTGGTTGGGTTTTCTTACCAACAGTCTCTCCACACTTCCCTATTTTCATTCTTTGTGTTGTTCCATGATCATTCATTTCCATTGAAAAGATATGATCCAGCTTAATGTATGGGATCTACTTGCTTATGTAGTTCCCCTGCCTATTTCATCCTTTTATTCCTGTACATCCTTGATAAATTTGTTTACTTTCGAAGAACCTGGTAAGGCCTTTAGTAAGCACTGCTTCTGGAATCTGTGACTATGTATGCACTAGAGGGATTGGCTAGAAGAGAAGCAAACTTGAGATGAATGTTAATAAAAATACAGAATGTAAACCACAGAATGTGGTTTTAACCTTTCAATTGCTGTGCCCATGACCGAGGAAAATTTGCTTAATCCTTTCACTGCTATGGTCATATATATCCATCAGCGTGCATTACTGCTAGCTGTGCTGCTGACGGATTTACCCACTTTAGTATTTACCACCTTGCATACCAATAGACTAAAGATAGTCTCAGTGAGAGGGATTCCAGCGTATAGTCTCATCTGTTGTCTACTTCCTGACACAGTCAGTTCCCTGTTCTCTGAATTGAGGTGCCATCTGTAGCTAAATATTTCAGGTGATGTATTTTCACCATCCATTGAAATGCATGGTATCCAAATCTGCTATGTTGTGATGACAAGCAGCCCCAGGGTTGCAAAATCAGTCTAAACTTCGGACAAAATTGATAAGTTATTTACAATTGATTGCCCATTTATTATTAGAAAAGAAATTTGCAAAATAATTCAGCACCACAAGTTTGAAATATGGTAGCAATAAAAAAGGTTAAATATGCCCACATAGTCGACAATTATAAAACATAAATATATAGTGCAGATCTTTATCCTTGTGTCACAAATATCATGTGATCGTATCATATATTGCACTTTTTTAAAAAAAATTTCCTTCTTTCTTTAGTATTTTGTCTTTCTGAAAAGTAACAGAAATTTCTGTTTGGCCTCTGTAATTATAAATATTTTGCTTCTTTAGACCAACTATATATATATGACATTGTAGGAGATTGGTGTTCAGCAAATTCCTTATTGAATAAAGCCAAAACAGAAGACTTAATAATTGACTTCACTCATAACTATGGTAATAGCGTTAAGTTCTTAGTGCTACACCTAGAATCTAACTTAAAATGGAAGACTCACATAGACTACATTTGCAAAAAGATATTGGTTGGGATTTTTGTATTACGAAAATTAAAATATCAGGTGAATCTCCATGTTCTCAAGATAGCCTATTTTTCTTACATTCATTCACACATATCCTATGTTGTATTAGTCTGGGGAAACAATCCAAATGTCATAGGAATTTTAAAATTACTAAAGAAAGCTGTAAGATTAATCAATGGCAGTGATGGCAGAGCTCATTGTAAACCATTATTCAGACAACTTAGTATATTAACAGTGGTATCTGTTTACATCCGTAAATGTTTATGTTTTGTAAAGGATAATTGAATTATTTTCATCTCTCAGAGCAACTCATTCATATAATACAAGGTATAACAACAATTTAAGAAGTAATTTATGCAGAACTACAACAACCAAAAATAGCTTCAATGAAGTTGGTATATAATGCATTATCTCAACATGTGAAAGATTTGGATATAAATAAATTCAAAATGTATGTTAAAAAAATATGTTATTGGACTTGTGTGTATACACTAAATGAATTTTTGAGGCAACTAGTAATTAAAATTTTAATGTATACTTGTATATTAGTTCTTTTCTTTTTACTGGGTAAGTCTCTGTCATGCAAAAAATATTGTCACGGCAATAAAATTTATTATTATTGTTATTAATAATTATATAAACAGCAAAATAAAAATGATTTTATTTTAGGTCTTTGTTTTTTTTAATAATACTTTTATGACTTAAGAATGTCCAGGTTAGTGAATCCAAAAGTAAACATTTAAGAGTAGAGCGCTGCTGAAGAGCTGTACTAAGGACTTTTGATTTTATGTCAAACTCAAGAGTTTTAATTTGTGAGAATTTGGTGTAATCATTATTTTATTGGTTTGAATGGAGTTAGTGCAGATATTTATAGAGCTTATGTCAATAGAGCATGTTGACAGTCTTGGCAGATATATTTTCTGGCAAATTTCTCCTCTGTATGATGTTAAAATTTAAGTTAACTTTTCTCCCCTTCATTTTTTCTTCTATAAGATTATGTTTACATACAGTAGTTTTCTCTACATACGCTTTAGTACTCAAACATTTGGGAAAGTGGTTGTTTTTCTATTAAGTTTTATTATTTCCTATAAACAAGAAAAAAAATATTTATATAGCCTATATTGGCGTACAGTTGTACAATTTGTTAAGAGTGTGAAAATGTGTAGAATATATTATGTTATATAGGTTGTAAATTTTAAGATTTAGTTATAACTTCATGATAATTATTTGTGTATATGATAAAACACAAGTATGTGAGTGATTTCTTACAATATTTAACAACATTTATATATGGATTATCTCTTATGTAAATATGTCAAGTGGGGTGATTTCACTTATTTATTTTTGACACTGTTGACATAATTTAGGATTACTGTTAAATTGCTTTCTGTATCTGTCCATATGTCAGAATGTTTGTACTGTAATTCATATATCCATTAAGCTACGAACAAGACTTTTAGAATTTAACATTTAAAGAGGAGGAAGGCTGTATCTCAGCTAAACTGATGTTAAAATTCTAAATTTTAGTTAATTTCAAATATGCTTGTCTCAAAAGCCATTTTGATACTATATACTGCCATCAAAAATATTCCAGTTATTTTTCACAACTCTGATTTAAGTTAAAAACTTTGTTATGTATGGTTATTCCTAGGTAACCAAAAGTTATTGAATTTGAATCTTACTCAAGTTTTTATTTTTTTTATTTTTAGCCAATCTATCTGACTTAAGAATAATTAAAACGATCTTAACCTATATGTAAGACATATACCCAGTTTAGTATTTTCATTATTTTTTTCCATTTCACTTATGTATAAGATTATCACAGTACAGAAAATGCAGTACAGTTATAGAAGTACATAAAAGTTCTTAAGGTATCAAACACACTTAGGGCTTCTATAAAAGTTGGCACTGGGTTGAGCTCACTCCTCGCACCACTGTCATGTCCTTGCCTCACATTTCCAAATGCATCATTTGGTGATAGCATTCTCTAATATAATATTTGAATTCATGTTTCCCTGTACATCCAGTGCCACCTATTAACAAGACTGTATTCAATTTTGAATTAATTAAAGGTGGCCTTGCTCAGTTTTTTATAGCAATTGGGGAAAAAACGAGAATCGTTGAAATTGATTTCTTGCAGTATAACAGATCAATAATTTGTTGATCGCTTTGATTTTGTTAATGGTAGCGCAAGATTTGTTTTATTTGTTTAATTATTTATATTTACTATATAAAACAATATAATTAAGAATAAAATTATTTATTCGTGTAATTTAAGTAATAATGATTTCATTGTTAATAAAATATGTTTTAATTATTCTTCTATTAAATAAATACCTTGCTAAGGAATTATCTATTGCCATTGAGTAAGTGAGTATTAAATAAATTATTTAAATAAAATATCTAGCAGTTGAATAAATAATAACGGGTGAAGCCACGGGCACCTGCTAGTCCACACACATACTGATGTGTTTTTGTGCTACCTGTATGTGTTTTCTTCAAAAAATTGTTACAGGACTAAAAACATTTAACCAGAAGCTATTTTATCCAATCTGAGACCTGTTTATCTGGGAGAGAGTCGTTTCTTTGCTAGAAATCAGCGATTGAAATCCCAGTACTTATTTTCAAACTATCAGATTCTTCTTTTGTATCTGACATATTGCAGAAACATACCAGACACCCACTACGATTCAGATCATGTTAAATTTCAGTCTTTGATATCGATATTAGTATTTGCATGAAAATGGTGATAAAGAAGAATCCCCACAACAGAAATGATTAAAGACATGAACAATAAGCTTGTATTCTTAGGATATTACACTACTGTAGAACATTTAGATGGGAATGATCATATCTAGTTTAAAACAAGACAGACCTGCAGTATTTAACATTTGAAGTTAGAAAACTTTCAATACAGGTACAGCCAATTTCCGATTATCCATGAACAGATTATCGGTTTGCAAATTACCTGTGCAAAGTTCTTCCTTTTCAACTCCTAGCGAATGAAATAAGGATATAATGAGGTGCAAGATTTTGAATTTCTCATACACGATTTTTTCACAGAGAATGTTACATGGCTTCCAGAGAAGTCAAGTAACATTTTCTATGCACAATATGGAGACATAAAGTGCGGAAAATTTAAAATTATTTGTGGGAAATTAAAAATGTCAGACCCAATTATGTCTATATTCTGCTTGCAAATAGTTAAAATTTATATGTATATATATATATAAAATGAAAACTCAGAAAACTTATTCTTATTAATGAAAACTCAGAGTATAACAAATATTATGACAAATTTAGTAGCATTAACAGCTTATTAAAATTGCATTATATATTATGTAGCCCATGATAGCATTGCCAGAAGCTAGAATAGCAACAATTCTAACATTCAGATTATCCTTTTTTTTATAATATTATTATTATTATTCATGTATGTCATGGTTCCAGTTAAGGAGGATAATCGAGAGTTTGCTGTACTTATAAAATACTTAAAGTGACTGAACAACAAACATCTCACCTTATAAGGATGTAAGTTTGTAAATGGGTGCTGTAATTCTTGATTATTATCAAACTGTGTAACAGTTCTTAGTTCAGGGTGAATGTTCTATACTATAGGATAAAGAATAATTGTTTCCAGTATTTACGGAAAGATGTGAAATGATGTATGATTCTTAGTATTTTATCACAAACACAAAATAGAGTTTAAGCATAGCATTTTCCTCTTCCAAGGGTTACATGTATTATACATTATTAATAAAATTGGCATTGTCATTTTGTAATGAGAAGTAATGTAAGAATGTATTTGCTTATATGAACGCTTGGGCATATTTCTGAATCAAATTGAACATAATATCAAAACCAGGGAAGGCACAGCAAATGATTATTGTGTAAGCCATCATTTTCAGAAGTAAGCCAAATTATGCAGAAATAATGGAGCTACAGTAATTTTCTTCTTCTTTATGGGTAAAGAAGTTACATTTAATTTTTAGGCTTCAGACATTTATCTTAAATCTTCTCTAATTTCAAGAATTACCCAAAAGTAGTTTTCTTTAAGGTTGCAATAGGCTAATTATTATTTCTGGTAGCAAATCAAACTGATACGAGTACTGCGCTGTTTTACTTTCAAAACTGAAACCAGTTTAATGGTTAGTAAATAGTAAAGGTATCATAAATTCATATTTCTGTCTCACTAGGTCTGTGTGCTTACAAATGAAGGGAAGTACTGTATCTTCTTTAATCTCTGTGCATTTTAAGAAACTAATGTAAAAAAAAAGTGTACAATGTATAGTGTAATATTTTCAAAATAAAATTGTTGTTGGAAAAATTACTTGATAATTTTGGTGTAGCAGTTACCAATTTATATTTTAATACAGAATAGAACACATTTAGAGTGAACTTACATTATTCTAAGTTGCTCTATCAAGAATTATTAAATTGATTGTTTAAACACCGTAAGATAAATGTTACCAATGGAATAATTTTACCGATCTTACGTGATATGACTGAAAGTTACTCTAGTCATACTATAGATGCAAAATTATGGTGTCATGTATGTAGTACCCTACTTCACTGTTTCTGTTCATCTAGGAAGAAAATAGTAAAATTATTACAGGAGCATTAAGATAATTTCAATTTAAGATTTTATTTTCGCAATTTGTAGTTCTGTGTAATAAATTTGTTTCTTTAGAACAGATTTTGGTAAAATTCATCAGTATTTACGTCACCATAATTTTTTACTTTAATGTTTGGAGATCAGTCACAATTGGCCTCGGTGGGGCATGCCTCTGGATTCTAAGGTCATGGGAGGGAATAAAAGCCATGGCTCCATATCGTAGATGTACAGCACCTAAATGAAATTCAAGCTAAATTCCCCAGCCCTTTCGTATCCAAGGGAAATATCTTGGTTTCTTCTAGATAGCATCACTTTGAAGCAAGGGCTTATCACCTGCCTCTCTTAATCTTACTATGTCATAAAGCTGCAGTTATAGAAAGTTATCATAAAATACATTTAAATTATTTCGCTAACAAAACATAATGGAACCTTGTTAATCTGAACCCCATTATTCCGAATTTTTGGATATGATAATCTGAAAAATGAAGGAAAAACAATTAAGAAACAAAGCAAATGTTCATTCCTAACTTAAAAGAAACATTTGAATTGGTATATATATAAGAATACAGCACCTTAATTAGTAGAAACACAACCAACCCCGCCACTTAACCCAGTAGGGTATTTTAAGCCATGAATCACTCCAGCTCAAGATTGCTACCCTCATCTTGTTTGCCTACGACTCCACTATAATGCTAGCTCTTTCCGTATTTTTTGACAGAGTATCCAAAGTGATTACTCTACTACATTTGGTATATGGAATATTTTACTGAATTTTCTGGAATCCGAACAGAGATCAGCTCCAATTAGTTCAGATTCTAGAATGTTCCATAAGTCTGGGCAGTGTCAAAAGAATAATTTTGAGAGTCAATCTTAATAACATAAAACATTAAAATTAATAAAAATGTTATTTAAAGTGCATTAAAACACAGTTATAAGACTGGGTTGCAAAAAGAAGAACCTTAAAATAAATTGTATTGCCTTTGCAAATGATATGGCCTGAGTTGCTGAAACCATGGAGGAAGCAAGAGAACAAATACTTGAACTAGCTAAAATAGGTCTTCACATTTCCTTTGAAAAAACCAAAATCATGACAAACAACAAACACCCACGTCAATACCTCAAAATCCAAGAACAAGAATAGTAAAAGAATTCAAATATCTCGGAGAATGGATCAGTTGGACTGCGGTGGAATGCAAAAAAATGGAATCCAGAAAAAACAAACTTGAAATGAATTTTCAACTAACAAAAGATACATACAACAAGAAATCCCTTTCATGAGGGTCAAAAATTAAACTTTACAAAACAGTAATTAAACCAGAAGCACTGTACGCGGCAGAAACGCTAAACATGAATTTCAAAGGCCAGATGGAGAAACCTGAACTAAAGGAAAGGAAGATTTTGAGAAAAATCATAGGACCAAAATTTCAGGATAAGATAATATACATCAAGAATGAAACCCTCTACAAGAAAATTGAAAAACTTTCAGATACTATGTGAAAAAGGAGGATAAATTTCTGTGGTCATCTTTTGAGAATGGACTCTGATGGATTAACCAAACAAATCTTTGACTTCAACTGCAAAACACAACCCAACTGGTTTAAAGAAACTGAAAAAGATCTGATCGAGTTAAAAATTACAGAAAATTCACTACTCAATCGAACGGCTAAATAACTAAAGACAAAAATACAAGGTTCCAAGACAGGTCAACACTGAAATCCAAACCTATTATCTCGGAAGAAGAGAGGAAAAGAAGATCAGAAAGAATGAAGAAATACTGGGCATACTTAGGAAGGAACAACACACAGAGAAATGACTGGTTCAACGCATCCCAAAGAGGGTGAAACGAAAGAAGAAGAAAAGACAGTGTTCATGTCACACTGAAAATTCTTCTTTATAGTGCAGAATAAGTTAACAGCTAGCCAGTGCTGGGGCAACTCTACCCATAGGGAGAAAATATTTAGATTTCAAAAGCGGGCAATAAGAATAATATGTGGAAAGAAAAAAAGGGAATCTTGTAAACCGCTGTTTGAAAAATTAAGAGTCCTCACTCTTACAGGGGAGTATATATACTCTGTTATGTGTTTTGTAGTGAATAATATTGATAAATTTCAAACTAATTTTAGTGTACATGGACGTACTACCAGAAACATGAATGATCTACACAGACCAAATAACTCGTTAAAACTCTTTCAGAAGGGTGCGTATTATTCTGCAGTACAGATATATAACAAGCTTCCAAACAACATTAAATTATTATGTATTCAAAGAAAGATCAAACCTTTCAAAACAGCTGTCAAGGAATTTTTAATAACTCACACCTTCTACAATTTGGAGGAATATTTCCAGCTTGGATAAATTTGGCAGCTTGCAGTTTCTGTAGACCTATATTATTGTTATAACATGCATGTATTTTTTGATCTGACGTGTTCTATATCCTTGAGCCCCGCTCAACACAGGATCTACAGGACGAGATATCTACATCTACATCTACATCTACATAATTACAGAATGGGCTTCCCTTGCAAGTCTGATGCACATGTCTAGTGCAGTACTATTAAACCAGAGTTTACGTTTATTCAGCCTAACATTAGGCATGAGGAAATGAGAGTTATATTGATTTAAGTGCCATTTGCACTATTTTCTTATTTTAGTTGATTCTAAAAAAGCATATCGTTTATTAGGTCCAATCAAGCGAAAGCAATGTTTCATTGTCATTTTCATTCATAACAATCCTGTGAAAAATTAGAATTCATTTTTGGAAATTATATTTTTCAAGTTATTTTCTTCAAGAACTGTGTATTTAAAAAAAATGTTGTTTCCTCTAAATGCTAAATAAATTCAAGTGCAATACGAGTTATTAAGCATGTTCAAGTTCTTTAAGCACAAAACCCCATTTGAAATACCTGTGAGTGCTAAACATTCCCAGCGAGAAGATAGTATCATTTTTTGTTATTCAACTGTATTTATATAATTACTGATACCTGAAGTTTCCATGATATTTGTTGCATTAGTAGAAGAATCCTGATCTTGATCCATTTCAAGTACTTGAGAAAAACTGCCAGTCATAAGATTATATGTCCATTAATATGAAGCGAAAATAACTAAATGGTCAATCAGAAGAACAAGTTACACAATTATCACTGAATCAGGTCAGATTAGTTTATAATCATTCACGATTATACGAAAAACGATACACCACACACAGAAAGCACATCTGAATTGGTCGCCATTCAACCTGTTATTTTCCACCCTACCGCGGGGATGCTCCCGCTGCAAGTGTTGAATATTCCCAGCAGAGGGCAGGAGCAGTCAGTATTAACTACTGCTGCCATCTGCAATGGATTGCAAGTACTACAGGGTAATTCAGTTATCCGTGCTGTTTTTCGTAAAGATGCCGCGTCCCCGGGATAAGAACAAAATATTATTGCATCTCGGCTGCCGTCAAGACGACTGAAAATGCCAAAATATATCCAGGTAGGCTCCTCCACTGCATTGGCATGGCGACCGCTATTAGCTCAGCCCACCGCAACAGAGGGCAGCAGCTGTTAGTAGTGACTGCTCCTGCCCTCTTCTGGAAATGTTGAGCACTTACAACGGGATCAAATCCGTATTTTAAAAATGTAATTAACTAATAAAAAATATTCAAGTTATTAGAAAAACAGTTTTAAAAACTTACGTTGCGGAAAATTAGCGACAGGAGTTAATTTAAAGGTCCGACTGATATGACTTCTACATATATCCGCTTTTTTTTTTTGCCTTAACTCGAAAAGGATTGAAATATTTTTATTGCTCTTTCACTGAACTGAAGAGCAAATTCCACTTAAATTAACACATTAAAGGAAAAACAATTCCCTTCAATTTTGTACACGGCCCCTTAAAGGTACAGGAAGAAAAAAATACAAGCATCTGGAATCCATTGTATAAATTAAAATTTCACTTAAAATATTCGATAAAACCAGTGATTTAAAAAAAATAAATAAATTCTTAAATTGAAGGATCTACTTTGGGTATGATGCTCTTCTTGATGTTAGATTGTGTCCTATAAGGGGCAGTGGGATGAAAATTCGGACCAGGAATTATTAGGCAATTCCACAGGAATGTCAACCTCTATGTGGGCCTATGTGTTTTTAAAAAAGTCATGAAAAAATGTCAAATTATATATTTTTGTAAAGCCAGGAGCCTGCAGTATTGAAATACGTCATTTGTTCTTTTCAAGGAATATTTCTGTGCAATTGGTTACACCCTCACTATACAAATAATTTTTTTCCTAACATTTGGCTGATGATCATTTACTAAGAAAATAGGTTTCCTGATAATATAATCACTAATTAGACCATAATTAAGTCTTCATTTAGTATTTTTTTTTCATCGGAATCTGAATAATCGATCAGTCAATTACTAAACAAATACAAAAAAGTTTTTTTATAAGTAAAAATTAAGATATACACTGAACATATTACATACCCTCTAACTAGTATACAGAAGAAACAATAACACGTACAGTAGGCCTATTTAGAATTTGGAATGTTCATTGCAACAATGCACAACAATGTGGTTAACTGACTGACAGCCTTGGTAACTGACAATAAGATGGTAAATACTTAAAGTTTCATTAACTTTGGGGATATTTTTCCTATTTACCATTTTAGCCTAATTTGATTTGGGACTTCTGCTTTTTTGAAGTCTCTTGCATTTTAGTCTTAACATAGACCTACTGGCATAAGTGGTATTAATGAAATTTGGAAATACACCTCCTCGTTATGGCAGGTTTTCAGTCTTAATTCACTGAAGAGATCGATACTATAGGGAGCATTCAAAAAGAAATGAGCTGGAGGCCTAGGAACAGAAACCATTACTTATATGTCAGAAGTACTGGCCCTGGCTGTCGAGGCACTTGTCCCACTGCGACACAAGGCAGTGAATGGCTGTCTTGTAAAATTCCCAGGGCTGCGTTTTGAACCAGTTCCGAACATACTGCTTTACATCGTCACCAGAGGTGAATTGTTTGCCTCTCAGAGCCTTTTTAGGGGACAAAAAATGCCGCAATCGCAGGGAGAGAGGTCTGGACTGTATGGAGGGTGACCAAGGACCTCCCACTTGAATTTCTGCATAAGTGCTGTGATTTGGTTGGCCATATGAGGCCTTGCATTGTCGTGGAGCAGAATGACCCCATGGGTGAGCTGGCCTTCGTTTCGATTTGATCGCTTGACAAGGGTGGTCAAGGTTTGCTAGTAATGCCGGGTATTCACTGTTGTCCCATGCTGCAGGAAGTCTATCAGAAGGGGGCCGTCAGAAAGAAGAAAGTCAGCATAACCTTTCCTGAACTTGTGTGGATGGCCTTGGATTTTTTTTGGTGGTGGTGACCCTGGATGCTTCCACTGGAGATTTTGTCGTTTCGATTCTGGTTCAAAGTGATGACACCAAGACTCATCTCCAGTCACCACTCGTGCCAGGTACTCATTCCCTTCCCTGGCATAATGCTGTAGATGATCAAAACAGTGGGCCATTCGACATGCTTCCTGTTGTGGTTGAAGATTGTGGGGCACCCACTGGGCGCACACTTTGTACCAGTTCAATCTTTCCGTCATGATGGTGTGAACACTTTCGACGTTCAATCCGACCTTGGCGGCTACAGCTTGTACCGTATCTCGGTGGTCCTGGCTAACGAGTTCATCGACTAGCTGGCCAATGTTATTGGTAATGCGGTTTGGTGTTCCAGACTGTGCATCATCGGCTAGAGACAACTGTCCTTCCCTGAAGCGCTTGTGCCATGCCTTGACCCTTGCAAGGGACATGCAGTGTTCACTGTACACTTGTGACATTCTCGATGAATGTCTGTTCCCCCTATTCTTTCTACTGTCAGAAAAACAACACCTCTTTGGTCTTCTTTTGACGCCTCCATTTCACTGTTTATAACGCGAATGACCACGTTGGACAACGTGCTAGCTTTGTAGTCATGTGGCATGCACCAGTGACCCTCTAGCGGCGGGCTGTCAACTTCCAAGCTCTTGTTGGAACGACGCTTTGTTACACATGCAATGATATTACAATTCTGTCACCGGTTTGCACATTCCAGACTCCGTCTCGTTTCTTTTCGAATGCTCCTTATATATTCTGAAGAAGAATTCTGTCATGGGAGAGAATTAAACTTGAGTTTTATGTTTGGTACACTGATGCTGAGACTTCTCAGCTCTCTCTAGGGTACATCCACCTCATTCCAAATATTCCTCTAGACCCCCTAATAACTGTGCTACAGAAGTTAACACATCTACAGTAGCAAAGACGCATATTATTCTGATGCTCATTTTATTATATGGTTTTAAGTTAACAACAGTTATTGATAGTTAGTCAGGTTTTCAATTTTATCTCCCCGAAAGGAGTTATATTACATCCTGGAAACAAAAATTTGCCTTTAACAGGAATCAATTCTAGGATTTAAGCTTGGTAAACTGATGCCGCGATCATTGAGTATTAAAATCTAAAACTTTGAAAAATCTGCCATACTGAAGGATGTGCCCAGTCTCCCATTCCAAACATCCTCTAGACCCCTAATGATCTTGCTACAGGTGTTAGCAGATCTACAATGTAGAGAGGTTGCTCTATACAAAGATATTTATTTTATTTTGGGGTTATAATTCACAGTCATTTAAATCTTGATCAACTTGAAAATGTCCATACCTGAATCATTTTATGCAGATTATGATGAACAGTTATACGTGGGCAGAATAGATTACTTGAGATGATGCATCTCTGCATTTGGATTTTCGACCCATACTTTTTCAAAGAAGTTGGTCATACTTTGACCATCAACTCTGAACAGTACGAACAAATGTTCACAATGTTAGAAATTCCTGACAAAATTAATTTCGATGATGAACTATGGTTTCAGCAGCAAGATGGCACCACAGTGCACACTGCTCGTGGCTCAATGAAATGTCTCCAAACATATCATTCGGCTCCTGACAAAACATTGGTCTTTGCAAGTCACCTCTCCTAAAATGTCAAATACAGTATCATCTAACTTATTTCTAGAAAATCAGCACTATATATAATGTGAAACAGATGATATGATGATATGGTAATGGCCTCAACCAATCTAATCGACCTTCAACAAGCGTTTGACAGACTTGCGGATTGGTCAGAAGAAAATGAATTAGTGGTCAACGAGACAAAAATGGTGATGATGAGCTTTAGGTAAAGAGGTAAAGGCTCGACCATATACTACAGAAACCGACCACTTTCTTCTGTACCTTACTTTAAATATCTTGGAATGACATTACAGACTACTGGCAATGTGAATGCCGCCATAAAAGCGATGACTGACATACAACACAAACAAGAGATTCCTTAGAACTGTTTAGGCTGAAAATTGCTCCTGTAGCCACACAGGGGCTGGAAATTATATGGATGCACCTCAAGTATAAACATCTGACAAAACTAGAGAAGATTAAAGCCACCAACTTGTAGCGAGCATTATGCTTGTCAAAATACACGCCTTCACACCTTCTCGCCTTGTCAATGTTCTGACAAGGGAACTGCCATTTATTGAAGAACTTAGACTACAATTCCTGCTGCCAACTACATCTGGCTACAAGCAGTGAAGGAAGTGGGGAAAATCCAGAGGCGGTATGCTATCCAAAGATTTTTCCCTATCATACCTCAATTTGAAAAAAGCATACCCTGTCCCTTTCAACAAACATCTTGTACTGTCGATTTACATACGGTACCTTTATTTATTTCATTAGATATATTTTTAAAATATTTAATACCTACTTGAACAGTAAAAAAATCTCAATATTTTGTTACCAAGAAATGTTTTAAAAGCGTCAAACCATTAAGATGGCAACAGAGGCCATCACAAGTTACCGCTCATAGCCTTCTATACTGGTAATGGTTACCGGCAAAAGTGCACCAGTAGATAAGTGATCACGAAATGTAATTATATTACGATGTAAACAGATATATAGGGAATAGGCTGCTCTTTGCTACAAAGGAACGTTAACAACCTTTTTAAGATCCACTGATTCTCATTGACGGTATGTTTTTTTGTCATTGAAATCAGTGCCGGTATGCCATTGACCCTTTAAAACCAGTGCTGGTGTTCCATATCGGTGCATACCGCCTCACTTCCCTCACTGGCTACAAGACTCTGATCTGTGTTATGAAGGAGAAACGAAATGAAATATGGAAGGTACTGATGCCATTTCATGAGAATGGATGCAAGGTTCTTATGAATTGCGCCATGTAGTGACAAGGTATGAAGTACAAGGTTTCAACCATAAAGTGTATAAGACCAAAGGATACCACCAGCCCGAAGACCAGTGTCAGTGCTTGTTGTGTGGCATGAAATGTGAGAGATACCATGTCGTGTGATGTACCCAAAGAAAGATGTCTCGAACCCAGTTCTGCAAGGAAGAATGAATTTCTAACATTCATGCATATTTTGCGCTTTAACCTGGAAAAAACTGTGGAAATTTATTTAAAATTAACTATGTACTATTTTCATAATTATGTATTTCTTTTTACTAATAGTAAAACATAATACAGAAGAAAGATGGTCATTATTCATGCTTATTAAGAAAAATAAGATTTTATACAATAAATTACACATTTTAATAGAGTTAACTGAAATTACCATTATTTAAACATCCTTTAATTCATTTTTAAGTAATAAGAAATGGGAATTGCAAGAATGTGATGGAACATGGGCAATTCAGCCATAGTAAATACTATTGCAGAAGAATTCATTTTAAAGTTCATGTAAGAAGAAACATTAATGCAATTATATACAGTGATACAGTTCATTCTAAATTGATTATACCTATACTTTACAGTTAACTTGTTTGCAGAATTCATTCATATGCTCTGATTGATTCCATATCAATAAAAAATTTAATAATTATTTAATAGCAATAACTGTATTTCAATATTATTCTGCAACATAATGTAGGCCTTTGAACAATGATGTCAGTTTATTATGGATGAAATGCCCTTAAATTCCAACAATTTCTACTTATAAATCTTCTCTATGTATATAAGCTAGCCTGTGAAATAAACTAATTCAGTTTCATAAAAGATGAACACAGACTAGATATCTAAATTTATCCTCCAACTGAAATATTACAAATACTTAAATTGGCAGCAGAAAATATTCTGTAAATTCATTAGCGTTAATTTACAGAAGAAGAATGTTATTTATTAAAAATATTTTTTTAGAATTATTTAATTACTGCGCTACATCAATGGTTTTACATTACCATGCTAACCCAACGTACCAATTATTAACATCAATTAATTGTTAATTCATATAAAAAGTTACGGGAATCTAAATTAAGGAACAGAAATTGAGAACTAAGTACTATCAGACCCAATGAGGAAAAAATTCCTCGGCATCCATTCTCAATGTTCCGAACTCTTAGGACATCCATTTCCTTTAAATATCACACCAAAGAATCCCCTATGGCATGGTTTTGCTGCTCACTGTATATCTATACAAATACAGCAGTTTCATTCTGAAGCACCATATTAAATATAACCCAATCCTTTCCCCCCAAAGAGCAGTTTGTGTAGAAAGTCCCTACACATCACAAACACGCACACACATACATACGTACACCCATACTAATGCATGCAAACATACAAACACTCTTGAATGTATCGATTTATAAATTGTATTTATTCTAACAGCATGGTGCTTAGTTAAATCCTTTTTTTCTTTTTTCTTAGATAAGTCTTTTGTTAGTTCAGGAGTCATTTTTTACTTTCTTCTTTGGAGTTATTTTTTTCCGGAACCACCCTAGAAGAGAATAAACAGATTAATTTCAGCTTATATACAGGGGCCATACTTTTTGGTAAAATAAAATGGCTGATTTTGGTGTTAGCTTCATTCTATTTCGTGGGTATGTCATGAAATACAATATTTTATAAAATTATACTGCATTGTACACTGATAAATTTTATGGGGATGCTACAACACTCTGCATGCTGTGTTCTTTTTTATAACCACGAAAATGGCCATATTTAAGGTTGTAATGTTCTTTAGAACCTATAGAATTCAAATATGTATAAACTCAGTTTGTTGCTAAAAAAATAAGTGAAATGAAAGAAACCTAAAATGGCGTAATTTAAACTGGTTACTCTGAAATTTATCAATACTCTGGTCACTTAATGTAAAGATCTCCAGTGGTCATTGCCTATCTAATATGACAGTAATATTCTGAATTGAAAATAAATTTAAAAAATGAAAAGATAGCCATCTATCTAAAAAAGTGCCAACCGCTCTGGATAAAATACAAATAAAACTAAAAATCTACACTCTTTTCCGCAATCTAACATAAGCATCCCAAACTCATCACAGAGATACCAGAAAAGAATTATATCGTGGTCACTGAATAGCGTATGTTTCTGTCTTTGCTGTAATCAATCATAAGTATTGATAACTTCTCAGCAGCCATAGAAATGAAGGGAAAAAATCACACTAAAACAAACTATTACAATTATAAATAAAATGTTTGTACACATTTCTCACTTTATATAAGGAATGGGCATATTTCACACTTATTTAGACATTTTGCACAATCAGACAAATTTCAAGATATTTCATGGATTCAACCTGCTTAATATTGGTATTTTATGCATGTACAAAGCTAAATATAGCTAAGGAAAGCTGTTTTGTAAAATTTTGGATTTATCGCTGTTACCAAAAAATATGGTCCCTACAGATACAGAACTAATACACTAACATAGCAAGAGTAACATTAAACTGCATGTTATTAACTTTTTGTGTAAATAAAATTAAAAAGGATCATAAGAAATATATTTGCTTTCAGTGCACACTAATTGGCATTTTTGTATACATTTGTTTTAGGATTCACCATTTCCACTTCCCTGACCATTTTTAAATCACATTTTACATCTGCCAATACCAGCTTCAATGAAATGTGGTGCACTCCAAATAAAACAACCCACAAAAGGCTTAGGTTTTAAGGCAACTCAGTTATTATTATGTTATACCTTGAATATAGAGGTTTCAAGAAAAATGGCAGAATTGTAGAAGCTTTAGAAGTGTGTACTTTAAATCGTGGAAACAGAAGAAAGTTCAACGGAAATTATCTGTTTGTTTGTTGCCAATTTGCCAATAAATGAATAAAGCAACATAATTTTCAAGTTTTCATTTTGCTTTCTTTTTGGATGAATGCTTTGACTTATAAGAGATACTTTAAGTTAAATCTGTTCTTTTTTAGCCAGGTGGAGGGAAAGGATTATATTATATCAAAGTTGCGAAAACTACAACAGTGTGAATTACCAAAGAGTTTAGCTATGACCTTGAATTGCATACAGTAACATATTACAATAGGGTTGTCATCATGTGCAAATGAAATGATACTGAACTGTGAATCAACGCTGAATTCATAAATTAATTTTTCTTCCCTTTGCTGAAATTTTAAGCCAATGTCCCAAGGCACACAATTTCATCATATATATTCCATCTAATTGTACTGCACACAATGGAACAGGAATGTTTTAAATTTTCTATAAAGAATAAGAATCAACGAACAAATGCCATTCTTTCTTCTTGTGACCCACATAGCATACACACATGGCAGCTTCCTCTGAACAGTTGCCAGCACTGTAACTATGCAGACATGAATCAGGAAGACAAATTGAAATATTAGAGTCAAGAAGATTAACAGATGCTAAGGCAGACTTTGAATTTGCAATACTATACACAACCATTATTACAACCGGCATAAACATTGAGGTGCACTGGAAATTACAAAAAAAGTTTTGGCAGAAAATGTATCGAATGTGTGTATAGCAACCGCCACATCGATCATAGTACTTGATACAAATTTTTTTAACCAATAAACTAGACTGTAGGACACTGGTTTTAAAATTCCAAGGCATAGGTAAACTCTTTAGTAATAGAAAAATTAAAACTATCACCTAACAATTTTAACAGATTACTATTCTTTTTCCTCAATCATGTTTCCTTTTGTCACAGCCAGAAATAAAAAAAATTAAAAAAAATTGTGGTGTAATTCAATGAAATTTTAATAATAAAAAACCAAAGCAAGTTTACAAGTCTGTTTAAAATAAATTCTAGAAAGGATTTTATAGGAATTATGTACTAAAAACAACCAACTGCAAAATTATCAATACTATAATGCTAATTTAGAGATTTATCATTAGATGTGAGATCTACTGATGACAAAGAGATATGATTAAATTATGATTTCAAAATCCCTTACAAGCCTACTTTTATTA
Organism: Ectobius pallidus; assembly: GCA_964059195.1. Lineage (NCBI taxonomy): Eukaryota > Metazoa > Arthropoda > Insecta > Blattodea > Ectobiidae > Ectobius > Ectobius pallidus. The sequence continues at coordinate 61,061,374 of CAXKWD010000003.1, forward strand.
GTAATACAAGATTTAGGATTTATGTTCTTTGTTTTTGTGCAGTTGCATTGGCTACACACCTTACAACAATAATGTCTGCCAACAATTTAGCCATAATTGCCTATTTACTAACAGCTCTCCTATTTCAATTCCACTTCAGTAAAGCTTCAAAACAACTAGTTCTACACCAAAGCAGTGGAAACCTAAATTTACCATCACTCTACTTTCTAAACTAAACTTTTAAACTATTACCAGTAGTAAATAAAACCTGAGACTATCTCAGCGCTGATTATTAATAAAAGTTTTGCAGGCTGTCATCCTGCAGCCTTCCTCAGGTTACTCAGTTAAGAAAGATTGGATATTTTAGATCCCTTGACTCGGTTTGTAGCCCGCAAAACTGTTATTAATATTACCGATAAAGCTTCAATACAATTAGTTCTACACCAAAACAGTTACACCTAAATTTACCATCATGCTACTTTCTAAATTTTTAAAATATTACCCGCAAGTCATAAACAAAATGCAAGTTTGTGCCCAATTACTCTAAGAAAGGACTTAATAACAAAATTAATGACATCAATTACAGATTACCTTTCTTTTTTGATACAACATAATTAAACAACTGTTAGAAATAGTATGAATGAGCAGAAATATACACAGTAATTTAAATCCAATTAATCGAAAAATCATAAATAAATTACAACAAATATAGTAAGACAATCTGAAAATGGTCTCTAATGGAATAGGCAATCAGCCAACCAATATCACAACAACTATTTTCAAAGCAGGCCAAAAGCAAGCATATTAGAATAATGGTTATTAAAATACTGGATTTTTTAGTAAACTAAAATAAAATATCCCCTCCACCTCAATATAGCAACATTACGAATACTTCAACTTCCTTACTGACTAATCCAATTCGGGGGGGGGGGGGGGGGGAAGAATACCATATTACAATAGCCATTATAAAATCACTGAATCCAAAATGATTAAAAAATTCAATTTTCAACCAATAATTGAAACTATGAGAGAGATTCTGCACTATTTCTAAGAATGTTTAGTTGTGATTTCGAGAATGATACCTCATTATTTACATTTTAACATTTATGGCATATAACTTTACTTGTTTATGTCTATTATGCATTTAATGGTTCTTTTCTATCAAAGCCGCAAAGACATTTTTACAAGAATACAAAATCATCCACCCTAAACTGAAAACGACAAAGATTAGATATTTATTTTAGATGAATATCAAAGAAAACAATGAAGTTGCTGAAAATCCAAGAGTAAAGAAAATTGAAGTGAAAATCTACCTGGAAAATTCATCTCTCTTTATACTTCAATTGTTTGCTAATTCATGCTATCATCATTCTTATCTTCCTGCAACTACATGGGCTGTACCTATACCACTGGGTACAAACCTAAAAGCTGACCTTCAAATAACAATTTACAAATCATCATAATCCTATAGGGCAGTAGTCTTCAAACTTTTTAAACTAAAGGGCCATTTTCTTTTTGGTGAAAGATTAGTGGACTGCATTGATTTTTTTTGATTATTAATAACATGATACATAATACAAATATATCAATGTGTTGAATTTCCGGTTGACCGGTGTGACCGAAACTCGAGTGCGCGGACGAGATTTTTAAGGAATAACCGATATCCTAAAGTGTTACTGAGAACAGAGTGGTGGAAGATTGAAAGAAGTTGGTAGAGATCTAGTGGAAGTGTTAGTAATAACGGCTCTTCACTAAATCACGCAATCGACTACGGACAAAGTAGAGGTTTAGAAGCCAGTAGAAGACCGCCATAGTGAGCCGGAACCGGAACAAAGCAAAGAAGAAGTGCTTCCGACCCAAAGCCGAACATGCCAGACCTAGGAGGAGTAAACATCGATAGTGCTGCAGACAAGGAGGAAATTTATATCTGTCCACCGTGCTCCAAGAAGATCGGAGCGAGCGAAGCGGTCGGATGCGATGGGCCATGTGGTCGGTGGTATCACAGAGAATGCGCTGGGATGGGTGTTGGAGCTTTCAACAGCCTAAAATCCACAAAGTGTAGACTGCTGTGGATCTGTAAAGAATGCACTGTATTGTTCGAAGAATGGCGCTCAGGGAAGGATGCTGAAAAGCAAGACGGCATAGAAAAACTCAAAGAAGAATTAAGAGCATCCAGCCAAACTGCCATAGAAGAGGGAAGAACCTCGTACATGGAATTGAGAGAAAAAATGGAAGGAATGGAGTCTGCTCTGATGCAGAAAATGTCCCTTATACTAGAAGCGCAGCTTCAACAAGCGGACATCTTAATGGAAAACAGAAGAGGGAGAAAAGAAGAAATAAGGCCCCCTAAACAACAGGAAGGCATGAGGGACTCGGTCATTGTTGAAGGAATCTCCGATGACATAGAGGCTCACAGGGAAGAGGGGATAGTCGTACAGCTCAGCAAGACACAAGAACGGAAAGGACGCAGAAACTCGACGAGAAGCGTAATAGAAGATGGCTCACAGGATACAGATAGCACTCAGGTGAATGGAGAACCAGAACGAGTTGGAAATGGAGAGAAAACCGGCGAGAAACGCGAGGCACAAAGAGAAACAGATCAAACGGAGAACAATATGACGCCCTCAGAGGACCAGGAGGGGCAAGACCAACAAGAGTGGAGGACCGTAGGCGCAAGACAGACGATGGGACGTAAGAGAGCACCGCAGCCGAGCAGGGAACGACCAGTCACAGCTCAGATAGGAGTGGCAGCTGCAAACAACGGCAGACTCCGAGCTGCGGAGATTCTGTCGTGGCTGTACATAGGCAGGTTGGACGAAAACATAACGGCAGAAGACGTCCTTGACTATGTTAGAGATAATAGTGGCTATGAAGCGAAAGTTTGCATCGAACTCCGAACCAGAAACCGCAACAAGGCATTTCGGTTAGGCGTAACCGCAGATCTGTACGAGAGGCTAGGCAATGCAGCGTTCTGGCCAAAAGGTGTGATTTTTCGGGAATTTCTCTTTCGACAGCAATATTAAGAAGAATCAAACTGAAATCTCGATATGTCTATGGAATGTGGAAGGAGCTAGAACAGTTTACGATAAAATGGGATATGACAATAATAATCACGATATAATTGTATTGGTAGAAACCTTCTTGACTGAACCCATGGAGTTGGAGGGCTACTACTCTCATCACAGCTATGCTAATAGAGGCCCTATCGGAAGGCCTTATGGAGGCATCACAGTATTTGTCAAGCCAACTTTAACTCCATCGCATACACTGTACAAAACAGAAGACATTATTATAGTAGTAACGAAGGCTGGGACGATAATAGCTGCTTACTTTAATCCCGAGGTATCATCATCAGATATCATTGACGGGATAGGCGAAGCATTAAGTAAAGCAGACCATCAAAACGCCATTATACTAGTAGGCGACTTCAATTGCAGGATCGACAAAGCGAATCCAAAGAGTGAATCAGTACTCAACTATATTGAAAGAGAAGGTCTCAGACTAATCAACGACCCCAGAGAACCAACATACTTATGCCACAATGGTATGTCTACAATAGATCTTATCTTCACAAATGGCAAAGTCAAGGCCACGCAACAAATAGTGAACACTTTATTACCAATAAGGAAGCATCTGCCTGTCATAACAAAAATGACGCTACTGGGAAACAGAAATGAAGATAGCCCGGAAGAAAAATTACACATATCTAGGAAAATAGATAGCCTAGTCATAGGAGAACACGTGCAAGAAATAACAGCCTGTGATGAAGCAATAGAGGAAAACGATCTGAATAAAGCAGCCAAGTCCATAGAAGGACTGATAAGGAAAGCTACAGTTACAAAGATACTAGGGTCACGAAAAGCAAAACCATGGTTCGACTCAGCTTGCTATAATAAGAGGAAAGCAGTAATAAAAAGCCTACACAAAGCACGTACCTCCAGAAGGGAAGAAGATCTGTCGTTATACAATCAATCAAGAAGAGAATACAAAACCCTCCTGACAAATAAGAAGGAAGACTACATGGAAACACAAGCAATAAAGATAATAGAGGAAGCAGAGAAAGACCCTTTCAAAGCACAAAGGCCCCGAAAGCCAATATGCCCACATACAATACAGATGGAGACATGGGTGGACCAATTCACAAAGGTACTATGCCACAAGGATTCAAGACCAGCTCAATGCATAAATCCAACTCCAACAGAGAACATAAATATTACATTGGAAGAAGTGGCAGAAACTATAAGCAGAGCTAAAAACAATAGAGCAGCAGGCCCTGACATGATCTTCTACGAACACTTGAAAGAGACCCAGCGTTGGCTTATCCCCACCTGGACCAAATTATTCAATAAGTGCCTAGAAACTAAAAGAATCCCCGAGATTTGGAGAAAGTCAGTAGTGAAAATTCTATACAAAGGTAAGGGGGACACAGAGAATCCGAACTCGTATAGAGGGATCTCACTACAATGCGTGGCTTTTAAGATATTCACTGCAATCCTGGCGAAGAGATTGACAACCCTGACGGACCACCTGATTCCAGATGAGCAATTCGGCTTTAGAAAGAACAGATCAACACTACATGCAGTACGAAATCTCATAGCAGACATTCAAGAAGCAAAGAACGAATGTGGTGGGAAACTCTACACGACATTTGTTGACTACACAAAAGCCTTCGATCTCTTGGACAGAACGATCTTGGTCACAAAGTTGGAGAAGCTTATTGGAAAGGACCACCCACTAGGACTCATGGTGCGCTCCATACTATCAGAAAACTACATATGTATCAATGACAACAAAATTCTATCAAACGAGATCAGTCAGTGGAATGGGGTGCTACAAGGTGACCCCTTAAGCCCTCTGCTTTTTAATGTAGCCACCCATGACGTGGTAAATGCTGTGAAACAGAATGACGACGTCAAAGTCTATCTATATGCTGACGATATGGTACTGGCAACAAAAAACCGTGAAAGACTACAAGAAGCTCTAGACAGACTAACCGATTGGGCAGCGAGAAACGGGCTACAAATAAACAGGGTTAAGACAATTGCAGTAGTCTTCAGAAATGGTGGGAGATTAAGGGACATAGACAAAGAATTCTACTGCAATGGAGAAAGAATAGAAGTGAAGAATTCCTTCAAATATCTGGGGATGACACTGCAAACAACGGGCACCTCATTTAGTACACATATAAAGGAAAGGACCGCACAAGCAATCATTGCAATGAATGATATCAGAGATCTCCCACGTCTTTCCCTTGCCACAGCTATGAAGCTATTCAACTCGAAAATAACACCAATTGTGACGTACGGACTTGAGGTGATATGGACATTCTTGTCAGAAAAGAACATGGCCGAAATTGAAAAAGTAAAGGCTACATTCTTAAAAAAAGCACTCTGTCTGTCAAGAACAACAAGATCAAGACTCGTGTACGCCATGTCAAGAGAAACGTTCTACCTAGAAGATCTCAGGTTAAACCTTCAACTACAGACGACAAAGGCATGGGAAACCGCGATATGTAAAAGGAGAGAGAAGGCAGCTACGATCCCAGCAGAGTTATATGCGACAGACGTCATGGTGTATACAGACTGGATGAAGACGAACTTCGCGCTCAGACATGTCACGACCAGGCTTGCAGCCCACGGTTTCCACCACAAGATATGTGTACGGACGAACTTTGTATATGTGAACTGTGTGGTCACAGGTGTGGAAAGTACCATATTGAAGAGTGCAAACAAAGAACTAGGTCTATTACGGCGTATAGTAAAGACATCTGATATACTATATTAAACATGCACATCTGTGCGCATTTCCTTTATTATTAAATATATCAATTGAATTATAATATCTGTAGGGATTACTTAACATTATATGTAAATGTTTGTGTTTTACATTTTGTCTTCCACTTTAATTAATTAATAGGCCTACCGATAACCCAAAGCACAGCAACATTCATGAATTTAATATTTATATTTAATGTCACTAAACTGTCTATACTGGCATTGTAGTTAAAATCAGTAGTTGTTTCTGGGTCATCAAAAATTAAGTACGGGCCGCATGCGTGTAGGGTGTATGCCAGAACTCATGAGGTTTAGACTGGGCTTTTCAGAACTTACACACATTGAAGTCGGTGTTTCAATCTCTCGTTTAACTGCGTGGGATTTGTGGTGGACAAAGTAATTTTCTCTATTGGGGTTGGGGTTTTGAAGCCCCCTCCCCCTTGGAATCTCTTTTAAGTATCTTTAATTCATCATGCTATAGAAACAAGTTATTTTTGTTTCGCACAATATTGATATCTGTCTTATAATCTCATCTTATGTTTTATAAGATATCCTTAACAAGTAGGCCTAAAATCTGTTTGCTTTACATTATTACATGTTATGTTGTAACATCAAGTATAGAAAAAGGATAGACATAAAAATTCATCTGTCAAAACAAAAGAGAGATCTGCATAAAAACTGATGAGGCAGACAGTTGTTATGTTAAGACTGATACATCATGTACATAGAAGCTTTCATGTAAAGTACAATAATAATACAGTAAAACCCAGACAATACACGCCTGTTTGTTGCGCTATCCCACGTTATACGCTCTTTTTATCCGGTCCCTTGACATTACTATATAAAACCCACCTCTTAATAAGCTTGTCATCCCATTTAATACACTCTTTTGTCTGTTGAAAATTATAAAATATTGTGCTTTTAAGGATACTGAGAAAATATTTTCCAGACTTCTACATTTACCGTAAGCGCCTGCACGTTCAATAGAATGGAATGCAACTCTTGAGTACCTGCAAGACTATTCATAGCACGGATTCAGTCCTCCACGGTCCTCCATGCTGCCAGTTTTAAAATGCATTGTGACTTTATCTTGTGTAGAAGTGCGAAGTGATTTGTTAGTGCCAACATGGGTAAAGGAGTGAAATGGAAAACTTTGTCGATATTGAAGAAATTAGAAATTCTCCATAAACATGACGAAAACACCAGTATGAATCAGAAACAGTTGGCGGAATCATTACGAATCCCTTCTTCGACGCCTAGAACAATAGTGAAAAATCGTGAAGCAGTTTAAGAATTATACTACAGTAATGTAGTGTATTTGTTTTTACTTTTTTCTGAAAGGAAAGAATATAAAATACCCCTCAGCATAATTTGATTCAACAAATGTTTACTTTGATTCATATCTTGGTGTTAAAATTTTTAAAATCTAAAAACGACCCACTGTCGCTAATATGCGGTCACATGTAATACACTATTTTTATGCAGCCCCTTGAAGAGCGTATTGCCGAGGTTTCACTGTAATTGAATTTTACTGTAGGAAGAAAGTTGAAGTTTCAAAATACCTTCCAGTACCCTGCAACCAAAAAGTGATAGCGCACACTGAAGCAGTGAAATTCTTTCCCCAAAGAAGCATTAGAAACAGAAACATAGTCAAATACCATTATTAAACAGTTCAAGAAAGGTTATTAATGAAGTATGTTCAAGAAATGGAAAATTAAGTGAATTACTTGTTACTTTAAAGAAAACATAAAGAAAATAAGACTCTCATTATTTTTAAATGGTTGTTGCCTATTCCTTTGCCAGATATTCAAAGTGATAAATACTTCAATTATAATATAGTTTAAAAAATATGCTGAAATAGAAACTCTACTTCTGTGATTAAAAGACCAAACAGGATATTAAAACAGGGATTTTTGTTAAAACAGGATGGGATTAATTGAACCTAAGACCTCTTGATCACTGACAGTGAGGTGTAAAAATATAATAATGGATTTCAATTAAAGGCACACGTTTTGAAATGGTGCGGAAAATTCAGTGATTAATTCTGTTAAGATACATAACTGTATTGTTATTATTTTCTGTTATGCATTTTCCAAATTTTAATGTGTTATTCTGTACATATTCAAAAATCCAAACCATCTTTCGTCCCTATTAGTTTGGATTACTGACATTCCACTGTAGGATACTATCAATGCCATAATTAGCACCATTTTGTAATTGACTACCTTTTCAGCATCAATTAGAGATTTATATATTCCATTTTGTATTTAAGTGATAATTCTGATTAATAAAAATAATCAAATACATCAATAGTTACTTGTTAATTATTAGCAGAAGCAGAGAATTGCAGCAAGTCATAGAAAGTAAGTGTTCACAAAATCTAACATGAAACATTATGAAAGTAGATGTTAGTTATGTATTTCATAACATATAAAAATCAGTCTTCCTTCTCATAGTTTGTAAAGATTTACATAAGGAAGTGAAATTTCGCTTATATTCAATAATTTTAAATCTATCGTGGAGTCGGCATAACTGTATATGATTTTATTTTACCAACAATCTGATATTACTACCTGAGAAAGTAAGAATATTTAAACAAATAAAATAAAATAAAATCATATAAAAACACCACACATACTGGTAATACTGCACAAGGATTGAAGGGTATGACATATGTAACTGCTTCCCCCACATCCAGCAAAAGAGTAGCAGAGCTGACAATGTCAGTTACCTGTAAACCTCCTCTGCTTAGAAGAAGCTTGCCTAGACGTCTGTTTGAAAACAAGAAGACAAAGTTAGGTACTATACCGAGGTGGAGCGAATCAATGCATGGGTGACAAAACACAAGATAAGAAAAACTGTTAATCTGATAATTCACATTACAATATGAAGCCTGTATGGCCATGCAATATACTACGTGCTGCTCACTAATGTGCTAAGTGAAAGTCAATAAAAAACAACTGAATTACAAACAAATTTTTTGGTAGGTGGAAATTCCATTCCATCTCCTACCTTTTTCTTTTTACTCTTGGGCCTTTTCTCCACTGATGTGTCAGACAAAGGTTGTGGTGATGCAGAAAGGGACTGAAAGTTTGTCAAGCAAGTTAGTTAGTGGGAAGTATGACAAATTATGACTAACTACTTGATCTACTGCTGCAATTCAACACATATTGGAAGACAGCTTCTTGAAGAAATCAATCTCATTTAAGGTAGTATCAGCATTTTTAAATGCTTTCCTTTAATGTGAAGTTTATTTTAGACAAATATGTTTATACACACATAATTGGAGTGGTCAAAAGACAGTGTTAATGATGCACAATAAGATAGGAATACTTTTAAACCCGTTCTGATTCTTCCTTGTAGACAAGAAACTGCTAACGGTATAGCTATGTCATAAAGTGTTAAAGAGACTAAAATAACTAAAAATAATTCATAAATTTGATGAAGAAAGTCATAAGTAGATGGAAATTATCTGTTTTTCTTTCATATTTCACCAATAACAAGGTGAAGTGTCTGTTTTTTTTATCAAGACTTTATTATGAATTTGTTTGATCAAAATTGTAAATTGAAGTATTTCTTAAGGCAAGAAAGTACTTCCACAGAGTCTCTTCCTGCAAAAAAAAATTTAATATTTTTGCTTGAACTTTTTGCAAATAAAATAAAATCTTTCTCTACACAAGATGAGAGTGACACAAGAATGGGGTTACACAGAGTGCTTTGTGCGTGAATACAGGTCAACAAAGATAAACACCTACTTGTCTGCATAGCATCGCTTTGGACAGATTGGTGCTTGTAAAATTTCAGAGACCATTTCAATCTTTTGATTACAATATCATTTAATAGTATAAATAAATTACAGCTGTCATTAGTATCCATTACCTAACTGATATTTGTCTTGTAGATAAACATATTCTTATTTTTGAATTTCTGTGTTCAAATCCTCACAACTTTGAAAAAGTTGTTAAATGCAAGTGCAAGCACTCCACTCGCATAATTATAATGTTCAACATGGATGGTAAAGGTCACAAATGCCACTCAATATTATAGCAATATTATCCTCTTGGTCCTTTTGGAAATCCAAGTTTTTCAATATGCAGATTTTGACTAAGATCTAATAATAAAAATCCATCCAATACAATGTACTGCAAACAAGTGGGTGCTTACGTACCTAAAGGCAATTTCTCATCTTGTGCAGAGAAGTAAAACCGTGAAGCTATGGAGTTCAGAATCTGTATTTCCGACTTGCTACGTCCAGTTAATACTTCTCCTTCACATTAATAAAGAGAAGACCATGTTTGGTATAAAGAAACCATGATACATAATCCACTTCTACTCAAAGGAAAGCATTTATTCTTAAAATGATGGTGAAATTAATCTTCACCTTTTTTCATGCAATGAATATACAGGGTTTGTCTGAAAAGTAATGTCAGTGAGTTGATTAGAAGACATTTATTGATCCGATTGGTACAATACGTTAAAAGGTTTCAAAATAGGCCCCTCCTATGTCACGGTAGGCCTTTTCTGGAATGTCCTTTAGAGCCTTGGTGCAAGCCTCTTTGACCTTGTCAACTGTCCCGAAATGACATCCTTTCATGGGAGTTTCAAGAGCGGGAACAAGAAGAAATTGGGGGGAGCCACGTCAGGACTGTAGGTTGGCTGGGGAACCATTGGCACCTTTGAATTGGCCAGGAAGTGGATGGTGGTCGTTGATGGCATTCCAGCGCGTGCTTCACGCTAACCTATTCATGGCCTTCCAAAAATCCTGATTTCTTCTTGTTCCCATGCTTGAAAACTCCCACGAAAGGACGTCATTTCGGGACAATTGACAAAGTCAAAGAGGCTTGCACCAAGGCTCTAAGGGACATTCCAGAAAAGGCCTACTGTGATGCCTGGAAATATCACTAGAAGCGATGTATCGACGCAAGATGTGCCTATTTTATAACCTTTTAATGTATTGTACCAATCGGATCAATAAATGTCTTCTCATCAACTTACTGACATCGAACAAACCCTGTAATTCATACTCTGTAATACTTGATTAAAGTATGGGTGGTTTAATAAGTTAATGGATTAAATTTTATTAAAGGCAATGCATTCAGAAATATTTGTAAGCATATTAGCAAATGGAGTTATAATAATGATTCAATTACACGAGCAAACCTGAAACAGAAAAATCTTACAGACTGTTTCATTAAAGTTCAGGTTAACAATCATAGCTTACCTCAGTTATAGAAGGCTCAGATGCAGGTCCATTGGTGGCTACATTGTGGTTCTGGTTAATTCCCTTTAAACAGACATAAGTAATTAATAAATACAATAAAAAAATATTCTAAGATCATACATGAAAGACAGAATTTTACCAAGTAAAAATTCAGGCATTTATGAAATTGACTGTAAAACCTGTGAAAAAGTATACATTAGCAAAAGGAAGAGAAATTTAAATCCAAGACACAAGGAACACATAACAAATATTAAATACCAATATACAGAAAATCTTATTTCAATAGTGAGGCAAAATTATGGAAATGTGTTCAGAAACCACATGAATTAACTGTTTGGGGAAAAGTATACATACAAAACATATAGAAAGATTTTAAAATTTTGGTATCCCTAAGGACAGTGACCTCATTTTCAAATTTATACAGGTCGTACAGGACATCTAGTGGACAGAGAAGCAAATCTGTCAGTAGCCCTCGGCTGACTATGATGGGGAACCCATCGAAACATATGTTCTACTCTGGTAAGTTTTCACTTAATTATGTGAAGTTGAGCAATTTAAAGTTTAATATACTCGTATAACACAATAAGTAACATCATCTTCTTTAGTCTACAATCCTTGGATTGGTTTGCAGCGATTCTCTATTCTGATCTTCTTTCTGCCTTCCTTTTAATTCTTCATACGTTTTACAGTTCATATCCTCCTTAATAAAATTTGTTCCATCTACTGCAGTCTTGCTCTTCCTTTGCTATTCTTACCTTCAATTGTGCCTTCGATAATGCCTATAGCCTATGAGTTTTATTCTTATTTTTCTTGTTTGGTTCCAAATTCCTTTTTCTGCTTTTGCTATCTCTAAACTTTCTCATTGGTAATCTTATCAACCCAGCTAATTTTCAGCATTTTTCTGTAGCACCATGTTTCAAATGCTTCTATTTTTGTTCTGATTTCAGGATTGATAAATTTCACATTCATACAACATTATGCTCCTTACATAAGTTTTCATCAAATTCTTCCTAATTACTACTAATATTATTGGATGTGAATAATTTATTTTTCTTACTTAAGGCAAATTTTGCTTGTGTATTCTATTAATAATTTATTTTTTACTTCTTCCATGAGATGTTATTTTGCTGCCTAGATATTGAAATTCTTCAGCTTCGTCTAATAATTCTCCATTAAATCTAATTTGTGTTTTATTAATTCCTTTTTTTCTTGCAAGTTAAAACTTTTGTTTTTTAATTTATTAATATTTAAATTATAATTATTTCTTAATATCTTTTCATTTTTATTAATAAAAACTTCTAAACCACTTTTATTTTCCATTAAAATTGCAATGTCATCTGCAAATTGGAGCATGTTAATTTTAAATCACTGTATTTTTATGCCCATGTCTATTTCTTCAGTAACTACAATTAATGCTCATTTTATGTATTGCTGATAATACACATCCTTGTCTTGTATAAGTTATTTCTTGACTGTTTCCACAGTTTAATACTGCTTTTTCATCCTTATATAAATTCCATATAATTCTCATATCTCTAGGTTTAATTTCTAATTCTCTAAGGGCCTGTATGACGACCTCCTGATATCGTATTTATCTACCAGATAGAGAACCTATCTGGAAGTTGGTCAAGAATTGCGTATTATGGTCTCCTGACAAAATCTGTCTGGGAAGACAACTTCCAGATAAGCTAGCAGGAGGATCGAGTGGCTGACAAAGTACCAACTGCTAGTTAGGGATCTTGGTTGAAACAAGATGGCAGGACGCGGAACCTTTCTGGCCACCTGATTGTCAGAATTGATGCTGGAAGATTTAATTTACACAAAAATGTCATTTTATGTTCACATATGAATGAAATAGAAGTGCACAAATCGATTAATGCACTTAAAACGATGCGTTATTATGTAATTTAATTGTACAAATACAAATCCGAGCTGCCGCACCTAGCGGAGGACTACCGAACTACAACAAACACACCTCTTTGCTCAATCAGCTAAGGACCATTTTACAAATTTTTACTGCATTCTTCCCGATAGCAGTTCAGCGGTGGTGTTACAAGACATCTTCTAGTTAAGCTATCTGGAAGTCACGTATCGGGAGGAATTGTCGGCAGGTGGTAATACAGGCCCTAAATATTTCAAACATTTTTTCCCAATTCATATTATCAAATGCTTTTTTCTGTGTCTACAAATGAAATGTGTGAAATAAGTAATTTATGAAATGTGAAATAAGTAATGAAATAAGTTATAAGTAGTAATGAAAATATGAAATTAGTAACTTACATTTAATTTATCCAATTGCTGCTGCAATTGCTCCACAACTTTCTGTTCTTCGCTCAACGAATCCTGACCAATCTGAACTAAACTCTTGAGTTTCACGACTTCTTTCAACAGATCCTGATTTCTTTCCTGTTCAGTCTTTAATTGCAAAGTTAGGCGCTCATTCTCCTGTAATGTAATTATTAAAAAAATATCTGAAGATGTAATACAACATTCTTTTATAAATTTATTTAGCAACAAAAATGGAGGGAAACAATACAAACAAATAGATAAGTAATTATTGAACTAGAAATCCACTTTACTAAATTAACATTTCATTAGCTACCATTACACAAGCTCTTACGCTCAAGATTAGGCAGGTGCGCACTCAAATGCCTGTGAAAACATGGGAATGTAAGGGCAATAGACAAACAAAAGGAAGTGTGCGGTGCATCATTTGTGCAACGCTGCACTCTTTTGCATGGAAGTGTGTGTGTATGTAAAGGCAGAAGACAAACAAACAAAACATTCCAAGAGCACATCAATTCCTCTGTACTGAAATTTAAATAAAACCGCACGCTCTTAGCTGGCATGTCTGCAATGCAAACACTCCACGCGCTGTTCTTTTACGAGAGAATTCACGCGTGTTTGGCAATTACATGCTCAATCTTCCATGCATACTCTTTTGTTGACACTCTATCATGCAAGAAAGAATGTGCATGCAATTTAGGCTGCATTTTTTCACAGCGTGCAATTGCCTGGATGCTCTTTCCCCCAATATTGCTCGTATGCTCCCAGGACTGTGCTGGAAATTTTTTAGAAAAGCTTCAGACAGTATGCTGAATCTGAAGAAACTGGGGAACATGATAGATAAAAACTAAACTAATCTAAACAGAATTCTGTGGCATAACACTAGGCCTGTAGCCAGTAGTAGAAAGACAATACATAGTGTTCCTGCCACTAACAACTTTTAGTAATAATTTTGTATCAATTTGTATTTTTTAATTTGTAATAAACTTAATTTAATAAAGAGAGGTTGGCAGATTATTATTATTATTATTATTATTATTATTATTATAAAAAAAAAAAAAAAAAAAAAGCAGTTATACTTCCTGCCATTTACACATTTTCCCCATTGGCAACATGGATTTTAGATGAAGAACCGCTTTCATTCAACTAAATTTTCCTCAAAGTTGCCAATTCTCTTAGACGCAGTGTCAGTCGCTATTTGCGTTAGTCCAGGTGAAGTTGATTTCTTTTGCCACATGCAATCTATTGCATTTTATTAAACTATAGTTATTCATGTAGCATAATTCATCATCGTGATTTGAAGGAACACTGGTGGTTTTGTGTTGCATGATTTTTGGCAGTATCATTGAAGTGAAGAAAAACAATAGAAAATGCATTTCTTTGCAAGAAAAGTTGGAAATTCTAGATCATATTGATTCACATGTTGGAACACATGTTCAATTGGCAAAAGAGCTTGGACTCCCTGTCCCAACTTTGAATACCAACTAGATCTATTGAATAGTAGGAGCAATTACTTATTCATTTAATATGTGTGATGCTAAAAGAGAATATTATACGAAAAATTTGGTAAAATTACTAAATCTAATTAACTTGGAGGTTGCACATTAATTTTTGAATAGTACATACTTGTTTCTTTCGTCAACCTTGAAACCTCAATATTACAAAACAACCCGTACATGTGAGAAAGTTTGTGCAACATATTTTGCACCATATTTTAAATAGATAATGTATGTGTACACAGGTACATATATTTATTTTCAGGTATTAAATATTGCAATATAGCAATGAACCTTTTCACTTCCTGCAATTTACACTTTTCTGCTATTTACACTTCCATTCCATTGAGTTGCTGTACATATATTCCTCCCCCCCCCCCCCCCAAAGACTTTTAAGAAAACATGGTGAGGTTATATGCAAGGACTTTTGCATATCACCATCAAATCAACTGATATAATTTATTATTGTTATTATTTAAGCCAAGTCCACCTAAGAAGATAATATCCCAAGCCGATAATGAGTTCAAATCACAATAACACAGGACAGAATAATTATTATAGAAACACACAACTACAATTATATGGTACAAATCACAAGTATTGCACATAGTATAAAATAAAAACTGACAACAGAGGAGCTTTGATATCATGACAGGCCAACTGCTGATGCTATACTGTGGTAGGTTCAAAAGGAAAGGCCAGAAGTGTTCCTCATTTGTTAATTTCAATGCTGCTGACATAAAGAGGAACTGTAAAGTGTAATGTTGCAGCGGCACCTATACATAAATTAAATTAAACAAAGATATGGATAAATAGCTATAAAGCACAGTATTGACCCATGTGACATACAACTCTCAAAGCTAGGAGAAACAAACACTGTGGATGAGTGGCAAAAGAACTTGAGGAAGCTCCCCTGTATCAAACAAACCAAGCTGTAAGAGGAAGATAATATTATCCATTACAATGAAACTTGATGTTTAATTATAGCATTAAAGGAAGCAGTCAAGTCATTTTTAAAAAGTCTATGCATACCTCATCCTTAACTGAATGTTGCTGACTTTGGGTAAGGTTTACTTGTCCCTTCAGCAGATCACAGTTTCTTTGGATTTCCTCGTATTTACGAACAAGATCATGCTTTTCAGCTTCCTCTGCTTTTAATTTATCTTGAAGTTCATGCAATTTGGTTTGCATCTGTAACACAATATATTTTAGTTACTTACATTTAAATTTTTTCCTTGCCATATTTAAAGTTCAACCAATGAAGCATTTAGAAATTTCTTGTACCTAGGCCCGCAATAAATGCTGACCTCCTCCCCCCCCCCCCCCAAAAAAAAAATTACAAGTCTACAGATCATTATATCTAAGTTTTTAACTTATACTTTTTGAGAACTGTTATTATTTAATTCATGACACATGACTTAGAATGTTCTACTTCTTCAGGAAAGATTGCCTTCTAAATTTTGTGGAAATGCATTTGTGTGTTGCATTGTTTAGAATCTACTCAGCTGGGTCACCACTCGCTAACACACATGCTTGGTAAATTGGTAGAGTTTGTGGTAGACAATTCATGTGAAACCATGTTAATTGTAATTTCGTCAGCCTGACTGGAATAAGTAAGTTCCTAAGTTTGCAGGTTGAATACCAGCCCAGGTCGATGGTATTTATGAACGCGTGATAACATTCTGGCTCGTGGGTGACAATTTCAGACCTAAGCAACTGTTCACAACAGTCATTAATCATAACTAAGATCAACTTTATATCGAAATATTATGTTTTCGTTTTTTTCTTTATTTTACAATGATTCTTACATTGAAATCTATTTACTTGTACCTATCTGTTGGGATGATGTTAATTTTCAATTTATAACAGTATGCTCTGTGACATATACTGTAGTATTATTTGCACTTTTACACTTGAATGATTTTTTTTTTCTGTTTCCCCTTATTCTTAACATCATAAGTTCTAATTACTCCTTACCCCCAAAGGAAAATAAACAGCTGTTATCATAGCTAATTTTATTATTTATTTTTTGTGTTTATATAAACATATGATACAGCAGCAAAGGACAGTTGGAGCTGCAAATGTGGTGACTTTGAATCAGTCTACAACTGATGATGCTTCAGATCATAATGTCCGAAGAAAAATGAAGTAGATTAAAAATATGTTTTATATCATTTTAATTGTAACTTCACAGTTTAAATTTGCCACACATACTCTGTGGGTAGTTCTAAATGAGACGATGGCTCCACAAAATGAAACCCCTCTTTTAAGAACAAAACTGTGCTTTTAAAAACAAAACAAAACCTCCTTCAGGTGAATAAATTTGATAAAGACTTAGTAATTCTTAGTGGATAAAACGGATATTATTGGTATCCAGAGGTCTTTGAAGAAAACAAGGAGTCATGCAGGCAAAGGGAGAAAAGTGGGAAAACTACGCAGAACTATGGGACGTCAACAAGACAAAATCCATGAAAGAACTAAGGTAGCCTGTAGACTGACAACTGGTCATTCACCTATTAACAAACAATCAAGTATCTACAAAATAAACTGTATGGACTGTGAAAAGGTTTACATTAGACACTGAAACAAGATTCAAAGAATGTGTTAGAAATATTAAATTCCAACAAACAGATAAATAAGCAATACCAACATATTTCTGGCATGAAGGGCACGAGAAGTACAGGAAGTCATGCTACTAAAACTGGGAAAAATTAGGCTATACATTACAACAACAAAAACACACGTAGGCTAATGAATTTTTAAACACCAGCAGAGGACAGTTTGATCAGAATGTACATCTATACACCACCAGTGGGACTACAAAGCATCCAGCAGTCAAGATCAGCTGAAAATGGGAGCAAAAGCTCTTGAAATACATTTTAAAGCAGTTAGCATTAACAAGGAGACCACCATCCCTTATACATTGCCGAATTAACCCATTGGCACACTACTTTTCTTATGCACAGCGCACCCATAAACGCTAATATTTTCAGGCAAAAATTGATTTTTTTACATTTATTACTACTATATGCAAATTCAATTTTATTGACTTCACTGCATACCCCTTTTATGCTGTGATGTTTTGTTGATCCCTGGAGTGTTTGTTTACAGGTATTTTGTGGTGTGATACACCCTAAAACAGTCTGGAACGCCACACACAATTTCTTCCTCGAAGCCATTTTTTGAACTGAGTGCCTCGGAATTCCATGATCACGAGATCATTATATCGATTTATAACTTATACTCGACTTATCGTGTTGAATATTATAAGGTGGATAACTTTTGTGGATATAATACGCTAATAAGGCATGTCATGCCATCTACTAACGGAAAGCAGGAATAACCTCATATTCACGATCGATTTATACCTTGAAGATCGATATGAAGCATATTGTATTGCATACCATTGCATAGAGAATTTATTCAGCTTTAAAATGGTATATGGAATGTTATGTCATCTACTCAGAGAAAGCTAGAACTAAAAGAAAAGGTGTAGGTTGCTCAGCCCGTCTGGCAGCCGCCAGAGTGCATATCGACCACATATTCACGATCGATTTATACCTTGAAGATCGATATGAAGCATATTGTATTGCATACCATTGCATAGATAATTTATTCAGCTTTAAAATGGTATATCGAATGTTATGCCATCTACTCAGAGAAAGCTAGAACTAAAAGAAAAGCTGTCGGTTGCTCAACCCGTCTGGCAGCCGGCTAAGTGCGTTTGGACTTGGATTTTTCGCCCGTCCCCCAGACGGGGAAGTGCGCCAATGGGTTAACTGGAATTTGGTGAAAAGAAAATACACTTAAAGTAAACTTAATAATTAAACATTGTATGGAAGTTTACACAGTGAAGCCTTAATAAACTTAAACACATTTAACTTCACACATTGCTGTAAGTAAATATTCACTAAATCAGGATGCACATTTCGACAGCCTTGCCATCATCCTCAGCTAGTTCCACTCCCGATGTTTCCCGATTAATTTAATAAAAAATCACGCTTAAAGTAGTTTAATGTGATATATGATTTAGGGTGCCAATAACACTCCACTATCAAAATATTCATGTTTGATTAACTTGGCATCATCCAGTTCTAGAAAAATAGCTGTTAATGCAGTGAAGTTCAGTGTTTGGATCTCAACCATCGGGATTCGAACTCAGGTTTGCAAATTGGCAGGTTCGTACCTTAAGAATGAGCTACTGCAACACGCTGTACTTAGCTGTAATAATGGAAATTTTTCTAGAATGGGATGACACAGAGTTAAATAACAAATTTCAATTAAATCAGTGATATAAAAAGTGTGGGGTCTCCCTGAAGGTGAATCTTTGCATGCTTTTTTAAAACTGTAATATGGTCATGATTTTCTAGCAGCACATCTTGAAAAAATGAAGATGTACCCATCCAGCGAGGGTGTCATTTCCCACACCTCGGACTATATCATGGATGCTGCATTGCTCTGGATGGACTTAACCCAAGCCACCAGGGGGGGGGGAGCTTTATTAGGATTCTTGAAGAAACTGGAATCATTTCCAAAGAAGCCACAGGACCAACATAAGCAATTTTGGTATTTCTTTTGCAGAAAAAAAAAAGCATGTTATCAAACCAAGCATTTGTGCTAAAACTCATTTCTGAGTGTGGTATTATTTCTGATTCTAAGCAAAAGTGAACAATAACCCTCACTATCTAATCTTGAAATGCAATCTCAACCAAGACCTGAAGACTGTACTATTTACATGTTAAATGCCTCTGTAGGTAGATCCAAATAAACCACTTTAAATTGCCCCTTTTTTCTTGAACAGATACTAAATATTGCTAGTGTATTATGCAAAACAATTGTGGTTAAATTGGATAGAAGATGTTCAGCATATCCCCAGAACTAGTTCTCCCTCTGGTGCAGTATTATCAGATTGCAATTACAGCTAGCCTCTTCCGGTATGTTCAATGCAATATTTGGCACAACAGATATTTTTCAAGTTCATGACACCTTTCAACATAAAATATTTAAATTCATGCTGGGTGGTACTGTCAAGCTCGATCAATAAAATAACAAAAGATCACTCAATTTTATTTTCCTAGGCCTTTCAGTCACATTCGACCAACTTCAGGCAAAAATGCTTTATCATGGCTGCCATATATAATTAAAACTATTATAACTTAAAAAGTTCTTAAACCATAAGTCAAATTAACTTCTTGATGCTTCTTCTTCTATGTCATGTTAACTGAATGTAAATGTACAAGCAAGATTCTCTGAAGATGGTCAAATGTGATCAAAAGATCTATGAAAATAAAATAAAAGAGGTTGAGAAGAAAAATATTTTGTTATTATTTTACCTTTCAGCAAGACAAATATCATATTCAATGCATGAAGTGCTTCCATCATCAGCTTATGCCATAAATGCAAAAGTACAAATAACTTGCATACATAGAGGAATAATTAGCATAATATTTATAAAAAGAGGTCAATACATGCAAATTCATGTAATTATGATTACTGTTATTCTAAGATAGACACAAACATGCTTCATGTTATGTAAGCTTCAATTATTAACCAGCACAAGAACAACACCACAAAGATACTACAACTGCATATTAAAAATAATTTTTAAAAACTCTGGTCTACACTTAATTCTAACTTCTTCAGAATGCAGGGATCCAATAATATACAGAATTGCAGGAAGAGGTTTGCATTATTAATAAAAAGAAACTGCGAAAGGATGTTACCAGTAAATTGAATTGTAAATGTCACTGATAAGGATAAGGACTGCAGAGATCTTCATTTTCACATTAACTATTTCCACTATTAACACAGACATCAAAAGCCCATAAGGGAACCAATAATCCACAAATAGAACACTCAATTAAAAGCAATGCCTCAGCCAACACCAACACAGCATACCCCAAGCATGAAACAATTTTGAATGCCACCTTCAAGGCTGTTCCTGAACTATCTGAAAGAATCTAACAGATTAATTTGTACAAGTAAGAATCAGTTTGAAAAATTTTATGTCATAACCGGGATTTGAACACGGATCTTCGGCTTAACGCGCCGATGCTCTACCATTGAGCTACCATGACAACATGCCAGTACGACATCAAATTCCTCAACTGATTCAGAAGACAAGGCAGACCACGGGAGGTTTCTCCGTTGAGAACACGCATCCAATGGCGTCCTACATTTGTAGGTACTTTGAAGCCAAGTTATTATTTATATACTCATATATATTCTCAACGGAGAAACCTCCCGTGGTCTGCCTTGTCTTCTGAATCAGTTGAGGAATTTGATGTCGTACTGGCATGTTGTCATGGTAGCTCAATGGTAGAGCATCGGCGCGTTAAGCCGAAGATCCGTGTTCAAATCCCGGTTATGACATAAAATTTTTCAAACTGATTCTTACTTGTATTAATATCCCAGACATGGATTTAATGTCTATTTCCTTTCCCTCCACTTAATTAAGATTAATTTGTTTTCAAGTCATGACAGATATGGCTAAAATTGAATCTTTAGTATTACAATTACAGCTTACTGTTAGCCATTTTTTGTAAGGTAAAGGTATAGTACAGGACCAATCAAAAAGTGTTCTAATAAGATAGTGGTTTTCTGTTATTCCTACTTAATTGAACTGTGTTAGGGTTAATCGATTAACTACAAACATTAATACTACAATGCCATCAAGAACTCGCTCCACAGCACTTGTGCAGATAAGAATCTGCTAAGAAATGGAATTCAGTTGGTAGCCCTAGCATATGGTTATAATGTTCTGCTAGAATCATTTATGAAGTAAGAAATAAAAGTAACATAAAACTCGCCTATTTACAGAAAATGTTTACAACAACAAATTCACTCGCTTTAATTTATTTTCAAAAAACTTCAATTAAAGTTTCTCTCATCATAGAGTTATTATAATAACAACAGATACAAACAGAACAACACACAATCTGCCGAACATGGTGACGACCAATTTGACCTGGGTTTTTTCATGGTTTTCTCAGTCATAAAGGCAAATGCAGAATTGGAAATTTACTTCCCCTACTCACTGCCAACATTTCATCCTGTATCACATCCATTAAAATTTAATATCAGATTATCAATAACAGAAAATAGATGTACTTCAGTAATTAAGATGGCTTAATCTGGTTTACCTGCTAGAGTCTGAAAGGAAGGTAGGGAGAAATGCCAACTTTCACACGGGTAGGGAACATAACCAGAGCTGTGGAGAAACTTATTGATGGCACTGTACTATTCCATTTCCACACCAAATACATGTATGCTAAACCAACAACCAAATAAATTACCATAGCTAACCGAATAATACACATGATGTGGCAAGATGGAGTGCAGACTGAGGAAAAGACTACAAGGCAAACACACACTACCGTACCTCACTCATGATGCACGGAAGAGATTTTTGAATACAGCTAAAGGCAAACTCCACTCCACATACCTCTGAGGCAGCCTGCAGAAGAGAAAGAGTGCTACCAATCCTCCAAATTACACCAACATAACACTTTATACCATTTTAAAGTACCCCACATGCTTCAGAACTAGGAAGAAATATATCAGATGCACCTGGAGGAAAGACTGACTATTCTAGGGCAGATTCCATATATGATTACACAAACCCTCATTTTTCCTCTAGTAATCACCCTTGTCACTTGCATTTGATGCCCCCCTCCCTGTGTCCAGATTTTGCCTTCAAGTATTCAGACCCAGATTAACGCCTAGGCTGAATAGGCTACAGTCTAGGGCAGCAAGTATCATGCCTTTTGTCTGCTCCTTCTTTATTTGTTTACAGAATATATTTAATTATTTTACTAGGAGTATCTAATGTAAACAGAGTTTCTGTCTTACAAATTACAAGTTTTCCTGTGAGTTTCAGCAATATAAACAAGAGTTTATCTTGTTTAAGATGTATAAGATATAAAATTGACAATGTAATTTTTCTGTAGCAATAACATGTTTTATTAGATTTTATCAGTGCTTACCTTAAATAAAATTATGAAAAAAAAAGTCTGTTGCAGACTTTTAATGGTGGTGAGAAAAAAGATATGTAAGTAATGTTTTAAAAGAAACAGTTGTGGATTATCAAAATCATTTATCCTAACATTTTTGAGGAAGTTTATATAGTGAAATTAATAAATATATATAAAAAAACTTGAGATGGAGATTTAACATACATTCCTTCACTTAATTCAAGAACTAACCTGATCATGTTTCGAGCCTACATCACAACTCATGAATGGACTCATACTCCATCCAGATGCAGGTTCTAAACATGTTCAGGTTATATATTAAAAATGAAATTATTCATCTTCACACAATGGTAAAAACTTACCAAATTAGGACGATCATTTCGATAAACGTCTCATTATCATCATCAGCTGATTTCAACTGTTAAGTTTGCTTCTCTATCCACCAGATAGAGAAGAGGTGGACAGAGAAGCAAACTTGCCAGTTGAAATCACTCTTCCTACCCTGCCTACCCGAAGGAGCCACCACTGGTCTCAAGTCTTGTCATAATGATACAAAAATTCCTTCTTTCATTTCTTAATAGAAGGGAAATAATATTCAGTTGTCAGTACCTTGTGCAGATACTTGCAGCTTACAACGTGTTTGATATTTTTCATGCTACTAACAGGTGCATCTACATTTCTAATTATTTTACATATCAAATAAGAAAGAGGATGCAACAAATTTCATATTTATGAAATATTTATGAATTAGAACGGGCTAACATGTAGAAATAATAATTCATTAAGTCTGAATCAAACATAAGCCATTAAAGACAAAGTTTGGATATTTTGAAGCGTTAGATCTAACTTGAATCTTATAAGAATATTTCATCAAGTGACACCATCAGTAATATTAAAAAAAAGTGTTTCCCCCTTATTGTTAGTGAAACTAAATCACTCATAATTTTATCAGATAATGGAGTAGAAAATACTTACCTCTTCTGTTCTTTGAAGCTGCTCTAATGACTGTTCTAGTAAGTCTCTCTCCTCTCTAATGGATTCAATTTCACTCTCCTTCATCTGGAGTTGTTGACGCCATCTAGATTCTTCTTGTTCAACATGATTTTGAAGTTTGTTTAACATTCCTTCCTGTCAATGAAAAATACAATTCATCAACCCAGGGTTAGCTATCTTAAAATACAAGCCATATGTTGATAATTTTCAACAAAGATAACTGTTGATATAATAAAGCAACAATGACATTGAAACCCCCTATTATTTGTATGTTTCACCTTTCTTCCTGAAGTTCGAGTTACTGAAATCCCATATGCACATTTGAAACATGTATGAATCCAGGCATTTCACAATATCCCCACTTTCCCACTTAATTTTTCACAACACGAACAAGTTCAATTAGCACATAATCCAAATTTATTATAGTTTTGTGAAAAGTTGGAATCAGATGAAACTGCCTAGTGTCGTAACTCACTGTCGCCAGTACATCTCGCGCTTGCGCACTCAAGTAAAAGACAGTTGTTAAACTTACTTACGAGACCTAATTTTGTTGCATAAACTAACCTTTAGACCAATCATGGGCAAACCCCTATCCATTGACACGCAACCCGCAAACTTGGTTAACTTACACATAGTTAAAAAAGAACGGGTAGATGGAGACACAAACAGACAATAAGTGCAGTGGCGGTTGCTCATTCTTAGGGAAACACTAATTTCACTTTATAATATACACTGCAATATACAAATAATGCAGACAATTTTGTATTTTTAATTATTCTTCTATGTGTGCAATTATTTCATCATACAAAGGCTTAGAATGTACCATAATGCCTTTCCAATCGGAACTGTGTCGCAACCCATCACTGCTTGCAAAGAGATATGATTCATGCATGGGAATAATCCACCACGTACACCGAATGTCCGCAATGCCATCTTGTGTCTTATGCGGGAAGGTCGAGAACCACAAGTGGTTCGCGAACCAGTAAATGCCCATGTATGCTTTAGACATACAGAAGTCCTCCTTTACTATTTTTTTTAATCAAATCATACACCATATTAAAGTAATTTGGAAATCTATGGAAAAAAAATTCTACCTACCTATACTCAGATGGAGTATAACTGGTGAACATGGTGGGAAGGCTCACCGAAACCTGGGTTCAGGTTAGTAATTAAAATAAGGGAAGCAGTGTATTTATCTATCTCAATATCATTTTTTCGTAATATTAACTTCCCTGTATAAACTTTCTAAAATTCTATATATCTACCTAGCCTATTTACTTTGAATTTTTCTTTGACATAATAATAGCTGATGGCAATCATTCACTTACAGGAGTGAAATAAATGTATTGGAATGACTTACTGTCTCTTCAATTATGGTTTTGTAATGTGTAACCATAGCTTGAAGTTGAGAATTCTGTTTTTCTACTTCTATTAACATTGCAGAATGATCTTCAGACACGGAGCTGACAGATGCTTGAGCTTTCTGCTGGGAGACGAAACTTCTAGCTGCAGCTTCAAATCTTTCAAGCCACACTCCATAATCCTGAAAACATAGTGAAGTTTTATAAGAAATCTAATTGCAAAAACATGTCTATATTTTAAAAATTTAACAACGCTACGCAGAGTTCTGAGATTTTTCAATTACTATTTTTTTTTCCCACTCTTAGAGCTCTGTCAGAATTTTAAATTAAATTTCCTTGAATACTTATTATCCCAAAAATATACTTTATATATCCTTTGCATATTGCATAACTTATACAGTGAACTCTCGAATATTTGTGCTAATGAAACGGAAGCAATGCATGAATTATTGAAAAGCATAAATAATCCAATTTTATGGTAAACTTACTGGCAAAACATGGGGGAAAATACCACACACAGAAGTCTTTATTTTAAAAAAATCCTCTATTTAATAAAAAAATTTGACTCTTGTATAATTTACATAACACATAATACACATAATACATAATACATAATACACCGTACAATATATAATATACCTACAATTTAATATATTATGTTTATTATGGTAATGCTTTCTAAAAACAGTGGGTAGTTTATAACTATCCTTCAGAGAATTTAAACAAAATGTTTCAAATAAACGTTTTAGCCCTTAGTATAAACACCCTATGTACAAAATCATTTGAGCCTTTTTCAGAAAACGTGAAAAACAAAATTTTTTCCATATAAGTCCTTTTTAAAATAAGAGAAAGTCATCACCAATCTTTGTGTCACATCCCCAAAAGATGCCTAACCCAAATACAAAATTATGTTTTCATATGATTTTCCGTTCTGGAGCTAGGCTGTTCACACACACAGAGACATGTTTCTGAAAACAGTATTTATGGATTAAGGGGATCTCAAAACATGTATTTAAAAACTCAACTTCGAATTTCGGGGTCAAACACAATACTTCCTCTACCTATAGTACCTATGGTACAGGCAGATTGGATATTTATGTACCATGATTAATTGCTGCTATTTCATTGTGTATCACAATCAGTAAAATTGAATATCAGTTGAAATTAACAGATGCCATAAAACACCAACAACAGAAAACAGTTGCACACCAATAGTTACATGGCTTACTTGTATACCCATATAACCTGATACTCCTGATATGACCTCAATGTTCAAAGGAATATCAATAAAGATGAAATTTAAAAAGTTGTAACAACTATAAAAAGTGGGGAACCCAGCCTTATAATGTCTCTGTGTGCACTATGAAGCTTTTGGTAACAAAAAGAATGTTTGGAGACAACCTAAAGTCTGCAGAACAGCTCAGAGCATCTCGTGTAACAGAGATGGCAGAGATGTTTGCAAGAAGAATTTTAAACCTTTTCACATGGCACAACATATGCTTATTATTGCCAAAATATTGCTGTGGCTTAATGCATTGTAACTTTATCTTCTTTACGCTTTGTCACTGCACTCTGCACAGTGTTTTTGATCGGGTTCATAAGAGTTGATGTTCAAGCCAAGTTCTCACAAGTGAACAAAACCTGAGGGAAGGAAAGAAAGAAAGAAAGAAAGAAAGAAAGAAAGAAAGGAAGGGGAAAAAAAAGAGCAACACAAACTGATTAGGGAAAAAACTCACAAAAATAACCCACAAATGGGATTATATGCACACAGATGATCAGAAGTTCACTGTAATAAAATACTTGTAAAATAAAGATTGACCATTTTTTAAAGTAATCTTGAATGTCTTGATTCATGACAAGCTTTCAGATCAACAATGACCAACTATGTTAAGAACCTATATGGCTCACGCTATGCAAAGAAAATAGTGTAAGCCAATCCCTGTGGACTCTTTGTGCACTGATGTTATACTTGGCCAGAAAGAAGAAAGAGGGCATAGATTTCCTGTAGCTACTCCTGGGAAGTGCATGATTGATCAACAATGTTACTTATCATCCAAAACCTCATAGCTCAACAACCACTAGTTGTAAAAGCATGCTTTTTGTACAGCTGGCTTCAGAAACATTTCTTCTTTCTAATGGTACACGTGATAATTGAAATTGCACAACATAACACTTCTGTTAGGCGCTGAGTTATCTGAAATGGGCAACGTTGCCTCACTGTAATTCGCTACTCACACAGGTGAGTCCCGTTAAAGCGCCACCCAATTTTCCTTTGTATAGCATGAGCCATATAGATAATTTTAATGGTCCTAGATTGTAATGAATTTACCTTGCTTTCTTCAATTCTAACATCAGGGAATATCCTTTGAAGCAGCTGTTTGGTTGCTTTCTCTTGTTCTGTTCTAACATTTACACTAACCTCCTGCAACATAAGGTGAAAAGATTATATAGGATACAACACATACAACATCTGAAACAAAGGTAACGTTACACAACACCTAAAACAAATCAATAGTTTTTCAAGAAATAAAGATAGAACATCCAAATTGTTTGACTGCATAAGCTTGTAGCTTTATGTGAAAGGTATTTGAACATATATAGCGAATGAACTGATGTTATTACTTCCAAGAACAACAAGAGGAAACTATTATTTTTATTGTTCAAATGCTGTATATAGTAATCAATTTATGTGCTTAAAAGACTGGATAACCTGGGAATAACTAACTTATGATCAGACTTTTGTTAAACGTCTAAAATAATATAAATTGGAGTCCTGTAACAAATCCTCTGTGAATATCCCCTTACGGGATCACCAGGGGTCGCTCGCGAACCTGAGGAATAACTACCTATGCATTTCACTCGAGCAAGGCTTACTCAAGTTTACTATGACTATCAACATCCACTGTACTATTTCCCTGTTAATACATTGTATTAGAAATCATGTAGTTCATTACCACACCACTGCAAATTGCTTGCAAATATGATTGCGCTTGTTCAGGCATGTAATGATAGTGAGTTAGATCAAGTGAGAAATAGACTACCCAATTCCATTTGGAGTAAAGCTAACCGTTTTAAAGTGCAAAAATTTTCAGCCTTGTAACCAGATATGTTTTATTTTTGCACTAGTATTTAGCGTAATAAATTTATTTATTTAGAAAACTGGGAGAATAATTAATATTTACAAAAATTCTCATTTATAAGGCCAAATATTATATTATATTACCGTATATTAAGACAATTATTTTAAAATTATAATATTTGTTTGGACATTTTATTTCCGCTCCCTAGTTGAGCAGAATCGGTTGAGCATGTGAACTTCAAATGAATAGGAATGAGTGAAAATTTAACTACTCAGGGTTTAGTTTAAAAGTAATCTTTACCAGCTGAGATTCTCTTGACTGTCTTCAATTACTTTATCATGTGATGTTTTCTTTTTAAAATTAAGATTTTTAAAAATATATATATAATCTCTAAATTGTTACCATTTTGAACTTGAGTCTGATAATATTTTTGTACAAAATCACAATAAACAGGCTAAATTTTTTTACGCCTAAAATAAATAGTCTTTATTTCATTTCCTCTTGTTACTAAAAAGTAAGAATACAATAATACTAAGACTGAATATTATCCTGAGAATTAAGAAATATTTTGAATACCTTACTGACATGTTTCCCCTAACAATAAATAGACATGCAGTTTTATAAAGGGTAGAAAAGCTTCATGCATTAAATTAAAGCAGAAACTTACATTCTAGGGTATGTTAACTTGTGATTCAAGTTTTCTTCATAAACATGTGACAAGAGTCTTCATTTTTTAAATTGAAATAAATCAAACCCTTGTTTAAGCTTTTCAGCCAAGTCTGAAAAACGAATCTATCAATCTGTTTTAAATTCACAGTAAGTTCAGAATGATTTGATTAGTTTACATTTTAAAGTTTTCAGTTATTTAATCTAACTTTCCTTTACAATCAATCTGACAGTGAACGTTTACAGTAAAATATGACATCTACAAAAGAATACAAACAATGTACATACTTGATAGAGATAGAGAAGAGAAAGCTTAACATTGTGAGTTAAAAATCTGGAGTAGATTTTATGCAAGCAAACAATTGCGTGACTGAGCATGAAAGTCTACGACAACTTGTCTGGAAACAGTGTATAAGACTGGAAATAACAGCCATAAAGCAGTCAATCATTGACTTCAACAAAACTTATATGTCATTTTAAAATGTTTTACAAGTTTGTTGGCTACATAAGAGTAAACATTCTAGGAAATAGAAAATCCCAAACATTCTAGGAAATAAAAAATCCCATAAGAGAATGGGCTGAAGGTTAAATAATGAGAAGTCTGGTCACAGTTTATGTAAATTTAAAGATCTATAAAGAAAAATGTTAGCATGTTTCTTGGAAAGAAAGCAATTAGGAAGGAAAAATGTGTCAACAATCACACTACTATCATAGCAATCCTGCCTTGCATGCATTGCATGTTTGTTTCAAATACAGAACTGATATTGTGTAAGCTGTTGGGTGCAATTATGTAGACTAGAATTGTCATGTTTCACAATAGGACATAATCTGTTTTGTAAATCTTGTCATATAATGCATTGTTCTTAATACCATCATTTTTATCCTAGATCAAGTATTGGTTGATAACACAGAAAAAATTCTTCTTGGTTTCATGAAAATAATTACGAGATTCTGTGATTAAAACTAAGAAGGAAATGAGCATCTGCTTGCAGTTTTAATTTTATGTCGACATACAGTAATATCCTACTTTTGCATTTAAAAAAATGCTGCTTGCATTAAAAGCCATAAGTAATATTTTCACTAGAATTTGTGTGTTGACTTTAATTTAACATAGACTTGATGATAACAATGCAATGGTACAAATCTTTAAATTTGTATTTAGGGATACAAAAATAACTACAGAGGCTCATTAAAATCTGTTTCAATTTAATAACAGGGATTATCTACAGTGAGTCCCACGCAAGAGTTGGCCAATGACGCGGGTTTCTGCGTCGCGGTTGGCACAGCTCCAACTCCCGAACGATCGGGTGAAATATCTACGCAAATAATGCCGCGGTTGGTGTAATGATTCAGGTTCTCACATTTACAGTTAAAATTACAACGAAAATAACCACGTACCTCATCACAAGAGATGTTGGAAATGTTCTCCTCTTGCATAAGCACAACACTGACCCCTTTTTTAAGGAATTTTCTTTCACGTGCGTAAGTTCAGCTTCCGAGATAGAGTTAATTTCTCTTGTGATATTGTCTTTAAGTTCTTCTTGTGTATGGGAAATTGACCTATACACTTAATTTTTTAAGTTTCCGCATAAATAATATTTACATACTGTTAGAAGAACTTGATGACAATATCACATAGGCCTATTACAAGAGAAAGTAACTCTGTCTCGGAAGCTGAACTTACGGGCGTGAAAGAAAATTTCCTAAAAAGGTGCCAGTATTGTCTGGATGCAAGGGGAGAACATTTCCATCGTCTCTTGTGATGAAGTACGTGGGTATTTTCATTGTAATTTTAACTGTAAATGTGATAACCTGAATCATTACAACGACCGCGGCATTATTTGCATAGATATTTCACCCGATCGTTCGGGAGTTGGAGCTGTGCCAGCTGCGACGCAGAAACCTGCGTCATTGGCCAACTCTTGCGTGGGACTCACTGTATATTTCTTTGATATTACCTGTTTTTCTGGATTTAGTAGGCCTACTGGTAAAAACGCAAAAGAATAATTGCATATTTCTTAGAAAATCTAGTAGTATTCTTTTAGTAATAATAATATGAGTCAGTTAAATAAGTATTAATAGTAATTACAACAGTAAATAAAAAAAGTATGAGGTGCGTCTATAAAGTAAGTTTCCCTGGGTCTGTTTACAGAATCAAAACACAATTTCATGGAAATATTCATTACAACAGATACAGTATATGTTCAGCTATTTTTAAGATATTCAACACCGGAATTGAGACATTTGTCATACCACGGGATCAACTTTTGAATACCTGTGTCGTAGAAGTCTGCTGCCTGGGATTTGAACCAAAGTGTGACAACCATCTCTGCCTCTCTGACATTCTCTGTCATTTTCTCAGGTTTAGGAAAATATGAAAATCACTGGGAGCGAGGTCCGGGCTGTAAGGTGGATGTTTAAACATTTCCCAACAAGTCTCCTGCAAGAGTTCGGTTGGGAAGTGTTCAAACATCCACACCACAGTGAGGAACTCGCTCCCAGTGATTTCAATATTTTTTCTCCTCAATAAATGACATAGAATTACAGAAAAGCGGAGATGGTTGTCACACAGTTGATCAAATCCCAGGTGGCAGACTTCTATGAGACACATTGAAAAATTGGTCCCATGGTATGACAAATGTCTCAATGCCAGTTATGAATGTATTGAAAAATAGCTGAACACTTGCTGTATCTGTTGCAATAAATATTTCCATGAAATTGTGATTTATTTCTGTAAACAGCCCCAGGGAAACTTACTTTATGGACGCACCTCATAAATATATAGCAATACATATAATGAAGTGACTTGTGACTTTGCATGTGTTGACTATGTACAATGGTTTCTTGGGCTTACAACTGGGTTAGTGAGGAGGATTGATTCTGAGCTTTTAGCAGTTTGTAACACTGCCATCTTCAGGAAGAAGTGAGCTGAACATAGGAAAATATGTCTTATATAGGAGAGACAAGAAATGATAGGTGGTGTGGGGAGGAGGCAATAAAAAAACTGGAGAATGGAATAATTAAACAGAGAGTTCTGACTGATTAGGAAGGAAAAATTGAATTTAATACTAGTATGAGATGTGTAATTGGTCCTTTACATAGTCAATGCCCCACTTAGGAGTGACAGAGGGCAATAGATTGATTACACATCTCATACCACAGTTAAACTGAATTTTTTCTTTCCAAGCCACTCTCCGCCTAATTGTTCCACTTTCCAATTTTCTTACTGGCCTCCCACCCCACCTAGCATTTCTTGTCTCTCCTATATAACAGAGATATTCCCATCATCAGCTCACTTCTCCCGGAAGATGGCAGTGGAGCAAGCTGCCAAAAGCTTGGAATCAATCCTCCTACTCGCACAGTTGGAAGCCCGAGGAAGCATCATACATATTACTATATTGATGTTTTAAAATCCATCTTTAAATTATGAACAAATTAAAGAATATTATAAATATGAAAACAAAACAAAAAAATTAGAAGCAGATGAAGATAGACGTATCCAACTCTGCTTATTTTCATCCACTGCCGTTATTCAGAAAACATACACAATTTTATCAATTTATGATCATTTATTTGTCATGAAATTTTAAATTCAACAGACTCCTTACCATTTAAAGTTCATGAAGAAAACTTTAACCATGGAAGCCCACTTCAGAAGTCTAGAAAGAAATCTTAACTTCTGTAGGTTTCGGGGATTAAACTTTTGAATAAGAAACTGTACGCTATTTCCACAGAATAGCTAGCCTAATGGAAATCCTTCGTCTAAAGTGGGCTTGAGACTATTACATACATTTGACTTACACTGACTAGTTTAACAGACTCTTTCACTTTTTGTTCCACGGTCTTTTCGGTGGTGGACAGGGCTTCCATTACTTTCCAGTTCTTTGTACGCAATTCCTAAGACCATAAAAGGAAATAAAAATTAGGAGAATCCATAGAGAGGTGGCTAAAAATTAACCACATCTGAACTAATACTTATGAACCATTTAAAACACAGAGGATGCAGAAAAAACATAAATTGCACATCTAATTTCCTTTTTGAAACAAAGAATTGGAGAACATTTTTTACATATACTAAAGAAAACCAAATTCCATGGTGCTACATCCCATGAAGAGACAGGGCCCCACCATCCAACGGCTGCATCATCTACCTGTCTTTCAACTTCATTGGCATATGGCAGGCTAACTCTTTTGGGCAAAAGTGATCATTTTCTTGACTGGGGCCACTATACAACTTTACTTTATACGGTAGTTCCTCAGTTGTTCTCACAAGGCTGAGTGCATGCTATTCCAGACTTCCCTACCTCAAAAAATATGGAGAGGTAACAGACAAACCTGTCAGCAATACTAACCATTAGACTACACATATGGTCCTTCGAATATAATTATACAAAATCGAATATAGTTATATGAATCTTGAGAATTATTACCTTATGATAAAAACAAAATAATAACTACTTCATTCTACAAGGGTACTGAAGTATGGTATTCAGTCTGATTTTAAATAGCCTTAATCCATTTTAAATGGTACATGGTAAATACCAGAGATGAAAAGACTGTTTAATACTGTAGAACAATACAGAAATTACATTTAAAGAGATACAGTTAAATACCACAGTTAAAAGACTGTTTAATACTGTAGAAAAATACAGAATATTCAAGGTACCCCCAATTACATTCAAAGAGGTACAGTTAAATACCAGAGCTAAAAAGACTGATTGGTACCGCAGAGTAATACAGAACGTTTAAGGTTCTCATAACGTATAAATAATCTTGTATTATTATTACTATTGTTGTTGTTATTGTTATTATTATTATTATTGTTGTTATTATTATTATTATTATTATTATCAAATTCAACAAGAACATGAATTATCTGACATGTATTAATTTCTCATTTAAAAAATTTCCAAATATAATCCAAACAAATACTTATTGTTTCTTACTTGGCATCTGCCTCTGAAATGTTAGGAAACTCCAAACTTCTCACCTGCCGGCATACCCAAGAAGAATATTTCCATATGATATGCCAGGCAAAGGCAAAGAAAAATAATAATTCTGTTACATTATTCATCACATTTCTCTGAGCTCAGTTTTATCAATATTCACCAACGAAAGACTAATAGATACAGAAATGTGGATAAGTAAATCACATATTGGAACTGAAGTTGCTAAATTTGAGTCAGCATACTCAAGCACATGTAAGTGTGTGCATATATTAGGTTTTTTATTACCTTAAAGACTTTGGTGTTCCACGACTTTTTCTTATAATTAAAAAGGGTTCCAAGAATTTAAAAGAATAAGAACCACTGAAATGGCAAAATGGAATTATTAACCAAAACAATGAATGTATATGGTGCATTTTAAATTTCTGAACAATATTCCATATTCCATAATTCATTCTCCTTTTGAAAGCAGGAAGATTACTATGGATTCTCCTTAGACTAAAGATGGATGTTGTTTTATTAACCTGTGCATGTGTATTGAGTTGCATAAGCGAACATGTAATGAATGTGCTTGATGCAATTACTACAGTGTAGGCAAATACAATCTACCTACATTCCCTGAAACAAAGCTTGTATAAAAAGTAACGAAAACATCTGCTGGAGAAAAAAGCTGAAGCATTTAATAAACATTATATACAGACTTGCTGGAAGGCAGTTTTGTGCAGAGCTACTTGTGACTTGGAATATATAATTTCATGGTCTCACTCACACTCGCATACGAACGTCAAGTTCTAACAATATGCTAACAAAATGTAATAAGTGCAGACAATATGGAGGAAAAATTCTTATCATACATTAGATTTTTCCATGTGTGTCTAAAGTATGTTAGGTTGACACACCATTCAAACTTAAGATCTGATCCAGTAATAGTGACTTTCCCTCGCTTCTCTCCCTCAATACAAAACAATAAAAACAAATAAAGAAAGACAGAAAGAAAGAGTGAAAGAAACAATTGGATAAACATTTATGGTAACTTGTAACATATGAGGCATGTTCCTAAAGTAAGTGCCATTTAAATATTTTGCCGCTGCAGCGTTGCAATCGTGATGCTCAAGCATACGCGATCACTTCTTCCATTCATTAGGAAGCCAGACGCAGCTCTGAGCGATCGTCACTTTGTGTTTTCCTAGTGTTAAGACGTTTAAGAATGTTAAAAACGTGAGGTCGAGCGATTCATTTTTAATGTGAGATATGTTATGCCAGCAAACATTCATCGCCTATTGTGTGAGGTTTATGGGGAAACAATAATGAGTGATGGAATGGTGGGAAAGTGGGTCAGACAGTTTAACGAAGGTCATGAAAATGTGCACGATGACCCATGGAGCAGCCAACCATATCTGTGATCACGGATGATTTGGTGCAAGCTGTAGAAGAAAACGTTCACGAGGATAGACATTTCACCAAATAGGTGTTGTCTTTGCATTTCCCACAAACTTAAAGGTAAGTCCTCTACAACATTAGGACTGAATGCTTAGGATTTCAGAAATTGTGCTCAAGATGGGTGCCCGAAAATCTTACTGATGAGCATAAGAACAAGCGATCTGCGCTGCACTGACTTTTCTCACGTGATATGCTGAGGAAGGCAATGACTTGCTAATGCACATCGTTACAGGTGATGATGAGACATGGGTAGAGTCTCACATCACTCCTGAATCAAACCAAAAATCCATGGATTGGAGGGACACAACATCCCCCATGACGGAGAAATTCAAACAGATGATATCCACTTGCAAGATCATGTGCACGGTTTTCTGGGACAGACAAAGTGTTTTGATTGGTTGAATTCTTGCCCAGGAATGTAACAATCAACAAAGACATCTATTGTGTCACTACGAAAGCACTGTCATGCAATACAAAACAAAAAGCATGGAATGCTTTTGTGTGGAATTCATAACAATGCCCAGCCACACACAGCCAAATAAACTCAAGATTTGATCACATCATTTGGTTGGGAACCATTCAACCACCCTCTCTACAGTCCGGATTTGGCACAAGCGATTTTCATCTAAAGAAATTCCTTGGCGGAAAGCATTTCAAAGAAGATGATGATGTGAAACAAGAAGTGCCAACTTGGATTTCATCACAGGCGGCTTCATTCTTTGACGGAGGCACACAAAAACTGGGTTCTTATTAAGACAGTGCCTGAATAATGGCACTGACTATGTGGAGAAGTAGTGGAAGGTGTAAGTTAATGAATGATAATAAATATTAAGTAAATAATGTTCTGTTATTTTTTTTTTTTTAATTTTTCGCTGCTTACTTTAAAAAGATGCCTCGTACAATACTTTCACACTTCATGAAACTCAAAATTGTTAATTTAGTTTCCCGTGTATTTTTAAGAACATACAAAAGGTGAATGCTACATGAAAATTCTGGAGAAATTGATTTTACTATAACACATTAATTCTGGATTCAAAATGTTTTCGTGGATATTACTGATTACAATTTCTCATATCACCCAGACTGTTGACTCATTCCAATGTAGAATAAAAAAACAAATTCCACACATTTACAATACATCTTGTATGTTACTAAAAGTCTGAGGTGTGCTACTATAACCTACATAATGTAACAAGAACGTTTTTATCATAGGTAATCCCATGAGAGTTTATCGAGCAGCAGGAGCAAATTTATCTGACGAAACTCATAAATTCGAGTTGGGTTTATTAAGACTATTCAATGAATAAAAATATAACGGATTATACAAATAATAATTACTTTATTACTTCGTTATATAAAAACAAAACTAACAGCTGTGAGATCACGGCATACTATGAATCGATCATCCATAACTTAGTTAAACTAACTTAGGTAAGCTAACAGCAGAACAGAATAAAAACAAACGAACGGGCTTGCACCGAACTGAAATTGTGTTTTTAATCTATGTACATTTATATTATTTCAATTTTCAAACAAGTTATGTCGTATAAAATAATATGTTTTTACTGTGTTCACTGGCAGCATGTGACGTATTAATCACAGCAAGTTGATGCCTTACATGTCCAGTAACGAGCTGACATTTTATCAGATAAAATCACATCCTCATATTAATAGAAAGCACTTTATAAGATAAACGATCGTCAGTGGTCTATATCTGAGGAATTGCTAAACGTTATTGACCAATATCAAACATGCAGCATATGAATATAATAGTCAAAGAAAACCCAATTAAAGAGCTGAGAATGGAATTGTTCTTGTCACTTTGCAGATTTTAAGAATATGGTATCTTAAATAATTTGTTCTTAATATTGACTCCGGCCATGAAAGCCTACAGTATTTTATAAATTAATATTAAAGCAAAAAATTTTGATTTTGTTCTTTTAGGCTAAAAATTTTCTGGAGCATCACCCCCACTAATTTTAGCTATGAGCAGCCATTGTACGGGAGTCCTACGAAGTTCCATGAAAACTATGGTTTTCATAAAATATGAGACCTGTCTAAAATATAGCTAATGTAACTAACAGCGATAGGAGTATAGGAACCATTCTTCCCTGTGTAATCCTGTTTATTGTTTCTTTGCAAATTGTTTGCAGAACATGTTTTGCAATCTTCAGCTAATTGTCAATTCCTGGACCTGGTGTGCTATGAGAATCTCTACCAAGGGTATATAGAGATTCCATTAGCACACAAGTTCCAGCAGGTGACAATTAGCTGAAGACGTAGGCGAAGGCCTGCAAAACATGTTCTGCCAAACTTGTAAGTGGAATACTTAAGTGTGTTAGTCAACTCACATTATTTTAAAATACAGTGCGCCCGAGAACATTCTCCGCAGTTGCTATTTGCTGGAGAGAGGGCTAGCTGCTCTGACTGGGATCTAATTAAACTACTTGTAGATTTTCCATGTTTCATTCTACCGTTTGTATGTAATTTTTTCCTTGTGTTCCCAATCATATTCACACAACTCAACCCATATCTCAAGAGGGTTACGGTAATTCTGACCCATGCAATGATGCAGCAAACAACCAACATGCCTCCAATAAAGGGGAAAAAATGTAATATAAAGCCATAACCTTAAGGATCAGGAAGTTCTGTTTTACTTACGTTATTCTTTCTTCTTTGCGACTCCAATTCTTCATTGAGTTTAATAATATCAGTCTTATAAGTATTGATTTCAGAATTGAGCTTCTCTATAAGAGAGTCTTTTTCTTTAATTTCATCACTTAATTTCTCTAAAAGCAATTCCTTTTGCTTTACTCTGTAAGGAAAGAAAGACTTACTGAATAATGACCAGTACTTTTTGCATTTATTGTTTATTAAGTGAGTATGACGTGCAATTTTGGATAATATAGAATGAGGCCTACAGTTACAATTTCCTGAAGTTTTGCATTTAAGTAACTTGGTGAAAATGAAAATGATTTTTAAAATACTAAAATTCAGTACACTACTCTTATTACTTCTTATGAACAACATTATTTATGAAGGAGTCATGTACACCACTGAGGGGGAAACTGTAATTTTTAAACATTTTTCTTAAATTTTATTAAGGGTATTTCCTTTTGTACTTGGTGAAAAAAAGAAAACATTATTTAAAAATAATTATATATATATTAGATTTTTTTTTTTTAAATAAGAGAGTAGGAGTCATTTCCGTTTAAACTGGTAGTCCAAAAAACTGTAATATAATTTGTTATTTCTCAGAATACAATCTCAACATGCAGTTTTATGTCACTGAATTATATGCTTCAAAAGTTATTTAGATGGTGCGGACTTTCAACCAACCCTGTATATTTGCACTATTCTTAATGAAAATAAAAATGAGCTTACATGTTTTCTTCTTGTGATACATCCTCCTTTGTAAGCAACTGCTTTTCTTCAGGATAATGGAGATCACCATTTTCACGACCTTCTGCTGCAGGTCGCTCTGTCATTGCTGTTACCTGTGCAGCAAGTGACTCATTCTCTTCTCTCAACTGCTGCACTTCTAATTCAATTTGTGAATAAGAAGACAGCTGTGCTGCCAACCGCTCATTCTCTTCCTGCAAATGCTGAGCCTCCAACTGCAAATCTTTCACAGTTGCAGTCTGAACTTGTAACTTCTCATTCTCTGATTTCAGGTGGTTGGCTTCATTCTTCAGTTCATTGTAATTAGCGTATTGTTCCTTCAGACTCTCTAATTCTTCTTTCAGTCCTTCAGCCTGACATTGCACACTAGCTTCCCGCTGTTTCAAACAAGTAACCTGGTGTTCTAGTTCTGACTTTGCTATATGTAATTTCTGAAAGAAAGAAAAAAAAAATTGTTATAAAATAAAGATGTAAAATAACAGCAGTATTTTCTCACAATAATAGTTATCTTTTTACCATAGGTAACGTAACAAGAGGTCTGGATTTTATCGATAAATTCAAGAGTTGCAGATGAGTTTATCTTGTCAGAATCCGAACCTCCAGTTACATTTATTGTGACTACTTAACGAACACTCACAGAATTAAGTATGTAATGAACATTATTAAAACCACAAAAATAAATTAAACACATCGCTATTTGTTTCACTGTGAGATAGACTTTGGTGGGGCAATCGATATAATATACAGATCATTTTGCCATTGGCAACAGTTGCGCTTGGTCATCAACATGTAATTACACATTATTTTCATAACTTCTTTTGTACATACGGATCTGATATATACCCAATCACTGAAATCAATGATTGTTTTTGATCAAAGAAGCTACAATTATGAAGATATTTCAGTGTTCTGTCCTTGTGAATTTATATAAAAACAATAGCACATAGGTGCAATGAAATTAAATTAAAAAAAAATAAAGTTATGACGAAACACACTTCTGATTGGTTGAAATTCCACATATTCTTATACTGGATTGGTCACTGATTAATGAGTTAAATAGTCATAATAATTATCAACAAAATATCTCACGAAGGATTGGGCCTACTGTTCAACCACACCTCTATATTTTGACTTTACTGAGATATACAAGAATTAGGGACACATGGCCAGTATGCTGATTGCTGAATCTCATAACTAATAATGACAATCCTTTTGATTGGAGTTGTCCTCACAAGGCTGTAAAGAGCCCTGTAACTGACCTCCCTAATTCACAAAAATCCAAAGAGTTACCACAGATCAAATTCAAGCCTTCACATCTATAGTCAGCAATGCAAACCACTGAACAGGAAGGTAGTCTTGCGTCTTATTACTTATGAACGAAAGTACAGTGAATTCACACTTTAATGTGCTAGCTGAGGAGAGACCTGGTAATAATTTAATTGGTAGAAAACGAAAATATTGAAACATTGGAACACCCCTTTTCAATGAAAATCAGGTGGACTGAAAGTTTACCTCAAATGAACAAAAAGTGCACTGAATTGTTGAAATGTAAGCCTTTTATACTATCTAAACATTTTGTGATAACATAATTCAACAGGTGTGCTTCAACGCAAAAAACGAAGTAACGGGTGAAGAAAATTTAAGATATCAAATGCTGAAGTTAAACTGTTTAAGGTCAGTGATTCTATTGTACTATTTTTTTAATCTGTAATAATATCTGTGGTCTTCAAACTGTTTTATTAATATAAACTTCCTACAATTACAGGATGCCCAAAGAGACAAAGTATACAGTAAAGCAAGCATAATTATGATACAAACTGTGTAAATGATACTAAGAACAGAAATTAATAAACGTAACATAGAAAGTATTTTAACATTAAATACAGACGGTTGCATATAATAAGAAGTTAACCCTTAATGGCTAATGTAGAAAGATCTAAATAATATTCCTACATTTTTAAAAAAAGGAAACTAAAAATTTAGATATTGACCCCCATGCTCCTATGAACAGATCTACTACAGGTACTTTAACCCATTAGCGCACTTCCCCGTCTGCGGGACGGGCAAAAAATTAAAGTCGAAACGCACTTTGCCGGCTGCCAGACGGGTTGAGCAACCGACACCTTTTCTTGTAGTTCTAGCTTTCTCTGAGTAGATGGCATAACATTCCATATACCATTTTAAAGCTGAATAAATTCTCTATGCAATGGTATGCAACACGATATGCTTCATATCGATCTTCAATGTATAAATCGATCGTGAATATGTGGTCGATATGCACTGTGGCGGCTGCCAGACGGGCTGAGCAACCGACACTTTTTCTTTTAGTTCTAGCTTTCTCTGAGTAGATGGCATAACATTCCAAATACCATTTTAAAGCTGAATAAATTCTCTATGCAATGGTATGCAACACGATATGCTTCATATCGATCTTCAAGGTATAAATCGATCCTGAATATGAGAATATTATACCCACACAAGTTATCTACCTTATTGTATTCAACACAATAAGTCAAGTTTAAGTTATAAATCGTATAATGATCACGTGATCATGGGATTCCGAGGCACTCAGTTCGAAAAATGGCTTCGAGGAAGAAATTGTGTGTGGCGTTCCAGACTGTTTTAGGGTGTATCACACCACAAAATACCTGTAAACAAACATTCCAGGGTTCAACAAAACATCACAGCATAAAAAGGGGTATGCAGTTTAGTCCATAAAATTGAATTTGCATGAAGTAATAATAAATGTACTACTTAATACGAGTAAACTCTACTATGCCATAAATAGAGGATTTCTAAGGAAGAAGGAAATTAGTAAAAAGACAAAAATGGCAGTATATAATTCTACATATATTCCAACATTGATATATGGAAGTGAATCGTGGACAATAACCAACAAACTGCAACAAAAGATACAAACAGCTGAAATGAAGTTTTTAAGAAATGTAGCGGGAAAGACCAGACGGGATAAAGTAAGGAACCACACCATTAGGAAGACATTAGAAGTTCAACCTCTGCAGGATCAGATTGAACAAGGTCAATTAAGATGGTTTGGACATCTAAACCGTATGAACAATAATAGGATGCCAAAGCAGGTGTGGGAAGCACGATTAGGAGGTATTGGAAAGAGACCCAGAGGAAGACCTAGAAAGACATGGGATGACTCTATGAGAGAGACGCTTCATAGAAGAAATATTACGTGGGAGAAAGCCAAACAGTCGGCACTGAATAGAAAAGAATGGCGCGCTCTCTGCAACTCCTCGACACCGAAAGGTACAAGAGGACAGGATTAAGTAAGTAAGTAAGTAATAATAAATGTAAAGAAATCAATTTTTGCCTGAAAATATTAGTGTTTATGGGTGCGCTGTGCATAAGAAAAGTAGTGTACCAATGGGTTAATCTCATGTATATGACATTTTTCTTTAAAATAAGGCTACTATAAAACATTTCAGATAATGCTTTATCTAATGCACACAGCCTATTGTCTTGGCCATGCCCTTACCAAATTTTTCCGCAAGGGAAGGAATAGAATTATTCCCTAATCTGAACTTCTGTGCTGATTATGTTAAGGTATGGTCTCTTCATGTTAGTGTTAGGTATTTTATTTCTTGGCAATTTCTGAAATGAAACACTAGGGTGGAATCTTTAGAATACAAAAAGAAATTAACTAAAATAAAATGTATATATCAAGTGTACATTAAACAACTGGCATGGGAAGAACTTTACATCAATAAAATAACCAGAAGTACCAAAAATACAAAGAGATCAAATATTTCCAAATTTTATTTTCCAAATAGAGAGATTCAAGATCAGAGCGACTTACCTGCAAAACCCTCAATACCTGCCCATGTTAAAAGGTTATTTTACATTCTTTAATAGAACTGGTTGGTGTGTGTGTGTGCGTGTGTATAGTGTCTGGCGTTTATGTAATTTGTGCATGTATAGATGTTGTTGTAAATGATATTTATTTCATGTATAAAATGTCTTCTTTTTTTAACACTGCCATCGGTTTGCTATAGACCGTCCCAACCTTAAATGACAGTATTGGTCTTATGCAGCGCACTGATGCCAGATCTACTCACATTACAAGGCCCGGCACATGATGTGAAAAAGCTCTTAAACCTCGTGAAAACATCGAAATTTGTTTCTTGTACATAATAATTAATGTAAATCATGCCCTGCAGATAGAACGACGGCACACCCTTCTTCCCTTATTTTCAACCCCCATGAGTAATATTTTCTCTATAGGCCCACAAATCTACATTTTCTGACCAATGTCTACAAAATGTTACACGTGTACCCTGTGGAATCAAGTAAAAATTCTACGAGACAATCATTCTCGAAAAAAACACCCCTTGCGAAATTTTCAATCCCTACTTTGTGATCTTTTTACTAGTCTACATTGTTTGAACGATTTTTACCAAACTTTACACACAGACCCTATAAAAACAAGAGAAAAATTAGGCGAAGTTAATTTTGGAAGAAGTCACCCTTTAAATGTTTCTACCCCTATTACACCACCAAAATTTAGATCTACATTCTTGACGTGTTTTTAACAGACTTTGTACACAGAACGTATAGAATCAGGAGAAAATGGTAGGAAAACTAATTTTGGAACAAACCACATTTTAGATCTTTCACCCCTATTTTGTGATATATATTTATCTACATCCTTTGACCAATTTTATCAGACTTTATACCAAGAACCTATTGAATCAAGAGAAATTTTTAACCAAAGTTTATTTGGATGAAACCACTCCTTAAATGTTGCAACCCCTATTATATAAATGTTATTTAAATCTAAATTCTCTGATCAATTTTTGCCAGACTTTACACAGAGCTAACAGAACCAGGAGAAAAACTTAGGTAAAACTAAATTTGGGGGAAAAAAAGTCCCTTAAATGTTTTAATCCCTATTAAATGACGTTTAAATCTACATTCTTTTGGCTCATTTTACGACTTGACACACAGAAAAGAAATACTAATAG
The DNA here is from genome assembly GCA_964059195.1 of Ectobius pallidus. Lineage (NCBI taxonomy): Eukaryota > Metazoa > Arthropoda > Insecta > Blattodea > Ectobiidae > Ectobius > Ectobius pallidus. Next base: position 61,104,979 of record CAXKWD010000003.1, read on the forward strand.
GAATTTCTGTCTCTTCTTACCTCAACCCCACCCTCCATGGTCTTTAGAAGTAATAGGGTCCTTGAGTGTGACAAGTTGTGCTTTCTCTAGGGCCTAAATTTTGAAAATTAAAGGGGCTTCCTCCAAAATTGACTTCGAAGTACAAGTAAAATACAAAACCAGGTGACGCCGGGTCCTTTAAGCTAATAATTTATAAATGTTAAATTTAATATTAAATTTCATTTCGATAATATTATTTTTCATCATTATTATTATTATTATCATTATTATTATTATTATTATTGATATTATTATTACTATTATTGTGTTATAATTTTCAAGAATATAATTATAAAGGGAAGTAATAGTTAAAATACATTACATGCCTTTAGGCCTGTTCACTATCCTCAGGGAGTAGTATTATTCCTTCTCAGAGGGCCTTTCGTTTTTTCTTTTCTTATTCTATACAGTAAACTTTCTGGACACCCGGTAGCTTCTGCTATCTCTTTAATTGCCTGGGTAACGTTCATTTTCTTCAAGAAATAATTAAGTATATTTAATACTATAATTCGCTCTTTACTGCGCAATTTGTCAACACTAAGATTTCTAGTTCCTCTATTCATAATTAATATAAAATATTAATTAATATAAAATTTAATTTTAAAAAACACAAGAACCACTTCACATCAAAGTTAAACTTCACTACACAGCTACTATATAACAATGAGCTCTGAAGAAGACACGATAGTCTTAGAAACATCTGAGTACACAAAATCTCAAAGCAACCAAGTCATGAGCGCGAGAATGCTGAGCTCGGGAAAACTGTGATAATTTATTAATGCTACATGATAGAGAGCTCTGGTTTGTTTTAAATACTTTTTCAGACATCTATAAACATTTCATCTCGCTTAGTCACCAACGTAAAGTCAATACCAAAGTATGTTACTCACTACCTAACTTTTCTGTGTTGCCGTCCGAGAATTTTCAGGTAGCACTTAATAAAAAAATATATAGCTTTCTTCTTATGTAAAATTTATTGCCGACGGAAAGGGAGTACTTTCTTTCACCATCAGGCAGTCCAAGAAAAAAATCTTTACTTGTTTTGATTATTAGTTTTCTGTCTATCGCGTGATAAGTTATTAATGTGCAAAAATATTGACTTCCGCCAAAATAACGTAATTATGAAAAATAGGCCTCATATTAATTATTTATGGCTTTACAATTGGCATCATTAGAAAGGGCGGAAAATTCCCTATCAGACCACGCAATCACATTATTACATTTATCACTTTGGAAAATGGCAACATTGTCGGGATAGAAAAGGACGAAGCTAATTGCAGAACGTACGAGTGCAAGTGAGATGCAAATACTACATTTAACTCAATACTGTCTTTTAAGGCTGGGACGATCTATAGACCACACGTAGTGTAATATTTAAAAATAAAAATATAAGTATTTCTTGTGGAGAAAACATAGCTGTAATTTTACTTTCACTAATTCCAAGCAGGTGTGTCCTCCCTTTGATTCAAAACAGTAAGGGCTGACTTAGTAACAAGTAATACCTAGTATATAGCAAGAAACTATGTGTACATTTAGTTCACTGAAAAAAAAACTTAACAATTACACTCAACAGTTTGAAATTTGAGGTAATTGTGATCATAAAAAATGGGAGTTATGACGCTAGTACATGAAGCACAACTAACAACTTGTTTTATTACATAGCCCAACAAAAAAGAACTTTTTGTTTGGGGTCTCAGATGTTTTACCGGATTTTGGCTATACTTAGTGTGCTTATTCCAAATATGTAAACAGTTTTTCTCTACCAGCTCTATTTTTATATAGATTTTATTCGTGAACACTTAGTCTAGCGAAACAAAATCTTGGTTGATAATGTAGCTAGTGAAGGTTCTTGATCATACTTTGGACACGTAGGATGAAAACTGTACGAAGTACACAAAAACTAAAAGCTGGATTATTTTTTGCCCTTCAAAATGACCAGTGGCGGCTCGTGACCGGAAAATTAGGTGAAGAGAAAAAAAGTGTGTATGGAATGCCACGCGACAGAAGTGTTTTAATTTAGGGATTTTTCAATTTTGGATTATTGGATTTTTTAAATTTTGGATTGTTGGACTTTTTAATATTGGGTTTTTGGGCTTTTTAATTGTGGATGTTTTTATTATTAATTTTAGATTTTGAATTTTGAATTTTGGATATTTTATTTTTTAAATTTTTTATTTTTGAATTTTTTTATTTTTAAATTTTGGATATTTGGATTTTTTATTTTATAAATTTGGATTTTTGGACTTTTGAATTTTGGGTCTTTGAATTTTTGAATTTTGGATCTTTGAATTTTGGATTTTTTAAATTTTGGATCTTTGAATATTTATTTTTTTTATTTTGGTTTTTCGATTTTTTTATTTTAGATTTTTTAAATTTTGGATTTTGGGTTTTTTAATTTTTAATTTTTGATAAGCCTAATCATTGAGTTGACTGTTTTCTGTGCAGCCCGTTCCGTCACAGATCACTAATTTCGTGACGATTTTGAGCGTTACATTAATTTCGTGACGATCTTGGAGTACTGGTTCTGTATTTTTACAGGACTCGTTGATACCAGCACCTTCAACAAGAGGGGTTTTAGCATAAATTGACACTCCACCATGATTTTCTCTACAGAAACTATTAATTAAAGTGAAGTCTTCTAATATTTCATTTTTCTTTAGTTATTAATATTATTTTTAAAAACGTGATCTCATGCCTCCTAAATATTGGAAAAGAATAAACTGTCCATGTTATGAACTTAACAACAGAACAAAATAATGTCGACTGCTGGATTTATCGCGCATGCGTGGACAACAACAGAACAAATGTCGACAGCTGGAAGGTCGCGCATGCGTAGAAGGCACCGTGGACGCTTGACTATTCCTATATGCAGAAAGAAGTAAATATCACGTGACTTCTTTACAGAGAAATCTGGAGACTTAGAGAACTGTTGGACACCTTCACGGGTAGTCTGGTCCCCTCAGCAAGAGGACAGTGGGATAGGCGAGAAAACTGCTTGTTTCCATGAGCCCACTCCCTCATTTTTAATGGAACAGACTACCCATGCAGCTGGGGAAGTGAATACTTGTTCAGCTTCAATGCTAGCAGGACTTGGGAGCTCACTGCCTCCTAGCATTGACACCAGTCGTGGCGGGAAATTCAAAAATGTAGAAATACATTATAGTAAAAACCAACATCCGTGATATGGAAAATAAACTTATTGCCTATTGTAAAGGAAAAATACTGGTGAAGTGCTACTTCACCTACTTCCCCTGAATAGCCGCCACTGAAATTGACAGCTCATAAGTCATTAACGACCGTACAATATGTGATAATATCAATTTTTTGAAAGATACCATGTTATATTGTTATTGTAATGCTAATGTAATGTTAGTGTGTTGCTTTATTTCTTCACATGATTTGGAAGCTAAAAACAGACACTGTAAAATGGGATAATATGCATAATGGTAATACCATTTCTCACAAAACTAAAGCTGGTAGGGAAAACCTAATGGCACATTTGGCATCAGCGACATAAATATACTCAAGAACAAGTATAAATTCTAAGGCACCAAAATGGCTGTTGGTTTGTGTTATATAGGTAATGAATTCAGTACCTTACACTAAATAGTTTTGTTCTTAAATAAATATAACACTTACCTCATTCTCCCTTCGAAGATCTACGTTCATGTCATTGGTTTCTTTCATATGAGCAGCCTGAGTTTCAAACATATGGATTTTGTTTTTAAGATGATTAGCTTCTTCTCTGAGGATTTCATTCTCTCCATCTCTATCAGCTTGGCTTTCTCTTAGATTTTGCAGCTCTACTTTCAATGAAGCATTGATAGTTTCTTGCTCCTGCAGCTGGGCATGAAGCTCTCCTATCCGACCCTTAAAGGCAGCTTCAGCCTGCAAATTAAAGCAATTTATAAAAAATAATTGTGGTTAATAGTACTACTCTAGGTCATCTTATTTTGTTGTATTCTTCAGTTAGGGCAGTGTTCACCAATGCCCATGATCTATTTTATCCTGGTTTTGGGACTGAAAAACTGAGATGTTGTTCACTTTCTATTTCATCAACTTCAGTATCATGGTTTTCTGGTACTATCCGAGTTATGATTTTGCTCTTGAAAAGCTCAGCCCATCTGATCAGCATGAGAGATGATGACAGTGATGAGGAATATAAGGCAGAATACAGAATAAAGTGACCTAGATTGATAAAATAAGGTTGCTGTCATTTTAGTGAAATTATATGAAATGGACACTTCTGACTTAATGCATGTTTACAGTTTACGTATTGTACCAACAGAAGCAAATCCAAAAACAAAATACCAAGGTTGGAATAATATTTTTTTATAACTGTTTTATTTTATTATCTGTAAAGGATAGAACATTTTATTATAGTTTGGTGCTAGGCTATGATCAATAAAATATCACTGGATATTTTCAAGACTTAATTTGCCAGGTGAAAATTCTCGTAATTTAATGAGGATGTTTTGCATTTGTTGGCACTCACTGTCATCATCATCATCATCATCATAATTTTTCATTTCTTAAATATTTTGAATCCCAAAAATGAGTTAGAAATAGTAGACTAAATTTGTTACTTTTCCTGAGGGGCCTAACTCTTTGGCACAGGATCCTTCGAGCATGAGACCCTGGAGTGTCTGCTCTGTTTGCTCCACACACAGGATGTCACTGATCATGATACATTATCAGGCTTTGAATGTTCATACAGGGAATGGAGACTCAAGTTTAGTGTGATAGGTACCCAACATGACATCACTGTGGGACAATCGAGTGCCTCTACTGCAGACTAAACGAAGATTATAAAAGACAATTTATTTACATTCATAAACATCACTGGTCAGCATTTATGTGTAGAATATAAATCGGAGATAATTTATTTGATCATGCATTTGTTATCAAAGTAATATGGAACCTTCACAATGTTTTCCAAATTAATTTAATCAAATATGGAACCTGTTCACTCTTTACCTTTGACTATACCAGAGCGCACTCTTGTTGTCATTGCATACACTCATCCACCTCATCATGCTTTGTGAACCTAACCAATCCTTGTATGAACATTCAAAGCTTATTCATGATTAAGCGATTACTATGACTAATTTTTATTCTAGTCATAATGTGAACTAATTACTACTTAGTACACTAGTACGAAGCAACTTTAATTATTCTACATCTATAAGTTCAAAATACATAAGATTAAAATCATATAAAACAGGTAAATATGTACATCTATTAGAAAATCATAATATAATGAATTTACTAGATGCCAGCAAACTCTTTACATCTAGATTCAATTGATTCAGTTGCTCTCTGCTATTAACTTTAACTTTGACATTAACCTACTAGCCAAGCTACATAGAGTTTTTATCTTGATTATTTAGTGTAAATTTACTATTGTTAGTTTTTTGCACTATTTTATTTTTTACTTTTTGTAGGCCTATACTTTGTATATATGTGTAACCTGACGTCTATTGCTACAAAGCTTAATGACAATAAAATCTATTCTATTCTATTCTACAAACTATTTGCACAAACTACATGCCAAGCAATACCAAAACTGTTGTTCAAGATGGATAATGGATTAAAAAGTTGTAAGGATTATGAGTAACATAATAATAAATCATATGGACACTAAACACAAGTGAATTTTCACTGGTAAATGTATGAAACTGCCACTGGGATCAAGAGTTCACACTCCAATTGACTTACGAGGGTTGGTCAATAAGTAAGGTCTCCAACACTCTAGCCCAAGCTGGCAACGTTGGACGAGAGATTTGGCGCCACTGCCGTGTTCCGTTATCTTCCCTCTTTCAAACGAGCCATTGCTTCAACCTCTGAACCTTTTAGTATCCGAACTAGAGCTGTTTGAAATGGATCTCCCAATTTCCGTCCCCGCCATGTGCGGCCTCCGCGAAGTCGTATGGTTTCTTACTGCAAAAAAAGTTCCGCCGATTGAAACTCATAGAAAGCTTTGCGAAGTTTATGGAGAGGGATGTATGGACATTAAAAAATGTGCGTAAATGGGTTCGTGAGTTTAAACAGGGCCGGACAAATATTCATGATGAAGAACAAGTGGGAGACCAACAACAGCTGTCACAGATGAGATGGTGGCAAAAGTCGATGAACTGGTATGACAAGATCGACGTGTAACTACCCATGAACTTTGTTTATTGCTTCCTGACATTACTAAAGGTTCCATACAGGATGTTCTGTGAATTTCAATCGGCAGAACTTTTTTTGCAGTAAGAAACCATACGACTTCGCGGAGGCCGCACTTGGCGGGGACGGAAATCGGGAGATCAATTTCAAACAGCTCTAGTTCGGATACTAAAAGGTTCAGAGGTTGAAGCAATGGCTGGATTGAAAGAGGGAAGATAACGGAACAGGGCAGTGGCGCCAAATCTCTCGTCCGATGTTGCCAGCTTGGCCTAGAGTGTTGGAGACCTTACTTACTGACCAACCCTCGTACATGCAGGAATGAATATGAATGTAATGGAATTCAATACTTCATAGTTTACTGCAATGTCATTGCAGAAGATAAATATAGGATTCTACTCTACAATATGCAAAAATTAAAATTACAGGTAAATCACATCTTACTCCAAAAACTAAAAACTAATGAAACAAGCAACAGCTTAGGGTCTAGTAAAAATGAAAGATGGATAACAACGCAAGTTGACATACACTACTGAAAGCTGCAAAACTACTTGAAGGGAACAAAAAGAATTCAGAGACCCATCATTAGCACATCACATAAAAATGAAAAGGAAGCTACAAGGCTCACAGTATTTCCTATTACATTAGATTCACAGTGAAAGTCTATAAATTTCAAATTTAATGCATATTGTTGACACAATGGCTAAGGAAGCCATTGCTAACTGTAGTGACAGTTGTCAAGCCGACCAAGCCTGATTCTGTCTATTTAATCAGAAGACAGAGGTAGATGACCTAGTATAGGGTGAATAGAGGTTTCTTCGCCTCCTTGCTCATCAGATCTTTATTCCCATGGAATTCTCTGAAAGGGGCTTTGTGAAAGACCACCTTTATCATGTAAACTTGAAGGATATGAGACAGTGAATCTGTCAGGTCTCAAATGCTAGTGAATCCTTACTTGGACGTGAGATACACACCAGACATGTGCTATGCTACTAGGGGTGCACATACTGTACAAAATGTGTAATTTTCCATTTTAGATATCACAAACATTTCCATTAAATTACTATACTGGTAACTTTTAATATGATTTATTTTACTGAATCTACAAGCCGGAAAAGCCCCCTCTACAGCTCAGCAGAGTGTCTTGCCTGGTTTTGGAGACCTGCGTTTCATCCAAATACCTTTTCAGATTACTATGATGCAAGAACATCTGGAACAGGGTGCACCCAGCCTTGTGAGGACAAATAAGGAGCTACTTAATAAAGAAGTAACTTCAGTCAAGGAAACCATCAGCAACAGTTTTGGGAAGCAGCAATCCCACAATCCTGTCAACTCTCAACAAAATTGAAATATGAAGGTAGATGGCGTAGTGGTCAGGTGGTATGCTATGTCTCCCCAGGGCATGTAGGTTGGGGTGTCACTACGTTATTCAGTATAAACTACCATTCCTGAATTTATTCTGTAACATAATGGGCAAAATAACAGCCTAAAGGGTTGTGGAACTAAGATCTAACTCAATTCCAGTCTCAATTTAAAGGACTATATGAGTATTTTGTACAAAACTACCAACAAGTTTCTAGTGAGCCATCACTTCCTGATCATATTTATGTAACTGTCTGCTTGATGGGGATGCAGCCTTCACCTCTTGACTAGTTTCGGTGAGATGAGCAATGTGGAGCTCCAACTGTTGGCGCTGGTTGTGCAGTTCTTGTTGCAGCACCCCTTGGGCTTGTCCCTGTTCTTCCTGCAGCTTTCTCAGCAGCAAGTGATCTTCACTCAGCTGAGCTTGTAACTATAAGTAATAGTAATTCCTTAAACCTATACTGAAATAATATTACTTCTAGAGAATCACTTAAACCTCTAGACTCATTATGTGGTTATAGAATTCAATTAATGGCCATACCTAGTGCACAATACACAACCAAGTAATGAGTTTGCATAAAACAAGATCTTCAATTTTTAATACAAGAGATTTCTGAAACATTTCCATTTTGTAAGGCAATTTGTCAATTGGATGAAAGCACTATCCTTTGATGCATAAAGGACGTATACATTTTGATTTTACAAACATGGTAATTAAAAAAAAAAAAATTGAAATTTATTTACAATTATTTTACAATGTTGAATTTTTATACTTTGTTCCCCATGTTGTCATGAAGGATCAGTATGATGATATAAAGTTTTAAATTTGAATATTCATTAATGTCCTGGCTGATTTCTTATATTTAGATTTCTGCTGGCTATATTATATGAGGAGCATCGTTTCAAAACGTATTAAGTGCACTAAAATAAAGTTGTACATAATACGCTTTGAACCGTTCATTCCCGTGAACATAATACGATTTGATCCGATACGTCAACTTTGACAGTGAATTAACACGGGATAGAACATGAAATGTTCCATTCTGAATTGATAGCGTTAAAGAGCGCTTAAGAAATAGGGTGAAATCGTATCAAACTGTATTTTGACCAAGAGTGCACTTAATACGTTTTGAAACGATGCTCCTCATATATGCCAATATTATAAAAGACTGTCTCAGTATCATTCAAATTTTTGTTGTCTAAAGCTAAGCTTCTAAATATCTGGAAAAATACAGAACTATACTCTTTCCAACTAAAGAATAAAGTAGATGTAAACAAACACACTGATATGTATTACTCCGCGACCACGTGTTCGTTGACACATTGCAGACGACGCAATTTCAATGCAAGAGGAACTCGTTAATACTGATCAAAGTAAGCTAGCATCTACAGAAACAAAGCTGGATTTCACAAATATTACATATGCCTACGTTTAAAAAGCTAATGCATTTTAATATTTTAATATCATAATGAAGATCTACTTACATTAATCTGAACACGACATTGGCTCTATACCCTGCATGTCCGAATCTTCAGTTTCTTCCGAACTGTCCCCTTCAGTATTTATTGTTAAATTGTCCACTACAACATCAATAAGGCCCTCTAATTCCCATATGTGCTCCTCTTCCTTCAGTACATGCTGGATATAAGCACGCCACTTGACCTCTGTGACCTCACCAAATGCTGCTTCAACAAGTTGTCTCACGTCCGATAGCTTATATGTGGTGTTGTGACGTGCCACATATCCTTTAACCTCACTCCACACCAGCTCAATCGGATTGAGATAGCAGTGATAAGGAGGTAATCTGACAATTGTATGTCCCATTTGTTCAGCAAAATCATCAATCACATATTTTTCATACTGATTGCGATGACAATTCACAAGTTCCAGAAGTTCTAATTTCACCATTCCCTCATCGAAAGTTATATTTTTATCCCGCAGCCATGAAATGATGTCCCCCTTCCTCCATGATTTATTGGGAATGCGTTCTGCTCTTACGCTATGGTAGGGTGCATTGTCCATGACTATAACACTATTTGGTGCTAATTTTGGAGTTATTTTTTGAAACCACTCTTTAAAAACCTCTCCTGACATTTCTTCATGATAATCTACTGTTTTCTTAGATTCAAACACGAGATCACCACCTTCAAGGAAACCATCCTCACTTCCAATGTGAAGTATAATTAAACGTTTTCCCTTTCCTGTAGGATTTTTTAGTCCAGTACTTAATCCCGATAAGAAAGCTTGTTTTTTTGATTTTACGGTAGCGTCACTCCACACTTTAGAGGTCGTATGTCCGGCATTTATCCAGGTCTCGTCAAGGTAATATATTTTACGACCCAGTCGCCTCAATTCCCTGATTTTTCGCAAATATCGCCTACGCCATAGAATAATATCGTCTCTGTCTACTATCACACTTTTGCGATTTCTACTAACGTAGTCGAAACCTATCTCTTTAAGAAGGGTATGGAGTGAGGATTTTTTTTAAGTTCGGAAGATCAGGGTCATTATTTACCGCAGTCAAAACCTTGTTTAAAGTAGGGGGTTCATTATTTAGGAAAAAACTGTGTACTTTACGTCGGATTGCAGATCTTACAAATTCATCACAATTCTTATCCAAAACACTTCTTGCCCGAGGCCTCTTTTTGCCAGGGGTCGAAACCTTACCAGTTGTTGATTTTTCCTTTCGCAACGCATATATGCTTGAGGAAGAAACTCCAGTGAACTCAGCCGTTAATTTTACAATTTCGTCGATTCCAAGAGTAGGATGTTTACTGCAAAATGTATTAAAAACATTCAATATCACAGTTTTTTCGCCACTATTTAACGGCTTTCCCCGCTTGTGCTTAACAACACGAGGTGGTGAGGCCTGATTAGCTTCAGCCATTGAACTGTATTGTAGTCTTTTAATATTTATAATAGCTTTAGTAATCTTCTTTTCACCGTATGAATTAAAAGTTAACTGCCTTCGAGGAATACGTGACAAGTGACTGTGTTATGTTTTCATACCTTTGTTGTGTTCAAGCATGCGCGTAGTATTACATTTAGCCGATAATATCAAATAATAATAATGGTATTGCTTGAATCACAGTGTTGTTACAAACTTGAGAAACGTGCTTAATTTAGTCGTACTTTTTGTGTTTTTGAAGAAACTACATTAATACTCGGAAGAAGACGATAGCAAGAGCCTGGAGGGGTTGTGCGTCCAACTGCCAATCAGAAACCATCATGTCACGTGGTTTTGTTTACATCTACTTTATTCTTTAGTTGGAACAAGTATAGTTGCAAATTTCTTTTCAATCTTTACTGTTTTTAAAGCTAAGCTGCTGAATATCTGGAAAAATATAGAACTAGTTGCAATTTTCTTTTCAATCTTTAATGTATTCATAACTCCCTCATCTACGTACACTTTGCAATTAAATAAAAAACTGAGCACAGAATCCACAGAATTATAAATTTTTCAACAGTGTACAGTCGGTCAAATAAAAAACCTCGGGCGGTATTTGATTAAGTATCACGAACGAGCATATGCGCATGTACAGGAAGACTTAAGGTTAGGTTCACACACGCCTCTTGTCTATCCATGTATTTTCTTGATTATTTAGTCAGTTTTGTTCCAAAACAAACATGTATAGAAGGCTGTGGCTATATGCCTCAAATCCGCCATATTCTTGGTTGCAAATTTTTATAATATTAATAATTAATAGATTCGCGAGGAATATGTTTATTCAAGGAGCATTTTTTTAAGATTTTATTTTATAATACCGGTACTTCTAGTGCAAAATCAATAACTTACGCTCAACTTCTGCAACCAATCTTAGCATCGAAATACGCGTCCGGCCAGATCAACGTTTGCTATGAAAACTTCCGGTCGCATTATAGTAAAGTTCCCACCTCTGAGCTGCTCTTTCATAAATATGGAACCTTCTCGCTGCTTCAGAGACCGAAAAATGCAGGTCAATTACAGCCCTAACTACACTTTCTCTCACGTTAGGATTTGTATGTGGCGATGACACAAAGCAAAATGAATTATGACAATGCATTAAGTTGAATATCGTGTGTTGCGCTTTCCGCGTTGTTCATTTTTTCCCTCCTTGTTCATATTTTCCCTCCTGCCGCATGGCCTCATATGTTCCGAAAATGACCTGTATTTTGTGTTTTTTATAGGAAACTTGTGAACTAATGCGTCAAAACTTTAATTTTAACAGCATACGAGTCCCGACGTTTTTTATTTGACCGACTGTACTCCATCAATAGACACTGCTTTGGGAAGTTGAGAACAATGTGAACACCCTGTATTTGCAAGCTGCCCATGGGTATTAGCCTAACAATTTAGTTATGCTAAGAGTGCATCCAATGGGTCTAATGGTTTAGGCAAAGATATTCATTCTTGAAGTATAGACATTATTAAATAACTGTCCCTGCGAGATCATACAGAGTTCTTACTTTTATCATTACAATAATTTATACAGATAATCTCTATGTACTTGTAAGATAATTGTTTTAAATGATACTTGTGTAAATTACAAAGTTCACGCAGACACAATTCAATGCTCAAAGTTCAAACACCAGATAGTCCTATTCTGATGAAGGAAAATGATTGAATGACCAAAGTTAAAAAAATAAGTAAAATAAAATCACATGAGAAGTATATGTGCTAATGGGCTAAACATACATAAGTACATTCAAATTGCTACATATTGCAGTAATTAATATAAAGCTCTTGAAGGCTCTTCCATCGAGGTATGAAGATCATAATTAACCGGGTGAGTTAACGAAGAGCCGAGTAATGTTTCAACCCTCTTACTATGGAATTTACCTATATCTGGGAACAAGCTGCTCCATTTATTGCTCACAATAAGAAGGAAGATATGGCATCAAAATGCACCTGATTGGAAAGAAGAGTCAGTCTGAAAAATTCAATGCCATAGCAGGGATTTGAACCACAGATCCAGCTTAGCCAGTGTAAAAGAATTACAATTCCAGTGTACACGCTTGTTGGCAGTTTGCATCAGTTTGAAGTTTCAGCATGATCTGTACTAAAAAAAATGCCACAAAAAGATGGCTGAAATGTTTATTTACATAACTCTTGATATTGCACCTTTTATATAACCAGCGAAGATAAACTGGAAAACATATATGCCAGTAATTACAACTGTTCATTTGTATGATAACTTTGTTACAAAAACTTATTCCATATTCTTGAAGGACAAATATCGCCTATACAAACAAATGTTTTAATTTGTAAATTTTTCATATTTCAAACGGTATGCCCTCAATATAGATTTTTTCACTAGCTGCTCCATAATCAAAAAGAATCTAACGATACATGGATGTAACAGGCTAAATGAAATTTCTCTACGTGTACTAAATTTTCTGGTTATCTAAGACAGTGTCATAACACTGTATTAAGTTAGTTACCTAAGAACAATAAAAGTCATTTTTCTCACCTGCTGATTTTGCTGAGTAAGGGCTTGCTTCTCAGCAACATGAGTATCAATAGCTTGCTGAAGTCTGACAGTTAAACTTTTCACTTCAGTCTGTTTTGTATTAAAGGCTTCCTCAATCTGCCGGTACTGGTGGTTAAGACGAGAACGCTCAGAGTTGAACTCCGTACGCAATTCTTTCAACTTGCTCTGGAACGACTGAGAAGCTTCTTGTTCTTCTGCCAAAGCCTTTTCCTTCTCTGCAAGCTGTTTTTTCAGCTTCACGACAGGATCTTGTCGACCCTTTAAATGGATTAATAAAACAAATTTAATAAATTCTCTTACAACACTATATGAATGTAATTTCTCTCATAAAATACAAATAAAAATAACAGTCAATATGGCAATAGACCTTAGTGTAACACTGATAGTAAATAACACATATTGAAATTTACTTTATAAATAATTTCCACGGTAAAAATTTCAAGCTCAATAAAATAAGGTATTTTCCTGGTCATGAAGCAGGTATTCCAAGATTCTAATTTCAGAAATAAACTGAATGCTGCCCAGGAAGAATTTGGAATCCATTTGAAAATGAGTAGCAATTTCTAGTAAAACAGTATGTTTGAAAATTATGCAAAAAGTGTGGCTGTTATGGCCACAAAATGCAAACCTTCAAAACACAGAAACTTGTTGACGGAAACAGACCATTCAGAGAAGAGGACAGAATTCCAATTTGGAGTGCCCAACAATCTGTGTGCAAGAGGAATTATGAATATCAAGTGAACAGAGGAAGTGCCAACACTCAGCAGTTGATAACATCATTCTGGAGATGCCCGATGCCGTTCGCTGCTAAATGCTAGCCCATGAATCTGACAGACTATGGCCCATATGCCAAGAAATGTTGAATTCACAATACTAATTTAACAGAATTTACATTTATAATTTAATAGCACCTTGTTCTTCTTCTAGAAGAACGTAACCCAAAAAAATTACCTGGTCAGGGACTGGACAAAGGACCAGCAACCCATCCTTGTAAATATGAGCATGCTACATTTCTTGATTAGAACTGAAGAGATGGCCAAGAAGAATCCTACATAGGACCCCAACAAGCCAAAGAACAAAGTACCTACCTCATTTAACATGGAGAAGACAAATAATTAAAGCAATTGGAGGTCAACATCTGAAAGACAGTGACTGGGAGGACAGGGGTGAATGGCAATCAGGAATCCAAAACAACCGCTGAATGACTGAAATGCCTATAAAAGTAAAAGTACAAAAATTCTATTGGTAAAAGTATGAAACTCTTTTCATTTAAATTTTAGTACTTTTATTGTTTAAAAAGTCAATTACCATATATTATATAGGAATAGCAAAAGATAATATTGCTCTTAAAAGAATGCAAATAAATTATTGATGAACAGAATATAATACATGGAAAAGAAAGGATTAATTCTGCTGAAGATATATTCCAGGTTCCCCAACTCCACATCCTTGCACTTGAACCACTGATCTACTAAGAATCTTTACTTTAATATTCCAATTTCCTCTTGTTTTCTTCCCTGCATTTAATTATCAATTTTCAATAATAATAATTTTTACAATACAAATATAATTGAAAGAATTGTGACTTTTTAACAATACTTTTCACAGGTATATCCAGAAAAAAAAAACTTTACTGGTACTTTGCCACTGACTAAATACTTGTATCAATTACTTACTTCCAGCACAAAAAAAATATATATATAAAAAAAATAAATAAAAATTCTTTGGCTTGGGAAGTGATGTTAAATAGGATTTTCTGTCATCTCACTTCATTATCAAGAATTGGTAATCCAAATTTTAAAATTAAAATTAAGTTTTACAATAGCTTCTAAATTGTGATTAACTCACTTCTAGTTCCATCTTCACATGTCCTTCCTTGCTCTTCGTGCCAATTGCTAGGTGTCTGCCTTTCAGGAATCAAGTAGAGTTTGAAAAACAATATAGAGAAGGACTGAACAGCTCAGTGAACACAATGCACTCATGGGCTTCAGATGTAGAGAAGTTAGTTATGTGCAAATTGAGTTCGTTTGGGAAAACCATGTTCACATTTATCAATAGTTTTGATAAAAAAAAATTAAGTGCAAAGTTTACAGGGAGAAAAAAGTACTGGGTATACTTTTCATAAAGTATAGTTAAGAATATGAAGCCAAAAAAGGAATTATATGGGAACAATATTATGAACTATACCGATAACACTGATAAGCAAGTCAACTCTTACCTCTATCCATTCAGAATTGCCGAAAGCTGTTTGTTGCTTGTTAAGAAGAAGATCAATGAGTATCTGAATTTCAGAACGTGACAACTCAGCCTTGCGCACAAGGGGTACAAGTAGATTCACGTTCACACCCTCACGATTTTCACCTGTAACAACAAAAATGACTTCATATAGTTAGGCATGTTAAAAGATGGAATAATGTAGAACATAATCAATAGTTACATATACCAATAATCTTTGTGCTTATGGAGATCTGGGAAGGATAAAGAACATGTCAAAGCTAATACATAAGAGAATACAGAATACAAGGGATGGGGTTTAAGTCATGGTACTTTTTTATTTTTTTGAAAATGTAGGATCATTTAAAAATGTTTAAATACACAAATGAAAGGGTCGGGTATGGAATGTATGTAAGTTATGTAGCAGATTATAAGTACTAGATGTAGGATAGAGTAGGGAGCAGACACCCATAAACTTCCAACATGATGGCATCGTGCCACTCTGCTTTTTCTTTTACATTAGAATATTTTAAAAAATTAAACTATTCATGTTAAATCAATGATTGTAGATAGTGTTGTTCATACGATATTAACAAATAGATAGAAAAATAATCAGTCAGAAATATTGATATCTGTGGAAGTTATCATTTTGCACGAAAGGTGGCTGCCATTTTGTAATAATAATTACCCGTCAACTGTAATAGTTAGATTAATTTTGAAAATAATATGCAATTGTAGAAGAAGTCAATAAAGAGTATATCAGTTTACAAGGTTGTAGAACAATTCATTGCTGAGGGAAAAATAATGAACTTCACCTATTTCTCACTTATGAATTTCACCCAAACCTTATGTCCCCCTTAATAAGCAATTTGAGGATACAGTAATCTCTATGGAATTTGGCTTTATAGTACTAATGTATTCATTATTCTTGATAGCAGGAATAAAAATTGGAAATGTAGAGAACATCATTGTAAAGGTATTACAGCTAACTGCTGAAATGAAAGAATAGATTACAACGCACAGTACAGACTAAAGCTGCATGACGTTCTATGGGTCTGTTAACCATTCAAGCAGAATTGTATCCATGTGTTTTTGCTATATATCACTTCTATCAATATCTCGTACTGTCAGATGACTACCATAGAGTCCTCATTAACTACTCTTTGTGAAAGTAAATAATAGAAAAAAAAAGGTCAAAATGAACTATTCTGCATTCTATGGCAAACAGGTGCCATGCCATCTTAGCATAAGAAAAACATACTTTTAGTACTTCCTGTTGACTCATGTGACAATTATACAAGACTCCTACAGAGTTGAATATTGTAGAGAACAGTTGGGCCTGCAAGGCTGCAGTGAAAAATGCTTTAGAGCACATGATAGAGAAGACAATTTATAAGTTTTACAGGAAAACAAGGGGACATGGTTTAAAAAAATACTAGATGGCATGGTCATCAATGCTTTAAACACAATTTCCATGCACATAATATATGCAACAAGCTATCTGCGAAGACTGAACAATAAATTCAGAAAAGGGAGTCTTAATATTTTTGCATATGTAACTGATGACTGCACGGCCCGGATTCTGATGACATGTCATCTTTTCATTGATGCTTCATAGTCATTGCCAACTTGTGGATAAATCCTAATCATGGCCTCTAGATTATAGGAATGCATTTTTACTAGGTCATTTTTTGTCATTTTATGTCGTTTTATATTTTTATGGCATTTACATCATTATTTTGTCATTTTCGTGTCATTTGCTTCCTTATTTAATCATTTTCATGCATTTACATTGAGTATATTCATTCTTTTTGTCGTCTAGCGATCATTGTCTCCAGCGGTGATGTCTTTGAAGTGTTGTTTGTTTAATGCAAGAAGAACATACTCGGTGTTGAAGTGTTGTCATGTGTCAGTTGGAAACGAGAATCACAGAAACGCCAAAATTTTGTATTTTATTACTGCTGTTATTAGATTGATTTGGCATCAGAGTTTGCCACCTGCTTGAATTTGAGAGTGCAAACTACTGTTTAACCTCAATAAACAACCATATATTCCGGCGGTTGCATGCACATCGGCACACGTGCACATCGGCACAATTGCATTTTCGTGCACATCGGCATATTTTTTTATCTTGCAATATCATCGTGCTCATCGCCACACACCCTTCGTAGGGGTGGACATAGAGACAAAGTTGGAATTACATTATCGTATTGAATGCAATGGAGTTCATAGTAACTGCTAGATAGACAAACACTTCCTTTTATTATTATAGATACATACTGTGTACATTAATATTATAATTGTATTGTTTAGAAATCATTCATGAAGTATCCGCCTGCGATTGAATGAGACTTTGAATTAAATTAACCTAACCTAACCTAACCTAACCTAACCTAACAACCTATCTACGATATCAACGGTCGGTTTCCTTAGCCGCGGTAGCTAAGGGGTGCTGCCTTGGAGCCGTGGTGAAGGAGGCCGTAGGTTTGAGTCTCTATGTCCACCCCTACCCCCAACGTGGTGTGTGGCGATGAGCACGATAACCATTACAAGATAAAAATACTATGCCGATGTGCACGAAAATGAGACTGTGTCGATGTGCACATGTGCCAATGTGCACGACACGTATTCCGGCAGACCGCAAAAGGAAATTAAAGTTAGCAGAGTGATTTTGTTTTTTACCTTTTACCATATTATTTCAAGAATGCACCCATTGTTTCGGCGGATGTGGAGGGGAGTTTCTCCATGTATAAATGTATCCTTTCAGACAATCGGAGGTCATTTACCTTCGATAATCTCCATATGCTGGCAGTGATTTACTGAATAAGGTAGGGTTTACAAGCATTTTTTCCATACAGTTAATATTAAAATAAATTACTAGCTTACTATAATGCCACATTTTTATAGGATCTACTTTAAAAACAATTTCTTCCTTTTCTTCTCAAATGCTCCAATCAAGAAGAAAGAACAAAGTTTTTAGACCTCAGCATCCTTTCTGCTTTTACAGTTTTTGCAATTATGTATAAATTAGTCTATAACTTTGTGTATACAATAATAATTTTAATTAATAAAATATAAGTTTTTAGGTCATTCTTTATAATTATTAAGACATTTTCTTTAAAATTTAGGGTCTTTTATAGGACTTTTTCAAACAATTTTAGGTCATCAGAATCCGGGCCCTGCTGATGAGATCATAAGACATGAATGCTGCTTCGAAGGCACTCCACCAGCTCACGCTTCTTGTCTCATCTTCCCAGTTATACAATTAACAATCATAATAACGTAAATACACTGTATTACTATTTTTCTAGCAAAAGAGTTTTATACCTAAAGACAAAACAATTTACACTTCTCTGTTTTCCAAGTTTTCTTGGAATCTTGATTTCCCCCCCCCCCTTTTAGGGAAGAAGCACATACTTTTTTTTTTCTTTAATTTGCACTCATAGGTTTTCCACAGAACATAAAAATACCTTAACCCTTGAATAATACTATGTATAAGTTGTCTTTTTGGGTAACTAATCTGGCCCCTAACTCAAGCCAACAAAGAGAAAGTTTATATTTAATCAATATCACTAAGTGCTAAAAGTGGGGAGAGTACAAACTACACACAAATATTATACCCAACATTTTATAATTGAGGGATGTCAAAGTATCAATATCTGATATAAGCTAATCTAAAATAATTTCCTGGACAGCTATTATAAGAAAATAAACTAGTTCACACAATTATCTGCCACCTCAGAAGAGCCTTTGGGATTTTCATATTTCCAGAATTTTGGTCTACTAACATATTACACTCCTCTTCTATCCCTCTCTCCCAAAAAAAGGTGGCTGGCAATATTGATGAGCCTTCATGCAACTGGTAGGGCGTCACTATTCTACAGGAGGCCCAAAAAGTATCCCTTCCTTCCTTCTAACTGTAGAATATCTTTGGTTAAAGAGGTCTCATTAGAGATTGGTGGGAAATGGACCTGGCTGTAAGCCCTCTCTCCTAGAATGTTCGAAATAACACAAAATTTCAGGCATAGTAATACCAATCAGAAATTAGTAGCAGCTGCCCCCGGTGTTCATTGGGGAAACAAATGAAAAATGCATCTATGAATCTCGTAAATTATACGGAAATTGTTAATGTAATTAATTTATGAAGAATCTGTTTTCTTTAATTAAAACTGTATAAAGTTACTTAAAGTGTCGCTGTAGTGAGATCATTTCAAACTACTGCTACTATTGCACTTTGTCTGAAATGATTCATGTCTATAAGTATATAAATAAAAAGATGAGCAGAGTGGAAGGGGGCAGTGTAAGCATAGTCGCTGAAGATGCCTAGGCCGCTGAAGAGCATCAAACTAAATAGAAACAATTAATTATTAATAAAAATGAATTACCATAATTTCGTATCTACTGCCACAATTTGTCATCTCTGCTTCACTACTGTATTGCTCTTTTCCAAATAGTGCATTTTTACCTTCTTTTTTTACATTGCCAAGGCTATCTTTGAAGGTTTTTCCTTGTTTTCATATTTGTAATTTTAATTATATGATTTTAGACAAATTAAAGAGGTTTCTTTTACGCAAAAGACAAAAAATTCCGAATGTTGTGCCTCCCCAATGAAAATGTTGAAATCCCACTCCTGATTAAAACCAAAATATCACCCTTTCAATTTTCTTTCGTGGACATCTAAGTATGTATATTAATAGATATGAAAGGATGATCTAGAATACGTGTTTGTGTTAGAAAGAAAGAGCATGGTACAATCCTTCTGAAGCCAGAACTTGCCCTGTTTATTCCCTGCTGCAGTCGAGCACTTTTTGCAATAGCAAATGCAAACACATAACATAAAACACAAGCACAGATGGGAACATCTTACTTTTTTGCCTGTACGAAGTATCTGGTACTTATTATTCACAGAACAAATCCATTAAATTCTCGTAAAATAAATACAAGTTATGAAAATATAGAATCGGATTAACTACATAATGGAAAAAAGTGGGCAAACATGAATGACAGTGAGTGAGTGAGTTAGTTAGCCATGTATTATAGAGAAGCCTTCATTGTTACAACTTTCATCAATGTAGTGTAAAATACACTGGGCAATCGGAATCACAAAAATCGGAACAAATGAGTGTTCCCAATAAAACTTTCGGGACAGCGGGACATTTTTGCCACAAAAAAAAGCGGGACGAATGGACACTCTAATCTGAGGCCATATCATTAATTAATTGCGCGAGATTTATTTGATTAGTGAAAATTTTATCAAGATGATGCCAGAATGCAATCAAACCAGACGCGACGTATATCAGATTCAATAACGCTTAAGCCCGGATTGATTTTTTACTTAAGCAAAAAACGGACAAACTTTCAGAATCACGTAACAGACTACGGCAAGGATGCTGAACCGCTACACGAGGCTCTGTCCGTCAGAGTTCAGGCTCTCCCGCGAGCTGTTTTCCAAAATTGCAGGCCACACATTCGTAGCAGAGGTGTTCAGCAAAGTCAATACCCGTAGCAGAATGATGAAAAAAAAAATGTCTATAATTCCATTGTAAACTGTTATATAATAATAATAAATAACTTTTCAATCAATTAATTTGTTTCTCTGAAATGTAACACATACACCACAAATAAGAAAGTTTGTCATACTAATAACCACTATTTAATTTACCGAAAAAGTCTGTTGCACTCTCATATAGGTCTAAACTCTAAGCAATTCCGGCATTCTTCCTTAGCTTATTATGGTTAAGATGTGGAAACCTTGAGTAAAACTCTGAAACATTCTCTGAAACACATTTTTACGTTTTAAAAAATAATGCCGATAACACATCAATTGGAGGCTCTGTAAACAGAGTGCCTATACATATTAAGAAATACAATTTTTATTATTTCACAGATTGTGTAATGTTCAGATCAGTTGAAAGTTCGGAACAGCACCTACACATTATAATCAACAAGGGGAAAAGATGAATAATTTGTGAATACGAATCATCAGACTTCGCCGACCTTGGCCAAGAAGGTAATTCCCCCCCCCCAAAAAAAAAAAAAATTTGGTCACCCTTGTTTGCAGCTACGGTTTCTCCCACGCTCCAGAACAGGATGTGGAAAGAATATACAAAACTGGCTGATGATGATACGTTTTCATCACTGAAGCAGAGGGATATACAAATCTGCAGATATTTTATAAAATTACTGTCGTGTTTGTACCCACATCACAACCATGCTGGACCGGTTGTGAAGGTCGACTCAGTCACCGAGAAGCACGAGGAAAGGACGGGAAAAGGGCATCGGGCAAAGGATGGAACTCGATATGATCCATGCCAGCTTATTATCCAACATTTGTACTTTAAATTCTGATTACAACAAGAATTAAACAAAATATATACTGATATGGCTGAATGCATGAAATGAGGATGCATATTTGTCGGCATGTGAACAGAACATGAGTACCCTTATTTTCACTAAGGGGACAAGGTATTAAAAAGTTGTGAAAATTGCTGCGTTTGTTATAAGTTAAATTCTATGAGGTTATCACAGTTTATAAACATGCACATCCTCAATTACTGTCCAGTCTAGGTTGGATGACCCTTGGCTGCCTCGCTCCATGCTCCCACTCCTCGGAATCGGGGTGTGTCGGGGATATCTACTATCTGACGGACTAATTGTATGATCAGAAGGCGACCAATGCCCCTCCAAAGTAAATGTAAATGCAATAAAATAACATATACAAAGCATATAAAACGCACTTCTATTTCAGTAAATCAAACACACAATACACGAATCTAGAATACAATGACTGGAGTATAAACTTTGTATTTTTAACTGGTTCGACTTCGAGTCTATAGATCGAGGATTCGGATTTCATACAATATGAACATCAATATAATGCCACCTACGTCTGGGTCTTTCAAGTGGCCTTTTCCCTCCGGGTCTCCTCGTCAATATTTCTTGAGATATGTCTTTCCTCCCCCATGCGCGCAACATGTCCAGCTCATTTCATCCTCCGTGATTTAATTACCCTTACCACATCCGGTGACGAGTACAGGTCATGAAGCTCGTCGTTATGCAGTTTTCTCTAGTCCCCATTTTCATCTCTCTTAGGCCCAAATATTTTCCAAAGCGCCTAATACTTTCCTTTTCGAATACGCTCAGATTATGTTTTTCCCGAAATGTAAGTGACCGTCTCACAGCCAAATAATACAACCGGCAGGATAATTGTCTTATAACATTTTATTTTTAGATTTCTGGACAGAAGACGAGAAGATAAGAGTTTCTAAACTGCATAACAGTAGGCATTTCCTGACTTGAAGTTATCGATAATAGAACAGCTTAATTTTTTAATTAAATTTCTCGCCACCATTAGATCTCTGAATAGTAGGATCTAATCACCTCGTCATTTCCACTCATGTTTGCTCTCCTGTTTATTCATCTTCTAAAAGCAATGAACTTTGTTTCTAGCTCTGAACTATGAACTAAATACGATATGAGACAAGAGACAGAATGACACATAATCTAAAAAACGAATCCACAATAATAGCTGCGGCAGAGATATGATTATAACCAAGATATTGATTTTTTTATTACTATTCTGATTTTATTCACATCATCCTACAGAAATGTCTTGCGCTGAAATGTTCACAATAGATTATAAAATCGATAGCAAAGCGTACATTAAAGTTCGGATTAAAAAAAAAAAAATTCATATTTATTTATGTTAGTTTGAACGTCGAGGTCACATCACGAGTCAGGTATTGTGTGTACACAGTGGGGCTTGTAACTATTGATGCGCATCTTGTTTTTTAAATTTATATATATATATATATATATATATATATATATATATATATATATATATATATATATATATATTTTATTTATTTTTTTATCTTTTAAACGCTGATGTGTTATGACATCTGTTAATTTCAACTGATATTCAATTTTAATGAGTCGTGGAGTGCAAATATCCAATTCGGCATTTGCCTTTACGACTGGGGAAACATGAAAAAACCCAAGTCAAATTGGCTGGGCATGGACGGGTTTGAACCCGGAACCTTCCGCTGTTATCTCGACCACCTCACTCTGTCTAAAGGTTGGAATTCTTTTTAAAACCTTTCACAAAACAAATATAGCCTATAATTAGTATTTTTAAGATTTGTGTAGAATAACAGAGTTACAGTTTGTTTCCATAGAGACTGAAATTCCCTATGTACCTATCTACTGCTTCCACTCAGATCAGTATGGAGCAGCATTCGCCTTATTCGAATGGTAGTTCATTTTTCAGGTTTCGTACAATACATTTGATATAATAATTTGCCAACTGGTATTATGCATTCTACCACTACTGCTGCGAAACATGCAATAACATAAAATTTCCAAATTACTGACAGTGTTGTAGAATACATCATGCCAAGCAAATATTGCAAACATTGCATTGTTAAATCTCTCATGGTTTAGGAAGCGTACGCTATGAAGGCCTTTTTCGGTTGGTCCCCCCCCCCCCCCCAATAAGTTTTAGTAAAATGGAAAGTGCGAATCCCTTGTGTTACCTAGAAAACCCTAAGCAACTGCATGTAAATCAGATCCACAATGCTAGAGTTATACAAATACAAACAAATTAGCAAACGAACAAAGAAACAGGCCTTTCATTTAAGGACGAATTTATTTTATTTTGTACTTAATCAGGAGAGGGTACATTATATATATAAATTGCTGAGACTAGCAAATATAATTAATTTTTGCGGGCCGTTTTAAAATAAATCCCGAGCCAATTTTTATCCCTAGTCCGTCCCTGGAAAAACGATACGACAGATCCACCCTTTAACAGGTCCTGTTTTTAATCCAAGACTGAATCGATTTTACTTGAGAAGTGTGTTAAAGTTGTTTTTAGGAAACGGAACACGTGATGGATTCCTGTCAAGACGTGACCTTTACTCTTCTGCCATAATCGATGCCGGCAAGGATACAGAATACCGCTGATCACTCTAGTCAGGGGTTCTCCGTAACCACGTGGATATGTGCAAGATTTGCAGAAAGAACAACGCATGCATAAAAAATTCGCAAACTCAACAGATAACAGGTCGTGCAACATTTAACGTCACAGTAAACCTTAGTAATGATAAGTTATTTTACAGAAATGCAGTGGGCAACATCTAATTTTGCAGATTTATTGTCAAGCCGAGCAAATTAGTATTGCACTAATAAGACCAACTAAAACTCCGTTTTTCCCGGTACAGTCCCGTTTATTACTAAATGTCCCGCTGTCCCGAATTTTTTTATTGGGGACATTCAAATGTCCCGCTTTTTGTGAATGTGATTGGCCAGTGTGTTTCATGCGACATTAATTAAAGTTACAACAGTGACAGAACACATTTTAATGGAGTAATATGTGCTGACGTTTACGATAAATTGCAGTGGCGGACGCAGAATTTTTTTCGGGGGGGGGGGATTTGAATACTAAAAAAATTAAATTACTTACATATTATACAATTAGTTTATAAAACTGGCCACTTAGAGTGCATATATAGCCTTTTTTCAAATTTCGGGGGGGGGGATCTATCCCCCCAATCCCCCCTCTGCGTCCGCCACTGATAAATTGTATAAAA
This sequence comes from Ectobius pallidus, assembly GCA_964059195.1. Classification (NCBI taxonomy): domain Eukaryota; kingdom Metazoa; phylum Arthropoda; class Insecta; order Blattodea; family Ectobiidae; genus Ectobius; species Ectobius pallidus. The sequence goes on from CAXKWD010000003.1 coordinate 61,129,824, forward strand.
AAAGAAAGAAAAAAACACACACACACTTCTTATTAGAATACATAAAAGTGAAATGTACAGTGACAATGAGGAATCTATTTCTGTGGAATAAATTATAAACACCAGTCTACAGAAAAAATTAAGAAGTCTTTTGGGATAATTTGTCTGCATGAGACAAAGGTAGGCTACATTGTAAATACAGTGTTCCCAAAATTTTGAGAATGAAACTTTTGTCCCCCTCTTCCCCATGTTTTTTACAAAAGAATTTGAAATGTCCCCTATTTATATAAACATTATATGGACACCCTACCTTAGAGGTCAAGTTGTTAGCATGTGTGCATTAGAACCAAGATTCGAGAGTAAAAAAAGAGGAAGATCTAAGGTTTTCAGGAGTAAAAGCAGTATGATGCGTTTCTTCATAAGAGAAATAAAAACTTTTGGTTCCTTACGTCTTAATATAAAGAATATTTAATAAGACAGGCGATACTTATATTCTTGGACGAAATTTTGCCTTGAGGGAGGATTGAAACTGGGCTCTTTCTGCTTAGTATGCAGATGCTGAGACTAGCAAATACCTATGCCCGGAACAATAATTTTGACTTAAAACAGGGCCTCGCTTCGTTTGGTCGATAAAAAGTGTTGATCTATTCTAAGAAATGAGGGCAAACTGCATAAATTATTTCTTGATATTACATTAAATGGGGAAATACTCGATCACACAACTACACTTCTATAAATTCTCTTATGTTCAATTCCAAGTCCAGACCTTTCACGTGGCAATATTCCACACACATATTGCAAATATGTGATAAAGGCCACTCCTACGAAACGGTCTCACAGGTGGTGTAAGTGCACCGTGAAGCTCTGAGAATAGGCTACGTCTCTGTACTAGGTCGTGAGTCACGGATGGATGAAATAAAACGTGGTTCATCGAGCACGCAAGTGCCACGAAATGAAAAAGCATTCATCTCTTGCAGGTACCAGCAGCAACTTTTCAGGAAATAAAAGAGAAAATACTGCTTACGTACTTACTCTCCTGACGGTGTCAACGTTTAACCTGCACGAGTAAAAGTAATCTATTGCTAACTTGGATGTTTATGAGGAAAACAGGATGTTTAAGTACACTAAATGAAATATCAGCATGTGAGTTAAGAACATAATATCACACATTCTCACCCACAGCAATTTAAGGGCTTTGAGCTACTTCATTTGTTTGTTCGTTACAGTTATATAATGAAAGTTGGGGCTGCTCCTTGGGGCTGAAACCGTTAGTAACCAAGGAGTTCTTTTACAACTCGGTCTGTAAATCTACAGATATGACCCACGGACTTCAGAACAAAAGAGCCACCGACTTACTTTCTGACGGATGAGCTATTTCATTAAAGAATTAACACCAGGTCAATAGGACAACGTGTATTATTCTGCTTAATCGTGGGGTTAACTAATACAGAAAAGTCGTTACTTAAACTGGTCCTACATAAGCCTATACAAGTTTTTTTTTATATTTAAATAATATTTTTTAGCAAAAAGGATTTCGAACGAAACATAGCTAAATTTTTCTGAAGTGATTAAGCAGAAATGAGTAACTAACAATAATAATAATAATAATAATAATAATAATAATAATAAAACTTTCCCTCTATTCCTAGAAAATAGTACATATAAAAAGCGAATCGAACATTATACGATTCCCACTAAGATATTTGGTGTCTGTTTAAAATAACCAAACCTGGGAAAACGTTTAAATTAAAAGTGGGTCTACATGAAAGGCTTATGCATGCCTTAAAACAAAAATAAACTGACAGAGATTTATGTAAGAGAATAAAAAGTAATTGAACATGGCAAGATACGTTTATGTGTCCTTTTCTTTGGCATCCGACTTTGTAGCCTATACAATTACTGGTATTATTTTTAACGTACTTAATACAGCTGTTTTATCACTGCATTTTATTGTTATCACTATCATACTAATTAGTATTATTAAATAACGTAACACATTGTGTACAAGAAAGTTCTGACGAAAGACAAAACAGGCATCGGAATCTAATCCGGGATTTAAGATGATTTTCAAATTCCTTAATTCCTTAACACTTTAATTCATTTATTACTGTTGCTATCAAAATGAAGGTGATGTACAGCTCAGAGGTAGCACTAGATGTAAAAAGATGTGTAGAAAGTACAGATAAAAATAAAACTAAACCTTTTGGCACTGACTCCCATGAATGGACCGACCGCTGCGTACCGTAGGCCTTTGGCACTGACTCCCATGAATGAACCGACCGCTGCGTACCGTAGGCCTATTTCAAAATTCTGTAAGCGCTAGGCTGAAGGTGATTTTTAATCACAATAAAGAAATTTATATTGATAGTTTCTAGACGAGTTCTGAATGCAGGTTATGAAATATAATGCACTGATAACAAATATTAAGTTGGTTATAAAAATAATGCACTTCGGTTAGAGAGGCCTGTACAAAATTAACATTATTACTTGCAGGTATATGAATAAAATAAAATTCTATTTTGCTAGAAATGAATAAAAGAGGCAGCATTTAATTTTGTATAAAATAAGTTTAGAAAACAACTAAATTTAATCACATCACCCATTATAAATGGGTCGGCCGCGGTGGTAGCGTGCCCGCCACTAGATCCGAAGGTCGCGGGATCAAACCCGGCCGTGGTCGATGAATTTTTCAGGACGTAAAAATCTTGGTCACGGAGTCCTCCGGGAGGGACTTTAAGCTGGGTGGCTCGTGTCGTAGATTTACTCCAAGCCTAAAATAGAGCATCTGGACAACATTTATCGGCCCTTTCACGTCCAAGTAACACCTTAGTTTCCGGAGGGGGGCTGAGAGGCGATGGGCTTACCACCCGTCCCTCTGCCCTCTCGGAAAACAAGCCTCACAAAATTCACATAGGAAACAGGAACCTCCACTTGGAGGCCCTTGGAACCACCGAATGATCATTGCATATTTAACTACAGACTGAAGGTAATAAACTCCCATTACTTCAGATTACTGTTTGGTCTAGCAATTTCTGAGTGCATTAAAATTAACACCTCATTAGCATATTTTAAGCTGAACATCTAATAAAAATGATAAACGTGTGTTTGAGAGGTCAAAAGAACAAATATTTCAGATCGATAGAAACTAAAGGTAACAACACCGCCTCCTGAAGTTGCCTTGACAACATGCTCCATATGGATCACAGGCATGAAGCTGAAGCTATGCACATGTAAATAACAGGTATGCAGAGTCAGAAAATTATATATTCTTTTCTATAATGATATGGGTTGAACTTCCATACTATCATGAAGACAACTTGCCTCAATCTATAATCGCCTTCATTCCCTTTAACATCTTAAATCAGTAAGAGGCTAACGCTAACATTTAGATATTCTATGTAAATTATATTGATGTGGCTATCACAGAGCTTTATCGAACTTAGTAACGCTGCAATCTCTACTTTCTGAAAGTATTTATTCTTTTTTCTACCTTACAAAATGCACCACGTAATGCAATTTTGCATGTATCTTAATAATTTCAAACCTAATATAGAAAAGGTAAACATCACACATCTCATTTCCTGTATATGGGGAATAGTTCAAAATTATGTTACATTTCATTATACAAAAAAAAAAAAAAAAAAAAATGTAAGTAAGGAGTGTTTTACATGCCTACTTGCCGCATTTACTCATACAGAAATGCAACTGATCTTAGCTGGGAACAAACAGAAAGCCGGAGTGACAAGTTATAATTTCTTGGAGTTATAACGAAAATGTTAAATGTAATTTTCCACGACGAGTTTTAATGGTTTATGTAACAGAGTAGAAGTCAGTGAAGTCAATAAGGAATTTGGAAGCTATATTTTGATTTCGATTCTGGTTTTGACAGGTCACCAGCAATACCGATGCAACTTATGCAAACAGAGTGCAAACAAGTCATTACTCCAAAGTCAAGCTGCACCAAACGAGCATACAGGTCTAAACTATCAAATTTCTAAGATATTTTTAATTATTATACTTTTTAGGATGCATCGTAATGCAGTAGCTGAGACACAAATCAGTCGCTTCGATCCCCATTCAAGTCACTAGAATTATTAAATTGGCCTAATACTTTAGGTGACATTATGATCTTAGGGCTGTACAACATAGGCTAAGACAGTATTGCATGGAACCATTTTGGGGAGCATTATAGAAGTCTATAAGAAAATTAAATGGACTTCATAGAAAGGAAAGAACTTAGTGGTGACTGACCCTATACAGGCCGTAGAGGACCTTAGGGTTCCAGAAGGTTGTTTTTTGTTTGTTTTATATAATAGATATTTGATATGTGGAGGTGGTAAGGTTAGCCTTATTTAGCGACCGCTTTTACCCCCAAGAATGCTCCTGGTACTCATTTCTGTTAGCACCATTAAGATTAGGCCATCTGAAAAATCCCAACGACCTCAACGTGGATCGAACCCACGACCTGCCGGTTTGTAGTGTTATGCTTTGACCAACTACGCCATGAATTACCGCTATCCACGTAGCATTCCTAAAATACGTGGAAAGAAAAAATAATGAAAAGCAAAACAATACCGGAATGAAATTAAATTAAATTATCTACGAAAAATACTTGCAAACTTAGGCCTAATATGACGGAGGAGATGCACACTAACGATTTCACCCAATTATACAGAATCATGTACAAAATGCAGGATAAGGCAGATCATGTAACTAATGCTGTTTTTATAGGTCTATACAGTATACTGCTGACGTGTTAGCCACGCCTGCTTAAAGTGAAATCAAGTTTCCGGACCAAAACAGCGCAAAGTGACAAACTTAAATCATTCTATATTTTAAGAACAGCTCAATTTGTAACATCCCGGAAACCGAACTACTAGCGAAAACTCGGATTTACAAGTTGGTTGCTGCATTTCATAAAGGAAGTGCTGGATATGTTTTCTGTCTTGCGGTTGAATAAGAACGTAACTTATGAGGTTTGGCAACACCAAACGACTATAAATTCATAAATACATATTTGTTTACCGAGAAACCACAGCAAGCTTGAATTTTCTAAGAACGGAAACAAAAGGATTTCTAATATGTAACGTCGTGCAAATCAATATGAGCTTATGAAGTTAAGCTGCTACTCTTTAGCTGAACATGAAACAGTGAATCTGTGAGGGTCAACATTCTCTTGCTACTCAATGCCAACTGAACATCTGGACACTTTCAATGACATCAGCTATAACATGAAAAATGTGGCAATGCATTAAGGTCAAGTGTCCATTTGTACTACCAGACTTACTTAGTAACTACAGAAAAACGATAAAAAAGTAATGGCATTTTATGAATAATAACAACGCATTATGATAACTAAATCAATATAATATAATAATAATAGTTGTGTAATCAGCAACTTTAGTAGCCTAATTAATATATGGGATATTTAATGTAAGATATATGACTTGACACTTGAGACAAGACATTCATTCCACTTCAATCCTGTCTTCCATAATGCCGGTTGTCGACCAAGAGCTAAGCTAACTTATCTTAGCTTAGCTCACATACAGTGAGGGATTTCATATATAATTGTGCAGGATTTCATGTGTAGTTTTGTCGGCACAACTACATATGAAATCCCGCACTGTTTGTGAGCTAAGCTAAACTAACTTAGCTTAGCTCTTGGTCGACAACCGGCATAAGGACTGCATGAAATTAAATATTTATACGTGCAGATACATTTACAGATAAATACCGTATTTTATATCTTCATAAAGAAGTTTTTAAATACAATATTCATGCAGCAGTGATGCAAATGAATTAACTTTCAATGAATTCCAAATTAAATGGAAAACACAGGCATATTAAAGGATAAACTTTCTCCACCTCCTTCTTGAGAATATTCAATCTAATAATGAGAACGAAATATTTACATATATTAACAAAATTATATCTAAAAAAGAAGCATGGGAAGCATTCGGGACTTTTTTTTTTATATAAGACCAATTTTAAATAATTTTTCAACTCTTCGGTAAATATTTTTCGGCAGTTAAACGGTTTTCAATTAATCTGCAATAATTAAATTATGTACTTCGCTCTTGTACAGTTATTTTGTACTTTGTTTGCTACTTATGTACTTTTATTTTATATTTTTACCTATAATCATTTTATATTTGTGTTTATTCTGTAATTGTAATTGTATTTTTTTAAATTACCTATATAGCAACTTTTTCATGCTCATTGTACGTTCATTTAAATTTGTAAGACACGCATAAAGACGAAGAGAAAAACTTATTACGAATATCTCAGGGGGGACTGTTTTCTAATGACAACACGATTTTAAAAATTGGGTCGAACACAATAATTTATTTACACACGATGCAAGTGAAATAAAAATAATAAAAGCTGGGTGAATTAACAAACTCGATAAAAATAATTAGGCATATATAATACCTTAATCTCAACCTTTAAAAAAAATATTTTGCCTCGCCCTTTCGGTTTCATACAACCATCATCAGGGGACCTTATTTTGTAGAATGACATCTGTTTTAGTAAAGGCGCCATTGTTTATTAAAGCACAAAAATTTTTAAGTTTTTAAAACATCAGTAAAATTCATTTATTATTTCTTCTTCTACGCTGTGACGCCTTTACTAAAACAGCTCCATTCTTTCTATTTAGATGTAATTCTGCAAAATAAGATGCCCTGATAATGGTTGTATGAAACTGAAAGGCCTGGGCAAATTAATATACTTTTTTTAAAGTTGAGATTAAGGTATTATATAATTATTTCATTGATCGAGCTCAACGGTATAACCAACATGATTTTAACCAAGCTAAATAAATATTATTACGCATATGGCGCGATGGCAAAAAGTTAAATTTTCACGTACATATTCGAACATTTTGAATGTCTCGACTAAATTCATCATATCAGGTAAAAAAATAGCAACAAATTCGGTATTTTTCTTTGCTACAAACTGGGTTGTTAAAGCACGGATTTGTAGAAATAAAAATATTTTCACGTGGATTAATATACTTTCCCCTACAACTATAATATTTTCACGCAAGGAGAAAGTAGAAGTACGGTCACTTCATAATTCCTTTCTCTTTAAACAGGAAAATATGGAAATTAATGTCACGAAGAAGACCGTAAAACGTTAGTGCAGTCGTCAAAACCATGCACAACAATGATGGACTGACCCAAGGGCGACGTGACTGACCAGAATAACGGGTTGGGCTTTCCAAGCAAATTAATTATATGCACTTCCTGAAAAAGTAGTAATATCTATCACACTTAAAATGTACAAATGTCATGGAGTCATAAAAACTTCAGCTGGTAATTCTGTATGAGGCAGAACTGACGTAGCGGAGCTAATAGCCTTTTCCGTGCATTGCGAAACGTTACATCCCTATCGGCCAGCCATATGCAAACAAAACTGCATACCCCAAACTTCCGAGGCTCAAAAGCGTTTTCAGCAGGTCCAACACATCACTGGCTTGTTTGATTGTCTACAATAATTTATGAACCGAATCTGACTAACCAATCTAGCCTAATAATAAACAAGAATTAAGGAAATAATCTTGAACAGAATTAGTACCTGAACTGATAAATTAATATGACTTATGTGTGGTACGTTGAAGTGACAAAACATATATTCACATTCTTTAAAACATTAATGGAATAGACGACACACAATATCTTCTATGTTCCTTCGATATAACTTACTATAATCCTCCCTGCACTCGGGACAGTCATTTTCTTCAGACAAATGAGAAATGTATACAGGGTGTTAATGAATAATACCGAAATATTTTACCTGTGCAAAGAGGGGGCATAGGCAAGCAACTTTCATTAGATTTTTGCTCTATGAATTCAATTTTGCCTGTTACAGCCTAGGGCATGGCCGCAACTGACTTCTCTAACATTTGAACAAATGCTGACAAAGGAGCTTCGTTGCTAACACTGGAGTTATGAATAAAAAAAACTAATGCAGTGGCGGCCAGTCATGTGATAAATCTATAAATTTTGCAAATTATGAAAACTATAAATTATGATACAGCTGTCGATGAATGATTAAGTATCAGGTTTTTGACGATCACTAAGAATGCATTAAGTCAATTTAATGAAAATTTTAACCCTACTTGACTTCATTATTGACTTATGAGCATCAAATTGTAATGATTTTAATGCTCTGTAGCATATACATTTTACGTCATAGAGCAAAATTCTCCTAATAAAAGTTGCTTGTCTATGTCCCCTCTATACACAAGTAAAATATTTCGGTATTATTCATTAACACCCTATATAGCATTATAATCTCAAGATATCCTACAAAATGAGACGGAAGCAGGATTGTGAAAGTAAAGTTTTTATTTATTTATTTTTTACTGAGAAATATCGGCTTCTCAAACATTGGATAACGCCAAAATTCTCACCTGGTTGCAAACCAGAAAATAATTTCTACATGTCAAATTTAATAGAATACTTATATATACGGTATATATATATATTAATATTAATATTTCCGCAGACTTGTTAACATTACACGTGAACATTTATGAGAAAAATTCATCAGACACCGGAACTCGAGCTCGTGACCTTCAGCTTACCTTACTAACACTCTACCAAATGAGCTAGCCACAGTGTGACACGGTGGCAGATTGAATCTTTCTCCGCTGGTGGTCGACCTCACTTAAAGTATTTTTAAGTCACATATTATGGAGCACACCACTCTTCCCTGAGACAGAATTTATACTGTACATTAAGCAGTACATACTTTACTTAAAGATTAACTCAAGAAAAGAAATTTTCTCAAACAATAAGAGTTTTGCACAATATAATCTATATAAAAAGCGAATTCATAGACTCGGAACTAGGGTAACCTGTCTCGTGACCTCGTGAACTACTAAAATGAGCAAGTTACTAACAAAGATCAGGGGAATATTGCACAAGTTGTCTGGAATTCTAACTATACTCACCGCGGCAAGTGCTATTTTAAAGCTCTTGTATAGTCCCTTTGCATCCCAACAAGCGAATTAAGAAGGAAATTAGATGATGTGGTTTCTTAATAAGTTATAGTTTAATACGCCTCCCAATACTTAGGCTACTTGTACATAAGAACATAAAGCACTGGTACAGTAAAGGGTATACGGAGGTATACGCCGTATATCCTTTGCTTAACCTTGCTCATTATGCCTGCCTTTATTTTCATATCGTGTATCTTCTGCTTTCGTTGGTTTTAATTATTTTATTTATTTCCAATTCCACAGTTCGTACAAAATTCTGGTGACACATCAGGCAGACAATTGGGAGTGAATGATAAATATATTATTTTAATAATTCTTTCTTAAAATCAAGTATAATGCCGTTGTCATGTGACATGATGGTAGTAATTCGTTATCTTCTCACTTTGAAACGGGTGAAGGATTTTACTTCTTGTGTGTGTTTTTTTTAAATGAAATTATTTTATTCCTAAATAAAATCTCATTAACAACTTCTATGCAGTAAAAATTGAATTAATGTATGACTGCCACTAAAAGTTCGCCGAACCTTAAGTGTATAGCCTGTGAAAATTGTAAGATCGCACTGACTTTATATTAATATTTCTGTTATTAACAAAAAGTACGTTTCATTGCTTAATTTCCATGTCCCAACATTACAAAGTTAAATCAATTCTACATATTAAATGAACAGGCCCACTGAACCAAACTCGTAGACAACATAACACGATTAACTTACCATTTATATTTACTATAATAAAACAACCTTAATTCTATAAGCAGTAGCGGTGCTAATAACTTTGAGCCCCCCCCCCCCGAGCAAATATTTTAATGAGCAATTTTTAGGATGTCAAAAACCGAAGAGCAAATTGTTTAAACACAAAAATTTCTAGTAATATTCACCAGTCATTTGATGAGAGTTACTACTGCTGAATTAGCAGATAAACCTACAGTACTGAGAACTAACGAATAAGATGGCTCATTTTGAACTTTTGAATGATATTATCTTACAATCATACTTGGCCAAGAGCCATAACACACTATAATAATGCTGTAATCATTTCCCAAAGTATCAAATTAAGCACCCAAAGCGTAATAAACACAACAGGCCAATATGGCTGCATTGTGCTGCCATTTGGATATCAATTTCTATTATAGAGTAGAATAATTGATTTATTGTTTCATATGATATTGCAATATTACAATCGAATGGCTTGTATTTCTTTTATAATGCGTACGAGCATCAAGGGCCTATTTGTTTACAGGCCTATTTGTTTTTTAATACGTAAAATTAAAAAATGTATTCAAGGTATGCTGGGGCTCTCACCGCGGGGTCTGCGGAGACCTTATCGCCACCACTGTATATAAGAATACATAGGCTTTTAATTACACAGTAGTTTGTGAGCTAGGTATATTTCTTTTGCACAGGTAACATTCCCTGGAATTCATATTTCGTAGTACAAACGATAATGACAACATGTACCTTTGTTTACACTTAGTTTGGATCTTAACAGGGAATATATTATTAAAAGTCAATCAACGAGGTGAACCAATAAGGGTCATCTAAGGAGAGAGAGATTTTACATGACTTCGTGTGAACTCAGTTGGTAGAGCATCAGCACGTACAAAGTGAAGTTCCGGGTTCAAGCCACGGTGCTAAAGGAATGTATTGTTTGAACTTGTCCCTTCTATATCAATGCGCAGTCGCTGTGACTAAATTCAGAATTCATACAATAACACTACACAAAGCAATATGGATATCTAAATTTTTTGGAAGATTTCTATGAATTTATCCTAATATACAAGTTATGAAAATTTCCTAGTATACTAGTTATGGATGTGATTCATGGTCACTTACTCTTTGGAAAGAACATATAATCTGAGAATGTTCGAAAACAGGGTGCTTAGGAAAATATTTGGGTATAAAAGAGATGAAAATGGGGACTGGAGAAAACTGCATAACGACGAGCTTCATAACCTGTACTCTTCACCTGATATAATAAGGGTAATTAAATCACGGAGGATGAAATGGGCTGGACATGTTGCGCGCATGGGGAGGAGAGACATATCTCAAAAATATTGAATGGGGGACCCGAAGGGAAAAAACCACTTCCAAGACAGGTGGGAAGACAATATTGGGGTAGATTTAAGGGAAGTCTGATTTGCGAGGGATGGTTGGATGGAGTTAGCGCAGAATAGGGTTGAATGGCGGGTTCAGGTAAGCGCTGCAATGAACCTTCGGGGTTCATAAAATAGATAATATTCCTTTAGCTTGCTGAGGAATTGTCTATTTCCACTGAGTAAGTACGTATACAATCGTAGCAAAATCAATCTTAAACTGCTACTGTATGTCGAGTCTAACCTGCATTATTATTATCAACATTCTGTTCATGAATGGTTCAAAAATAAATTTTCAATACTTTATCTTCTTCATAAAGATTTATGATTACATGGCCTCAATTACAAAAGTAATAATGTGAACTAATAATGCAATTCCACAAGAGTAGATTTAAATTACCTTGCACATAAATGTCACATTTTAAAATGATGAGTGAGTACGTGCTTCTAAAAGAGTTCGTTTGAAGGTTAGTAAAACCCGTCGAGCTTGTTCCGTGTGCATATCAGTTTCCTATGTGTCACGGTGTCTTTCCACCAATAACCCCCCCCCCCCCCAAAAAAAAAATTATCTCATTCCAATAAAGTTGATTGGAAAAATTTCGCAGACATCAAGATTATGAAAAGCTGTCTGGCTAATTATATAGATATTATGATGCAATAAGGAAGAAGAGAGTAAATCACGAATTCGCAAGGCCAATGTTGGCTCAGAATCAAGGGAATTCCTAGAACGTCCGAGACTCTGTAAAGGGAAATCTTATAACAATACATTTATTGCCTTGTCTTCAATAACCGGATTATTCAAGGAACGAAACACAAAGGAACTATAAAATTTATTATGGAGCTACTGGGGCAGGAAAGACTAAGTTTGTCACAACCCAAACTTATTAAACTGAAAGCGTCGTGTAACACGCTTAATACCAGAACACTAGTGTTTCCAACGAAGGCAATGAATACACATGCACATACACCCATGAGCACACATTTATTTAATAGGGTTCCCACGTATGTACAGGTAGGGAAAAAAAGCGGACCGACTCTTGTAGCTGATTTCAGAGCCTTGTGATACGAAAATAAATGTAAGAGATGTAACGGAAACGTTTGTTTTCACAAGCAATGCAAATTACGTGAAATTATTTCTCAATTCAAGCAATGTTCATTTCAATACATTCCCTTCTATCCTGTGAATGGCGCTAGGCATGCGCAGTGGCTCATATCGGTAACTTAGATATTTTAGTCGGTCCGCTTTTTTTCCCCCCTAAGAAAAAGTGATCAATATTTTGAGATGTGTTAATGTTCCTAAAATTGTGTCATAAAATTAACATGTTCCGCGATGTTAATCAATATCATATGAGATGTTCAAAGTGATTACCAATGATGATGATGAAAGAGCATTCGCTACTTTGAGAGAAGGCAGTGTTCATTAAAAAAAAGTCTAATAAACGCGGTTAGGCCTACTACCACTCAGCTCAGCTCAGCTCAGCTCAGCAACACGAACGTTGCTCATCCGGGGACTTGCAAATAACTAAGATCCATAGCCTATTAAGGTTTATAATGTGTCGTTGACAACATGTATAATATTTACACTGTGTAAAAAAAATAATAATTACGATTTGCAAGTAACATACCTATAAAATATTCAATAAATTACTGTGTGGAGGTATAATTTTGAGAGCCTTACCACCTGTCCCTCTGCCCTCTCTCTCGAAAAAAAAAAAAAAAAAAAAAAAAATAAGCGTAGTAAAATTCACATAGGTAACAGAAACCTCCACTTGGAGGCCCTTCGCCCCAACAGGGGATATAGGAAACAAGAAGTATAATTTTAATCTAATTTTATCTGAAGGTTAAATAAAAACGTTGCTCTCTACAGATTCGAGTGTGTGTACATTTTTTCGTTAGCCGCACCCACAGTCATGGATGTATTCGAGGGGGATCCGGGGGTCCAGACTCCCAAAAATATGAGATTTTTAAGGCATTAGTTAGGATTTTTTTTTTTTTTTCATCCAGGAAGGTAAGAAATCGGTAATTTATGGTCAATCAGTTAAGGACCCCCCCAGAATCTAATTTCTAAATACTTGCTTGTTTATAGTAATACCATTAATTGGACGAGACAACTGTCATTAATGGCTATGGGTGTCGGCAAGCTGACCACATGCCCCCAATCATGCCATCTGCCTAAGGCAGACGTAGTGGTCGGGTGGTAGGCCTTGTCCCTCCAGGGATGTAGCCCCACGGAGTTAGTTATTAATACGACGAAAAAACCTTAAGTACAGCTGCATTTATAGCTTATATTTAAAAAAACGGTAACATGAAATTTAGCATTGGGTTTTCTATGGGTTCCGTCACATTTTATATTATACAAATCTTAGTTACAATCGGTTTAAAAACGGTAAAGTCTATGAAAATACTTCAGTATAATATCGGAGATCTGTAGTGCGAAGTACGCTGACGATGACTTTGTACGAGGCGTGTTTTTAAAGTAAGTAGCGATAATTTAAAAAATACAGAACATTATTTTCCAAATACCTTATTATCATTCATTACCTTACACCTTACACCTTACACTACATCTCCACGTAATCACCACCGTTATATTAAAAAAGCTATATTCGCGGCATTGTAGGAACCGAAGGACACAAGGCGGAAACTACTGTACGATATGTGACACAAGCAGACACAGGTAACACGTACAGTTTTATATATTATATAAGATCCGTTTGCATCAAGTGTTCAGTTACAAGAGTATATGAATTGTTATTTCAGCCGTGTATTATTTCGTTACTTTACACCTGGTCGACTGGCATATGCTGCCCTAATAAACACTGCATAGTGTCAAATGTCTATCAAGAATTTGATATTACAGGACTGCAAGTGTTTAAATTACATTTTCTAATTTAAGGTATGATGCAGACGTAGAAAGCATAAAATAAACACTATACAATAGATCTCATTTGTGAAGGGAATGTCCAGAAACTACGATTTGTACTGATACATTTCTTTCACGATTTTAATTCAGCTTTTAATGTGTTGAAATACACGTTATAGGGTACCGCCGACCAATATAATAACATGGACAAGTGAAAACATCTGCTCAACTTCTTTATTTTTACACATAGGACGAGACACACCATGCACACACACACGCACCCCAAACAAGGCTGGGATGGGTTGAAGATTATAATGATGGCCAGATGATATCCGGGGACCACAAGGGCCTAGAAGTTACCCGACATTTGTCTCACAGGTGAGGAAATACCCCGGAAAAAACCCCCACCTAGGTAACTTGTCCCGGCCATGATTTGAACCTGGGCCCGCTGCGTGAGAGGAGCGAACGCATCCCCTACGCCACAGCGGTGGACAATCACGAAATCACTTCCATTAAATTAATTACGAAACCTAGTGTTACTATCTTTTCATATTTCACACACATTTCATATTTTTAAGTTTTTAAATAAAGTAGGCCTAATTATTTACTTATTTTGTGTTGTTTCTCGCATATATACATTTTGTGTGCATTTACTTACATTGAATATTATAGGAACTCTAAATAAGCATAAATAAATATATTTTGTTATAATTTTAACCTGGATACAGAAAGACGGTGTTTGCTGTATACACTTACGGGTATGCAGCCTATAATTGTGTTGACAACAAAGTAGAATAGACACAAATCTGATGATTAAACTAGTATTTTCATAAGTTTTTGGGTAATTTTTTGTATTTTGCAGTCATTTTATAGCTCATTTTTTAAAAGTATTTTAGGTCATCAAAATCCTGGCCCTGGTTATTACATGTGAACTAGCCTTTACATAACGAAGTAGGATTCAAATAGGCTACCCTGCAGCAATCATCAATAACCACTTATGCGAAGTCTACAATGCATTATTCTTTAACATTGGTTTTAGAAACATTCTTATTCCCTATAAGTGTTGCCGATACATTTATATATATATATATATATATATATTTTTAATTCTTCGTCTAATATAGTAGATTAATGCAACTGGAGTTTTCTATATTAGAATGCATTTCGGAGTGTGACACAAGAGTACTCCATAGCTTACAAATGTGTCGGTAGCAGTCGTATGCATTACAAGTTGGAACATCAATTTAATGTTGGGTATGCAGGATGCGTGGGAATTTTCCCACCTGGTAATTTCTAGCACGATAGCGGTGGTGATGGAACATCTATAACCACATCCATGTACCTTTCTCTACTGCATTCACCTTCAGTAATGAAGGATATATGATCGATTATTTATTCATTACTTCATTAGTAGCTTGTCAATAAACGTTCTAACGAACAATTAACGCGTATTTTGCTTACGGTACAAAATAACATAAGATGTCTTCCTACACAATGTAGCGGTTAGAGGATTTGGCAACACATTTAAATTAAGCAAGTTACATGAAATAAAAGTGATAAAAGAGGTCGACTGGAAAGCACCTGTGTACTAAGAATTAATATTTGCGTATTCTTCTGTAGTGTCGTAGTGCAGTACATTTTCATGTAACCTGAATAATAATAATAATAATAATAATAATAATAATAATAATAATAATAATAATAATAATAATAATAATATAATGTTTTATTTTACCTGGCAGATTAAGGCTGTAAGTACACCAAGTGAGATGGTCCCTCCCTAGGCGCTGAAGTCGTGAACTAACATTATTTGGAAGAGTTAAAATTCCGTGACCAGCCATTTTAGATTGAAATTTTCCTTCTCTTAACTTTCGACGACATAAAGCGCATTGGATGAAAAATAGGCCCGCATAAAACAAGCTATCGAGAGGTCTCCCCAACAAAGATATTAAATAACATCATTTTCAAGACGTATCGATCAAGTCCCCTTCATATTTTTATTGTAAAAGAATGCTTCTTTCGCTGTACGACCAACATAAGAATCCCCTTTAATCTGAATAATCTAATAACTTCATAAAATAAATTACAGTAGTGTTTCGATAGTTAGCTGAAAATATTGTCCTATGTTCAGGCCTGTCGTGGTAAATTTTAAGCTTTTTCACAAGTGATTGTAGCGGTAGTAGTTAGGGGTGAAGATTTCACAGATGTAGGTTAACGATAAATCTAAAATACGTGTCATCGGATTAAGTCAAGTACGATGGAGAAATCTGATTGGGGGTCAAGTGGTCAGCATGCCGACACCAACGGCCGTTAATGGTGGTTTCCGTGACCGGAGCCGCTACTTCTCTATCTCTATTTGAAATTCTGAACGGATTTAATGGGGTTTAAGTGAAAAAATCGTGTAAGGAATCAACAATATAGCCTACTCATCTTGGAGCAGTGCGAGTCGATAGGTATCTGTTTAATTTTAAAAATCGTGTTAAATCTGGCGATAAAAACTAAAAAATGGAGAGAAAAACAACCAAACATCTTGATTTTTGATAAATGTGACAAATTAGCGTCATCGCAGACTTCGCGAAACGAATTCACCTCAATTCCAGCTAATATTAAAAGTCTAAGAACAATTTCATAAGCATACCGGGGTATACTTTTATTTAAAAATTGTTTTATCGAAAGTGCGAAAAACGCAGGCTCCTACAAATAGCATATCAATGCATGATTTATGGAGGTTACGAAAATGATTAAGCCTTGTAGCTTGTAACAGAAATACATCAAAACGTGGCGCGTGACTGCGCAATTTCACTTTATGAATAATGTGATAAGAGTAAATGAATGAACTCTGATAATAACATCAGCAAATATCCAAACGGAGTTTCGACTGAAAAAAGCATAGCAACGCGAAATGTACACAGGCTGTATTTAAAATAATTTCGCATACAAACGGGATTTTATACAACCTTGACAATACACTCTGACATTAAACCTTGTCGTTAAAAACTTGAATAGGCACGTGTATGTTTGCAAGTTCAAGGTATCTGTCGGTCGGCCATTTCAACTCTTCAGAACTATTTTAAAACCTAGAGATGCCCGCGGCTTCACCCGCGTTTATTCAATCAGTTATTAAAACATACTAATTAAAACACTGACCTCCGGCGTAGTCTTGTAGTTAGCGTCGCTGACTACAGATACGTCGGCCCAGGTTCGATCCCCGGTACCTCCTCGGATTTTTGTGATGTAGGGAGGTCTGGAAAGGGGTGCACTCAGCTTCGTGATTCAAATTGAGGAGCTACTTGATAAAGAAGTAGCGGCTCCGGACATGGAAACCACCACTGACGGCCGTGGGTGTCGACGCTGACCATATGCCCCAATCCTGCCACCTGCCAATGGTAGATATGGCATCGGTCGGGTGGTAGGCCTTGTCTCTTCAGGGATGTAGCGCCACGGAGTTTAGTTTTAAAACATTGTATTTGTTAACAATTACACGTAAACCATACATAAACAATTAAAACTATTAAATAATGACAAAGCTTAAAATCCGGCTTCCAGGTGAAGTTGACGATTAGAAAACCCCGCGCGGGAAAAACTACCTCAGATTCGAGCTCTCTGGTAAAAAAAATCCCTTTAGGCAGGCCTACAGGCTGAGGTAGATTTCAAAGTGCTTTTGGTTTAATTTATTATCGCTGCGCAGCACTCTTCTTTTTTAGCCTTGGCATGGCAAACCCGCAGTAATAAGAACTGAATTCGGTAAAGAGGATGAGCCTACAATCATTTGTTTTGACAACAAGAATAGGATATAATATACTGGGAGGCCGTGCCCAAGATCAGCAATGAATAAAATTAGCAAAGCCGCTAAACAAGACAAAATTATGATATAATAATTCTTTTAAGTGTTATTATTTTCAAATATTAAAATCTCGCGTCATATGAGAGCTATCAAGAAACTAGTTATTGATTTGTAGAGTACTCATCAAGAGCTTTTCAACGATACCGGACAAGACGTAGTTTCAAAAATTTCGAATTTCCATCCCCTCACCCCCACCCCCACTCGTACCCCCAAAAACCCCCGAATTTTTGGTGTCACTGTGAACTCCATAGGGAGTACTCTAATTTATTCAAACAAAGTTTCCCTCTATACTTCATAGGGGCCGAGATATAAATGTTTTAAAATTTCAACCCCCTCCCTTGACCACCCCCTTGGGCCAATTTTGCCCATTAACGAACTTGTCCGAACTATTGGGCCTAGAAATAACATAATAAAATTTGGTTCAAATATCTTCAAAATTACGGCCGCTATCGTGTAAAGATATATAAATATCACAAATTTTTTTTTTTTTTGAACGGGCGGTGGTTTCGTACTTAGGGGAGCATGAAACGTAAAGATATGAAAGAATTTTTCGAAAATCATGACATGGTATCCATTGCAATAGGTAGATTTTGCCGTAATGTTATAAAGAAAGGAATCAAGCACAGCAGGCCTATGAAGTCAAAGCGGGCGACAATGGAAATATATATATATATAGGCTACATAATTATTTCAGCGATGCTTTTTCTTTTTCGGTTGCCATGGCAGTTTTTCGCTCATAACTCGCGAATGAAAGCGAAAATTACAAATCCCCCTTCGAGGTGCATTCGGACACCCTCCATTCCATCTATGTGAAAAATTTTAGATCTCTGCGTGCCCTACATTTGGCTGGACATCGCACACAAATAGACAAACACTTCCTCTTATTCCACAGGCTGGAAGATGGTACTCAAGAGTTTTCCCGTGGCTTCTTCACAAATATTTTGATTTTGTACACATTAGTAACGCTAATGGAAAAACTAAATATGCTGAAAATCTATGGCTGGAAAACTTGTTTATTCTTTGCTACTGCCATAAGCTCTGTTAAGATTCCTCTATCTTTGTGACTAGTAGGCCTAAATAGTCCACTCCTGTGTAGAGTAAGTCACTAGCCCTACTCTTAGAGAAGAAAGAAGTGTTAATTATTTCAGATCAGTGATGAAGCCTTTGATAAGAAAAATTTCTAAACAGCCATCTGTCTTTGTTATACATCTCTTAACTTCTACCTTTAATGATCATCACATTTAATGTTCACGGAAAATGTGGGTATACAGACGAGAGAGTACTTAATGTGCTACTACTGTTAAATGCGATCATGTTATATTTCCGGAACTCAAGAAACCTGAGAATATACCACATAAGCAGTGCTTGCTTTAGTACCTAGCGAACGGGTAGAGATAGAAAATTCTTGATTAGTAAAGTTAAGCAAGAGTATAATTCTAATGTTCGCATGTCTTCATATCAAGAAAACTACAGTAGGGACTGGAATTAGACGTAGGCCTAATCGAAACGTGAAACTCAATCACATTACAAATGTAGTTATTAGTATTAGTAGTCAGTTATTATAAATTTAGTTATTAGTATTAGTAGTCAGTTATTATAAATTTAGTTACTTAGACTATTTCTATTTAGCCTATATAGATCTGTGGAATAACTAATCCTTATTGACAGCCGGTTGAACGGAGACAACCCACAGCGAACTGCGACCTGTAAGGTGACCGTGCTTCTATTATTTGTAGGCCTAATGCTTTATAAATTCAAATAGATTTCGTTAGTATTCATGAGCTGAAAACAGTAAAAATAATTTAATATTTAAATCTAATTCGTAATGGAATACAGTAATGGGAGAAATCATTTCTAGACAGTAATAAAACAGGCTAGCAGTGAAAATTCCACTATAACCATTAAAATTTAACTTTTACAAGACAGTAAGTTGTTTAATAAGATACCCGCCTACGAAGAAAACTCCATTAAAACATATTTTTATATCCATCATAAGTTCTACGCGCTTTAGAGTTTCAACTCTCTTCGGTTTCACTAGCCACTAGAGATCTCGGATTTCTTTATCGTGTAAGACCGTATTCACGGAAGCATGAAATTAACAATTGCTGTTAATATGCAGCAATCTCAATTTGTGGCTGCCAAGTGAATAAAGAGAATTAGGATAAAATCCTATTACTAGACTAACGACATGATCAATTCCTTTTCTGAACAAAGTACGTAGGTTCTTTGCATTCAATAAAATAAGCACTGATCGACATAAAATAGAAAACATTCAACACAGATAAACTAACCTACATTTTACAGCTTTTTAAACCTGAAATTTTTATTTTAGATCACACGTGAATGTCAACATACGGAGGTATGACTAAAATGACACTGAAAAGTGCAGTGAGAACATTTTCACCAAACGTCCTGGAACTTTTTCCTATACAAACATTTCCGAAAATTCAATTCCTTTAAACACTTCACTTCAGAAATTCTGGTTGTATCCAACAAGCGAACAACTCCAAACTACTATAGCCTACATTTAAAATTTATAAATATATATATATATATATATCACGGGAAAAGGCAATAACATAAACAATGGAGAAACAAAGTTATGGTGCTTCAATTTAAGATACGGAGCATTTTGAATTCTCTGCTGGGTATTTGATCTAGTCGAGAACTACAGGTAGGCTACACTGCTCCATAACGTTATTACTCCACTGATATATTTTGGTTTTTCAGTACAATAAATAAAATTGACATGACTTTTTTGGCTAGCATTCTGTCTCTTGCTTCTTAATAGATACATGTCTTTTTTCCAGAAATTCACAATTATTGTATAAAATATCTTTTTACGGCATTTCTACGCTCAGAGTTTCTGTAATTACATTTCTAAGAAACGTCATATACAATTAGCATAGCACATATTACAAGATGGCGAAAGTAAGGTAAAGCTACAATGTAAAAAATATGCTTTAGTTAAGAACCCCTTTTAGACCTCATGCTAAAACGTATAGAAATACAGTACCTATGTGTCGCGTGTATGTTATCTACTATTAACGATATTAAAAAAGGGACATACGATAAGAAAATGCCCAGTATGTATTTGACTAGAATGTGACAAGAAACTTTCGGCACACTTTTGTATTAATGACTATTTTACTTAGTAATTCTTTTCTACCGATAGTGTTTTTCTTCAATTTCCCGTTCATGTAATTATGGTGGAAACTCGAACTTCCTACTTTGGCTACTTACCGCACACGTGCGCCATTATATCAAAGCCTGTAACTTTTGACATGTATGTAATATTGCAGACATGGAATATAATCATTAATCACATTTGCTAGTACAAGTATTTCACTCTTACCTATCTTCACTTCCTTTTTCTTTCTTAATACTGACTTACGAAAATTTATTAGTCAGGAAGTTACGATGTAAAACCTTCGACTACGTGTTCACGCCATTAATTAGCCTAACTGATGTATCGATCGCCACCAAGATTAAAATACTGGTACCTTTTAAAGTTTACTCTTGCAACAGTTTTTCTAAGCGATTAATTATTTGCGTGTAAGCAAAATTTATAATATCCGCCAAACTGCGTTTGTAGAAAAAATGCAATTCACAAGTGTTAAGTGCATTGAAGAATTCGGGAAATAAGACATGCCTTCGGGGTTTCGAACACTACACCATTTTGCAATGATGACTTACCACTTACCAGACTTGTTTTGAAATATACTACTGTTAACTAAATCCGAACGGTGGATATTTATTACAAACCCAACTTTCCTGGTGAATTTTATGAATAAAGGAACTTAGGAAGTTATGCGACTCAATATAGGCAGCTTTATTTTAAATTCAGAGATGTGTTGGGAATAAAAGAAGGAAAACAGGTTACATATTATCACTGAAAAAGTGAATTTTAACATCAACTGATATGCAATTAATTTTGTATAGTGGTAATAAAAACATAAACAATAGAATCTACGTTATAAGGAAAAACAATTCTTCAAAGACATTTTTGCCTAAATGTAAGGAGCTTCTACAAGACCCGTAAAATAAGCTCTGAAAAAGAGGCAGTCGAGAAAAGAGGAAAGTCGATAGCAGTTCAAATTCTGAAGAAAAAAAAAATCAATTTAATTTTTCATCGAGTTTTTGTACTGCTCTGCAAAACTGGTACAGGATACTACCACTGTCTAGAACTCGAGTTCTGCATTTCGAACGGGATGTTGACTTCTAACCTTGGTAGCTGTTCAGGTCAGGGCGTTCACCTCCTTCTCAAGTCCCCTCAGGTATTTTGAAGCATAAGGAATGGGCGTCCAGGCAAAGGAACCTTATTCAGCATATTTCGTACACACAGATTTAAGTGAATGCTGTAGGAGGTTAATCAACCCATACCAAATGAAGAGGCTCGCAGCGGAGTAGGTGTAATTAACGAAGAATACAGTATCATCTGGTGTCATCCAGTAAAACGTGTTTTTTTCTCCCCAAAGCAAACGATCCATTAAGTTATTATAAAGTGGTTTAATGCAGTGAAAAGTCGTAGACTCAAGAATTTATGGAATAAAATGTAACCATAAAAACACTAGTTTCCATTTTTGATCCTTTAGGCTTTTCTGGTTATTTAACGACGGAATCGAACCTGTGAACTTTGGAAAAATAACCAGTGCCTAAAACCATTCAAAAAAATTCCCTTTAGGCAGGCCTACAGGCTGAGGTAGATTTTGAAGTGCTAAATCTCGCCTTATATGAGAGCTATCGAGGAACCAGTTATTGATTTGTAGAGTACTCATCAAGAGCTTTTCAACGATACCCCATAAAACGTGGTTTCAAAAATTTCAAATTTCCATCCCCCCACCAACCCCCCCCCCCCCCCCCCACTCGTTCCTCCAAAACCCCCGAATCGTTGGTGTCACTGTGAACTCCATGGGGAGTACTCAAACAAAGTTTCCCTCTATACTTCATAGGGGCCGAGATATAAACTTTTCAAAATTTCAACCCCCTCCCCCGATCCTCCCCTTGAGCCAATTTTGCTCATTAACAAACTTGTCCGAACTATTGGGCCTAGAAATAAAATTTGGTTCAAATATCTTCAAAATTACGGCCGCTGGCGTGTAAAGATATATATATATGAACGGGCGGTGGTTTCGTACTTAGGGAGGCATGAAACGTAAAGCTATGAAAGAATTTTTCGAAAGTCACGACATGGTATCGATTGCAATAGGTAGATTTCGACCTAAAATCGTGGGCCCAGCCAAGTCGCGGGAATGAAGTTCATTCTTAAAATCCAATCATATCCATCAAAATATGTCACTACTTAGCAATGCACGAAATCAAAACAATGATATCTGAATTAATCGGTCAATCTGTCTTATTTCGTTGAGTAACAGGTGTCCCATCTGTTAGCAATATCAATAGCTACAAGCTGAGGTAATTTCAACTACTAGTAAGTTACAGATTGCTAACAATTAACATAAGTTATTCCGAGCAAAATAATTTTGGAAGTGGTAAAGACTTTCTCCCAAAGGTATAAAATTACCTTCAAATACCTGTTCTTACCCCTTCCCATTCCATCGGCCTAATTCCCAGCAGATTGTGTCTTCATTATAATGAGTACTTAACAGCAAATTTGTCAATTATGAACCACAATGAAAATGAAGACAGTGTTTTATCAATACAGCAATTCTGATTTCTCTGAAACTGTCAACAAGAGTTTTTTCTTTATTTAAAAAAATGACATGGGCAATAATCGTACGGACACTTGAAAGCCTACAGGCGGAAAACATTTTCTTAGCTATTCAGCATACTACAAAAGTATTCTTAACCTGAAGAAAATTCGAAAATAGTTAGAGTGTTTTATATAATGTATGAGAAGTAAAATTGATTTTAGAGTTAACAGCATTATTTCCTCCTTATGATAACACTTTGAACGATGAAAGCTCACAGGAATTGAAAAAAGAAAGAAAGAAAGAAAGAAAAAGCAAATATCACTGTATTTTATTTAATTTGATTCTATTTAAATTTCCTTCTTGATGGATTCTATCCCCAAAATATCAATAAACGTAAGAAACCTTAAGGCTAGTTTACACGACGAAATTAGGTTTCGTAACTGAGTTTCGCAACTGTTTTTTACTTGAATGCGCAAGCGCTAGATATACTGGCGACAATGAGTTACGACACTACGCAGTTTCGGCTGATTCCAACTTTTCACGAAACTATAATAGTAATTTTGAGATTATACGCTGATTTAGCTTGTTCGCATTCCGTAAAATGAAGTGGGGAAGTGAGGAAATTGTGAAATGTCTGTATTCATACGTGTTTCAAACGTATATATGGGATTTTAACTACTTGAACTTCAGAAATAACATGAAATGTGCGGTTGCATTGGAAAGAAAATGTGTGTAACGCGAGAAACAGAATGCACAGAACTAGAAACAAAACGTTCTCCGGTCAGAGCACAACAGTACACGCTAAATATAGTTACAGTGCTATAATCGAGGGATTTATGCGAACAGGAACTGCGTTTCTGCATTATGTGCAGTGGACTGGATAAGTGGCCCTTACTACAGGGAAGTGCAACACAAGATTGAACGCATCCGGAATGTTCAGACAGAAGATTATCACGACCATCGTGAGCTGTACAAGTCGTCTCAAGCAAGCTTTCCCCTTTAGAAAATGGTCACGTATTAGCTTTATTACTTCTTTCATGCTGTACTTTGCATTATTTAGGATGAGAATTCATCCTTTATGATCACAAAAAATCACAGATTACACATTTAACCAAATGATCAAAACTATCACATCGTTAATTCGATCTTATCTAAGCAGGAGGTTCGACATCTTCGAAATGAAAACTGGTACAAGTAACTAAATACTAGGGCTGAAAATCGATTAAAATTTCTAATCGAGTTAACGCTAGACTTTAATCGATTAATTGAAAAACAGGTCGGTATTTTAAACGAAACCAAAGTGTACATTTAATGTTTTTTTACGCGTTTAATAACTACCACACTACAGATAATCAGAACAAATCCTGAATTAATGAATACCATTATTAGTTAACTAGTGAAAAAATATATACAAAACTTACATTTCTGGTTACTTTTTCAAACCAAAACTTGAGACACACGAGTTTTTTTTTTTAATATTTGAATGCTCAAGAGACGATCGTAGCTTGTTTACATTAATACCGGCAGCACTAAAATTTAAAACTTGTAACACAAAAGTATAGGCTAAATGCTGACCATGAATAAATTAGCTTACCGAAGTAATGCTGCCTAAATTCACACTTTCGTAAAAATTCCAGTTCTACAACCAGGATTCGCCAGCAAGATATAAAAAATGAGATTTGAATGCAATTTTTATATTAAAAGTTATGTAAGTCACGTCTGCATAGGCGTTGAAGTTGTCAAGGCCAAAAACTTAAAACTGCAACAAATATGTTATCAACGAGTTTTTAAGATAAAGAAGTATCTTGAGAAACAGGATAAATCTTTCATGGAAAGTATCCAAGAGATGATAGCAAATTGCAATACTTGGAAGCAAAATTCTGTTTTCGCTGTTTTAAGCGATTGATTAACCGCGATAACATTAACGTGTAAGGAAAGGGTATTCACCGCTATAAATATTTCCTGTGAAATGACCCGAAACAAGATATAGATAGTGCGTTACAAGAGCAGATAAATAATCGCGGAAAATGCATGTCATCATCAAAACTGACTTCATTCTCCAACTGCTGTACAGAAATTAGATGGTATGCCTTTTTTACAGTTCTCGTACAATCCATCCAAAGATTACTAAAAATAGTATATTTAAGACAAACAGGTTTCCAGCCAGATAAAACAGCGAGACGAGTAACTAAGCACAAATAAATTATTTCACTCCAGAAAACGTATCTTAACTCTGTTACCAAGTTAAGGACGATGTACAAGTACTTCAAATTTAATGACAGCTTTGTACACCACCCTTTTAAAAGCGAACGGAACTTATCTGCCGAACTTCCTTTAGAATGGTCGGTTATGCTACGTTTTGGGTGTTCTAACAGAGAATTATAGAAACTTATGCAAGATACATTACGGAATTATGTTTTGATCATAATTATAGTCATGGCAATTTCAACATTAAACCTGTTCTCATCTCACCAAACAGAAGGAAAAAAATCCCTTTAGGCATGCCTACAGGCTGAGGTAGATTTCAAAATGCTTCTGGTTTAATTTATTATCGCTGCGCAGCACTCTTCTTTTTTAGCCTTGGCATGGCAAACCCGCAATAATACGAACTTAATTCGGTAAAGAGGAAGAGCCTACAATCATTTGTTTTGACAGCAAGAAAAGGATATAATATTCTGGGAGGCCGTGCACAAGATCAGCAATGAATAAAATTAGCAAAGCCGCTAAACAAGACACAATTAATGATATTATAATAATTCTTAAAGAGAGCGATGACTGTGATAACTCTACCAAACTCAAGGTATCAACATAAGTGAACAGTTGTCCCAATGTTCTTTGAGGGACAACACTTTTTTCATCGAGCCGTAACTTTCATATTAAACTCCTTTTTACTGAGAATTATTTTATGATAGTAATACCAAAGTGTTCAATGCACCATATGAAATATAAATAGATATGAAATATTTTTTATAAAAAGAGAGTTGTTTATTATATTTTAAATTGATATTAT
This sequence comes from Ectobius pallidus, assembly GCA_964059195.1. Classification (NCBI taxonomy): domain Eukaryota; kingdom Metazoa; phylum Arthropoda; class Insecta; order Blattodea; family Ectobiidae; genus Ectobius; species Ectobius pallidus. The sequence goes on from CAXKWD010000003.1 coordinate 61,156,275, forward strand.
ATCTTTTTTATTTTGTCATGTTCTAAAGTTGTGTAACTATTATTTTTAATATTTCACACTCTATTACATTGGTAATTTTATCCTTAGTCAGTCCTCACACATTCCTTTCGGCAGGCCTTCAGGCTGAGGTCTATTTTTAAGTATTATTATTTTCAAACATTCAAATCACGCGTTATATGAGAGCTATCGAAAAACTAGTCGTTGATTTGTAGAGCTTTTCAACGATATCCCACAAGACGTGGTTTCAAAATTTCGAATTTCCATCCCCCCACCCCCACCCTCACCCTCACTCGTACCCCCGAATCGTTGGTGTCACTGTAAACTCCATAGGGAGTAGTCTAATTTATTCAAACACAGTTTCCCTCTATACTTCACAGGGGCTGAGGTATACATTTTTCAAAACTTCAACCCCCTCCCCCGACCACCCCCTTGGGCCAATTTTTCTCATTAACGAACCTGTCTGAACTATTAGGCCTATAAATAACATAATAACATTTGGTTCAAATATCTTCAAAATTATGGCCGCTAGCGTGTAAATAAATATATATATATAAATTGTGATATATATATATATATATATATGTTATATATAAATATCACATTTTTTTAACAGGCGGTGGTTTCGTACTTAGGGAGGCATGAAACGTAAAGATATGAAAGAATTTTTCGAAAATCATGACATGGTATCGATTGCAATAGGTAGATTTTTTCTTCGAAATCTACCTAAAAAATCATGAAAACGGGACATTAAGAATTTTTTTTTTTAATGGCATTTTGCGTCCCGTTTGAACTTTTGTCATGTCAAGTCAATAAAAAATGGCCAATCCTGTTAAAAACGGTATGAATGGTCACCCTATACTACCAATGATCAGAAACAAAGTTCCAATACGTTTAAGAAATTTTACATGTCAGCAGTTGTAAATTTGAATGTTATCAATTTAAGTGGAAAAGTCATGCAATACGCTTATTAACAACTTATCTTTTCTATGGTAGGATTGTTTTACGATGTGAGAGCGAAAAAGAGCCTAATAGCAATTTCCTCGGGACATTATCTTGTTTACGATCACAAACCATGTTATAGTAGACACTTTAAATGATAGCTCAACTATTTAAAGGTCTCGTGTACTTGAAAAAGTAGTCAAAAGAGATTATTTCCTACCAATCATGACATTACACATGCAGTATTCATATTATCGCACACATGTGAAAAGATAAGTACATGCTAGTTACTAGGTTGCAAAGTACGGCGCTTCCTCTAATTAACAGAACACAGAAATGTAAATGACCATTTTGCATACTGAATAAGAAAAAAATATATCATTCAAGAATCGGTCTTGAATACCCTGAGCCACTTAAATGTGAAAACTGAAATAACAAACTATAAAAACCCGAGATATGCCATAAATTGTTGCTGCTTTATTACAAAAACATCCTTCAAAACTTACGTTTTATTTTCTAGTTGAGAAATTATAAGCAAAATTTCAGACAAATTATTTTAGAAATCGTATATTGAATGCTTATCTTCAACTGAAAATTTCACTCCAGAAAATTTCATAACTTAATATAATAATCTATGTGGCTACCGCACTTTTTCCGGGTGCATAAACGATACCAAAAGGACAGTAGAATTAGCAATTAGCAATAATTGTATTGCCATAGGCCTAACATAATGTTCACTGGTGATATAAAACATGAATAACTAATAAGAATTATATTTATAACAGGAAGCCGATTTGCTACAGAGAAGAGAGAAAAACTACATTTTCCTGAATGAAACTTGACATGAATATCCCCCACATTATCTTGCAGCTTAATAATCACAATTAACTATTTCGATAAATAAACCAGATATTTGTCGGCTGGCATTCGTTCGAAGTCTCTTCAATGTCAAGGGACTGATTGTATTCAATCTTAGCTCGCCTTGGCCCTGGAATTAATGTGAAATGACTTTAGATCCGCAGCAAAGAGTACACTACAGCCTAATGTAATTACAGGCTGAGTTAACAATAGTTAATCAGGAGATCCACTTCGCTCTAACTACAACTCGAGTTTGCCCTATTCGAAGAGAAAGCACAAAACCTGTCTCGACAGTAACAAAGCTTTGGAATTAATTGACAAATTCTGAATAGTAATTATCGGCTGTAACCTTGAAATTTCATATGACGTAACATTTTTATGCAGATAAAAAGTCTTGGTAATACATGTTTATACTTTCTTGTCCATGTATTTTTATAATTTAAGCTGCTTCGGTGATATTTACCTAGTCTAGGCCTACATATAAATTTTGATAAGGACTAAAATTTTGACAAGAACGTAATTACATTCAATCGGCCCTGTTGGTGGCTCTTTGTTACAATTTAACCTCCAAGACGAGGTTGAGGGTCCGAATCCGGCCATGGACGATAGGTTTTTGTAAGCGAAAATCTTTTGGAAATGTCCTCCGTGTTTAACTGTAAACAATAGGTTTTGAGTCTGATACTTCAGACTTACAGCTTAAAGAATATATAGCTTACATTAGAGTTTCTGAACAAGAAAGTCACACGTCTCAATTAACAAATTAGTTCGTTATCAGGAGAACTAATCCTGTCCACTGTCATATTGTCCTGGTGAAATTGGATCAATTTGGCCCCCTATAGGAATTGTACCATTCAACCCTTTACAAATTCCGTTACTTACAGTATAAGAATTACAGTAGCCTAAGTGGATCTAAATTCCAATGAATGACCCAAGTCGACAGAGATTAACGGTAAATGGATTCTGTTAATACTCTGCTTTAGATAGAAAAAGTGAATACTGACCTTCTAAACTAAACACTGTTTAGTGAGAAAAAGAAACGCTCGAAATTCGAATAAATTTTGGAAACCCACCCACATTCACTTCTGCATTTATTTTCTTCGAGTTACAGATGATGAATAAACGTTCTTTCACAAAAGAGAAAACCTAAAAATGTTATTACAAATTAAGCCTTAAAAGCATGTTTATTAAAAAGGTAAAATCTAACTCATCGACTGAGGTATGTCTGGGCATGTTTAACTTAAACTGGAGCAAAGTCTTATCTGAACAACTTTCAGTTCATGTTACGGTTTTTTAACTTCATTTTTTTTAATTTCAAGTACTGTAAAGGGAAAAAATAAATGTGGCCTATGAGATTTTTACGTCTTGTGCTAAAACGTCCATACAGCATAGACATACTGGTATTGTTTGTTTATTAATATTATTTATCCATGCATTACTTGTAGTGTGTGTTAGCGTTGCGTCATACTTAGTCAATAGCATTATTCACGATGCTCATGACATAAATGTGAATGTAAATAGTCTATGAATAAAATAGTACTAGGATAAATAAACTGAACTAATTTAACGGATATTTATTCAGAACGGAGTTTTTAATTTAAAGCTCACAGTTCCAAAACTAAATCACTTCTAAGTTATAAGTTGGCCTATTATATTAACAGAATCTTATAAACCTCTGTTAGAATAAAAAAATTAAACCTCTGTTATATTTATTTGGTACCATACAGAGGCGTAACGACGGGGGGGGGGGTTGGGGGTTTGAACCCCCCCCCCCATTGATTAAAAAAGGGAAAATTGTACTATTTATTTCATTATTGTGATATATAACCTTTTTAAAAAATCTGCTTATAAATTACTTGTTATGAGTTTAAAGCATGGGAAGCTTAAAACTCGTTATTGTGCATCTTAATTTTTAAAATTTTCCGGGGAGGTCCCCGGAACCCCCCTCTCCAGATGTTATTACCCCCCCCCCCATATGGTCGGCCTGGTTACGTCTATGGTACCATACGTCTGATTTTCTAACCTTTTTGGGAAAATTTCTTGAATTTTTACACTGAAATTACCTCGGAACTAGTGTCGGAAGGTAGGCTACTATATTATTAAAGTACTTAAGTTATTATATTGCATTTGTAATAAATACATATCTCAATTAATATTCGTACCTTTAATTTAAAATAGAATTTATATTTATGTATTTTGAATAGCTTGTTTGGTTCTATGTACTGTAAACCGTAATACAATAATAAATTCTAACAGTATAAATTAATCCTAAAAGTGAACTACACATATGTGGAGATCGGCACCTACACTCAAAATGCAAGTAAAATACCCTTAGTACATAAATTATTTTGAACTTAAATTCTATTAAAGAATGGGTTAATCATAAGCCGACTATTATAATTGTGATTAATTTCAACATGTGTTAATATAATGAATTTATTAACAGAGTAATTAACTTAATTATTAATTTACAGACTGCTATTCTCGTTATTTACATGTACTTAAGCATCTCGTTAATTTACATATCGCCTTAAGCACAACCTAGTTGAAGGCAGTAATATTGGTATTGTTAAAGACAGTAATACTGGAATTACTCACACACCAAACGAAAGAAACAGAAGTGCAATTAAATCCCATTAACCTATTTTCCTTGTGGTTTCAGTCGATTTTACCAAGATGGGTCCGATTTACATACTCACAAAACAAGTTTCTGACAATATTTAACAGAAGTGAAGGCTATTTTAAACAGTCTTCCAGTTAGCCTGGAAAATAGAAGCTACCCATAATCCCAGTGGTCAAATCAAATGGATTAGGCGCTTGATTTCTATGCTATGGGAGCACAATACAACTTCAATAACAACATAATAATTTTTAATTATTAGGAAAATGAATAAAATACCCAAGAACTTTAATGTGGATTCTGAGTCTATAAAATCCTTCTCTTCAGGAAAAGTAAAATGAAATACAACCTTATCTCCAATGTCGTTCGGATTCCTTGCTAAAACCCTAGGTCCCGTGTGAGATATGAAGGTTTTATGTAATGGGACAACCCCTAGCCACCAATACCGCTAACATTTGCATTGTAATCCCAGAATCATCATCTTAACGAGAAGAGAGAAAGCTGCATACAGGCCTAGTGTAAGGACTAATGACTCTAGCTTAAAAATACAGGCATATTTACCTATATCCCTTACATACATTACAAGGAATGAACAGTAATATTTCATAATGGCACTGAATTTGTTGCATTCTGATGCCCCTAATACAAGGTCATTAAAGAAGTAAAGTTAGCAAAATCTGTCTCGTTCAGTAATACCTTAGTTTTTTTATGAAGTGATTCACCTTAACAACCTCTAGACTTTTCGGAATTTATCTGAAATAAAGAAGAAATTATACGGGGGAAATGTGCTATGAAATAAGTATGGACCCGGAAAATTCGCGAGTCGGTGAATCGCAAAAATTCTTAATTACAAAGTTTTACTAAAATAAACGACGACAAACTCGAGTGTTCTCCAAGTAGGACAGAAACATTCGTCAAGGAAACTAATGGATGCAACTAAACTAAAGGATGTAAAGTGGGATGACACAAACATGGCCATTATACTTAACCCATGTGATTAATGAAGAGTAATGAATAATTCCGCTGTCGTATCAGTAAACATAATATCTGAAGACATTTGACTGAGTTAAATTACGTTAATTACAGTACTTATTAAGGAATCCAATAAGATATGTTAGGCGTAAGCCTATTTATATTTTGCAGAACGTGACTGCGAAAAGTGTTGCAGTCTTCAGGAAAAGTAGCAAAGAAATTTACACCATGCAATGCATGAAGCGTAAACCGAAATTCAATATGGTAGGGTACTCTTATTTCATAATTTGATACGTCTAGTGAAATTATATCCTTTCCTTTAATGATATTTAGTTATCTTCGTGTGCTGTTAATATTGAATGAATTGTATTTTCATATATCTATTGTACTTATGGAACACTCACTCATATATTAACGCCTCACTCATAACGTTGACGGGCGGCTCGCTTTGTTCTCATATTACAATGCTTGTTGTTACTGTAAAAGATTTTCTCAAAAGAAACCGCTGACTGAATTCGTGTTGCCAATTCTCTCATTGCTCAATGTCATTGCCATGTAAGTGTTTTGCTGCATCTACATCTTCACGCTCTGTTTACTAACACTGTGCAGTGTGGCAACTACTCCAAGCGGCGGCGACTTCTTTGATGTTAACTGTCAACGAATTGAGCGAGGCGATAATACCACACAATAAGTGTTTTAACCGAGGGAAGTGGCCGAGATAGGAGCGCCTTGGACTAGCATTTGGGAGGTCTCGGGTTCAAAATCCAAAATCGGCGAATTTGATTTGGATTATTTCGTGGTTTTTCCAATTGTAAAGGCAAATGCCGAAATGGATATCTATCGCTATTTCATATTAATCATCACAACACATCAACAATATAGGCTACCTATACGTAGGCTATATCGCTTTCACTACCGATATACCCTCAGATCCTATCCCGTGATATAACCTCAAAGTTAAAATGCATATAATAAAACTTAAGTATAAATGTGACATCAATCATTAATGAACAAAGTTCAACAACGCTTAAGAATATATTCATTATCAATAAATCAAGATAATGGGATTTGGATTCCTATTACTTCTAAATTTGAACAACTAAAAAGATGTAAAAATAGGATGAAATCAAGATATCTGGTAACATTAGTGTAATCGAACTAATTGAGATTCATTTTGATTGAACTCGAATATCATTACGAATTATTTCAAGCGCCAACATTACTAAATTCTCATCGTGTGCCATATTGGTGAAGAAACTGTAGAGCAGAAGTCCTGCAGAATTGTTTTCCAAGATAATAGACGCCCACATAAAACCAAATCATCCTACACGTATGGAGTTCACAAGGAGTCTTTATGCAACATTGTACCAGCTTCCCACTCGCTTTATGTTACAAGACAGCTCGGAATTCAGAAACAGTTATCACTTTCACAATGGCACTGACCAAACAGCTACTTCTCTGACCAGAGAAATAAATCAGACAATTCAAAACTCAAACAAAACAGATGTCCAACTTTCACAGGGATATTAAAACCTCTATTCTGACCCTTCTACACATACATTACAGGTTCTGTAGTCACTTACTGCATTTGTAGTCTCTTTAAAACGTTCTTAAAGCCTTTAAATACGAGATAAGTTTTGAAATTTCAACCACATCTAAATCAAAAGCTAGGACGACTAAACCTAGAACTAGCCATTTTTATAAAATATAAATCCATTATAAATATATAAGTTTTGAAATTTCATCCTACATCCAAGGCAAAAGCTAGGACGAATTAACAACCGGGGAATACATTCTCCCTTTGTCACAAGACAGCGATAAAATGAAGCTACTTGTGTCTTTCTTTATTACATTATCTTGACATAATCTCTCATTGATCATGCTTGCAACGCTGACATGCTGTCAATGTAGTTCTCCTTCGATACTACAATCAATGTCTATCATAATAAAAATTATATCTGATTGCATTACGCAATATTAGAATTTTCCAGCTTTTTTACATATTTGAAAAACAAGTGTTCCATTTTCCGTTCAGGAAGTTGGTCGCGCTACATAATCAGTACCTCACTAACCAAGCGAAGCGAGGGCCTTTTATAACTCGACCAAACGTGTTGGTCGATTTTCTTCTAATTTTGCACTGTTGTTTCTTGAAATCATTAAAAATGAAGTATGTGTAAGGATGTTTATTTTTGTTTCAGTTTAATGGTTCCCTTTCATGTAATGTTCAGGTTCTTTCAACGATTCTAGCCAAACACTGCCTGCTGCATCCCATCCTCGACCAATGTGAGTGTGGTTTTCTTTGGGGATTTTCTCACCAGACTGAATTTCTTAACACCTACCCCGAACATTCCCGGCTCGTCTGCACAAGTTTGTTTGTCTTAGGAGGACCCGCGTCGTGCTGATCCCAAACCAGAGCCTCTCTATGCCTGACTATTGGCATATCTGATCCAAAAACTGCCACCTCTCCCAACGGGCATTATCATTGGAAGGGGAAGTAAATCGGTTAAAATAAAATAAAATGTATAGACTTGGGGACTCTTTTGTCCATTAATTTGTTGCTAGTCTAAATTCCAGTTTTTACTTCCTCTACCCATACCACGGGTACTATAGGCAGAGGAAGTACTGTGTTCAAACCCGAAATTCCAAGTTGAGTTTTAACGGAAATACACGTTTTGAGGTTCCCTAAATAAAAAAATACTATTTTCAGAAATATGTCTGTGTGTGTGAACAGAACGAAAAATTGTAAGGAAACTATATTTTGTATTTGGGTTAGGCACCTTCTGAGGATATGACATGACGACTGGCGACGACTTTCCCTTACTTTTAATGCCAATTTATACGAAGAAAATGTTCTTTTTCAAGATTTTTTCGAAAACGCCACAAAACGATTTTGTTTTAATTTATGTGAGTTGTTTATACTAAGAGCTAAAACTCTCATTTAAAACATTTACTTAATCCTCTGAAGGGTAGTTATAAGCCACTCACTGTTTGTAGAAACTTAATCAAGTCTGGTGAACAATCAAGTTTTGAATCAGGTTGAACAACGGAACTCTTTGCAATACGACCTCTTATTCTGTATCAGAATGTGAAATGAGGCCTCTAAGCCCATACGCAACTGATAACAAATGTTTACAGATATATTTTGAAGAATTAGAAGAGGTTTTTATTATCTTTTGTAGTTATAAAAGTTGACAGTTTTTTCTTTAAATGAAATGTTAATTTTGCAACAATTTGCATGCCCCCCAGGAATTTCAGTTACGCACACTTTTAACCCCCCTCTCTTGTGGGCACCTCCGATTATATGTAGTGACATTTTTTCTTCGTATTGGAAGAAACATGAATTACTTTTACTAGGTTATGAAACTCCCGGTTATTTTTTATGGAAACACTTGTGGATAATCAATTTGAACTTTGACAGGGCTTGAACAAACAAAAGAGACTTATGATATGACATTGACCGAGTCCACCTCGTTTAGAAATCGCTGCTGCTTCATCAGTCGGATCCTCTCTTTGATAAAGAGCACTCGAGCCAACGAATCACCGGGTCACACGTGCCGCCGCAGTGATAAATAATCAAGCGATGTCAATGTGACAAATCTCGTGATATCACGGCCAGCTGGGAAGCTTATTATCTTCCCTCTTGTGGAATCTAAACTCTCTTCACAAAGCCACGCCATTATTAATTACCCCATTCAGTACTATATACAATCAATTATTTATTAGACGGGCTACCGAAATAAGAAGTCATTCTCTCCGTTAAGTTGCCAAAGAGTCTGTTGCGATCTGAATATGTCATGGGTGAGTTTGGATATCTGTATGTGTATGACAATGCTTTGAGCCGATGATTTTCATTCAAACGATTAGGCAAATGGAAGTAACTTCTCCGGCGATTGGAACTCCGGTCCAATACACCACGATTTATTAAGTGCCAGTATGGTACTTTATGAGATGGTGTGGGGGATGGGAAAATGTCTGTCCGTGCCATAACTCAAATACGCTTTATCGGATTTTCATGAAACTTGGTATGCGCATTTATGACGTCAATGAGAAGTAACCTATTGAATGTGGACCTAATCGGTTGACCGGTACCGGAGTAAAACCCAATTTAGTGTCTACTTTAAAGATGCGGTAATTCAAATACGCTTTATCGGATTTTCATGAAACTTGGTATACACATTTATAATGTCTATGGGAAGACGTATATTGATATTGGATAAAATCGGTTGACTGGTATCGGAGTAATGCCCAATTCAGTGCCTATTTAATGGTAATATATTTTAAAGAATTTAACAAACGCAAATCTGTTATCCCGACAACATATCGTTTTATACTGTTCATATTCGGCTTTGGAATTTGCAATAGTTAGCCATGACACTCCCTTCGCATTTATCAAACTAGTCAGTTGTTTATTTCGTTCATACATTAAGTGGAGTTCTTCGCCAGTGTATTTTGTGAAATGTTGACACGTATTTTAAGAATGAGTTTGAATTAAGGTTAAGTATCAAACTTTAGACCTTTGTTCTTCCACAAGTCTTGCTTAATGAATCGATCTGCAACTTAACTCGGAAATTGATAACAAAAATAACTTATTCTCTGCATATCATAATTGCAAATAACTTTTTACTGATTAAACAAAAGCATTCTGGCACTTTGTTACATCAGTTTACCTGATTTTATTAATTCCTGCGGCAGGAAAAAGAAAATCAAGGGGTATTTCTAGCCTAGGATAGGCTCACAAACCTGCAATACTGTTAGTCTGTGGTGTCATTACTAGGGCCCGGATTCGTAGGTTTTAAACTATTTTGTTAACTGTGATATTTTAACATAATTATCCGTTCAATTGTCAAGGCAATCACAAAGTCCAATCTTAAAAGGATCTGTTTGTGTGGTTCAGTTTTTTCCAGCAAATTCAAACTAGTGTAACATTATTTCTTAACGTAATAATGGGAAGCGAACCCACAACCCGTACAGACGAACTATGAACTATGAACTATGAACAATGAACTAACCACAGCAATGACAGCAAGTTCATTTACACTTGTGAACTGCTCCATATAATTTTCAGTTTCCAAAGAACAAAATTCGGCTGTATAAGCTTTAATCTACTTACTGCAATTATACATTTAATTTGCTATGTATGGTATTTTTATCAATGTAGTTTTCAACAACTCATAATTTTTATTAAACCCAGGCCTACTTATGAAATTATAAAATTTGCTATGTTTATAAAGAAAAATTGCAGGAAGGTAGTTTTTCAGAAGGATCACAGCACCTTTAACAAAAATGTAGCATGTATTTTTTGGCAGATCACATCGGTAAGGCAAATGTACGGGAAATTCATAGGAAAAGAATACATATTCATGAGAATGTCACATTATTTGGGACCCAGTGTTTATAATTTCTGCATATCTCAATTCATAACCTTCGAGGGAATATGGTTGAAATGGTACTTGCAAGTAAGCCCGAAAAATCTTATAAAACGAGGACAGAAGTAGGTGCTGAAATACATCAACACTAGTATGTACATAACTCTGCAACCAAGCACCCGTGAAGAAACGATCGTCAGATGAATCACACAATGTAGGAAGGTAATGGTCTGGAATATTGCCCTAATAAATTAATATGACCTAAGTGTTGTGCCAATATCGCGTAGGTCGCAGTCTACGACACGAAAATTTCGCGGAAATAATTGACAAACAATCAGATAACCAACACTAAAGAAATGGTGCACAATATGTTCCACAAACTTTCTCACATAATAGCAGACATGTTAATATTTGTATTAGGCCCATAGAGGTTTTAGATTACCGAAAGAAACCCGTACGTACCATTTATAATTAATATGCAACATCCAGGTTTAAATCGTACCGAATTATTGATTAAATATTCTCCTTACAGGATGACGCTATCCATTCAGATTTTCGAGATCAAGAAAATGGTTCATTATAAGACAATGCAAATTAGATAAACAAAGTCAATATAATATACGACTAAGGCCCACTTTAATAACATTGCTATTTTTAAATGGGGATCGTTCTATGGGCCTGCATAATACAGAATCTGAGTACTTTTCATTTCTATTTGCACTAGATTAGTCCAAGAAAATATAGTAATTTCATTTAAACTATTTTCTTTATTATCAATTTATCATTATTTTATTTAGCTTATTTTGCACGCTTTAACTGCATAGCCTATAGTGTGCTTAGGACCTTTGGATTTACCAGTAGGCTCCTATAATACTATGATTTGTTCTTGTGCATATACTTTTATTGTTCTATGATGTCTTCTTGACTAATACTAAGTTTAAATGATATTAGGCGACGTAGCGGAAATGAGTTATGGAAAGTAAACAGCCTACAGTTCGGCCTTTACTTTTGCGAATGAGGAAACCATGAAAAATCCAAGTCAAACAGGTTGGTCAAAAAGTTAAGGATTTGAACCAGACTTCTCACCTCAGTCGGATTGGTTTTAGTATGTGCATTATGAAACGAGTGTAATACAGTTCACAACAATAAATTAATCGTAGCTTTTATTGTTACTATGGAAGCAAAAGAATAGAATAGCATTGTTCATATTTTCAAAAGATGTGTTTTTACACGTGCACTGAAATAAAAAAAATGTTTGGCAAAAAAAGTTTATTTAAAGTGTGTCTACAATTTTACTGTACTAACTTTTCACGCATCTTCTACCGTAGTTGAAGTAGCCTAGTTGAAAAACGAATGTAGCCCTTTTATAGCCATGAAGAGACACTGAAATTTACACCACTGGAGCAATTTTTCCAGAAATCAAAAGTCTGAAAACAGTTTCATGGACACTGCCCTTAATATTCTAGTTACAGAAGGCATATTCTAGGGGTGCCATGAAAGTCTAACAAACTAAAAAAAAATAATTAAATATAATTCACCGTTGACCAGCAACGGGCCTGTAGAGACAGACAGAATTCTAACACTTGTTTTTGGCTTCCAGATATCGTGAAAAACGTTTTCCCGGTATATCTCCATTTCTATCACAATTAGCCTATAATACTATATAAGCTGGAAAATAAATGCTCTGATTTCTAGGCATAGACCTAGATGTGCTAATTTGGTCATCATAAGTATACACGAACATAGATAGATTAAAGGGTACATCCGATAGATTCCTTGACTCTGGTCATAAAGATGAAAATGTCTATTTTGATGTAGGCCTATTCAAACTACTTATATCCAATTTTTTTGACGTTACTGATGGAACACAGAATCTGTTAGGGGGATTACAAAATGAATGTTCTCTACTCAACTCTCACTGCCTTCATATTCCAACAAGTTCAACACTCTATTTACTCATTTTAGAGAGATAATTGCACAATGTTCAAGCAGAATGCTTCTCGTTAAATCTCAGCTATTTTGTTGGTATAAGGAAGTTCTTTACTCTTTTAGGCGGTATAGTAAACTTTCTCGCGAGTTTTAACCTTGAAATGTTATCGTACTGTTTATTTTTCATATCTGTTTACGGTATGCCTGAATCAATAAGAATGGATACATTGAACGGTGTATGCTACTTCAAACAGCTTCTCTCACCATACTGTCAGAATGTCTGACTACTGACCTACAACAATGGAATTACTTGACGGTAATAAGGGCTCCAGGGCGCTGGGAAAAGCGCTGTGGCAATTCCCTTCATGCCCACTTCTGCCCAGGAAAACAGGGGTTATTTATTTATGTCGCCATGTTTACTGAACACTGTTTCTAACAGTATGAATTTCGTAGGTTTGTCATTTGCAAATATCTGTATATTTCGTATTGAACAGAAAACGTATTTGGTAGACAATCTGCGGTATGATGCATGTTCTTATAATGAACGATGCTTTGGCCACGTGAATTTATATATTTATATTTTAAATGATTGGTATGCCATGGTGGCAACTACTTTCTGTAGGGGCAAAATGTGGTAAACTCGGCGAACATTTGTGATAATTAGATTTATTAAAAACTATAGAATTATATTCAACATATGTGTGCAATAAACAATCGATGTTGAGATTTTTCAATCAGCCTAATCCTTCTGATGAAACCATGACCCTGGGTCAACTCAGCCTATAACAGAAACGAGTACCTGTGGGTAAAGGCGGCCGGTGCGTTAATGCTGACAACTTTACAACCTTTACGTGCCGCATGTCTCAAAATCTGGGATGTTCAACCTCCCGGAACTATAAGGGCTTTCTTGGCCCGTATGAGGATCACTTCGCCTTTTTATATTTTTATTCCTACCTCGATGACATTTTGCATAATGTCTTAGAATACAGGCCCTTCCCGCCTTTATCGCCGTTCACGACACTTAATTTTCTTCCTGAATTACTGAAATATCGTAGAAAAAAGAAAGAGTATTGGTCATATAAACCCTGCAGCCAAAAGACTAAAAGCTGTATAAGGGCCTAGACTTTAAAAAGAGGAAGTACTCCATAAGTGTACTTCGAAGTACAAGCCAAGTACTAAACCCGGCTGATGCCGAGTCTTTTAAACTAGTAACTAATCAAACAAAACACATTATCATTATCATTAAAATATTCAAAGTACCGGTATATGGAAACTTCTTCTTTAAGTAATGTTACGATGATGTCAATTTATGGAACCCGAGGGAATGAAAGTTATTGGGATCGATTGTTTAGAAAGATATACAGCGTACATAGACAGTTTATCTCTCGTATGCAGCTGCATCTCCACGATATTCACACTCCACATGACCCAACATCTAACGGAGTGCTTTCATTTTCCCACGACTTATGCCAGTACTGATTATTCCACTTGTTTTGCCACGCTTGTTACAAAATAAACCTACATAAACGTACATAGAGCACTCATCTCTGGATCACATTTTTTATTTATTATTATTTATTTTTTACTTCGCCAAGGATAGAAGGAATTTGTATACGATCCTGAAATTCTATGTAGAGTTTAGCTCAAAACAGATTTAATACAGTGAGTCCCACGCAAGAGTTGGCCAATGACGCGGGTTTCTGCGTCGCGGCGGGCACAGCTCCAACTCCCGAGCGATCGGGTGAAATATCTACGCAAATAAAGCCGCGATCGGTGTAATGGTTCAGGTTCTCACAGTTACAGTTGGAATTACAATGAAAATAACTATGTACCGGTACCTCATCATAAGAGATGTTGGAAATGTCCTCCTCTTGGATCCACACAACACTGGAACCTTTTTTAGGAATTTTCTTTCACGCCCATAAGTTCAGCCTCCGAGAAAGAATTCATTAAGTTCTTCTAATGTACGGGAAATTGACCTATACACTTTATTTTTCAAGTTTCCTCATAAATAATAGTCACATATGCTGGACTAGACATCGCTGTATTAACAAATTAGCTACTGATATGAAAGAAAATGGAACGAGTTCCATGGACAATTAAATAGTTTACAGTTTATGTCGGTAATTCGGGGACAAAAATAATCCGGGACATAACACCTGATTCCGAGAGTATTGACAACAATCGGAATGAATGGTCACTTCACAGCCTAAGCCCCTCTCTCATACAAATAAGGATTAGATCTCTATGCACAGAACTTAAGAAAGGACGTTGCGTACTTGGAAAGTATACACAGGACAATTCAAATGTACCGAGTTAAATATCTTTCAAAGAGGACGGAAGTCGTTTTAGCCATTTAAGATGATGACTGTCGTCGACTGTGGACAAACTTGCAGATCGATTTATTGGATAATGAGGCTACTAACGTAACTACTATTGTTATCAGTTTAGCTAGTGAATTTCCTTGTAAGATAATATGAATAACTACCATTGAGAATCTTATCTAGCTCTGTCATGATTAACCAATTACACGCGACTAGCATACTGATCAAGTCATATTTTACACACTTTATTTATCCTGCGAGACAATAAAAGTAAAAATCTGATGTGAAACATGACTTGCTCTATCCTTAATATATTCCATTATAGAGTTTACGGCTGTACTGCAGTAGTGCTCACTCTGTTATCTCAGCCTCACTGAAAGTCGCATTTTTCTATGTTTGTTTACGAAATGAGTCGCTCATAACTAGATCTGGGATTTTAAGGCAAATGCCTATTATGTTCCTTATGAAATAACATGCTTAATTTTAAATACATTGACGTTTCATGATAAATCACATTTATAGAGTTTTATAGCGCCCTAAAATGCCTATTTGGACCTTTAGAACCTATTTTGTACATTTAAAATAAAATTCAACTGCTGTAATTTTTACAATCTTTTAATGGACATCCCTCAATGAAAAGCAGAACAGCAGAAGTGGGGTTTTTCACAGGAACTTAATTATTCTAAACAATTGTCGGCAAAGGAATGCTGACAGATGGAAAAGGGGGAGGATTAAGGGGGAAGGACTACCATGTCAAGTCACCAGTGAAAGAACATCTGTTTAAGTGAATATAGTTCGTGATGCCTAATTTTGCACTAATTCTGTTAAGAATACGTATACCACGTTTCTTGCAACAACAAAAAAGACCACATTACCAGTTTAAGTGTATATTGTAATATTTTAAAGTCTATTTTTTTACATATTTACACATTTTAAAAGCATATTTTAAGTGTCTATTTTCTCTTTTAAAAACCTATTTACTTGTTTTAAAGGCCTATTTTAGGGGCCTAAAACTAATTTCTTTAGAGCCTAAAATCCTAAGTCTACTCATAACTAGGCCTACACTTCAAAGAATTTACTGAGGAACATTTTCATAATATATTAAAATACATAATACACCAAGTATTATAATATATTAAGAAATTCGTGTAGGAAATGTAAACATCGTTAGAGCCTTTTTCAAGATAATCGAGAAAAAATGAAATTCTCTTCATATAGCCTAAGTAAAGTGATCCCTATACAGGCCATGGAGGCCCAGAGGGTTCCAGGAGATTGAGGCTCCCAGATTTTGGACATTCGGCACATGAAGATGGTAAGGTCGTCAGCCATACGCACCGGCCGCCTTTACCCCCAGGGTTGCCCCTGGTACTCATTTCTGTTAGAGGCTGAGTCGACCCCAGGGCCAAGTGCCACCAGAAGGATTAGGCCAAGTGAAAAATCTCAACGACCTCTCTTCATATAAAGTGATTGCAAAAACGAAGAGAAAGTCGTTGCCATATTTCGAATGGCATCCCCAAAGGTGATGTAGACCTAATGCACTCACGTAAGTTTCTTTACCCTTAACAAGGGTCATACAATGTTCTCACTTCATTTTCTACTATATATAATAAGAGGCCGTATTGCAAGGAGTGAGTATTCAGTTGTTTCAACTTTATGAAAATATTGATTGGTTTCTACGAACGGTGGCTGGCGTATAACTATCCTTCAGATTTTTTGAGAAAAAAAAAAAGTTTCAAACAAAAGTTTGAGCTCTCAGTATAAGCTTATCGTGCACCAAACCTAAACAAAATCGTTAGAGAAAATTGCGAAAAATTACATTTTGTTAATGTACATTGGGATTAAGACAAAATCGTCGTCGATCTTCGTGCCACATCCTTGTAAGGTAATATGAATAACTACCATAACTCCGCCACGATTAACCAATTACAAGCATCGCATATTGAACAAGGCATATTTTAATACGCACAAATTTACCCTGTGGGCGAATAAAAATAAAAACTAGGCGACATGTAGTTTTTGTTTGCTTAGTACAACCTAATATTATT
The DNA here is from genome assembly GCA_964059195.1 of Ectobius pallidus. Classification (NCBI taxonomy): domain Eukaryota; kingdom Metazoa; phylum Arthropoda; class Insecta; order Blattodea; family Ectobiidae; genus Ectobius; species Ectobius pallidus. The sequence continues at coordinate 61,173,325 of CAXKWD010000003.1, forward strand.
TCACAGCATTGGAAGTATTTTAGGTGATTTGCGTCGTTTTTCAAATCAAAAAGAAATTTCCTCCACTTAATACCTCTGTTCTACATTGGGACATCTTGGAAAAGACCGTTTTGAATAGGCCTAAATGTTTCAGTTTATACTTGCTGCTATTTGCTATCATCAATATTAGAAGATGAGAAAAAGTGAAATAAAATCTATTGATAGTTGCACTGTAGTACTCGATTTGGACCAATCAGCCCCTATTAGGCACAAATAATTCAAAACTGATTTTTTCCTAGACGTCCCACTATTTCACTGAAGTATCTAAATAAAAAAAATAAAAAATAAAAAAAATGCGAGACGATCGTACACAGTATGAAATGACTGAAATGGTTTAGGACTGTCTTACAATTTATATAAATAATTTTCAATAAATATGTGCATTAAAAAAACTACTGGCGAGCTGATAAACGCCCCTGATACGATAAAGAGTACTGTCCCTTCCACAAGAAAGGTGTAAGTACCGGTACCGTACAAGGCTAGTTTACATTGTCCCATGTGAAGTACATCGAAAAAGTATTCTCAACAACGGGAATAATCATCTAAACTTCAAGCTTCATTCAGAAAATTATAAATCTTGTTCGTTGAATCACTACTATATAATTACTTCGAACAATACGACTTACGAATTAAGTGTTCAGCAGCCCTGAATCAGATCATGAATGTGAGATGCACTGTAAGCTACACCACACATAACGGAATGTGGTTCTTCGACCTTGCTTAAAGAATGTAGGACTAGGCAAACACATGTTATGAAGCGGTTCGTATCACATTTCGTTCACGGATCATGTAACTTATCAAAGAAAATAATTCAAGTTTCGAAATCTGATAAATAGATCTCACAGTCGTTCCGTTCTTCTTGTGCAGAATTAACTGCAGAGATCTCCCACACTTCAGTTAAACGTGACAAACAGACTTTATGGAAAGCTACAGTAACATTTGTTACACTTTCTGGATTTCGCTTTTGTTTGCAGGTACCGGTAACGAACAATATATTTTTTAATGGGGGAGAGTTAGTGCTTTTGAATCAAACTTCAATGCCCTATTAGCATTCGCGACTATTGCTAAGAAGTTGTAGACGTGGAATGTTTATCAAGAAGTTTTAAGGTCTCTACAGGAAATGAAAAAATCTCAGCGGCGCACAAAGAAGGTGTCCTTCGATTCCGGGCTAGGATTAATTTTCCTTTGAAGACTTTTATTTGCATTGCTTTTCTACTTCTGCGAATCTAGTCCATCTTCACATCCAGCGCCCAAATTCCAACTTACAGTATTTTTCAAATGAGAATCATTTTCCTTCACCGCCAATCACGTGTACGAGCTAATGTAGTGCCGCTAGCAGGAAGGGTCTTCCCTCCGTCTCGAAGTCTCTGATTGGACCGCGTATCTAAGCAAGGAGAAGAACAAACCGCTTGTCATCTGCAAAACACTGTAGGGGGAAGAAAGCTTCGGATACATGGCCATATAACAATTTTCAATGGCTGATTGGGTAGACCGCTCGCCTTCCACAGCTGGGACCCGGGATCAAATCTCGGTGAACCCACGTGGAATTTGTGGACAAAATGGTGTCAGGGCAGGTTTTCTCGGGGTGCTCCTGTTTCCCCTCTACCATACATCATTCCACCAGAGCTCCATCATGTTATGACCATTGGTTGCAATAAATAAATTATTATTATTCCAATTTTCAATGCAGTTTTGGATTACGTAATATTACACTATGCAATCAAAATGTATTCTCTAGGTTGCCAAATTAATGTTTACGCGAATTACTTAATAGTCTGCACACCAAATGGAACAGGATTTTTGAGGAAGCAAAACGCATTTTATACAAGAGTAAAGACTTTTCACCATACAAGGAATCATACATTTACAGTACAACAGTCTACTGTCTTACATAAACTGTCCGGGTACATGAATTCCGTAAGCCCGATTCCTGTTCATAATACTACGAGGAAATAAGTAGGCTAACGACTGTAAATTGTATGACTCATTTTAAAACAAGGCTACCGAAATAGACTTTAGTTTTATACAATATTATTTATATATTTCTAATTTTGTTAATGGCAGAACGTACACTGCCTCCCAAAAACAAAGTAAATACTTCATATATGTACCAAAAGAAGAGCACTTAGCTATACAAGTCATTTTCGAACACATTTGTCTAAATATACGGTCTCCTAGAAACAGGTACAGTAACTGCACTAGAGTGAGAACTCGTATAAATGTAGAGAACGTCTATAAAGAAAGCTCAAAGTCGAGGAAGTAGGTTACCGAAGATAAACTGTAGTCTGTAAGAGCGGAAATTACAGTTACTGACAGGCGCAGTCGGCGGATGCTTGAGAACTGTTTATCGTTCTTAAGCGGAGTCAAATTAAGATGCGAGTATTGTCTCGACTAATTACGGCAGCGCAAACCGGCTTGGAAAGATGTTACACTCTGATGTAGTTTGTCCTTGAACGTTCATATCCGGATGTCAACGCACTAAAAGGCGTTATAAATTTACTGTGTTTCACAATACTGCATCTGAGTAATATTCCACAGTAAACAACCAGGCAGAAAATAGGGAAATTCATTACGAAGTAATAAAATCAGAGACAGTTATAATGCTACCAAAGTTTGAATGCCCCTGTATAAATTGAAAACTAACTATCCTATAAACGAATTCTCAGAACGCACGGCACAGTCATAACAAAATAGTCTAAGAAAAACCAATCTAAAAAATATTGTGATATCCAACTGAGTGTCCGCCGCCGTGGGTAATTAGTCGAGTGACTGCCAGCCACCTGGGCGGCCCGGGTTCGATTCCCGACCGGATCGGGGATTTTACAGAGATGTAAAGTTTCCTTCCTGGATCAGGACCGGGTGTTGTGTCCTCATTCCCATCCCGCGAAAGGAACTGGCCACCCTACGCGGTATCGTCCGGCCTAGTGTCCGTTGGTCGACCTCCGGGCCAATTAATATTTATCCAATTGAGTTTTTATACCTCGCTTATAATTTACTTCCGGTCATGAAAACCACCCTTAACGGCAGTGGGTGTCGGCATGCTGACCACATGCCCCACAATCCTGCCATCTGCCTGTGGTAGATGACGAACGGTCGGGTGGTAGGCCAAGTCCCTCCAGAGATGTAGCGCCACGGAGTTTAGTTTATATAAGTTACTTACTATAGACAGTACCAGTGTATTATAATTCGAACGTCTAAAAGGTAGTTTTAAAATGTAGATTTTTGTTCACACAGTATGTGCATAAATAACAATCGGTGAAGTGTGTACTGGTTCTATAATTGATTTATCCCCCCCCCCCCCCGCCCAGCTCTATCATTAATGACTGCAGTATCCACACTTTTCTTGAAATGAAGCCGTAGCCATGGTGCAGGAGCCTGTGGTTTCGAACACCGATGCAGGCATGGGCTTTTGTGTGCTTTATCGTAGCATAAATTCATTATTTATTCAGTTGGTAGAGCATCGGCACGGAAAGCTGAAGGTCATGAGTTCGAATCCCAGTGTCAGGAATTTTTCTCCTAAAATATTCTCATGTGGTGTTCAATGGAAACTATATTCTGTGGTTTCACGAATACATGTCTACATCTTAAATGTTACTGTACAATAACAGTGGAAACCCAGTCACAAAATCACTAAATCAGTGTGAGTCACAATACTGTATATCATGTAAATGATTTTCAATGAGTTTGATCATTGGCTAGACCATTAAGGGTAATCAGTCATAGGAGATTCCATCTCGCAGTGTGAATCAAACTCTGGTTATCTCAGTTGGTAGAGCATGGCAAGGAAAGCAGAAGGTGTTGGGTTTAAACCCTAGTTTACAATCTTTCCACATTATTTTTTCTTTAAGAAGCTAAATTAAATCAGGATTATTCTTAAAACTGAACTGAATAATCTGGGATCAAAACTAGAGCTGTGTTTTAGACCTGCAGATTTGCTTGGTTTTGTCTTGTCTAGTATGATGTGATCTAAACCTTGAATTTCTATTAATGTACCTTAACAAAATATAATTAATACTTATAAATTTGATTGACACTATGTACGGTACATTAAATTTGGAAAATATGAATTTATATGGACTGCCAGAAGATTTTAACAATTATTATGTTATTTAAGCAAAATTTTCAAATCTCCCCCCTATTCAATGATGCCATACATTAATTATTCTTAATTTGTCTATTTTTAGAAATGAATGATGGATAACAAATTTATATATTGTTCTAGGCATATAATTTGTTTGTTCTATCTTAAATGCTGATATTGTGTAATACAGTCTCAGTACACCCCATTCATTAACCATAATACCAACCAACCAACCAATTTCAAAGTAAAACCTAACAAGATGCAAGAAATAAAACTTAATGAAACATTTGTGCTGAACATTAATATTACCATGAGCATACATATTTTATATTATATGTCTTACAAAATTCAAGAATCAAGATATGACCACCATTTAATTTTTCTTTTAAGAAATGTAGATTTGAGGGAAAAGTAGGCCTAATACTAATGAATGTTATAGACAGTAAAATTTAAAACTACAACTATGGTAAACAACAAAACAATTCCTAACATTAATAAAACACTATGAAAACATACTTTTGAAATGTAAACACTAAGAAAACATACTTTTGAAATCCAAACACAAAAAGGACAGCCTCTTGATTGTACGCTATTTGATTAGACTTCTAACATGATAAAGCAATGGCCACATTAGCTCATTTTGAAGCATCGCTGAGCTAGTATAGAAATATATACCTGGTCTAGTCTGGCAGTGCATTCCTTTCTTTTCTTACAATACATACACATTTGTGAGGGATTATTAATGTTGGTACACTATGCTTATATAGCAGTATGAGTAGTATTAACATCCTAAAAAACCAATTACTGGAGATTAAAAATGATGTAATGTTAGAGCAAATGTCAGAATCTCGAAAAAGCAAGAACGTTTTAAAAGGCATACCTCTCACTCTTCTGAATGTAAAATATATGCACACCCTGAACAAACCAGTTAACCATTTTATCAAACTATAGTTTAAAACTCTCAATTTCAAAATGTGAAGACAGCTTTTAGATAGTTCACAAACTGTCAAAATGTGGTATAGAAATGTCCACTAGATCCTAACAAATAATACAAGAAGCTATACAAAGATAATACCAAAACTGGGACATCTTCTGAACTCAGTTAACGAAAAAAGTTTGAACAAAGCAGGTTGGCATTCAAAAATCTGACAACCTCCAGACCTGAGGAGTGCTGGATTTTTACATTTATTATCATACTCTGCTGAAGAGCCAACTTTGTATGTTTTACAAATGGTTCACACAGACAAGCCGCTATCAAGTTTTCTTTTGCATTTCCACTTTCTCTGCAATTGACAATGCACCTCTTTTCTTTGCTGATTCCATAACAGGGCTATAGAGCAGCAAATAAATGATAAAATGAAGAGGAATGCCTGTTAGAAGGTGTAAGCAACACCCAACAGCTGATTCTGGAGTACAGCGTCATCAGAACATAAACGATGCCTCCAGAAAACAGTGGTGCACCAACATGAAAAATTTGAAAATGCACTCCAAATTCCATGCCAGAAATCTGAAGGAACATGATTTTCAATGTCAACCTGCAGATCTTTATAGTGCCCAAGGCAGAAGGGTTAAAAGTAGATTAACCCAATAATACATAAACTCAGCAGAAGTTATTACTGGCAGGTGATTAAACCTACAGTACCGTATTTTTCTTCTACCTAAATCTGCTCAGAAAGAAGCTCAGTACTCTGGATGAGTCCACTATCGAAATTTTGAAGGGGGTAATGTTTCATTTGAACACCATCGCATTAACTATGGTAGGCCTATTACGGCTACAGCTGTCATGACTGACGGGAAGGGCAGATGGCTTAAATCTCTGAATTCAACTCCCACCTCCGAATGTCCTTCCCCTCATATGCATTTCACCAGTGTCAGGAAGAAAAAAATTACTGTCCTGCAGGTTAAGAGAGTATATAATTATTATAAATGAAAGATGACTGTACTCACTCATTTGCTGCAATGTAGCCAATTCACTCTTCTTCTTCTTGTTACTAGGACGATCCTTGGGTAGTGGTGGAGGTTGAGTTGACACTTCTTCTTGCACTGTTTGCACTTGCACTTTTTCTACTTTCTTCTCATCCTTGACGGATGAATCTGTCTTCTTCTCATTCTTGGCAGATGGATCTATCTTTTTCTCATTCTTCACAGGTGCGTCTGCCTTTTTCTCATTCTTGACAGGTGGGTCTGCCTTTTTATCATTCTTGACAGGTGGGTCTACCTTTTTCTCATTCTTGACAGGAGGATCTGACTTTTTCTCATTCTTGATGGATGGGTCTGCCTTCTTCTCATTTTTGACAGATTTATCTACCTTCTTCTCATTTTTGACAGACTGGTCTATCTTCTTCTCATTTTTGACAGATTGATCTACCTTCTTTGGAGGGTGTTTTGCAGACAATTTCTCAGATTTCTCTGGCGGACTATGTTTTTCCACTACTATCTCAGCAAAATGTTCCCCACCTCCTTTCAAACTTAGATCATCTTTCTAAAAATGCAGCATATGGAAAAAAAAGGAAAAAAATCTTATTAGATCAAATGCTAATTTATGTAAAAGTGTTATGAAAGTACTGGAAACAAGTACAGACTTCTTTGGCATATTAATACCCACTGCAACCAGACATTTTAATTTATTTCATTTGAAATGACAAATGCATTTAAGCTTATCCTTAGACGAGACAAGTCCCAACAGAAGAAACTCTAATACACAAAGCTTTGACATGTGTACACATTATGATAAAGAATTTTTATGTAGGCCTACAATTGTTCATATGTGAAACAGATTTTGCAAGGAAGGTAGAAGACTATTTTTAACATAATTTCCAGTTGTAGCTGCTCCACAAAGAGATACCATGATAAAATTAAACGATTTAGGGGAACAAACCCCCAAACATTAAAAGAACTGAAGAAAAATAATAGGCATGAGATTAACTCAGTTTTGAATAATGAACTGATGTGTGAACTAGAAGCCAGGAATGTGTGAATGCACAGGGACAAACATTTACATCTCCTCTAGTAAGGTACATGCCTATTTTTATTGCAATTGTAGCTGTTTAGCAGTAAAAACTACAGTCACTTGTGCGGCTACTGTACTGTATTAGTTTTGTAGGGAGCTGCTGCTTTATTGACTGACCTCGCAGCCGCCTTAATATCGGGTGACACGACCACTGAATGCATGGTAGATGAAGAAAGGTCAGGCATAAAAAATGCATGTTTATTTGCTCTAAGTAACAGCAGGGTACCTCTTTAAAAAGTTCACAATAAACTTGCTTTAAATTTGAAATGCAGTGAATATGATGCAAGATGTTCCTTTTAAAACAACTGCCTCAGTAAATGTTACTGTGTTTCATTACATATTATTCTAAGTTATTGTTGCATTTAATAGGACTGCGAAGAAATTCATGAAGACGCATGGGATGTATGCAGACTCTGTGAAGAAATTTCTTAGCAATGGGAAAACATTCACCAAAACAAGATGGAAAAAGTTCTGAGTACGTGGCTTAAATGAGCCTGAATCTGCTATTGACGTACATATGAATCACCACAAGAATTGCATTAAGGCTGAGCTATAAGAATAGCATATTAATGTTTTATCTTAAAATATGAAGATATTTATTTATATGTATTAAAACTGCCGTTTAAGGAAACCAGTTATTCTACTGGAATTTGCATAGTTGATATCACACTTATAATCTACAACTCATTTTACTTGAATGTTTACATTAAAATATAAATTCAGCTCTGAAAGGGTTAATGTAACATCTTGACTACTTTCCTTCGAATTTATGAACCATCGTTGAAGAGGAAGGTGAAAAAAATACCATACCCGAAAGATGCAGACCTATGTTACCGGTAGTGGTATAGGATTTCATCTCATTCATTCTTATTTTTGTTTCAATGTTGTTTATGAGCATGTAACAGGCCATAACCTAAAATTGTACAATTTTTCTAAATAATTTTACCTTCCGGTATTGCCCCACTGCAAAATAATAGGATGTAACTTACTATGTGAAATCAAATTGCATTTTGTTTATTATTCTGGGCATTCAAATGAGTAAATCTCTTAAGACATTTTTGCCAGAGGAAAAAAGTTTAAATTTGCACTCTTGTAATATTATGCCCCTACTTTTGTTGTCACTTAATAATTCTGCTTGAAATGAGAAATTCTCTCAGAAATTCAAACATAATGGAGAATCACTACAATATTCCTGTCACAATACAGAACATTATACAACAATATCCTATTTGGATTAGCACAAAGTATCTTATATTATATGAAAATAAATATTAAGTCAAAGCAAAAACAGCTAACAACAATGGTGCAATGTCTTTTCAGGAGAAAAAAGAATCCCTCATAACAAACTCATTAAACATGTGACTTGAAGGCCAAAAAGGCACCACAGCATTAGGTTTTCAAAAAATATCAAATCCACGTATCACTTGCAATCTATATACTCGAGGCCAAAGAACTCCACACTTCCCTCCAATTTACATGAATTGCATTGAATTCCATGCTACTTACACTTCCTTTTCGTTTGAGCAGCAGATCATCTTTGGGTTTAATCTCTTCAAAATGATTAGCAGGAACAGGTGGTGGAGCTTTAACAACGAGGCTTTGTTCCTCTTTATTTAATAGAATTGGCTTAACTTTATCTTTTTTCTTCTTCTTCTTTTCCTCCTGCAACAGAAATCGAGCATGCTTCCTATAAAATCCATGGAAGTTTGCCAAAACAAACATGCAGAAACCCATTTGCAGTGCAATTTACTTTTAACAAAGCATCCCAAAGTCATCCCAACTTGTGATATGTACACAACAAGTAATCAGTGATAGCATACACATACTGTAGCCTAAGAAACCCAAAAGCAGCAGTCTTAAGCCCACTATTTTACAATCTATAAAGAAACTTGTCCAACTGCTAAGTTACAACAGAGCAATTCAATGATTGGTAATATGCAAAAGAAGCTTCCTGCAGTAATATGAAAGTTGCAAAAAATTATGGAAAAATGTCTGCTTTTCATGATCACAGACATAAAATTTAAACAAATTAAAAAACAAAAACTATACCTTTTTGATTTCATATTAATTTTTTTAGAATAGAAGCATTTATAGTAGCTAGGCCTACTTTCTTTCAAGGTCTATTTTCAAACTAAGTTATAGCCTATTCAATCCTTTCTTTATCCCTGATAGGGTAACAACATGTGAAACAAACTACATTTACACTGTCATTCAAGTTGTAAGCCTAGGGTTTTTTCAGTCTCTTCTGTGAGAGAACATTATCATAAATTAACTCCATTTCTCACCAAATAACGAAATCTGTGAAAAAGGGTTATTGTCATTATCCCAGAAATGGATACTTTCACCTTCTTAGATGGGTGGAAAACCCAGACGATTAATCAACTAAGCCTATGTAGCTCTATACATGCATATACGTGTTAAAAGCTAGCACAGATAAAAGTAAATCATAGATACAATTTTTAATAACACTAACAAGTATCTAGAATGGAAAACATCAGGACCGATCTTTATGTACAATGCTATTTCCGTGAAATAATAATAATAAAAAAAATGGCGGAGGATGGATATTTTGAGAAAGTGTACACATCGGTCAATAAATTATTTTTGTCCAAGTAAATCATGCATTTGACAAACTTTATTACCTGCCCATAATAAAAGAACTTTATATGAGCAAAGAATGTAGGCCTACACAAGAAAAGCTTAAATATCTTGAGAAACTTAATATTCCACAATAAATAATTCTGAAACAGGTAGGCTACTTTGAAATCATCTGATATGACCAAGATTGCCTCTTTTCTTATACAGTGAGTCCCACGCAAGAGTTGGCCAATGATGCGAGTTCCTGCGGCGGGGCGGGCACAGCTCCAACTCACGAGCGATTGGGTGAAATATCTACGCTAATAAAGCCGCGATCGGTGTAATGTTCAGGTTCTCACATTTACAGTTAAAATTACAATGAAAATAAACACGTACCTCATCACAAGAGATGTTGGAAATGTTCTCCTCTTGCATCCTCACAATACTGGCACCTTTTAGGAAATTTTCTTTCACGTGCATAAGTTCAGCTTCCCAGATAAAGTTAATTTTCTTGTGATAATGTCTTTAAGTTCTTCTAATGTATGGGAAATTGACCTCTACACTTCATTTTTCAAGTTCCCCCATAAATAATATTCACATACTGTTAGAAGAACTTAAAAACAATATCACATAGGCCTATCACAAGAGAAATGAACTCTGTCTCGGAAGCTGAACTTATGCGCATGAAAGAAAATTTCCTAAAAAGGTGCCAGTATTGTGTGGATGCAAGAGGAGAACATTTCCAACATCTCTTGTGATGAGGTACGCGTTTATTTTCATTGTAATTTTAACTGTAAATGTGAGAACCTGAATCATTACACCAATCGCGGCTTTATTAGCGTAGATATTTCACCTGCTCGCTCGGGAGTTGGAGCTGTGCCCGCTGCGCCGCAGGAATCCGCATCATTGGCCAACTCTTGCGTGGGACTTAGTGTAGTATAGAAACTTGTGTTTTACCAGTACATTTTCTTTTATAGGGCCTATTTAATATCCAGTGGTGATAGAATTAAGTGGTCATATTATATGACTCAAGTTCCTATTGATATCAACATTATTCCACATCACTCCGCCACAGCTCCCGCCTCCGCTCCATGTGCTTAACAATGTGGATAGTATTATGCATTATTTAGACTATCTGTACAACATTTGTTACTTAAGAAAGTGAGTTGTAGAATTAATTTTAACGTAACACCTCCCATTGCGATATAAGCTGCAGTCAATATAACAGTGCAGTATAAGAGTGAGCTGCATTCCCGGCATGGTGGACGAATAATGGTGTTGGCATCATCGTATGATCATTCGTAGACAACTGAAAGACCGAATAATTACACAATTGCAAAATCGCAGTACCCGTATGGTTCTTCTTATTATTATTAATAATAATACTTTGGTTATATTACACGCTTTAACTGCATGTAGGTCATGTCACATGTTTAGAATGTTTGCATGAACCAGTATTCTATTGTAAAAACTCATTCGCGTGCATCTGTTTCTATTGTTCAGAGATGTCTTGTTTTCTGATATTCAGTTTAAACGATTATAATATCCAGTGACATAGCGACGATGAGTTATGGAAAATAAACAAGCCCTACAAATCCGGCGTTTGCCTTTTTGAACGAGGAAACCATGAAAAGCCCAAGTCAATTTGGGCGGCCATAAGGTTGATTTGAACCCAGGACCTCTTCCGTATTAGGCCTAACCTATATACCACCTTGTAGTAGGCCTAATTGGTTTTGGTGTGTTCATTACGACTGAGCTAAACTGACTGCCTTTCACAACAATATATAGGTTATAGTTTTCTTGTTACTATGGGCAACAAAATCACTCATATTTTAATTGATGTTCTGAAGTTTGCATTTAATTCGTACTTATTTCGTTTTTCTTAATATCTATTAATTGTATAACAAAATATTTTAAACAAAAAATGTTCTTTTTAATTTTCTCTACAACTTTACTGTGGCAGGTTTTCATGTATCATCTACTGTAATGGAGATAATCTAGAAAAATTGAAAATGGATGAGAGTAAAGTTCCCCTTAAGGAATTTTTGCAGAAAAACGGATATAGCCATTTTATTAATCATAGATAAGAGTTTCCAATTTAAAATTGTTATTAAAATCGTTACAGTCAATTTAAAAAAAAATCAAAATTAAAAAAAAAACTTTTCATGAAAAGCCCCTTAATAGACCTAATTCAGTTATAAAACTAAAATTCTGGGCGGTTCGATAAAATTCTAAAAAAACCTTATTTGAAAAAATGAAGTAAATACAACGAACTGTTTATTGACTGTGCTTGTCCACAGACAGGCATTGTTCCAAAAAAACTTTTTTCTGTTTCTAGGCATCGAGAAACATGTTTTCCCGGTGTTATCTTTATTTCGATTTTTGTCACGATCACTACAGTTTCTCTATACTACGTATATGCGAGAAAGTAAAAACATGTACCCTAACTACACTTAATAGAAAAAAGAACATAGGTCTTGGATTTACAAGCAATATCATGCATACATTTATGGATTGTAATAGCCTTTGTGATAAGCAATAAATAAAATACTTGTACCATTCATTAATAGAAAAGATCTATCAGGGAATTAAACTATAGAGAATAAGTAAATAAGATAGGCTACACAGGAATTGCAACGTGGCAGATCAAACACATGTTACACCAACACATGACAAGAGCTAGGTTTCATCACAGACATATTCAAATGGATATGTATAAGATGAATGAGAACATATGTGCTTATGATGAAAAAAAGATGTTGAAAAGAGAACACATTTTTCTGCCTTCACGTAATTTTATTTTCAAATGCAATACTGGTAGGCCTTCTGCATTTCATTTTACATATATTCTGAACTCGGTGGGTTCCAGGCAAGATCTTATTGTGTATGTTTTCTGAGTGGGTAATATGAATTCCTTCTTTATTGCAGTGTGCTTGTTTCATTCTCTGGAGCAAGATTTGCTCTTATGCAATAACCCAATTTTGCCTTATGCTGTGACATCAACAGCTCAAGGAATAACATGCCTATAAAATGATACTGAGAAAGCACTGAGCATGAGAAGAGGCAAATTGCATGCCATATTTGTGGATTACTGTAAGGCTTTCGACCTTGTGAGAAGGAAGCTTAGATAAAGTAGAATCCCTGATTGAGGAGCATCCTAGCAAACAATATGGTTCAAGTCGATGATACCATGTGACCCACTTAGTCCTCTGCTGTTTTACATTGGAGTTATGGACATAGTACAAGCTGGCACCACCAAAGACTTGCCATCTATATTTATGTAGAGGACATGGTCCTAACATCTGTGTCAAACAAACAGCTCTAAGAAGCTTTTGATAACCTGATAGAATGGACAAAAATAAATGGAACAGCAGTGAACAAAGAGAAGTCTGTAATGATGACCTTCAGAAGGGGTGAAAGATTATCTGCAAAAGGGAATCAAGTTCCCACAAAGTTCCACAAAGCAGAGTTGGACTGCGTGTGTACATTGTGCGGCAAACACTGTGACACTTATCACATTCTCAATTGCACACAGAGAACGAAGTCAATCACGGAGTACAGCAAAGAGTCAAATTAATGCTCAATCCGAGTGCATCTTTCTCTTATTAATAATAGGGAATCAAGTTGGAAGGAAAGGATTTAAAAATAGTGAACAATTTTAAATATTTAGGACTGACACTCCAAACCCATGGCAATGTCTTTACCATGCATGTGGACATCTGCTGTAGCTTCGATGAATGAGATGAAGTATACCGGGAAGTATTCAACATAGCAATTTATCTGTTCAAGCTAAAAGTAAAGGAAAAAATCTAAAGGCAATAGAAAGTGTCAAAGCATGGCATCCAAAAAAGTCATGAATCTTCCTACATTTACCCCCTCTTGCCTTGTGTATGTTTTGGCCTGACAAGAATATTTTGCAGAACTCTGCAACCAGCTGCTGCTGCCCTCTAAACAGAGTGCATGACCTACAGCAAAAGAGGTTAACAGTATGGGAAGAATTCTAAGGCACAGACACCATGATTTGAAATGTTCGCTGAAGAAATATCATGAACTAGATCTACAATGTCAGTGTGAATTATGCAAACAACAGTGTGACAGGTAGGCCTATCATGTGACGAACGGTGACAGATGCAGATCCTCGCTGATAAAGTCCTGTGAATATTAGATAATGCACCTTGTAGGCTACACTTTACCAATATTATTACATTTACAAAACGGGAGAATTCAGTACGGCCTACTAATTAGTATCACTGTTCATAACCTTACAGTCACTAAACACGACAAAGCACACAGGAGATATAAGTAATATAGGCTATACGGCATATTTACAAAATGGGAGAATTCAATATGTGTCAATAACACTATTCACTGTTCCTAACCTAACTGCCAGTAATGTATAAGAAACATAGTTGGTTATCCTGCTTCGGTGAAAAACAAAAAAACCACTAATCTTCAGAATAACATGACCACCGTTTCAGCCAGGCTGTAGGCCTACTGAGTGGAACCAAGTCTACAATGATTTCGTAATCCCATACTAAATAACATACCCACGATACGATTGTAAATACAGGATGACGATTAAAATCAGTACTAGAAGGAGTTACTGGTACCTTAAGAAATTATGACAAACTACAGCATTGAAGTTCTTAGTGTAACAATGTTTTATGAAAGGTGTGAAAGGGTAAAAAGGCTTCTACATTAAGGTACCACATTTTATGGACTATAAAACGCACCTTGCTTTTAGGATGGAAATTTAAAGGAAAAGAAATTTAATGTGATTCTACGGAAAAATTTGATGGGATAAATACTGCGTTGTACGAAAATCTCTTCTGTACAGGTGGCATTGAGTAAATTTTAACAACTGAACTAATTTCACATAAAGACTGAAAATACTTTACACTCTCTAACCCTCAAATCAGCATAGCCTACGGTAAGTGTGACAGGACAAGGCTGTTTAGAGGTTATTGCCTTCGTTTAAAACCACTTGATAGAGACAACTCTTTTCGTATTAAAGAACTCAATATTCTTTTCTATTTGCACTGTATACCTGGCTTCCAGCTACCCTCATTTTACGACTGTTACAAGTGCACTGATGTAAAGTCTGTGCCAAAATTTGAAACTAACCTATCCTTACAACACCTTTTTTATGATTATGGTACTATCGGCAACATTTAGGCTACCATGATTTTAATTGTTTTAGTGTACTTCGGACCATTAGACACACCCAACTTTCAAGGCTCTGTTTTCGAGACAAAAAAGTGTGTCTTATGGTCTGCAAAATACGGTAAAAAAAAAGAAGACAAAAGTTAGATTATACGCCTACGCAGACGATATAGCACTTGCCTCTGACAGCCTAGAAGAACTGCAAGAGGCAGTAGACGAGCTTTCCTCATGGGCATCAACAAACGAAATGAGGATCAATGAAGAAAAGACAGAGTTGGTCATTTTCAGAAATGGAGGGCGAGTGAGCGAGCAAGACAGAATAGAGTGCAATGGATAGAAACTCAAAATCAAAGGATATTTGAAATACCTGGGTATAGTTTTACAAGTGTCGGGTAAATCATTTTCCATCCACATCAAGGAAAGACCGATAGCAGCGATAAAAGGAATGGCTACTATCAGAGACTTGCACCTAATGCCACTTAATACGGCAATGAGACTGTTCGAGGCCAAGATTGTGCCTATAATAACCTATGGTCTAGAATACGTATGGGAGCACCTCACAACAAAACAGCTGAGAGACATTGAGAGTATCAAGGCGAGATTCTTGAAAAGAGCCCTCTGCTTATCAAAATTCGCATCCTCAAGACTAGTCTATGTTCTAACGAGGGAAACATACTTTATAGAAGACATCAGAACCAAGTTGCTACTACCTCCTACAGACAGCTGGAGTAAAACACTGGAGGAACGGGAAGAAAAGAAGAGACTCATATGGCAGGAATTTTATACATCGGACGCTATGATGAATCAAGACTGGATGCGTACAAACTTTGAAAAAAGATATAGTGATTGGTCTGGCTGTGCATGGCTTCCATTTTAAACTGTTTGCTATGACTCGATTCCATGACCCCGGAGAATCATGTGTGTGCTCACTGTGTGGGAGGGAGTGCAATAGATATCACATACTCGATTGTGAAGAAAGAAAGACTTCCATCAGCAAGTTTGTGAATAACTAACTAAACAATGCACATTGTGCGCAATTATCAATATTATTAAAATACGGTAAGTACTAATGACAGGTAAATTCTAGTTCAGTGACAGGTTATGTTAGATTAAGAACAGTTAGGCCTATAT
The DNA here is from genome assembly GCA_964059195.1 of Ectobius pallidus. Taxonomy (NCBI): domain Eukaryota; kingdom Metazoa; phylum Arthropoda; class Insecta; order Blattodea; family Ectobiidae; genus Ectobius; species Ectobius pallidus. The sequence goes on from CAXKWD010000003.1 coordinate 61,189,326, forward strand.
TAGTTTAGCAGAAGTATTTGAATAGCACAGAATTTGTTACGTGCCACGGTACATTAAGGTAAGTAACTTAATGACAGCTAAATTCTAGGTCAGTGACAGGTTATGTTAGGTTAGGAACAGTTATATTAGTTTAGCAGCAATATACTGAATAGTGCAGGGTTTAGTATGTCCCATACTGAATCTCTCCTGCAATGGGAAATTTTACCACTGCGCCAGTTGTTTCTCTTTTGTTTTCCATGGCTTGGAGCAATGCCACCTAAAGCCTGTTAATAGATGTTATTGCTTGGAGGGGTACTTAGCTAATGGCGGAGCATACCTCACTGTCAGCTGGGTACGCTATTCTGAAGGAGTTCCCGAAAAACATTATATCGCACGTGCAAACCTGCTTACTGCTATCACAAGAATTAATTTTATTGATTGGGACTTTGGTTCTTTACCGAGGAAGCTGTGTGAGCATATCAGGAGCTATATCCTTGAGCCTCACTCAACACAGGATCTACAGGCCAAGATATCAACATCTATATAAATATTCAGAAGCAAGAAAAGAGCACCTTCAGAAAGTCTTGTGTGTGTTTCAAGAGCTGGAATCAAAAGCAAGAAAACACAAAACCTGTCTTACGAGTAATGAAAGGTTGTTATTCCTCAAAAGTAGGAATCAGGTGCATGGGCTTGGAGTTGAGAAAACCATGTGTGTATTTTAGTATGCAATAGGCCTATTTAGAAACATTAAAAATGGTGGATAATTAAAATAGGGCTACAAACAGCACTGTGATATGCAGTGTACTGGTAACAATGAGTTAACAATATTCAAAGATCCTTAATCCTGAACTCGAGTGTCAACTTGTAAACTCCAACCAATATCACATTAGCCTACCAACGGTGTATTCTTAAATGCTGGGATGCTGGCATGAATGTGACCTCACACACAGAACCTCATTTTCAAAAGTTTTTGAAAAAGTCATGTACAAACGCATAATACACTATCTTAATTTGAATGACATTCTTACTTCATCTCAGTTTGGATTTAGAAGTGGCATGTCCACTGCGAATGCTACATTTCAACTTACTACAGAAATACTGGAAGCGTTAGATAAAAAGAAATATGCTCTGGGAATTTTCTGCGACTTGGCTAAAGCGTTTGACTGTATAAATCATGAAATATTACTTCAAAAATTGGATCATTATGGGTTCGATAATTTAACACTTAAGTGGTTCAAATCATATCTTTCTGATAGAACTCAAAAGGTAATAATAAATGGAAATGAATCTAACTTAGGGGTTGTTAAGAATGGGGTACCTCAGGGATCAATACTGGGACCTTTGCTCTTTTTAATTTTCATTAATGACTTGCCCTATAACTTAAGTGACGAATCAAAGGTATTGCTCTTCGCAGATGATACTAGTGTACTTGTAACAGGAACGTCACAAGAACATTTAACAAGAATAGCTACAAAGGCTTTTCACGAGTTAAACACATGGTTTCTAGCTAATAAAATGACACTTAATATTGATAAGACCCATTTTATACAATTTAGAACAAAAAACAGATGTATCTCAAATCTTGAAATTAATTATGGAACACAAATCATACAAGAAATTAGCAATGTAAAATTTTTAGGACTGCAAATTGACCAAAATCTTGACTGGAAGACACACATAGAAATGATAGGTCCAAAACTGAGTTCAGCGTGCTTTGCTTTAAGAATTTTGAATAATATATTAAAACAGGATGCATTACTTATGGTATATTTTGCATATTTTCACTCGGTAATGAGGTACGGGATCATATTCTGGGGCAACTCTTCCCATAGGGAGAAAATATTTAGATTACAAAAGCGGGCAATAAGAATAATATGTGGAAAGAAAAAAAGGGAATCTTGTAAACCGCTATTTGAAAAATTAAAAGTCCTCACTCTTACAGGGGAGTATATATACTCTGTTATGTGTTATGTAGTGAATAATATTGATAAATTTCAAACTAATTTTAGTGTACACGGACGTACTACCAGAAACATGAATGATCTACACAGACCAAATAACTCGTTAAAACTCTTTCAGAAGGGTGCTTATTATTCTGCAGTAGCCTACAGATATATAACAAGCTTCCAAACAACATTAAATTATTATGTATTCAAAGAAAGAGCAAACCTTTCAAAACAGCTGTCAAGGAATTTTTAATAACTCACACCTTCTACAATTTGGAGGAATATTTCCAGCTTGGATAAATTTGGCAGCTTACAGTTTCTGTAGGCCTATATTATTGTTATAACATGCATGTATTTTTTTATCTACATCTACACCTACATACGTGTTCTATATCCTTGAGCCCCGCTCAACACAGGATCTACAGGACGAGATATCTACATCTACATCTACAACATAACAAGCTCATGCTCTAAAGCTAAAACTAGCTAATGCCAACATGCAAGAATTCAAATGTACAGCATTCGTTCATCAATATCTATGAATGTGACCCCACACATAAGAACAGTTTTTCATTTAAGTAAACCAACATAACAAGCTCATGCTCTAGGCCTATAGCTGCAACAAACTAGCTAACACCGACATGCAAGCATTCAAATATACAGCATTCGTTCATAGATATCTACCTATGAATGAAACCGTATAAGAAAATATATACCTGTGGAGGACGTTCACTTACAACTTCTGCTTCTGGTTCCTCAAAGTCCACTCGAGGCTTTTCTGGTACTGGTGGCTGAGCATGCCCAGTTGGAGACACTTCTGTTGTTTTGTTCTTCTCACGTTCTGTTGGTTTTTCCTTTACTTTTTTTCCTGCTTTCTTCTGTTTCTTATCTTTAGCCTTATCCTTAGCAGACCGGCTTATTAATAAGCTTTCTTCTGGCATCTTCCTCTGTTCGGCTATTGCTTCTTCATATGTTTTTTCTTTTATACCAAACATTGAAATAACAAATACGAAAATTGCAAGTACTGTAAATACTCCAACACAAACTAGGCCCGTCTGGATATCCATTTCGTACAAGGACCTAAAAGGATACAATTAAAAACACATTAAAATCTTCACAAGACAAATCCTAACCTTACTGTCCAGTAGGATACACCGATTGCTCACAATTGAACTACTGTATACATTAACCAGATTCTAAATACGGGCACTACAATGTTGTTAATTGAAAACTCATTAACTAAATCACTGGACGTGTTTTGAAGTTTCTGTGTAGGCTATGTGGCAGCCAGTCCTCGGAAAGAAGCTTTCTGACGTTAGCTTGGACTTGATTTCCTCACAAAACCACGACCCACTACATCGACCTATTCATATTCAAAGCGTCGCTGCTATCACATAAAGGCTTACATTATCATAATAACATCTAAGTAAAAATCCTACTTACTTCTTTTACAATTTACTAACTACTTGTCTCACCACACGCACTACTGTCTTCGTCTTCCGACTTAACATTCACCGACCAAAATGAACAGAATGAGGATGTATGACCACGCCTATTGTGACCGAACCCAGCATTGTGATTGGCAAGGGATCTACACATACGTGCCACGTCGGAAAACTTTTGTCAACGCACTCAACTAATCGATAGCTCGCTCAGATTCTCGATATCTCATGTCAGACCAAAGAGGAAAAGCAAACGGTACATACTTTCCACCAAAGATCAGCACCACCAACCATAACATTTCGTATTGAATACGCCCATCATGGTGGCTTGAAGAATTTGGTGATTGAAGTAGTAGAAGTAATTGATTATAGTTTTAAATTTGCTCCCTAATCATTTACTGTGGCGTAAATACTGTAAGGATAAATTTATGTCACATATGTTGTACTGATATAGGAGGTATTTAAGTCTTGGGAACTCTGCTTGGTGCTACGTGAGTTTTTAAAATAATTCTAGGTTATGATTTTTCGGTATGACATATTCAGTAATCACATTCTAAACAGAATATCTGATTGAAATGATTCTTTTATAGGGATGAGTCAGTTTGCGGCGTCCCTAGTTTGCTATAAGATGTAGTGCAGTTTTTACTCATTATGGCAAGTACATCAAGTTTACCTGAAATCACACTTCAGATAGGAAATCAAGGGTAAGTTTGAACATAATGTCTTACTTTTGTATGTTGAAAGTATACACAGTATAAAAAGACTTTGAACAACATTAGTATTACTAATGGGAAAACGGAAGAATCTGTGGCACCCTTGGCCCCACCTCCTGCTCACTAACGGGACCTGCCTGGAGGTGCGATTTGACTGCAACATCATCTAGTAGGCAGAAGGGCAATTAGTACTTTACGCCCCTTCCACTCGTCACTCCGCATGGTCGCTTCCCCGAGCCGCCACCCCATGTGCCTGTCCTGCTCCCTTGCAGCGCATGCCATCATTCGTGTAGCCACTGCTGGACGCTGGTAATGCATAATTCGGCAAGTTAGTACTTTACGACTCACTCTGCTCCCCTTTCCACTCGCCACTCGCCTGGCAGCTTCCACCCCTCTCGGCTGCTTCCCGCGTGCCGACTGCTCCACTTCCCTACAATGCATACCTTCATGCCTGTAGCCGTTGCTCAACGCCGGTAATGCATAATTGCAATTGATATGTCACCTAATATTTCACAATAAAGAAAGCCCCTTGCACCTCCGGGTCATTCCATGTCAAGTGAACCAATGGAAAAACGTGACCACCTCCGATTTTAGTCATACTTGGTTGTCATGAAGTACCACCTGAGATATGTTGAAGTACAAAATATCAGATTTTTATGTGTTGTAGTTTTCCAGTTATACCCTTCTGAAATATGGAAAAAAACCAAATTTTCTGCATAAGTGCAATCACAAAATGACGCATAAATCAAGCTGGAATTGACATAGATGAGTGGGAAAAGTATCAAAATGTAGCTTATATTATGAGCTTTAATTTGATACGTCACACGACTACTTTCGAAAAAAAATATTTTCAAGGTTACCCAAAAAAAATTTGAAAACTGAATTTTTCAAAAACCTATATTTTGAAAATTTTGAAACAATTCTCATAGAAACATACATATTTCAGCATCATGTCCTACAAGTTTTGATAAGGGATCGCAATGGGATCATATTTTTTTACATTTATAACAAATACTATGCACGCTGGGTAAGAATATATGACACAGGAATATTGCACTTAATTCTAAAATCCATTCCTTTGTCCAGGGAGTTGTTTACCAACATGCATATACCAACTTGTGCAAGTGGTCAAATGGGTATGAGTAAACACAGTCTGCAAGCATGTGAGTCAGCCAGGGAATGCAAGTTGTAACCTGTTGGACCTGGCTTCAGTTGTGCCTTGACTCTCATGCAGTGTGCTTCCTTTCTTCAAAGGCTGTACAAAGACTGTATTGCTGCATGTAAAGTAGTGGGTTCAGTGATTAAAATAGGCATTGTGTATTTCCCCAGTATGGCTGAAAAAGTAAGTGAAACAGCAAAGATTTTCTGCTGCAACCCTTTCAAGAAAGACAGACATCAGGGTGTGAAAAGAAGTGTGAGGCCTGTTACTGACTGGATGTGTGACATGTTTGACACCATTGTGGTAGGTATGAAAATTTGTGACAGTTGTAGGAAAGAACTATCAAAGCAGAAACAGGTTACAGATACAACAGATGACTGTTTAGTACCAGTAGCCAATACCACTAGGCCTACTAATGTTGATGAATCATTTGTAGCTTTAGATGTTACCTTAGAGTACCTTAATAAGTCTCTAAGCTCTCTAGAGGAGTCACCTGTTGCTAAGAGGAAGTTGCAAATGAAATCATACTGTGATAAAAAATACAGTAAAATAAAAAAATGTTTGACAGAAAAGGTACTAACAGCAGCAAGTACAAATACAGAGAAAACTGTTGACCATAAATCAGAATCATGTGAAGTCATTTGTCAGCTAAAAGAAAAGTTTCAAGAAGAAAATATAAGTGTTAGTGAAAAATTGCAAATTTTAACAGTACTACCTAAAAGCTGGTCATGCAGTGAAATACAAAATGAATTTCAGGTTAGCAACAGAATGGCAAGAAAAGCTAAAGCATTGGTGAAAGCGAAGGGTATTCTGGCAACACCAAATCCTAAACCAGGAAAGGTTTTAAATGAATCTGTGATTGAGAAGGTAATAGGGTTCTACAACAGTGATGATGTCAGCCGTCTTATGCCTGGAAAAAAAGATTTTGTTTCTGTGAAAACGGGTGACAGTAGTAGAATTCATGTACAGAAGAGGCTAGTGATGGGCAACTTGAAGGAAGTGTACGAGCTGTTCAAAAACAAAAATCCTACTGATAAGATTGGATTTTCGAAATTTGCTGATTTACGACCTAAACATTGCGTCTTGGCTGGAGGAAGTGGTACCCACACAGTATGCGTTTGTACAGTGCATCAGAATGTTAAATTAATGCTACAAGTGTTGAAATCCAAACAAATTACACTGAATGATGGCACAGATATAAGTAATTATAATTCCTGTTTAGCGAAGTTAATGTGTGAAGAGCCAGGCACAGCATGCCACCTTAATGAATGTCCTTCATGTCCAGGTGTAGATAATTTGAAAGATGAGTTACAGTTGCTGCTAGATAATGAACTGGTGGACAACATTACATACAAGCAGTGGGTTTCTGTTGACAGATGTAATTTAGTAACCTTCATCAAAACTGCAGATGAGTTTATAGAAACTTTGTGTGAACAGTTGTTGATTTTGAAGAGACATTCTTTTATTGCAAGAAGACAGGCAGAATATTATAATCACTTGAAGCAGAATATTGGAGTAAATGAAGCTGTGGTATGTATGGACTTTGCAGAAAATTATTCGTTTGTACTACAGGATGAAGCCCAGTCTTTTCATTGGAACAATGATCAAGCAACTATTTTTCCTATAGCAGTCTACTACAATGATCATAATATACACTACAAAAGTATTGTATGTATCTCTGAATGTCTACAGCATGACACCACTGCTGTTCATTTATTCCAGAAAAGGCTTATCTCTCATTTGAAGTTGGAAGTAATTAGAGATTTGAAAAAAATTTACTACTTCTCAGATGGTGCAGCTGCGCAATTTAAAAACAGAAAAAACTTTTCAAACTTATGCCACCATGTTCATGATTTTGGAATTGAGGCAGAGTGGCATTTCTATGCAACAGCCCATGGGAAAGGAGTATGTGACGGTCTGGGTGGTACTGTGAAAAGACTTGCAGGAAAGGCAAGCCTACAGCGGCCATACGAGCATCAAATCATGACACCAGCACAGCTGTTTACATGGAGTGAGGAAAACATCGACTCCATGCAGTTCTTCTTCTTCAATGAAGCACAATACAACAAAGAGGAAAAAATACTTGCAGACAGATTTCTGTCTACAAAAGCAATACCAGGCACACAGAAGTTCCACAGTTTCATCCCATTGTCAGATAAAGTGTTGTTGACAAAGGTATTTTCAAGAAGTGAACAGTCATCCACTTTTTCAGTGTTAGGACCACGTGTGCAACAGAGGCTGAAGCTAGCAGAAGTAAAAGGATATGTTACATGTGAGAACAACAATCATTGGTGGCTTGGTGTAGTTGTGGACAAAAATGAGACAGCACAGATAGTGGAACTGATGTTTCTGCACCCTGCAGGTCCTTCTCCATCATTTACTTTCAAAAGTGACTGTCCAAATAAACTGACTGTGCCTCTCTCTCAGATCCTCACCCTTGTGCAACCTACATGTCCCACTGGCCGTAGTTATTACCTCTCGAAGGAAGAGATGGATGCGGCAACCATGGCTCTAGAAAATTACTGTAGACAATAAATTCACGTTTTTGTCATTGAAGAAGGGAAGGTAACATGTTTTCTGTAAGTTTTTCTTTTTGATTGTAATGAAATTTTAGAATTAAGTGCAAGATTACGGTGCCATATATTCTTACCCAGCGTGCATAGTATTTGTTATAAATGTAAAAAAATATGATCCCATTTCGATCCCATAACAAAACTTGTAGGACATGATGCTGAAATATGTATGTTTCTGTGAGATTTTTTTCAAAATTTTCAAAATATAGGTTTTTGAAAAATTCAGTTTTCAAATTTTTTGGGGGTAACCTTGAAAATATTTTTTTTTCGAAAGTACTCGTGTGACATATCAAATTAAAGCTCATAATATAAGCTACATTTTGGTACTTTTCCCACTCATCTATGTCAATTCCAGCTTGATTTATGCGTCATTTTGTGATTGCACTTATGCAGAAAATTTGGTTTTTTTCCATATTTCAGAAGGGTATAACTGGAAAACTACAACACATAAAAATCTGATATTTTGCACTTTAACATATCTCAGGTGGTACTTCATGACAACCAAGTATGACTAAAATCGGAGATGGTCATGTTCAAAATTGACAAAAAATTGGTTCACTTGACATGGAATGACCCCTCCACATAATATTCCACAATTATAAAAACGACCCTTCCAACAAAATAGGCAATTTCACAATACAAAAAATACCCTTGTACCATACATAATATTTCATAATTATAAAAAACGCCGTATTATAACATAAAATGTGGCTTAATTGATGCAGGAAAATTCCCTTGTACCAACACTACTTATAAAAACCGATTCTTGCATTAAAACTCATGAAATCCTCCTAACATAACTCTAATATGGGTTATTCTCCAGAAAAGGGCAGATTCATGTCGCAGTTGATTTTCTGGTGTAAAATAAGTATTTATGGATTATGAATTATTATGATAAGTTAGATTGAAATAAGGTCTATTTGATCCCATATTCCACTTTTTGAACAAAAGTTACAATTTTCTGCATTTTAGGGCACGGTATGTGAGATCTCACCTCCGTGTCATGTCCCAATGCCTGACTTGTCATTTTCATTCTTTCATAATTCAACAGGCTTTAATTTTTATTCCATTTTAGTGTTATAACAAGAACAAACAGCTCAAGGTGAGACCTCACCTCCGTGAAACAATATAAAAGTTCAATTATTTCCACAGATATGGCACTGTAGTCTTTCTATTTTCCTTGGACTCCAACTTTTGGCAGTTTTCTTATCATTTATATAAAGCCAAGCTGTTAGTGTGATTTTAAGTGTTGTTTTGTTTGTGTAAAAGGGCTAAATGCAGAGTTGGTAATTGGACTTCCTCACCTCCGTTACCTACACCCAACGGTAAAGTTGTATGTTTTTATATTTACTTTTGCTATAAATTATAATAATAAGGAATGCTAAGTTAAACTCTAGAACTGAGATTTTCTAACCTCAAATGTTCCCAAGCTGTTTGAGAAATTAGAGAAAAATCTCACCTCCGTTACTGTTACTCTCGAGTCCTATCCATGGAGGTGTAATTAATGTTGTAATTGATGACATATTTAACTGTCTGCATTTTTTATTTTTATTTAAAGAAGATACTGGTATAGCCTAATAGTTTATGACAATATATCATGTTTTGATTTAAAGTTTTGATTTCAAGGTGATAATCTATTTTAACATAGATAAAAATAAGTAAAAAGTTGTGTGTTAATCCATTTATATGGTAATAAATATTGTTCATTTTCATGATAATATTTAATACAGTAAATTAATTCTAATTCACACATAACTTCTATTATAATTACTATTTCATACTATTTTCTCACCTCCATGAATGCGCCATTTTCTAACCTTGTTAATTTAATGCAAAATACCACTCGGTAAGTAGGGCAAGTACCTCAGTAGTACTCTGCAGAAGGAAATATTACATAAAAAAATTACATGATCCAAAATAAAAAATATTTTTTTAAAAAATTCTAACATTGAAATCTGCCCTTTTCTGGAGAATGACCCATATACGAAAGCTTCCTTCAGTGCTCAACATTCACTCGTAGTGTAGTGGTCAAGACTCCTAGCTATAATGCTAGGGGTCCTTGGTTCGAATCCCGGTCGATCCAAAATTTACTATTAGGAATAGGTCTCAAATAGGTAGGTAGGGTGAAGAGGAGGTGAGAGGAAGGAGACGGGAAAGGCAGAGAAGAAGAGAGTAGAGAAGAAACAAATTATTTTTTCTGTTTCATCAGTTCATTAAGAGATGGTGCTACCGTCGCTTCTAGTAGTTCAAATGCCACCGCTAGAGAGTAGGAGTGGGGGACTCAGGTGAGTCGCAATGTACGAATTTCCCCATAATTCCAATTGACATGTCACCTAATATTTCACAAAAAAAAAAGACCCTTGCACCTCCACATAATATTTCACAATATTATAAAAACTACCCTTGCAACAAAATAGGCTATTTCAAAATAAAAAGATACCCTTGCACCATACATAATATTTCGTAATTATAAAAAACACTGTATTATAACATAAAATATGACTTAATTGATGCAGGAAAATCCCCTTGCACCATCACTACTTATAAAAAACCGATTCTTCGCTGCTAGTAGTTCAAATGCCGCCGCTAGGGGAGGGATTGAGAGTAGAAGTGGGGGGCTCGGTTGTGGCGTAAAGTATTATTTTCTCAGCAGAAGATGAAACGGGGAAAAAATTAAAGGGAAAAAGGAGGAACCGGTCGCCCCTTAACCTCTGCCCACTTATCTCACTAATGGGACCTGGAGAGACCTCTAGGAGGCATTGGTCAAACTACTAGCAGCAGTGAAAATCGGGAAAAATTTAATATTTTCTCCTTTCTTCTTCTCTTTGTCTTATTCTTCACCCTACCTACCTATTTGAGATCTATTCTTATCCTACAAATGTAAGCACTGAGCAGGATTCGAACATGGGACTGTTTTAGCAGTTTTAGTGATTGTTGTGGTTGAAACGAGAATTCATCTATTTAAGTTCAGAGAGCTGCACGAAATAGTGGAGATTGATAAGTTTGTATTAATTTTAATTGTAAATATTAAGTTTGCTCTGAAAACAGCTGTTTTGGTACAAGGGAAGTTTTAAATGGTACAAGGGTTATTTGATTTTATTAATCAACTCATTGTGTGGGTGGCATACCATTCAAATCTAAAAGTCGTGTTCCCTTTCCTTCCCAAATCAACTACAGTCACATGGTGGATCCTGAGTAACGCTAAAGAGGTTCTGGTGATGATTTGTTACAAGGGTTATTTTCGTATTGCAGTAATTAGTGCATATGCTTTGGTAAAAGGGTCTTTCTTGTGGGTGAATAGTGCACAGTGAGCTGCAATGCCAGCATGGAAAGACTGGTGGCTAGGGGAAGCAGGCCATCGCCATAGCAACGAACGACCATAGTGGGCAGAGCTTAAGGGGCGAGCTGTACTTCTCTTTTGCCAAATTAAATAATATCCTTTTCCTTTCTTCTCTTGTCTTCCTTTTCCTTCCTCCCTTTCTCTCATCTTCTCTTCACCTACTTATTTGGGACCTATTCCTAACCGTAATTTTTTTGGATCGACTGGTATTAGAACACAGAACCACTAACACCGAAGTTAGCAGCCTAAAGAACTATGCCATAAGTGAAATGGAGCTGAGAGCTGCTGATTAACCACAAATATCTGTGCAGTGTCCAATTTTCTATTGTCGAGCAATCGGTCACTTGGAGATAATTCATTACTGCAAATCTAATGATACAAACTGTGGTCTTGGTGGCTCAGTTGCTATCGAGGCCAAGGTATCTACCAGATACAAAACTTCATATCTGCCCCGGAGACCCTCCTGTTTTTCTATATTTTGCTGCTATTTACAGAGAACTTCGAGAACAGTAACTTTGTATAAGCCCTGGATCCTTTTCTTGTTTTTCTTTGTTGGGGCTTCACCCCCAATGGCTGCACCCCTGGACCCCCTTCCAAACTTCCAGCAGACCCCCTTCACCAGCAGCTTCGAGTATGGTACTTATTATAAACAGTAATGAGGGGGAACCTAACCACATAACTTGATGGAGAACATGCGTATATAGATCTGTTGGCAGCACTGGATAAGCCTTTGTGGGAATGGCCAATGAGATGAAAGGTCATCGGTCAGCCAATGGGAGTGTTGGTGTTCAAACCTTTGGGTCATGTAACTGCTCTGAACACCATCCGTGAAGTTACAGTAGAGTGCTATACCAAACCCATTCTTTCAATTTGTTGTGTTACCACCATCACTTTAGATCTCCATTTATGTCTTATTTTAGCCAGTTCGATTAGCTGTTCCCATTGTTTGTTCATGGTTCTCTTTAAGTTCATCTGCCACTTCATTCTTCTACCCTGTCTTCTACTACCTTCTTTCATACCTGATTTCGTAGAATGTGATCATATGTATGATGACATCATGCACTTTAATTATAATCTTGAAAATAAATCCCCTTTATTTCATGAATCGTCTTCTCGTTTCGCTTCTGACTTACATCTTTTTCTATTTCTACTACAACCTATACTTTTTCCAGTAGCCTATTACATTGACATTTACTAAACTTGGTTTGCTAGGTCAGGATCCGGTCCATTAACCTTCGGATTGCTAGTCCAATGCTCTATCCATTAAGCTATTTGAGAGCTCATTGAGAAACGAGGGATAAAATGTAACAAATGATGTAGCCTACATAAGGTAGTTCGTAGATGTCTCATTAACTTGAACTGTTACCGATTACATGTTAACTTTACAAGACTCTTGTTCTGAAATTAATTGTTTCTTTCCTATTATTTGAAAGAGCAAGTCCTCCCTCAACCACCCTATTTTAAGGATCTAGCCCCTCAGTGAATGTGGAATAGGCTATGTTGGACAAAATGTAGTCTGCCATTTTGATTTAATCATGAAGAAGTACAAGCCTGATATTGTTCATTGGATTATTAACTTTTATTAAAGATTACTAATCCCCAGAATATGTAAATATATTTTAAAATGAATCATATACATTTCTTTATGTGTAATAGGGGATGTGTGCCATGAATATGCACTATGTTTAATCACAGAAAAAAATTCAGAATCAGTGGTTTTTAGCTTGTTGTGTTCTTCATAAACCATAGAAACCATATCCTAGAATCAGAAGTTGGTATGTAGTGTGGGGCGAGAGTATGCAGAGTGCATAATGAAGGAAACTAAATCTGTGTAATATTTTGTTGTAAATTATTATTTTGATCTGAATAATATTTCATTATAAGCAAATGAGGGGGTACACTTCTTTTCTCACTCCTTTCATGATGCACAACACTTCATGTTTCTTATCTGAAGTATACTTTTTATATTTATAAATTTTAATATTTTTTCTCTAACTTCGTACATAATTATTGTAGCGATTCTTCAATCTAGATGAAGCTCAGTTTATACCTAAACCTGACTAGTGTTTTCTCTTTAATATATTATGGTGGAGTGACATGAGTCTACTAGAGGTAATCCTGTGTAGGTTTATTAGATTCTATACCTTTTTCATTTATGTATCTTTGTATCCCTCAGTGAGAATCATGTCACAGACTTGAAGGTAAGTTATTCATATAATGCAGAGTAGGGTTGCCAGGTCTTACGTTTTCCCCATAATTTTACTTTTTTCGTGTATCTTATGGCTTACGTTTTTCTTTAGACTGTAAGACTGTTTCTTCCTTTTTTCTCTGATCCACCAACATAGAACAAATTTTATTTTAAAACACTTGAAATATTGTAATTACTTGATTAAATTGTTTCATTTTGATAGCTTTGTTCCGGCGTGTTTTAATGCTGGCATACTGATCCAGAGTTTCTTTTTTATTATTATTTATTTATTTTTACTGCAGGAATTATCCTGAACTGATTAAAGCAGAATTATAAGTTGTGATAAATGTTTCTTTCACATATAAATAATTTAACCATTTTTAAAACAGGATGAACAATTGTTAAGAGCTGCAACTTCAAGTTATGTTCGTAAGTGCCTTAACAATTTGCCTCGTACCACTGTTAGGCCTCTATACTAATGATATCGCTGTTACCATAAATAATGAATAAAACCGAGCTTGTGTGGGATTCATTGATAACAAACTGGATTTATAAACAAGCTTTATGATAAAAATATGTAATCAAATATTATGCTTTTTTAGCACCTACTCAAACTCATTTAATTTCACCACTGGTTTGTTTTCAGTGCTTTAATTGCCTATCTGTTGCACAATAATCACAAGTTACCATTATTAAGCCAGATGCATATTTCTATTATGTTGAATTATTGCATCTGCACTGATAGACTGCAAATGTCTCCTGCTTTTAGTTTCAATCCCTCCCTAGTCCACTGCCATGGGTGAGTTGGTAGTGTGACTGCCAGCCACCTGGGCAGCCCAGGTTCGATTCCCGGCCGGGTCAGGGATTTTACAGAGATGTAAAGTTTCCTTTCTGGGTGTTGTGTCCTCATTCCCATCCTGCGAAAGGAACTGGCCACCCAACACGGTATCATCCAGCATAGTGTCCTTCGGATGGGCTGTGGGCAGAACACTTCATCATCCCTCCCTCCCTCTCCTGCATTCCATGGATCATCCCTCTCGCTCCAAGATTCAAAAGGTATGTGGAAATTGCTGACTTGGATTTTTGTCCTCCTTTCAATAGACGAGCCATCTGTTTCTCTCCCTTTCTGTATCATCAGCTGCGCTTCTCCATGTGCTTGCCATTCTACTATGAGGTGACATCATCATTCTTGTGTTACTCATTTCCCGTCCCTACTCTCACTCGGAAGTTCTCTTTCCTTGAGGTTGAGGAAGCCACTAACAAATTTCCTGGTTGCCATCCCTTGGTCTGCTTATGTATTTTTCAAACTTTACTCCATCCACATACATTGTTCTCCATGTTCTTGATGGCAGCCTTTTTACCTGCTTTTCTTAACTCTTCATTTTACATACCAATTTTCTTCGTTCCTCAAAAGATAAATCTTGTTGATGTAAATATCTGAACCTTTTAATTTAGGCACCATCTTCATTATCACCTAAACAACCTGTTTTGTGGCAAATCATGCAACTATCATTTCTCTACTCTTCCTATTGCCTGTTTGGTAGGCCTCGATAATTCCCCAGCCTTGCCCTCAAGCTTTTTATCTAAAATTTCCGTTATCGCCATCCTAGGTGTGATTCCTTTTCTTTCTTCTATTCCTGTGAAAACAAGATCAAATGCCTCATTTTTCTTTTCTATCCTTTGTATTCTGGTCCTAAATTCTTCCACTTCTTTCTTCATCTACTTGATCTCTTCACGAATCTCCTGCTTTACTTCCTTCATCCCCACACTAATTTTGTCGTCTTTCAGGTCTCTCTTTAATTATCTCTTCAAAGCTTCTCTGCCTGTTCTCTGATCCCGGGTTTGTTTCATTTCTACCTATCACCAGGCAAGCAGTAATTATGATTGAATAAATCAATGCATTGACTTTGCTTTCTTTGTTTACTTTTCTTTCATCCCTACTTTCTTTTGTTCACGAAAGATCCAATTCTAGATCTATAAACTGCTGTTTCATTCCCATTATCCCTTATGTTAAATATTCCCTAATCGGCAGGAACTCTGTGTACACATATTTTCTCTCAACCATTCCTTACTTAGTACAGGTGTATGCTGTTAAAATGGGACACTACTTTAGGCCTTCAAATAAGGGAAATCCCATATAATATAATACGGTATAATACAGTACATTATATTGCTGATATGATTAATAATAAAAATGTTGCTTTTAATTTATTTTAGGGAAAACATTGAATCAGCTGCTCCTGTAATCCACCTTGTACCTAAAGCTGAAAATGAAGTGTCTTGTGCTGATGGCGATAAAGACAAAGAAAAGTAAGTTTAGATTCTCTCTCCATAGATATCTACAGTATTGCAGTATGTTAGAGATGCCACTTTTAAGATTTACACTTTAAGTATTCAGATTTCCACTTAAAACAGAACTATGCTCTGAAAAAGTTGGCCGATGTGCACTATTATTTTAAAAATGAAATGCCTTGGTGTTCCTTAGGTTTCCTAACTTTTAGACCATTGGGTCATGAATATGGCAGTTGTCTGTATTACCTCATCAGGGACTGAACTCAAGATCTGGTTTATAACATTGGGCCTCGTGCCCTATGCATAGCTCACTGCTATGTATTAATTTTTTAGTATAGTTCAGTTCTTGTATTTATTGTAATAGCTAAATCTTCACTCCTCTTCAAATCATCACTTCAGATTTGAAGCTGCTGCATGATATTGATCATCATATTAATCAACATATTAATGTCTGAAGGGGTCTTAGTAGACACTAGCTTCTAGGACAGCTTACCTGAAGGTTCAGTCTTTGTAATTATCGGTACAAGCTTCCATAGAGTCAGAGGCATCATTGCAAGCAAATACATGTTGACATTATTTTCTTTCCCTCTTCTAGATTTTCAATGCAATGAGAATGTTAGTTATTATGTGTTCTTAAATATTCTTTTTCAGGAATGATATCAGTTCCATCATTGCAAGTAGTTTGCAGTCGGTGGAAGATGGATCCTACGTGGGACAAAGGTTAGTTCCAAAAAGAACAGTAGTATTTAAGCATAAATGTTCTTGGCACATTTTTGTATCTTTAGTTTCTTCATTTGAGTCATCTTTATTACTCTTTAAGGGGAGCACTGCCCTGTTTTTGCAAGCCCTCACAGACTGCATGTGCCGTACAATTGCAGCCACGTGTGCAGCTTTCCAGACCCTGAAGCACCGGACCCCTCATCGTACACTTGGTACATAGCTGGGGGGGGGGGGCAGGGGGGTCCAGGTCTCTCCCAAAATAATAATAAAAAAAACTTGCAAAAATTTCACTAAAAAATCATGCAGGAGAGGGTTAAAATGAGCTTCCCATTCAGTATACTTAAATAAAGTTTTTTATTACCATTATGGCATTTTATATTAGTCCTACTTACTTACTCAGTGGCAATAGACAATTACTAAGCAAGCTAAAGGAATAATTATTGTTAGTTATTTTATGAAACTCAGAGGTTCATTGCTGCACTTACATGAGCTGTACTTAAAGCTTCACTTCAATTAACTCTGTTCTAATATTGTCCTCCCACCTAGGTCTAGGTCTTCCAAGTGGTCTTTTCCTTTAAGGTCTCCAAGTCAAAATTTTTTAGACATGTATTTCCTCCTTTTTACAGCAGACTAACAGTACTTATTAACAGTTGTAAAATTAAGCCTTCAAATTTCATTTTATTGCCTTTTTTTAATGTTATTATTTTGGGACAGTAAAAATTGTGATATGTGTTTAAAAAAGCTATTTTGTTTGTAATTGTAAAACTATATTAAAGTGAAATTTGAAGGCTTAATTTTACCAAAGAGAAATCGGGGGAGTGGGCCCCTCCCAATCCAAAATTCTGGCTACATCCCTGCCGTATACCCTTCATGACTTTCCAACATAAATATATAACAATATTACTATTTTCCATTGATGTAGGTGTTCTGAGTACAGTAGTAGCGTATGAATTACAACATTTTGTTGATGATTGGTCTAAGAACTGGAGAGTAAAATGAATCCTAAAAAATCCAAAATAATTACATTCACCTATAAAAGGCGCAATTGCTACTGTATCATCCTATTTTATTTTAAACAGAAATGATGCTACAGAAGGAAACAGTAGTGATTTATAAAACACAATCCCGGACAATGCTCTTAGTATTGATTTAGTTCCCCATTAACCAGTAAGTCATTTGATTAATAAATTTAAGTTCTTAATTCAAGGGAAGTCACACTTCTGCTGCATCTCAAGAAACTTGAGTTATTATTCTACTATACAATCAATGTGGACATACTCATGTGGCATGTGAGGTGCGCTCTGCACCGAATTCACATGTCAAAAAGGTACAGACAATCTAGAACAGAATTTTAAGATTAACACTTACACACCATGGTACATCAATGATGCCTAATTTTCACAAAGATTCCTGAAATTAACAAAGTTCTTACCAAACACTACATTAGTCTTCATTCCACTTTCATTAATCATCATAATCCACTTGTCGATCAGATTCCTGCACAAGTACCACCTCCTTAACAAGAAAGAAGATTAAAATAGAAAAAAAAAAACATATGTATAATACAAAGAATCTCTGTTGTGAGGTACCCTCTTTACAAGTTTATTGTTTCCTTTGTAAGCCAAGCTGAAAAGTAATAATTGTACAATAAAGTTACCATTGTGGACGGGGAGAGATAAGATTCATTACCTCCAAAACTTATTTGATAATTTTTTATTACAAAAATGAGATCTGTTGATAGGAGCCTGATTTTCTAATGAAATAAGTCAATTTACTTTGGTGTTAACTTCATTCTTTTTTTGGTGGATATTTCACAAAATTTTATTCTATATTTTACATTGACTGTTTAGCTCATGAATCAGTAACCAATCTGGTATAAGGATATCTAAAATTTCAATCAATTGCTGCTGCCTGTTGCCTTATTTTATTTTTAGGTTTTATGCATCTACATTCAGTTATTTTTGTTTGTGAATTTGTGCCAGCCTACTGAAATATCTTTGTAACTTCTTTGACCTAAACAATTAATCGAACATAATTGCAATATCAAGATCAACATTTTCCATTTGCAACACATTCTTTATATCTAAAAAGAGGAACTTCCATCATCATTTAATTTTGATTGTGTTTTCAATAATCATTCAATTAGTATGGCCATAGCCCCCTATTAATAGTAATACCATTAGCAGCAAGTTTAATTTAAAAATAAAACAGCTGATTCCCCTAATGCAGCACGACCATCACTATAATATATAAATTGTATCCCAATGGCAGAAGCCGAAGTGTTACATTCATTTTTGTGTTTTAATTGTTTATTACATGCCTAATTCTGTGTTAGCTAAAAAGTCACAGTAAATATAACTGAGGTCCAGAGTCTCTCAAGATGTGAAATCCAAACGTGTTGTATTACCTGCACAGTAGCAGATGTATCTAAAAACTGTTAGCTGCCCGATTTCAAGTGAAAACAGCATGCTATGCGTGGTAGAAGTCCGGTAGCATTATGTTTGAGCCACAGTGTTGAAAACAGGCAAGAGGATCACTTGGTCTGTTCCATATGAAATGTTAATAATTTCATCAATTTCTCCATTGGTGATGCGATGAACATCAAGCACAGGAATCAAATCTAATCCACATTTTCCAAAATGTTGGCATCTTATCATCCTCCATTGCTGTTCTGCCATTCTTGAAAGGGTCAATCCATATGAAGTCAACCAACACTGGTTGCTTGACCATTTAAAAAAAAATTCATTTTTTGTCAGATATCACCCCTATATACCAATAGTACAAAACCACAAATATTTTATTTTTACTCGGTTCCGTTTAGAAATGGCGGCCATCTTTCAATCATGGCGGACAGCTATTTTTGCATTTGTAGGTGTTTATGCAAATGCAAATATCTCTGGACTGGGAAGTGATAGAGCCTTGAGAAAAAAACCATTATTCTCAGTAGAGTCTGGGCTACATTTCTGGTCAAAAGCATTGGTTAGCTTAATTCACTTTTAAATGGTGAAAAAGGGGGCTAAACCTGAACAAAACTTTTGCAATATTATGACTTTTCAGGGTGTCACTAACTTACCTTGGAAAAAAATCTCGGGTGTCAGTTTTTTGTAGGAGGTACATATGTACCAGTACTTTCCTGGAATAAAATACAAAGCCACACATTTGTTTGCTTCCATTATTTAGGACTCTCAGAAAATAATGATTTTTCCAAATTTGACCAATTTTAGGCCTAAATATCTCTGGTTGGCAAAATAGGAAAAATCTAATTTTGGGCTCAATTCAAGGTCTATACGACACTAAGCTACTGTGAAAATTTCAAGTTTGAGACTCAAGCCAGAATGAAATTATGCTTGATACAACAAAGTGAAAAAATCGTATAGTAGGCTATATATGTAACACCCTCAATATCAGCCTTAATTAATACTGACATTTTAAATAAAGATGGGATCGTCCAGTCGATGTTGTCAGCTCCATTGCGTTAAGTTTTCTCAGAACATTAGTCAGAGGAACCCACGTTGAGTCTTTGTTGTTCTTATGAAAATTAACTAAGGCATATGAAAATTAACTAAGCACCAAGCAAATTGTGTACAATTAGTTATAACTGGTAATAAGGGAAATCCAAATTCTAAAACTGAACAGACTAAAATAATATACGCCTACATACATAAACTAAACTCCGTGGCGCTACATCCCTGGAGGGACTTGGCCTACCACCCGACCACTGCGTCATCTCCCGTAGGCAGATGGCAGGATTGGGGGGCATGTGGTCAGCATGCCGACACCCACGGCCGTTATTGGTGGTTTTCATGACCGGAGCCGCTACTTCTCTATCAAGTAGCTCCTAAATTTGGAATCACGAGGCTGAGTGCACCCCTACCAGACCTCCCTACCTCAGAAAAATCCGAGGAGGTACCGGGAATCGAACCCGGGCCGACGGATCTGTAGTCAGCGACGCTAACCACAAGACCACGACAGCGGACTATGCCTACATACATACAAACAAAAATTGATTCAGATTTGTTTTTTCAATTGAAAACTTGTAGGCCTATCCTCTATAATTTATTTTAGCAGACCATAATGATTTATAATTAGGCTTATAATATGTAAATGAGGCCTTAAAACCATTAAATATTGTGGACTAGGGTGATTATTTATTTATATATGGTTCACACAAAGCCTCATTATTTAAGGAGTTTGTTTGATACATAACTCCATTCTGGCTTGAGTCTCAAACTTGAAATTTTCACAGTAGGTTAGTGTCGTATAGACCTTGAATTGAGCCCAAAATTAGATTTTTCCTATTTTGCCAACCAGAGATATTTAGGCCTAAAATTGGTCAAATTTGGAAAAATCATCATTTTCTGAGAGTCCTAAATAATAGAAGCAAACAAATGTGTGGCTTTGTATTTTTTTCCAGGAAAGTACTGGTGCATATGTACCTCCTACAAAAAACTGACACCAGAGATTTCTTTCCAGGGTAAGATAGTGACACCCTGAAAAGTCATAATTTTGCAAAAGTTTTGTTCAGGTTTAGCCCCCTTTTTCACCATTTAAAAGTGAAATAAGCTAACCAATGCTTTTGACCAGAAATGTAGCCCAGACTCTGCTGAGAATAATGGTTTTTTCCTCAAGGCTCTATCACTTCCCAGTCCAGAGATATTTGCATTTGCATAAACACCTACAAATGCAAAAATAGCTGTCCGCCATGATTGAAAGATGGCCGCCATTTCTAAACGGAACCGAGTAAAAATAAAATATTTGTCGTTTTGTACTATTGGTATATAGGGGTCATATGTGACAAAAAATGAATTTTTTTAAAAATGGTCAGGCAACCAGAAAATTCATAATTGGCTGACTTCGTATGGATTGACCCGAAATGGAAATTTGATTGAAAACATCTCGCCTAGCTAATTTCTCCATTGCCGTGGGCATCCTTCAGTATTTCAAGGCTTTCAATTACCGATTTCTTTTTGTGCAAAATTATAAATTAATTCTGTGCTTAACTTTGAAATCCATCCCCTGGAATCACATATTCACCTAAAACGTGTATAACACAGGTCCTAAGGCTAGTCTTCTGTTTCAGAAAACTAAGAATGATATGGTATTTAACTTTAGACGATAATTGTTTTAAAAACTTATATTCCTTTGAGAAATGAAAAATTGCCCCTATGTACTTATTTTACTTTGTGTTTAATGATATTTAAATCTAAGATGACTATAATATTCACAAATTATTTGCAGGTTAGAAATGGTGCCAGCAGTCGTTGGCTGTCTGCAAACATTTGACATTGTTGGTGGAGGTGTAGCAACAGAAATGGATACTCTTGGTATAGTAATTGAGGAAATTCAAATCACAGAGGAAGTGGAGTGGCGTCAGGAAGAAATGCCTTTACAGAATCAGCCTGCCCTTGCTTATTTTCCTCAGCTGTGTCGTATATGTGCAATGGAGTCACATGATTTAATATCAGTTTTTGGAGAAGATGGAATGAAGCTACAACTAGCTGAAAAGATATACTGGCATTTACCAATTGAGGTTTGTTTAATTGAATCCTGACTACAATGAATTGTCTTTGTGATACCTTTATAGTCAGTAGAATCCTTTTCCCCCTTGTGTTATTTACAAAGATGGAAGTATTAATGAATTTCATTTTCCATTGAGGGTGGTATTATAATGTATTTTAAATATCCACCTTATACCCTCAATTAATGATAATGCCTTTGTAGATTTGCCTTTACTTACGTATATTTATTTTGATCAGGTTATATACAAGTACTGTAGCAGCTATTTATGAATTTAAAATATTTACTTTCTTTCGGTATAGTTTGTAAAACAAGTATTGGTAAATTTTTTTTTATCTATATGTATGCTTTTGTTATAACTGCTTAATGTGAATGGTAGTCTAAAAATAACCTGAAATATTTATGGCCTATCTATTTTTTGTTTGTCTGATTGGTAAAATCTATTTCAATTGAACCAAGATCTTGTGTTGTTAAAATCAGTGTGAGTTATACAATATATATTGGTGTATATAATTGAGGTTATCATCCGTTGGAGTCACAAATTTAAGAAGTTATTTATGTTTTTCTGAATGAAGACTTTTCCCCAAACTGTCTAATTCTTCAGTTTTTGTAAAACTTTTAATAATTATTTCTGTGTCATATCAAATTCGTGATCTGTATTCAAAAAATTGTTTGTAATTGCCCATTTTTCAGTTTGTTTATGTGTAGTGTTCCTCATGTATTCCTAGTTTCTTACATACAGATACCTTTCTGTTTTGTCAGTATCCATTTTTCAGCAGCTTTTGCATTCAATTCATAAAAGCCTGAGTTTTTATTGGAGGATATAATATTGAGCTTAAATGTTTGTTTATTTATTAGGTTAAAGAAGATGATGAATTGCCACTGACAGTTTGCTCATCATGTGTGATAAAACTGGATAGCTGTCATGATCTTGCAACGTCTTGTTTAGATGCCAATGATAAACTGAAGAAAATTTTTAATGTAACAACTCAGGTAAGCATTGAATCAAAATTTTGCTCAGAAAACATTTCAGGAACATCTGCCACTGTGTCATGAACTCTGACTAGCTCAAATGATGTAGTATCACCACTGTCAAGCTGAAGATCTAGTTCATTTGTGGTAAGTGGTGGTGTCAGTGGAATATATTATATTATACAGCAGTGTTTCTCAACCTATGGTCCGCGGACGGGAAGATGGTGCAGATGGTCCACAGACATAATTAAAAATATCATAAAGCAAGTGGAAAGTAAAGAAGTAAAATTTTTTTCACATATTTTGTTATAATTAATACCCCAAATATTAACAGCCTTACTAATAAAAGCTGCTTATACCTGCGTTGAACGGTTGTTTGGTTGTTCACCGTGCAAGTTCTGCATAAGCCGCATTACCAATAATAGGTGTGTAAGTGCCGAGTTTACACAGTGTTTGTACGTGTAACGTCATCAAATACGTCACGCTTTTCATGACGTTCCTAGCCTCAGGCTATGAAAGGACTGCTGAACGCCATCTATCGGTGTAGCGGGCAAACAACGATGGATCGTCTGCAGACTAATTGTAGTTTCAGTATTTCATTATATTGTTTTCAGAAAGCTGTAATCATGGGTACAAGTATGGAAATATGTCCCGCAAACAAGGAACAATGTTTATAATTCCGCAAAAGTAGCCCAGAATGTTTCATAACAAGTTACCTTAAGAATGGATGCATAACCTCAAAATTCAATCTCAGACATCTACGAAGCGACCGGCTGTTACGCATATCGGCCATCTTGATTATTTACGTCAAGTTTAAACAAGGGGGCCAGGCTGTGTAAAGGTTGTACACATTCAGCCTTATGCAACAATTATTAGTACACTTTCTTTCCTCAGCTGTGTATATTCCTGGTATAAATGTTACAACTGGATTATTAGTAAGACTATAAGAATATAGGCCTTCTTTTAAAAATGGGATCTAAAATTAAGGGTCCGTAAGATTTTTTAGACATTTTAGAGGTCCTCGGGTTCAAAAAGATTGAGAAACACTGTTATACAGTATATACAAGTTTTTAGTGATGAGAGTTCATGTATGAAAAAATCGGGATTATTCAATTCTTGACAGTTCTTGAGGTATAAACTGTTCAAATGATTTAATGCTAGGAGAATCATGAAGTGAGCACGAGTTCTTGAGTATTCACACATTTGTATCACTTCAGTTAACACACATAAGAGTTCAAGATTGCCATACTGTCGATTCTTAACAAAAGATCCCAGTGCAGATGACACGGCGTACCTATCTTATGGATCTTTACTTTGTGAATGCTGGTAGTACAATGAGATTAACGCGATATCTGAAACTAATTCCTATTGGTTTGTGGTTTACGGAATGGGTGACCCACACCCATTGCGTGAACCAATGGCGGTAGATCTTGTAACACAAAAAAATTCTCGAGCTGAACATTTGAATAACGATTTGAGTTATCAATCGAGCCAGTTTTTAGTAGTTCTCACTTTTCGGCTACTAACTCAAGTTCTCACATCTTGCATCATGAGTACTTGGGTCCTGCTTTCATCCAAGTACTTTTCCATTCAATTCTTTATATTACTCGATTATTAAAATCATTCGATTCTCCCCATCACTACATATTTTTATAGACATTCATAGTTGTGTGTGTGCATGCTTACAGTAGCCTATATTAGGCAAGATTCAGTTTAGTTCTATATGCTATCTGTATAAACATTTTAACATGTTTATTCGATGGTTCAAATATTTTCCTTACTATTTTGCTTTCAAAGTATAACAATTTTTGATTGATTGTATCTTTCATCACCAAACATATTCATACCCTATGATACTAAATTTGCTTTCAAAGTATAACAATTTTTGATTGATTGTATCTTTCATCACCAAACATTTTCATACCCTATGATACTAAATCGCTTACAACAGTCCATTATATTTCAATATTTCAAGCATAATATTGTTAGTTACCAACATGGACTTGAACATGTATCTATGTGCTCTATTTAGTAAACATATGGTTCTTTCCTTTATTTCTATTTAATAAGAATAACCTCCTTTTGTAATATATCCTTTTTTATGAAAGAACTGACATTTTAAAATCACGTGATCGATTTATAGATCAGCCATTATTTAGAGCAGCGTTTCTCAACCTTTTTGAACCCGAGGACCTCTAAAAAAATTTACGGACCCCTAATTTTACATCCCATTTTAAAAGAAGGCCTATATTCTTAATATTTGGGATATTAAGTATAGGTCATTATAACGAAATATGTGAAAAAATTTTACTTCTTTACTTTCCACTTGCTTTATGATATTTTAAAATTATGTCTGAGGACCATCTTCGCAGACCATAGGTTGAGAAACGCTGATTTAGAGGATACAGGCTACTTCAGATGTAGTGTTTTATTTGCGTTTATTACTAAGTTCAAAGGACTTCATTTTTATTTTATCAAATAAATCAATTAAGTTTTGTTAAGTATATATTGTCACCAAAAGTCATCATATATACCATTTATTGTTTAGGGCTGGTAAAGCATCATAATGTCCATCTGACTTTGAACCGAATCAACAGCTGTAACAAAAAAAAAGGTTAATAAGATTTTATGTTTTTTTGTTTTAAATAAAGTAGTTGTTGTTTTTATAACTTTTTCCGTATTTGGTGTAACATTTTTATTTTCTGTATGTAGAGAGTTTATGTCTATGGTTAACGAGAGGAGAACTCTGAAAAAATAGTTTTGGATCCTAAATTTAAAATGGAAAAAAAACATATACACATATAAAACATAAAATTTAAATAAATATGTCAATGTATTTGCACAGTACATGAGAACAGTATAATCTGAAACAAACATAAATCTTAAACTGATGTCCTACGATCCAATTTTTTGGTTTAAAAAGTTGTATCGAGTAGCATTTCTATACGTTTATTTCTGGCTATGTACAAGATAGTGTGTTTTGCTCCGATATACTGTCAGTTGTTCACCCAAAGCAAAATTCAATCACTGCTACAGTCGGGATAGAGGTCAATATGTGCTCGATTCTTATGCCATATGTAATATTGGTTACAGATAGTATTACTGCCTTAGCATCTGTTAATCTTCTTGACTCTAATATTTCATTTTACCTTCTTGGTTAATTTTTATATGGCCGCAGCTCTGGTAATGCAGAGAATCAGCTGTTCAGTGAAAGTGCCATGTTTCCTCGTCCTGAGGGGAATACATTTGTTGATTTCATATTTTAGGTTAAAAAATCAGAACTGTTCCTATTCTGTTGTATCCAATACAGTTACGTGGAAAATATTGGATGAAGTTGTGTGCAATGGCACTTATCGATGTCACACAATTTATTTTGATGGTTTGTAGAAATTTGGACCAGAAATTAGATCATGGGTCATCAACTTTATGTACTAGTTTATTTTTTAAATGTTTTAGTGAGCATTCACACGGAAGTAGCATAGCATGCTAATCGCACTACTTGGATGCAGGCTGCACATCGAGTTGCATGGTTCACAGTTTTGCATTCATACCGAAGTAGCGAATCCAGTCTGCAGTTTAACGTAAATTATATATTTTCACTTGAACTATTGAGAAACCCATTTAAACAATGTAATTTACTTAAAGAGGATATATAGTCTCAGCAATTTTAATCCAGGTTTTTTTTCCCTACTAGTTTCAATTGCCGTATCATATAGCCTACGCATGTATAAATTGTAGCTCTCTTTCCAGCATCTTTGCCATAATCTAGCACTACACAAGCGAATAAGTGTTGAATTTTCCTAACGATTATAAAACAGCTGAAAAGGCAACTGTATGCATGCGTCATCCCGAGTAGTGTCGCATGAAATAAGTCCATCTCTATCTGAAGAAATGAATGTCACACTCTGCGAGATACATTATTGCCATGCTATTTCGGTATGGAGTGCTATACAAGAACTAAAGAAGGGGAAGGCGCCAGGAGAAGACGGCATAAGAAACGAACACTTTATCTATGGAAGTGAAATACTAATCGAACCAGTAACCACACTGTTCAACAAGGTGCTACAGACTGAAATCATACCGGAACAGTGGAAAACGAACACAATAGTACTACTGCACAAGAAGGGCCCAAAGGACGACCTCAATAACTATAGGCCTATTAGTTTAATGTCTCACTGGTATAAGCTATTCTCTAAGGTGATCACAAGAAGGTTAACAAAGACCCTAGAAGAGAACCAACCCATGGAACAGGCAGGCTTCCGGTCCGGGTTCAGTACGACTGATCACCTCCAATCCGTAAACCAGATTATCGAGAAGGCAACAGAGTTCCAGCTGACATTATACTTGGCGTTTGTTGACTATAGTAAAGCGTTTGACTCTGTGGAGCACACGAGTGTGCTGGAAGCCTTATACAACCATGGAGTACAAGCAAAATACAGAAGAATACTAAGCAACCTGTACAGTCAGAGCAAAGCCAAAGTGAAGACGGAAAGAGTGGGACAGAACTTCAGACTGGAAAGAGGAGTCAGGCAGGGGGATCCCATTTCCCCCAAGCTATTTATCGGTGTTCTAGAGGAGATATTTAGAAAGCTACAATGGGAAAATCAGGGCATCACTATAAATGGCAAAAGGCTCACCGACCTAAGATTTGCGGACGACGTGGTACTGTTTGCTCATTCAGCCGCTGAATTACAACAGATGTTATCAGAACTGAATGAGTCCAGCAAGGCAGCTGGCCTTACGATGAACCACAGCAAGACAAAAATTATGACAAACGGACCACTGCACAAAATTGAGGTAAACGGGACAGAAATACAGTATGTAGAAGAGTATGTATACCTGGGTCAGCTGGTCTCATTCACTGACAAATCAGACAAGGAAATAGGAAGGAGAACATCTCAAGCATGGAAGGCCTTTTGGTCTCTAAAATCTGTACTACTGGACAACACTTTAAACCGAAAATTGAAACTAGAAGTACTCAAGACATGCGTCTTCCCGGTATTGCTTTACGGATGTCAAACGTGGTCCTTCACATCCAGACAACAAAAGAGCTTGGAATCCTGCCAAAGAAGAATGGAAAGAAAGATACTGGGCATTTCGTGGAGAGACAGGGTTTCTAACAGTGATCTCCAAAGGATCACTAATCTAGAGAGCATAACACAACGAGCCGCAGAGACGAAGTGGAAATGGGCTGGCCATGTGGCGAGACTCCACCATGACAGATGGGCACAGGTAGCAACTATTTGGGATCCCTACTTAGGAAACAGGGCACGAGGAAGACCAAGGACGCGATGGGCGGACTCGCTGAAGCAAGAAGCAGGATCCCAATGGTCCCGCATCGCCCGCACCAGAATCGAATGGAAGAAATTAGGATTGGAACTGCAAAGGAGAAATAGAATGTGAAACTGTGCGAGTGGTTTGAGTTGGGATGTGGTCATAAAAGAAGTTTATATCCTTGTAGTTTCAAAACTGATGTATTATCCAGCTCACGTGGAATAGCTCACCACGGGAGTTTCTCTAAACGAGCTTCCCCTCTAGTAGGAGGCCCTAGCCCTACAAGGGAAATTCATGGGCTCATTCATTCATTCATTCATTCATTTCGGTATGAAGACTTGAACTTGTTTATTTGGGATTTAAAATGAGTTGCGCACAACATGCATCCAACTATTGCAACTCGCTTGGTACGCTACTTCGGTGTGAATGCTCCCTTAATGAAGTCATGCTCCAGGTACCTTTTCCTTTTAATTTTAGGCTCCAATGATATTTATATACAAGGTTTCATAAAAAAAAATTCTAGTTGTTTGCTACAGTTTATTGGCAAATCATGTTGTATACATTATTTGGTACATAACTTTTATATTTGTTCTGGCTTCTACAGTGAAAAGTAAAATCTTAAGAACACGTTTCTTGCAAATAAAAAGAACGGCATGTATATTTTTGTGAAACTAGTGAATGTCTACTTCAACAAAAAGATCTCTAATAGAAAAAAACTGTTCCAGTAAAATGATGATATAATTACTAGTTCACTAAATACATAAATTTTTGTCTAGTAATAAGAAAATAAATTATTGGGAAGTGTACTTTATTAATATTTGAAATCTATCATCATAAAAAGATATTGTATCGTTTATAAAATTATTTGCTTCTATTTGTACAGGAGGTTAGAAAAGAGATGAGTAACTTTGCTGCTACACGAAAATCATTCAATACTGTTCTAGAAGAGAGAGAGAACAGTACTTCGGATGAAGTACAAGGTACAGAGAATAGTCAAGATAGATCAGTGCTGTTAGCGGTAAGTAGAATATTTTAATTTGTGATTATTAACATATTAACAAATTATTGTACTATAAATTACTTTACTATGTTTCATAATGACTTAGATCATAGTATTGATACAAAGAAACTAATGTTCTCAATAATTGTAGGCAGTGGCATGGCGTGGGTGATTCATAAGTGTTGCCAGTTGCTTCATATTTAATTTGGGGAGTGCCATTCACGAATTCTGAGGGTTTCCAGGTTAATACTATATAGGTTGGAGTTGAAGCATCTTCCGGGCTGTGGGCCGTGGTCCAAAGGCAAAATTACAAGTCTCGCCAGACGTAATTTTGCCTTTGGACCACGGCCCACAGCCCGGAAGATGCTTCAACTCCAAGATTCCGGCCGTGAAAGCCTCAGATTAACTACTATATAGGTTGTTTGCAATTGTATAAAACAAAACAAACACAATCAAATACATAAATAAAAATTATAGTGGCATACCTTGTTTAAAATGTATTTACAGTCTCTCCAATTTACAGTGTCTATTTGTACTTCAGTTCAATCTGCCGATTCTTCTCAAAAAAAAGAAAATCAATGACAGAATTTTCAAATGTTGCTTGCTTTTTAAGTTTATTAAGCAACCCCTTTTCCACTGATAACAGAGACAGAGATGAAAGTCTATTTCGAGTTTGAGTGTTTCTTAGATGAGTGTGTATTCTGCGGAGCACTGAAAAATATCGTTCTTTTGATGCACTGTTGGCAGGAATAGTCAAAATTAATTCATGAAGTTTATACACCTGTGGCAAAGCTTCTTTAAGTCCCATGGCATACACTGCTTTGTTTCGAAATTCAGGGAAAGAGTACAAATAACAGAGTTGGTTCCTTAATCGCACTGTGTTGAAGTACTCTCCACAATAAGTAAGAAAAGTCTTAAATGCACTCTCTAGGAAAGTCTTGAGGGGGAACCAAAAAACCGGACTGAAAGCATGCTGCCATTCGTGCTGCCATTCGTGGATGTAGTAGAGAGTTTTCCCGCTAGATGGGGTTAATAGAGACCTTCAAAAAACAACTGCCCAGACGGCGTCAGTTTGTATGTGAACGCTTGATTGTAGTGTGGTTTTTCTCTTAATGTTCTCGTGTTCCACCTGCGAAGTCATTATGACAAATTTAAAAGAACAAAAAGTGTGTTTGAAATTTTGTTTCCTGCTTGAAAAGTCGGCAACAGAAGCTTACCAAATGCTTCAACAGGTTTTCAAGGAGGATGCTATGAGCCGCACACAAGTTAGTTTTTGAGTGGTTTGGTCGCTTTAAACATGGTCAGATGAGAGATGAAGACCATGCTTGTTCTGTCATTCTGGGCGCCCTTCAAGATCTCAAAATGATGAAAACGTTGAGAAAATCCGCCAAAAAAACAAGGAGGAGACAGTTGTGAGTTGGAGCTCATGCCAACAAATTTTGACTATTTGCAAATGAGACATGTTGCCGCAAAATCTGTTCCTCGCCTTCTCACAGAGCTTAAAAAAAATAAATAAAATAAAAAAAAAAAAAAACATTCGAGCCAGGATTAAAAAAAAAATTGGATTGGAAGTGATCCAAACTTTTTGACCAAAGTCATTACAGGTGATGAGAGTTGGTGTTACTCATATGACCCAGGAACCAAGCAAGCATCAAGCCAGTGGAAGACGCCCAACTCCCCCAGATCAAAAAGACAAGTGAGGTTGAATGTGAAGACAATGATCATTGTCTTTTTTGATGTTCGTGGAATTGTGCATCGGGAGTTTGTTCCCCTTGGCCAGACTGTTAACCAGCACTTTTATTTGGGAGTTTTAAGATGTTTGCGAGAGGATGTGCGGAACTTTGGTGATCAGGCAACTGGTGCCTTCATCACGACAATAATCCCGCACACACGACCTTATCTGTGAACCGCTATTTGGCCTCTCAGGGGTGGTCTGTCGTTCCCCACCCTCTGTATTTCCCAGACCTAGCCCCGTGTGACTTTCTTCTGTTCCCAAGAATGAAAAAAATCTAAAAGGGAAGCGTTTTGATGATGTGGAGGCGATAAAAACAGCTTTGCAAAGGGCATATCACAGTTGAAGAGTTCCAGAGCTGCTTCAAACAGTGGGAAAAAAGCCTTTTGACAAGTGCATCACATCTAATGGAGAGTACTCTGAAGGTGAATCGAGGAATTTTGTTAAAAAAAGTAATAAATAAATTTTTTATAACTAAATTTCCCCCCCCCCCCCTCATATTTGGCATATGAAGCACTGCCCAACAATGATAGGAACTGTAGTTGGTCTATATTCAAGAATCTGTTGGTTATATGGCCAAGTATAGTATCTATGATCTCATAAAATATTCGTCAATATGATGGTTTTGTGTCATTTTCTCCTTTATCCAGTCACAATCTCTTTGAAAGTATTGGTGTTTTGTGGCAATCTTGATCAGATTCTATCCTTGACCAAATTAATTCATCAAAATTTTCACGCAAGTCGTTCATACTGTTTTTGAAGTCATTGATTTTTTGTTTGCAGAAAACAGTGTCAAAAATCTTTTTTCTGAAGGATGTTAAACAAAGATTCAGACTTAGGAAATACAAGCGAAAACACCAAAAGTAAGAATCTGAAATCAAAGCTTAGGAGGTTCTGGTAGTAGCCCAATGCAAAAGTAGTGGCAGGGCATGCATTGTGGAAAAAGTTTCCATTGTAATGAAGTTGGTATCAATGTTATGGATTGGCCAGCACACTAAGTACTAAGATCTTAACAATATATGAATAACTGCAATGCATGCAAGAAAAAAATAAGAATTAGAAGGAAGAAAGAAATGAAGTTTAGAGATCTCTGAAAGAAAGAAACATTTGACACATTTTTATGAAATAGTAGAGGGCTGAAATATCACATTGAAATATTTTAAACATTTTTTTAATTAGTCTATTTCAATTATTGAAAAGTTGTGTTCTGTTTTTAAGTTACAAATATCAGTGTACAATTCGCACATGAAACAGAATGTCATAAGCTATCTGGCTAAAATGACAATCCACAGAATCTGCATTCTATCTAATTTCTTTATAATTCTAGCTGCCTTGTGCTGACAGAGTTGAGGATCCTTGCAAGAACTTACCGCAACCATCTGATCAGCTAAAGGAAGCAGTAAATCAGTTATTTATAGAAACAGCAAACTCAGAAGAAAACATAAGTTCCAAATCACATAGAAAGAAAAATAAGTAAGTATGATCCATTCTTTCCAAAAATTTTATAATATAATCAGTGGAACCAAAGGTTTTCCACATACCGTTTGTATGAAGCTAGGTAGTGTAGAAAACAATGATTCTATTTCTTTCTTGTATTTGCAAGAACTCTACACATAGCATGAATATTACCAGTAGAAAAGCTTTCAAGGTTTAATCCAGGAATCATTTGTTTCTCTGAATGAAGGGCAGGATTTTATGCAAGGAAGATCACCTTCAAAGGTTCCTTTAAAGACTGGAATTTCTGTTTCAACTTAATTGATTGTCTATATGATCACATAAAAAAAAGGACTTAATACCAGCAACTCAACAATATTTTAATCTTTGACTTAGGCCATAGACAAAGATTAAAATATTGATGAGTTGCTGGTGTCAAGTCCATTTTTATTTTATTGATCGAACTCAACAGTCTATAACATGTATTTTAATTTTTAAAACACCATAAAATAATGGAACATTTATACAGTGAAGCAATGTACTATATTAATTAAGTGAGATGGTTGATATTTAACACTTTAGACTTCACTTTTACTTACATTTTTGCAGAACGTAGTCAGTTGACTACCAGTTGAAAATGTGGGCAAAGCCCATGAAAAGTACGTTCTGCAAAAATGTAAGTAAAAGTGAAGTCTAAAGTGTTTAAATGTCAACCATCTCACTTAATTAACATGTATTTTAACATGTATATGATGTTCAAATGCCATATTTACCATTTGTATCATACCACACTTGCATATGTTTTTACCCTATTTTGATCTATAAATTGAGGGTGCTTAAAGTATGCAGATTTAATGAAAGAGGACTTCATACTGTGTTTAAAGTACTTTTGAGTTAATTTTTTGTAGTTTTTAACATGGACTAATCTTAATTTCATTTACAAATTTAGAAATTACATTTTTGTGAAGCACAATCAATGCAAAGCACAACGAGGACTAACCTTAATTTCATTTACAAATTTAGAAATTACATTTTTGAGAAGCACAATCAATGCAAAGCACAACGAAAACATTGCACAGG
The DNA here is from genome assembly GCA_964059195.1 of Ectobius pallidus. Taxonomy (NCBI): domain Eukaryota; kingdom Metazoa; phylum Arthropoda; class Insecta; order Blattodea; family Ectobiidae; genus Ectobius; species Ectobius pallidus. The sequence continues at coordinate 61,222,687 of CAXKWD010000003.1, forward strand.
TAATTACTGGTAATACTGGTAGTTGATTGATATGCTTCTGTTCTAACTTGCTGTCATTTCTGCTTCTTAGGTACCACTCTAGTTTAGAAAGGCAAGTTTCAGTGTTGTTAATTTCTTTGTGAAGTAGGTAGTGAAGTGTAATGAATTAACAGTACCTACCATGGAACGTAACCCGACTGCAGTCGATGGGTTTTTCAGGATGTAAAAATCCTGGGCACAGAGTCCTCCGGGCAGGGCCGTAGCAAAGTCCTTCTGCGCCCTTGGCAAGTTTGACAAATTTGCGCCCTCCAATACTGGGCAGTCTGAACATTTTTTTTTAATTTCTGTAAAATTGTTTATTATTTTAATATAAAAACACTGTTATTATCAAAGAAAACCTAAACCTCAATTTGAAAATGAACTAAGTGTTGGATTTTCAAGGTTCTAATACCTTATTTTCAGACGATTGAACTACTTAAAAATAATAAAATAATAAAATCTAGTATCAAAAGTAAAGTACATAATAGGCCTGAGGCCTACTAAAATGTTGTGCGATGCCATTGTTGATCCTGCTGACAGCAGTAGTACTGAGGACGACAGTCAGCTGGAAAGGGATTGAGTTGAACCACTTCCATCTCAAGAATAACGTACATTTTAATTTCTATTGTCGTTATATATTTCCATACTGTTTATGATTTATGTTATCATACTCTGTCAATAAGAAATGTGTTAATTAAAGAACGTTGCATGACTGCTTTTTGTTTGTAGACAATCGGCATAATACTACAGATAGTTTATGTGCAGTAATTTTTAATAACCTGAAAGATTTCTTCCATTAACGTGAAATTTGTATTGCTTGATAAATTGCACCAGTAAAAAAGGCAGGATTTTTCATGGTTAATTTTGCGCCCTCTTTGTACGTGCGCCCTTGGCGGGGGCACATCTCGCCACCGCCTAGCTGGGAGGGGGGCTCATGTCGTAGATTTACGGCACGTAAAAGAACTCCAAGCCTAAATTAGAGCCTCTGGACAAAATTTCTCGGCCCTTTCATGTCCAAGTATTACCTTAGTTTCCTGACGGGGGTTGAGAGGCGATGGGTTTACCACCTATCCCTCTGCCCTCTCTCAAAAAATAAGCATAACAAAATTCATATAGGTAACAGAAATCTCCACTTGGAGGCCCCTTCGCCCCAAAATAGGGGCTATAGGGTTCTAGACAGACAGACAGACCATGGAATGTGAGAATTGATCTTGGCAAAAGACTATAAATTCCAAAACCTGCAAAACAAATGTGTGTAAAATACCACAGTGGAAAGAAAACTGTAAAATATGCGGAGCAAAACTAAAGTTCAAAATAATTTTGAAATGATTATACTGGGTAAATATACCTTTTAGTGAAGTTAGTGTTAGTCAGGAGGCCATGACAAGCTTAGGCTGGAACTCAATTCATTGCTTATTTCTGAAACTAATTTTAATGAAATATTTTAATATTTTAAGAAGATGGGTATTTCAAGAGATAGAAGGCAAGAACATGAATATGTGGTGATGTTATCTAAGTGCAATTTGCATTTATAAAGTGGAATGATGTGAAATGATAAACTTGGTGAGAATCTGCAGTTGTTTATTTACATAGATACAGGAATTTTTGTGCCCTGTTTTTTTGTTTTCTATAAATTGTGATGTCTCGTACTGAAGTAATGTCCACATCATCAACGTCATTAGGTGGCCCTGTACATTCTGTGGAATGTAAAATATGTGGAAGGACGTTCACTACTCGTGGAATAAATATACATTTGGCACGGAGTCATATGTCATCACAAGAATCATTTGTTGTTAGGCCCACTGACAATCCACAAAAAATACAGGATTCTAATGTTACAAAATCAGGAATAATTGGAAATCATGTATCACCACAAGAGCCAGTTATCAATACCGAGAACGCTGGAGACTTTCAGAGTTATACATTTGCTAAGTCAGACATTTCTCATCTTTCTGTAAATGATGATGCAAAAGGAATAAGTAGCACCCCTTTAGTGGAGCTTCCTCTTGGAAGTAGTGATGCACCAGAGGATCTTAAGACATGTCCATATTGCGGAAAACAATATAAATCAGTAAATAAACATATTAGTAGAGCACATCCCAGCGAACACAGGGAAAGGCTTGCCAAATCTTTCCCCCATCGTTCTTCTGAATTAATGGATCCTTCTGAGATAACAGAAAACAATAACTATATACATAAAGCAAAGTCTGCAAAAGATGATGATTTATATGAGAAGGAACTGAACAAATGGTTATCTTGTTTCTCATCTTTTCCTGAAACGGATGATTTCCACCATGCAGTCCGAGACTTTTCAGACTTTCTTGCTAAATCTATAAACTTTCTTCCTGGCCCAAAACACCCAGCAACAAAGTTTTATGAAGCAAGGAAGAAGAAAAGGGAAACTGCACTGGGACAAGACTTCAAAAAATCATCTAATCCTGTTAGATCATCAAAACGGATTCGCCAAAAAAGACGCGAGAAATATGAGTATGAAAAAACTCAATATGAGTTTTATAATCGCAGAAGAAAAGCTGTCAGGTCCATTATTGATGGCAATAAACCCACTTGCAAAGCAAGTAAAATTGAAATCTTCAACCATTTTAAGGACAGACTGTCCAATGAAAACACATGTCTCCGTCACCAGTATTTACCTACTTTCACAGATGCAGAAGTTACTTCCTTAAATGAGGCGTATAATCCAATGATATCACCCAGCGAAGTAATCGAAGCTATGAAGAGGATCAAAATAGACACTGCACCCGGTCCAGACAAGGTTATTATGAGGGCAATAAAAAGTAATAAGGTTGCGCAAGTTTTGTCAATGATATTCTCAAGGATGTCAAGTACAGCTGTAGTGCCATCTTGCCTGAAGGAAGCCAGAACAGTACTCATTCACAAAGGGGGAGATGACCACGACCCTTCCAATTTTCGGCCGATCTCCATTTGCTCTGTAATAAGAAGAGTTTTTGAACGTGTACTGGATAACAGGTTGCGCCAATATGTTACATTCAACCCTCATCAAAGGGGATTTACGTCGTCTCCTGGAACCTACATAAATGTATCAATTCTCGACAGTGTACTTAGGAAGGCCAAGCAAAAGAAGGAAACCCTAACAGCAGTTTTCCTCGACATAAGCAAAGCCTTTGACAATATTGGTCACTTGCATATTATAAGGACATTAGAGCATTCTCCTTTGCCTCAAGAGCTTAAAAATATAATAATATCATTACAAACAGGCAACTCTACAACAATAGAATGTAATGGACAACGCACGGCACCAATAGAAATTAAGCGAGGGGTTATGCAAGGAGCTCCATTGTCACCAGCTTTATACAACATGGTGACTGACTTTATCTTAGACGAACTGTCAGAGACAACAATTTCCGAAAGATATGGCTATGAACTAGTAAAAGGGCTGCCTAAGTTAACAGTTCTCGCCTTTGCAGACGATACACTAATAATAGCTAAAAATAAAGAAGATGCCATCACACTAACGAACATGGTTGTGGATCGTTTTAAGGAAATTGGCTTATTACTAAATAATAATAAATCCACTGCTATTAATATTGTCAAGGGAAAGCTTGACAATTCCCCACTTTCCCTTACTTCTGATTGTCTAATTAGTTCAATTGGCAAATCAGAGGAAATTAAATATCTTGGGATAAATTTTTCGGACCAGCTGATTTTTGATACGAATAAGACAATCAATGAACTCAAAACACATTTAAATCTACTAGCTGGTAGTCCTCTCCTAAAACCTGAGCAGAAGTTTTCAGTTGTCAATCAATTTATATTGCCTTCACTGATTTATCGTTTTCAGAATCTCCATGAATTGCAGTTGTCTAAAACATTTCTAATAACAGTAGGTAAAATCATAAAGAGCACGATCAAGGAGATACTACAATTGCCAACTGACACACCGGATGCCATGGTTTATTCATCTAGGAAGGTAAAAGGACTTGGCGTCTTCCGTGCTCAATGGGAGGCCCCACTTCAGCAATTTAACGCATGTAGAATCCTGAAAAGTGCCAACAATGAGTATGTCGATGCCACCAGAGATCTGTGTGCTGACAAGTTGCGATGTTTGGAGGTACTAGAAATTGATAAAGAAATGGTGAAAGATAAAACACCTGACATAAGAGGCTATCTGCGAAATCAGGAATTTAAGAAATGGTGTCAATTAAGAACTCACGGCAAAGGCGTTCTACTGTATGGAGAGTGTCCTTTGGCCAACAGGTGGCTTGAAACTAGAAAAGGCCTTAGCAGCTCCGAATGGAGAGATGCCATCAAACTACAAGGTAATGTTGCTCCCGTAAGGGCAATCCATGGACGCAGTCTGGATGGAAACCGCTGCAGGCACTGTAGCGAGATAGAAACATTGGCTCATGTTCTAGGCTGCTGTCCACATGGTGAACTCCTGCGGAACACTCGTCACCATCGCATTAGGAGCAAAATAGCTACCTCCCTGACACAAAAAGGGCTCGAAGTCTACGAAGAAGTCCATTGCGTTGCTGATAATGGAAGCAACAGACAGAAAGAAGGACCTGGGCTATATAATTGATCCAACTGTTCGATTTGAACGGGATTCCGAGCAGCCACAAGAAGTAGACTGCGAAAAAAAGGAAATTTATGAACCCACGGTCCAATACTTGAAAGAAAAGTACCGTATACAAGAAATATCTGTAATTGGACTGATGATTGGTAGTCGTGGAACAATCACCAAGATGTTCATGGACTTCTGCAGATCGTTCTGCCTACACAAACATCTGTATTCTGAAATAAGTCTGCTCGTATTGAGGGACTCTGTGCAGATCATGCGTAACCATCTATATGGTCACTCTCGTACGTAATGTAGGTTATACTGAAACTACATACAAGTACTTTATTTCATTTTGTAATAGAGTGTGTTCCTAGGATTAATGTTTTCATGTTTCATAGTTTGCATACTGTTTTATTTTGTTTCAGTTCGTTGAGTTTGTTGTACTACATATCTTTCTACTGTGGTTTGTTTTTCCCTGTTTGTTTAATTGAATGGTATTCTTTGTGTTTTGCAATCTGTGGTGACAGAAAGAAATTAAAATAAATATTTCCAATCTCAATCTTGCTACAGATATCGACACTTCACTGTAGATTTCCATCTAATATTAATATTCATGTAATAGATTTAATTTGTTGTAGTCTGTTTAAGTTTCATAATATCAATACTTATAATATTATGGATAAAATTTAACAAGTAAAGCACAGTTAAATTTCCAAGACAATTTTTTCCCCCTCAGAAAAGTACTCACTAGGGACGCTCACTCAAATATGGTATTTAAATTTTTTGTTTGTTTGTACAGAAGGAACAAGTTGTTAAAATTTGCATCTCATTTTTAAAAAAAAATTGTTTTGAATATATCAAGTCTTAAGATTGGATAGATTGCTTATCTTTGAATTCAAGCTTTTAAAGAACAGTGAATGAAAACAGTAAATGTGATTAGTTCTTATTAAGGCATAAAATATACTGAATGATTGTCAATTAATATCGCAGTATTCTCAGAACTTCTGCAGTAGGCAGTTGTCTTGTTAAACTTGTGTTTGAACAGTGGATAAGAGCCAACCAAAATATTCAAGTTACAGTGCGAATTTAAGGCTGAAAGTTATCAAATTTGAGGAAGAACAAGGTAACAGAGCCGCTGTACGAGAATTTACAGTGTCTGAGTGTAATGTGTGATTTGTTTATAATAATTACAATTTGAGTTGAACTTAGACACTTATGCTTCACTTACCAACTTTTTGGTAGAACATGTTTCAAGGACCCTTGTCCCCATCCTCGGCTACGTGTCCAACTGACAAATCCTGCTTTTGAAGGTCATGAAGTGTCCCTGGTGGTGGTTTTATGAACTTCTTGATGAGGTTCTCATCCTCTGGTATATCGAAATTCATGAGATTACTATCAAATTTTTTTTATGTAGATCCTCTCCCAGATGTCCAGTTCTTTTGGTTTGCTTACTGATTTTAACAATTTTGAATTTGTCTTCAAAAAAATTGAAGACATAGAACTGCTTCCTCAAGACAGACTGGTTTCTTTCAATGTAAAATCTTTGTTCCCCTGCATACCAAAAGACAAAGTAATGACTTACCTGCAAAATTGGCTGAAAGATATAGGCTTAGAAAAGGATACAATAGAAGAATATGAAAAACTCACAAAAGTCTGCATAGATCAGAATTTCTTTTCTTTCAATGATAAACTATACCAGCAAGAATCAGGCTTAGCGATGGGCAATCCTTTATCACCATTTCTAGCAAACCTTTTCATGAGTCACTTTGAAACTCACATGACAGAGTCTTTCACATACATTTTCAAACATTGGTATAGATATGTGGATGATGTCTTTGCTGTGGTCAGTGAAAAGCAAATTGATGATGCACTCAAACTATTAAATCTACAAGAAAATTCTGTAAAATTCACAGTCGAGATTGAGAAAGAAAAAACACTTAATTTTTTGGATTTGAAGATAAAAAGAACAGATGGCAAATTAGAATTTGGAATATTCAGGAAACCCACTCATGCAGAAAACTACATCAAAGCAGATAGCCATAACCCCATACCACATAAGCATGCAGTGTTCAATAGCCTGACCCACAGATTGGTGAACATTCCCCTTACAGTTGAAGAATACAATAATGAATACAATCACATACTAGTAACTGCTAAAATGAATGGCTTCGACAAAAGACTAATAGATAAAAAAATAGCCAAATTTGAAAAACAGAAAGATATAAGAAAAATTACTACATTTTCTACCGAAAGAGAAAAAACAAAGTTCAAAAGGTTCACTCACCACCCCTGGGCAACACCGAAATTTCAAAAAAATATTCAAGGATCATAACATAACTTTGGCCACTCACAACAGATTCAGCATAAAAAATTTGATTGAATCCAAACAGAATGATGATATACCTACTGGAAAGAAATCAGGGATCTATCAGATAAATTGTACTAACTGCAGCAAGATTTATATAGGAAAAACAAAAAGAAATGTTGAGACTAGATTTAAAGAACACATGAGAAACCTTAAAAATTGTCAGTTGGAAAAATCGGCCTTTGCAACGCATTCTTGGGAAAATGACCACAGAATTTGTAGAGAACCAAAATTGTTAAAATCAGTAAGCAAACCAAAAGAACTGGACATCTGGGAGAGGATCTACATAAAAAAATTTGATAGTAATCTCATGAATTTCGAAATACCAGAGGATGAGAACCTCATCAAGAAGTTCATAAAACCACCACCAGGGACACTTCATGACCTTCAAAAGCAGGATTTGTCAGTTGGACACGTAGCCGAGGATGGGGACAAGGGTCCTTGAAACATGTTCTACCAAAAAGTTGGTAAGTGAAGCATAAGTGTCTAAGTTCAACTCAAATTGTAATTATTATATTATAGTTGCTTCACTGTATATGTTCCATCATTTTTTAAATATTGTGATTTGTTTGTTTAGCAACTGATAACTATTGATCATCATATGTGTGATATGATCAATATATAAATCAGTCATGGCCACTATATCGATATGTATGCTGGCGCATCTTTTAATACTTTTTTTTTTGCATAAACGACACACCCTAATTTTTTGTTATAAAAATCTGAGAAAAAAATGTATTTTACATAGTTAAATACGGTATTCTTTATCTATTGCAGAATCATAAATCTTTTTCAGCCAAGAATTTTTTTTTTAGCAGTCTTCTTACTTACACTTTCACAAAGAAATAATGAGCTCCTTCTAAAATGTAGCCATACATGGGACTTTAAATTATCAAGAATATAATTCTTGTCTTTGTATGTACATTATGCTAAGATTTCATTATACAAATAGTAGGATGATTATAAAGTCACAGACATTTTTTAGATGGTATGTAATGTCAACATCTTGGCACATCCCTATAAACCAGGCCTTTCCAACTCGAGCAATTGGCGCTGGGGTGCACCATCACAGCCCTCAGCAGCACCAGTCCTCTCCTTCCCCATGTAGCGGCCGGTGCGACTGCATGTGTGCATCAGAGACAGTACAATAGGTAGCTGACCTCGCTTTCTTAGCTGGTATAATGTCTTATTTAAATGATTTAAATATTTAGTTGCAGAGGAGAAATTATTTAATTAGCACCATGTGTGACAGAATTAAGGCTTTCAAAATGCAGTTTATTATTTAAATCAGCTTAAAGCCAGAAATTTTGACAATTTTTCTTCATTAAATTTGTCTATTTACAAAAACCCTGGAGAGTAAGAAACATCGTTACAGAATTTTCATGATGAATTCATTGCCCGATTCAAAGAAGTTAATGATATGGCACCTCAACTTGAAATATTTATGATGCCATTTTCAATGAGTCCTGAAAAATCACCATCGTGTTTCCAAACAGAGCTGATAAAAGTACAGGTACTACCATTACACCGGTGATTTACTTTCATTTTACAAAGGTATTCATCCACAGGAATTTCCCAAACTTCATGCAAGTGCCTTAAAATTTACATCAATATTTGATACCACTTGTGCAAGTGAACAGATGTTTTCAATTATGAATTTAAATAAAAGTAAAACCAGGACTTCTCTGAATGATGTTGCCTTAGAAATTCCATTGCCAAGTTGATTGTACCCAATATTGGTAAATTAGTTTCGGCAAAACGATGTTAACAGTCGACTTAAATTCGAAATGTAGACAAAGACAAACACAATATATGCAGAGAATAAATGGTGTGTTTATGTGTTCACAAAATTGTTATTAATAATTGTTTTTGTAAGCTGAGCGCTGACTAGACCTGTGGAGCTGCCTCTGGTGCTACAGTTGATCACCGGTGCTACTGCCGGGGCCGGCCTGCGCTGTAGCAGCACCTCAGGCCATAGCAGCATCTCAATTGGAAAGGCCTGCTATAAACCAAAATGTGATTGGTTTTCATTTTTTAAAATTTTTGGGACTTATAATCATTCTGTATTAACCATAATTATAACTGTAGAACTGATTGTTAATATTTCTCCCCAGTGGGCATCATGAAGATAGTGAAATGTTCCGCCCAACATATGATGAGAAAATTGTAGATGAAACAAATGAAGGAACAAAGCAAACAGTTTTTCAGACACAGAATAATGCCATTTCAGAAGATTCTGTTTCAATCAAATCAGAGCCAGACTCTGAACCTTCAGAATCTATTCTGGAAGCAAGAAGAAGTAGCAGACGCCAGCGCCAGATCAAAAGAAGATTTTTTGGGGAATATGATGAACGTTTGAAGTATAAAATTGCAGGAGCAATGCAAGAATTATTAAGTAAAGATGATACTGGTTCTGAATCAAGGACAAATAAAAGAGTTTGGAAGTGTCACATTTGTGGATTATCTATGCAGAAAAGATCTTCGCTAGTTCTTCATCAACAGAGAAAACATTCTCAGCAAAACTTTTCATGTAGTTACTGTGACAAAACATTTAGGAACGCAGTTACCATGAGAGGTCATGAACGGACTCACACAAAAGGTATTTCCTCTGAGCAACCACCATACATATGTGAGTATTGTGGGAAGTCATTCAAAGGGAAGAAAACTCTTAAAGAACATCACCTCTCAAGTCATTGTGATGTGAAGCCCTATAAGTGTGATAAATGTGATAAAAACTATGGTTCATTAACAAGTCTTGGCATTCATATAGCAACTCATTCTACAGAAACTCCTTACTTGTGCGATCTTTGTGGAAAAAGCTTTAAACATGTTAGTAATCTTAGAAGCCATAAACGTTCACATCTGGATGACTCAGACAAGAATAGTCAGGTGTGCGAGGTATGTGGAAAAGGTTTTCGTTCAAGATTTCATTTATCGGAACATATGAATGTTCATACTGGTCGGAAGCCTTATGCGTGTAATGTTTGTGGGAAATATTTTCATAAAAAAATTCAACTTAGGCAACATGGTTCAGCTCATTCTGGAATGCAACCGTATAAGTGTCCTCTGTGTGGTGTTCGATTCAACAGGCGAGGCAACATGACTCAACATATCAAGCGTCACTACAGAGAGAGAAAGTATACTTGTCGGGTTTGTAGTGAAGGATTTGCTACCCTTGGAGCAGTTTTGAGCCATCGGAAGAAACACACAAGAGAAGAAGTGGAGAACAGCATTAAGCAGCAAACTGCCAATGTAGAAGATCCAGAACAAGTAGCTTATAAATGTGAAGTATGTGGTAAGCTGTTGGCTAAGAAAGATTCTCTTGCTATTCACATGCGCACTCACACAGGTGAAAAACCATTCGAGTGTGGTGTTTGTGGAAAGAAGTTAAGTAATAAAGGTTCGCTGACTTATCACATGCGATCGTTTCATACAGGTGAAAGACCACATGTTTGTCAATTTTGTGGAGAAGGTTTCTTGTCTCGTGAAAGCCGTCTTGTCCATGAACGCATCCACACAGGGGAGAAACCATACACCTGTTGTGTCTGTGGAATGGGTTTCCGTTGTTCCAGTAATCTGGCTCAGCATTCTCGTGTCCATTCAGATGCAAGACCACATCCTTGTCCTATTTGTGAGAAGAGATTCCAACGCAAAGGTGCACTCGATGTTCACATGCGTACGCATACAGGTGAACGACCTTATGGCTGTGATCTTTGTGGTCGACGTTTCACTCAAAAGAATGATATGCTCAAGCATCGACGAACGCATACTTCTGGAGGACCTGTTCAGTGCATTCAGTGTGGATTAACATGTGCTCATAAACGTGAACTTGCAAAACATAGATTAGTGCACATTCCAGCTACACAGGCTACAGAAATGCAGCCAATTGTGGAACCAACCACACAGGCTGTTCTTATTACAAGTGCAGACAATCTTATTTCCTATCCAGAAATAAATGTCCCTGTGATGGAAAATACACAAACAATAATTCTTCACAGATACTAAGTCAGTACTTGTATTCGTTCAAGTTTTACTTTCTGGATCATGAATATTCTTTTTAAAACAAATTTAATTTTGAAAAATTTCTCATAAATTCTCTCCTTTTACATAGTTTCTCCACATATGCTTGTACAAAAGTTACATTACATTATAAATTCCACACTCTTTTCAATAATATAAATTTTAATGCCCATATTTTCAGGAGATCTTTCGTATTTTCCCATTATTATGATCATCAGATAGTTAAAATCCTTGTTGAAAAGCTTAACAGGTTAAAACTGATCATTTGTCATTTTAAAAAGCAAAATTTACAATATTACTAAAAACTCTAGTTGATAGCCAGTGAGAATTTATCATCTTTCAATATTTCTCTAGCAGCAGAAATATTTTCAGCGTTCTTATGGTGCAGTATTTAGATAAAGGTATCCATCCCAATATTTTATCTTCTACAAAGTCACCCAAGGAAACAAGAAGTATGGATAAAATAATAAGATAGTATGTAATTACAATGAGTACCTACAGCTTAATGAGGGGTTTGAAATCCTGTTTGAAGATTTCTGAAAATGGTCTTCTGTTTGTCTCAAATTCATGAGTTTCATTGCAACAACCGTCTTTGCTTTGGTACTTAAGTTCAGAGATTTTTTATTTCATTAAATAATATGTTTTCATCAGTTCAGAACATAAAGCTGTCTTAGGGCCTTTAGATCTATAGTAGTCTAATATATTGAAATCACATTATTTTTTACATTAAAGAATGCAGTAATTCAGTGTGTGTTTCTTTTGCAGTTTGTAAATAGAAGAACTTGTATTATTAATGCAAACACAATTTCCATTTCTATCCACACTTCTCAAAAACTATGTGCATACAAATTGTACAATTCTTCTTTATTGTAATTATTGTATTCTTAATTAATACAATAGAAACTAAATATATAATGAATGTTATACTGTAGCACACACCCATCACGTATACCTTACTAAATAAGACTATGTTTGGATTTGAAGCTTTCCTGGCATTGATTATATATTAAGACTTCTTGGGATTCCAGCTAGATAAGAAAGTTGGAGCTGTCCGAGCTTTCGATTGGTCTGCAGCCATCTTCTGGGAAGAAGTGAGCAAAGCTGGAAAACGACTGTCATATATCTTGAGAAAAGTTGAAAATAAAAACACTTTTGACTCTACTTACGTCAGTTTATAAAATCAGACTAGTTTCGGGACTGTTGGACCGCTAGCCGAGGATGAGAGTAACATCCGAAACTAGTCCGATTTTATAAATTGACGTAAGTGGAATTAAAAGTTTTTTTTATTTTAGACTTCTCTCAAGATAATCCACTGTTTACATCACTTCTTGTTAATGTTTTTTTAATTTGTTTTGACTGTCATATATTTTGCCAAATGTAGGTTTAGGGTGGCCAATCAGAAGCAAAGAAACCAAAGAGTGAGGTGCGAAGTTTGTATTGGTCAGGATTGGAGGCCGATTTTATGTTGGAGTGGAGTTATTGCTGGATTCCAGGCTAGACTTGTATCCTATGACGTGATGATCATTCTCATATAGTTGTGCACCACTGTAGACTTATCCGGGTATCCCAATCTTATTCAGTCGATGCAATAGATAGTACAACTGTCTACTGTATACACTTCCACCAGAATGGGATTTCATAGATGTCTTGGATCTAGTCCAAGAATCTTTTACGGTGCATACCAATTTTCGTAATTTAATCAGATGCAAATGTACAGTTTTTCTGTTGTATTCGTCCAACAGTCTGTCTGCCTTGTTGAAAGTGGGTGGCAAGAATGGAATACATGCTCCTTGAGAATTAGGTTCTGGTCTTGCTGTGGGTGAGATATCAGTATTTTCAAGGTCCAAATGATATCTTTGGGATTGTATCCATTCTGACAGAAAGTGTTTTTGAGATGGTTCAACTCTGAGTAGACTGTTGTCGTCGGAGATGGACCTGCACTGGTGTCCTCAGGATGACACATTTCAGTGCTGGGTAATTATTACTGTTTGCATTTAATTAAAGATCTGTATGAGTAGGTTTTCTGTATATGCTGTATGTGATTGCGTTCTTGGCTCTTTCCTCTATCAAAAGAACAATCTGGCCAGATCTCAACTAGCACTTGGAGCTGCACCCCAAAGATACTGTTGGCAGAAGCATCCCTCGAAAAAGCATGGATCATAAAGTGTGTTTAAACATAAGTCCTGATTTTGGGCATTTAGTTACAGCTATATCACGAGATATGATTCAGGGGGCATATTATATGATATGATCAGGGAGCGGGACCCTCTTGCCCTCCTATTGTTGGGTCCTGTGGTTTCATTTGTGCACAAAAGCATGTGAGGCCTTAGTTAAAACTGAATAAAAGTGCTCATTTTGATAACACTTTAAAATGTAATTATTAAAAAAAATCATATTTTAGTGTTTGATGTGTTGGAGGCTAGATCGTGCAGACCTCCTGTCAATTCATAATGTACCCAGTGATTTTCTCATGATGGACTGAATAATTTCTACAGTTGCACATGTGATGAATTAACCATTGGGCAAGGGGACAGCTCTAGCTAGAGGAAGCAGAGTGGTAAGCTGTTGTTGGTACACACTTCAATGAAGCTCATAGCTTGAGAATGAAAAATCGTATAAAGACAACATTTTGTATCTAGGCTAGGTATCTTCTTGGGATGTGATGTCACACAAAGATTAGTAAGGTCTTTCTCTTACTTTTACTATCACTTTGCATACAGAATATTTCATTTTTTGTGAATTCTCGAAAATTCAGTGTAAATTTTGTACACAAGGTACTACATAAATTTAAAACTTTTATTTGAAACATTTTTTCACAAAAATTTCCAAACAGTAGTTATAAGTCATCCATTGTTTGCACAGCCTCAGAATTATTTTGCATGGTGAAGAAAACTATACATGTACGATGCTGAATTAACTGAATATACACTCCCTGCAATATGACCTTTAATCCTGTATCAGTGTGCGCAGTGAGAAAGCTATATTGCCAGTGCTTAGAGTAGAGAATTATGTGAGTGTAAGATAGATCTTTTTTATACAAGTGGGAACCTATAATGCTTATTTCAGATTTAAATAAATATTTATGTATTCATAATCCACAAAAAATCATTGATCTGTGCCCAGAAAGCTTCAAATTAATACTATAATTTTCCAGGAAGTAGTCCCCAAAAAATTGTTTTACAGTGATATGGAGTAATGACATCAGTATTGTCACTGCGTATATTGGAGATTGTTGAGAACTAAGAGTATAAGTTAGTGTATAATATTTTTTTTTTATAAAGCTGTAATTTTTAAGGCATCATGCTTGTACATCCAGGAGTTCTGAACTTTTTGCCTCCCCGTAATTATTTATTTATGCAGATAGCATTTATATTTTATGTGTGTGTTTAGTTTGAATTAATATATTTTGTACATGTAGAAATGAAATGAATAGTAAAATACAATTTATTTATGATCACAGAAAGAATGTCGTAATTTATTTCTGGGCTATAAAATAAGTTATGGATCTTTATAATAAAAATATGACTATGCCACCTCCTCTTGTGGGAAGACAATAACTCTAGAATAAAAATTTGAAATGTTGAATCTATCCTGGGATTTTAATTGGGTTTTATTTACACATATATTTGTGTTTTCAATATTGAGTTAGTGAAATAAGATACAACGCTATCAATAAGTCTTTCCGCAGCTCTGGTTATGTTTGCCACACATGCAAGGGTTGGTATTTCTCCCTACCTTACTTTCAGACTTGTAGTAGGCCATGCAACTATTGGTGTGCTTCTGTTTTCTGTTGTTAATATGTTTATAACATCTGATAATTTGAACTCGTATTCAGTTTTAATGAGTATGATACAGGATGGTAAGTAAACTAAGTGTTCTCTGGTAAACATTTTCAGCATCTTCTGTAAATAGGTGAGTTTTATGTTACTTTTATGTCTTACTTCATAAATGTTTATAGAGAACATTGTAACCATTTGCTAGTGCTGCCACCGGAATTCTGTTTCCTAGCAGATTTTCGCCTGAACAAGTCCTGCGGAGTGACTTCTTGATGGCCCTGTATTATTCCAAGCTTTTTATTCTCAATTCCATTTGCATTAATTTCAGCCATGTTGGTTAGAAAAAGCATCTTATCAAGGACGAAGCTCCTTCAATAAGAGTGGTAATTTTTGTAAGGGATCAGGAGCAGTACCTAGCTTATAAGATAAGGTTTTTAATGTACACATAATGTTTGTGAGATTAAAACTCGGGAAGTGTTTTCAGATTGTTAAGAAATTCTCCAAGAGAGCTCTTACTGTTAGTAATGTGAGGTTCTGATGATGTTGCTGGTTTTATAGGTTGAGATCTACCCCAATAAGGTGCCATTATAGGCTGTAAAGGTGGGATTAATTCAGGAACGTCAGTGTCTACCATTGTGTAATTCTTACAAGTGGTAGTTGCTGGTTGTTTATCTGCCTCTTATCAATATGTCTAATTAGATGTTTGTGATGTGTGAAGATGCATGGCCCATAAGACGTGGTATGTTGACCTTTGCAGTAAGGACAAGTAGGCAAATAATTATTGTTCCCCACATTTTACACAGGTTATGGGCATATGACATTGTTTAGCAGTGTGCCCTATACAGTGGTGCCAGTGGTATTGTATAATATGTGCTACGTTTCTATAAGGCTTATCTTTCAATCATGATAACATAATTTTTGTCATCATTTTGAGACATTTAATTAGGAAGTAATTTCAACATCATGGTTACAGTATTTTGTTTGCTGAGAACTTAGTTCAGACATTGTGCTAATAGATGGCACAGAGATTGAAATTTCTTAAAATATTATAGGCTTAATTATTTATAGGTTTGTTCGCAAAGCAGTCAGAAACCAGGAACATATCGTTCGCGCATGCGCTCTTTCTCCACACGCGTTCGCAAAGCGAGAATCCGTGATTCTGATTTCAATCTTCTGTTCGCAAAGCTCTCACGGACAGTTTCTGTACTATAAGCAAAGTTTGCAGGCTCTAGCATGAATTGTTATCAGAGACATGCGCAGTAACCTATTTTCACGCGCCTGACTCCTCCCTCCTATAACATTGCGCCAGATTTATAAACATAGGCTACTTATATGTATGAATAATGGAAGATAATTAAAAGTTTCCCAAAATATAGATTATATTGTCGATGTATATTGCATTTATAACATGTCAAAGGGAAATATATATTTTATTTGCATATCATATCGATTAAACGCAGAAACTATCGATTCCAAATTCCTGTAACCGTTCGCAAAGTGCAAATCACGGGTAAGTTACAGACTGGACATGCGCAGTACAACAAATTCTCAAGCGGTCACGGATTTGCTTTGCGAACAAACCTTATATAATTGGCATAAATTTTATTATAGTATGTGTTGCCATTTAAGTGAAAAATTTCTTCCAGAGGGACAAAAGACGGAAAGGTGCTCATACTGCTGGCTGTGTTGCCCTATTGAGTAATAAATCCTAGTGATATAAATGAATTAATTCCGATAAAAGAATGCAGAGGTAACAAGGGACGGATACGTGACAAATTGGCCCCTTTCCCCCGTGAATTATGCCGCCTTAAATTAATCCAGGCCTGTCCCCTTCCTTCCCTAAAACAATTTTTCTTGAAGAGCCTTTCCCATTTATGTTTTTAGACATCAGACAACTATTTCATTTACCTTTAATATAACATTTCCCAGCATTATCATTGTCCATAGTCGGGATTTATTTTATCGATAAATTTGAAAGTTGTGGAACTTATCGACAAAAATTATCGATGCGGCTAATTATCGATTTAATAGATTAGGCCTACAGTAGTTCGATTATTTGCTTTGGTGAATGTCGGCGCGTAATTTCGTGTATTTTTCAACTGGATTCAAATAACTCTGGGAGCCTGGACAAGAAAAATAAGAAGAGCAGTCGTAACAGTAAGGAAATAGTTTATTATCTACATATAATGTTTTAGTGTGCAATATCGTCAAGTCTTTAATAACTTAGTTGTAAAATGACCTCGGTCAGCAACTACAATTTTCGAGCAGCGATTTAAAGTACGATTTTACGTACAGATATCTAGAGAACAAAACTAGATTAGATCTATTATGATATTTTCAGAGATAAAACATATTGAAATGTTACTTATTAACTAAAAATTAAGTTTCCAACTAAATTTTCGGCCTGTTGGTCGTATGGATATCTTCCTCAAACTGCTTTGTTTAGCCCATCTAACGGTAACCCATCTCACAATCTATGTTCCCGTGTTTGAAAAATCTAAGACAAGTAATGCAATTTTCATGTATTTATAAAGCCTATTATCCGCGCTATCCCTGTAGTAATAATACCGAAGATCTTGATTATTTGTTATACTGTAGTTATTTAACGACGGTACCAGCTTGTGCTGCTACCTACAAGGGAGGTTTCTCATTCGTAATCGCCATATTTTCATGAAAATATGTTATTTAGCTCATTTGAGGTCGCTGATTACATTGGTGATAATAGCACATTCCCGATATGCCTATTTTTTTTCATACAAATGTAATGCAGGTTGTGTCACTTTTGCTCGCAGTAATTAACACTTGTCGGAGACGGTGAGGTCGCGCGACCCACTTCATACTGTGTTGTCGCGGATGATGCAGTTTTCTTGGTGTTGGTTACAATGATTAAAAGTAACGAAACATAAATGAACGTGTTATTTGAGAAACCCCTCATATCCAAAATATTCAATTTTTCAGGAAAGGTAAAAAACTAATTATCCAATAATGTTTAAATGTGACTGACATATTGCCTTTCTCCTAGGGTTTACTATGTAACTACACGTTTCTTGCTATAATATTGGAATCTTACTATCAACCACTTGATCACAAATACAGGCTTAAATGTTTGGGACATGAGGACTTTCTCGAATAAAATTGAAAAAAAAAACTAAAATGCATGGTGCTAAATCCCCGGAGGAAAAAGGCAGCCTACCATCCTACCGCTACGTGTTCTACCATAGGCAGATGGCAGGATAGGGGGCATGTGGCCAGCATTCCGTCACCCACGGCCGTTAATGATGGTTTCCGTGACCGGAGTCGCTACTTATCAATCAAGTAGCTCCTCAGTTTGTATCTCGAGGCTGAGTGCACCCCGTTCCAGACATCCCTATCTCAGAAAATTCCGAGGAGGTACCGGGGATCCTACAGAGGCCTGCGGATCTGTGACCAGCGACGCTAACCAGGAGACTAAGCAGGCGGTCACATTATTGAATAGGGAAATTTAATTAAATATGATATAAGCAATTGTATTTATTTTGTTTTAATAGGTATCTGTTGTTTTACAATATCAAATATGAAAAAAAAATGTTTTCTTAGTATTTTTTGTTTCACTTCTTTCTGGTATCATCAGATGCAATTGACAAGTTGTATAAGTGATCATAAAACTCTTTCACGTTGTTCTCATCTGTAAGGTAACTTAGTTCTTGAAATTTCTAAGATCATCCATCTTGTGTCTTTAAATCTCCAGATTTGTCAAGTAAGCTTATGTTATTGGCTATGTAGGAAAGAGCGTCAGATGACATACATAAGTTGAATGTATGTTCTTCCAATCCATCAATAATTTTCTTCACTTTTACACCCCCTGGGTATTCTTAAGAATAGCGAAATTCCACGAAATATGAGATTGTAAATGACTGTTTGTTACTTCTTCCTACTTTGTTACCTCTTCCTACTTTTTTACTTCTTGTCTTGGCTGAAAGTAGTGCTTAGGCCACCAATGTGCAATATGCCACTTCTTTCAAACAATATCCACCTGAAAATTACCTTTTGAACTTGAGTTTATTACCAGTTTAGTCAGCTCCTTTGGTACATAAATTCAGTGGCGGACGCAGGGGGGGATAGGGGGGATATATCCCCCGAAATTCGAAAAAAGGCTATAAGGTTATAAACTAATTATATATGTAAGTTGATTCATTTTTTTAGTATTCTTTCTACCTATTAAAATCCCCCCCCCCCGAAAAAAAATTCTGCGTCCGCCACTGCATAAATTCTATAAATTTTTCTTAATTTTCTTTTAACAACGCTGAAGTCACGATCTGAAGGGAGATACGAACATCATATATTGATATCAACATACATTTTGATGCAATATCAGGTTTTAGTTACTAATAATTAACAATAATGAATGAGAATCGACAATTCTTGTGTAAACATGTTACAAAGACTGCCAACCTATAAACACAAAACTATTCAATTGTTTAAAATTCCTATATTTGAGAAAGCCCTAATGTATAGTAGTAGTAGTAGTAGTAATAATAATAATAATAATAATAATAATAATAATAATAAATTTTACTGTCATTAAGCATTGATTGCAGTGGACAAAATTAGTAGTTAAAGTACAGTATTTATAACAAGACACACATATATGGGTGATTCTTCAAATACGGGAAAATTTGTGTTCCGGAGTGATATTTCCCTTCAAATTCAACTTTAAAAGAAAATTAAAATAAAAGTTTGTTTCTACTACTTCCATACTACAACTATCACTTTGAAATGTCACTAACTTTAAATTCTGATATTCCAAAATCAAATTTAATTCAATGAAATGTCATCCACATGCCCTGTCCCAAACCTCGGTTTTGTATATTCTAATGCATTTTACCACAAAGCAAAATGTTATTTCCTTTTCAACTTTTTTTCCTGTCAATGAGTATGAACGTGTGAAGAATATTAACCCCTAAAAAATAAAATGAAATAAAACTGTCACCCCACCTAATGAACATAAAGAATGTCCCAAGGGTTTTTGGTCATCCACATGGCTGAAAAGAATGGAATTTTTTTCTGCAGAAATGATAAATTTGTATAACTAGCAACAGTGTTAGAAAGCCAACAGGGCAACTTGTGGTTGAATTGTAAGGTTGAATTTTGCTTGCTTACAAACAGTTTGGGATTAACAAAGGACTTTGCATCATTTTCAAGGAAAGCGTTTTTATTCCCCGTCATTAACATGGCTTCTAGAAAGTAGGCAGAAAGTGAATATTAATTAATTTTGATTATGCACTATGATAAACCTTCCAATTCAAAGTACTTGACTGAAGTTGAGCTTACAGAGGTTTAGGAATGGCTTGCTGAGACCACTTAAACTCCTTTTTTGTCATCCACATGCCTGATTTTTGTGTCATCCACATTCCTCATGAAGGGGTATGTGGATGACTCTGAAGTCATGTAGATGATAAATGTAGGATAATATTGTGTTTGCAGTGTCTGTGACCTGTACTTAAGATCTCAAAACTGATTAAATGAATTTCTGCTTGATTCCCCCCTCCCCCAAAACCATAAAAACACAGTCTCGTTAAAATTACATTAATTCCGGAGTATGCACACAAATTTGCAAATTTGGTGCAAAATCAACTGAAGTATGCTGAGAAAAATATGAAATCACACAAAGAAAAGCAGATTGTTGCCAAAGTTAGTCATTAATGTGGTCTTCTGCCATCCACATGTACATGGATGTCATTAACATGGCTTTAAAAAATAAAGAAATAAAAATAAATAAAAATATAAACATTTAAGCTCTGCTGGTGTCATATTATAATCAAGTAACCCCTGAAGTTTTTTAGTAATTTTTTGAGATTTTTTAAACAAAGTAAAAAATTTGGATCTTACACACTCCAAATTTTTCCGTATTTAAAGAATCACCCATATACCCACACACACACACACACACAAGTGTCACTAGATTGTAGCCTACTAAAGGAAGGTAACTTGGAATTTTTAAACTCTTCAACACTATAAAATGGATTACTAAAAAGTAATATATAAAGTTTCCTTTTAAATATATTTGAAGGTAACTCATTTATTTTTAAAGAGAGCTTGTTGAACATTTTCTTGTTTAAAACTTCATAACGGTTCAGAGATATTTATAGTCTATTATAAGAGATATTAATAAGCTTATTGTTCCTAGTGTTGTGAATTTCCTTTATAATATAGTAATCTGCTAGATTATTCTTAACATATATCAGAACATAAAAAATATAGAGGTTTATAACTGTCAAACATTATAGTTTGGTAAAAAGTTGTCTGCAGTGTTCTAATTTGTCTGCATCTAAAATTATCCTGATGATTTTTTTTAAATTAACAGTATATGTGATAATGCTCTGAAAAACAGTAAAGTAAAAGTACACTGCTCTTACATAGTTAGTGGGTACATGACTTTTTAAGCTCCTCAACAGAAATAGTAGATGACCCTAGATAAAGTTTGGCTGAAATGTATTTTATATGAGGTTCCCATGTTAATTTGGTATCTACATTAATACCTAAGCACTTCACGCTTTTTACATTATTCTCTATAGGCAATTCTCTTAACCTAAAACACAACTGTTGAGTTTTACTGACATTTAATAAGAACCTTTCGCCCTGAACCAAACTGATGCCTGAGACAAAACATTGTCAATTAATTTTTGAAGAAATTAGAAATCTGAACTACCATTCAGAATGGTTGTATCGTCTGCATAAAGTATTGTGTGAGCGTTTATTAAATATAGTAGATTGTTCCTAAGCTTTTAGTAGACTAATCTAGTTAACTATGTCTTGCATATTCTATATATATTATACAAGAACAACTTCACTTTGCCTTTCATATAGCTACTATCTTGAGTATGTACCATTCCTTTTTTACATTTTTACATTGCTTCTATGAGCCTTAGAATTAATATTACATTTTCCTTGATATGTACATTTCAAATTGCATTAAGGTATCCATCTACCCTTAAAATCAGAATTTTTCACCAAAAAAACATTTTTTTCTTTGTCTCATTAGAAAGCTTGATTTATGTAGTTTTCAAATATATATAATATGTTTGGGTTATCTCTATTATTAATTGACCAGGCATGTCCACCTGCGAGTTGAGAAACGTCCAAATACAGGATTACCCAAACTTTAACTTCATTTTTCTCTTATTTCAAAATTTTCAGCATTTCTTAACTTTCGGCTTAAGAAAAATGCACTTAGAATTGAGCTATTGACTTCATCCAAACACCAAAATGAAGCTTAAACATATAGCTAGTCTGTATACTAGAATCAAATAAACGAGCCTATGGTAAGGATCCTGACCCCTTATCAAAGGAAAAATAGACTAATTATTTTTTTAGACTTCAGGGAGAAAAAAATTAAACTACCTTTGATAAGCACTACAAAGATGATGCTAGTATGTAGACATATCTATGAAATCGGGAATCTTTAGTGTAAGAATCACTGTTCTAGCTTAATTGGAAGTGGAGATGCATGCCGAAAAAATACATAATTTTTTTGAAAAAATCTTCCCCTGGTGCCCCCAAATTTTTAATTTTTAGTTTTTATTATTGGAAACCTTTCATTTTATGACAAATAACATGTGATAAAATTTTTAAAGTGATGGAGAGGAAATTGTAATTTTTTATAACTAGGGTTGATGGATACCTTAAGAACACGTGCAGAAAACGTCCAAAAGTAGTATCAGCAGAACATTGTTTACTGGTATTATATAAGTCTAATGTACAGTACTTGAGGGGTTTCTCAAATAAATAGAAGGGACACTATACACATTAAGATGTGCTGAATATGTGCTTCTTCATAAAATATATGTATTTATCCCAGAAGATCCATAACGTAATATCTATTTTTTTAATGAACTTGAGGGGTTTCTCAAATAACACGTTAAAATGTGGCATATATTTTTCGGAAAAAATCTAACATAAATAAATTGATCACAAAACGGCCAGAAGAAAAGTTACATGATAGCACATTCAGGTTAGGTTATATTGTTATTTAACAATGGGGATGTACTGCAGCTTAGCCTGTGACCATCGCCGGTGTGCCATAATTTTGTCCAGCAGGAGTTCTTTAAAGCACGATTACTTCCACAAAGTCTCTGGCCTTGAAGACATAACCCAGCCAGCGAGCTTCTCGTTACGTCTCGTTACAGCTTGCGCAGACTCGCATGCGCGTAAGTTCACTTAGCTACTGTTGAGCACAGAGTGAAGATCACACAGCACGTTGCCAGTCGTAGAAAATACTATAATAGTTGAGTGGAGGGATAATGCCGCAGCGAGACAGAGACAGACAACATTTGGAGAGAGATAGAAGAACTGAGCCAATCAGTGTGTAGCTACCTCCCTTAGGCAGGATCTCTAGGAACGATGACACTCGCTCCTAAGGTATATACGTAAAAACCCAGAGACTTTGTGGAAGTAATTGTACTCTAACGTGCCTGTAAATCTGTACCGACAAGAGCCTGTCACATTTATGCACAGAAAGCCAGCGCGATACTGACTGCGCCATTCAAATCGACATAAGTATTATATAGCATACATGTTTATCATATTTAGCCTGATATTTAATATCGAAAAGTGTAAATATCTTTGTTTCAAACGTAAAAGATGCCAAAAGTTATTCAATGCCAGTAATTTTTAAATGTCTACCAGTAACGGTTTAGTTGATGATTGTTAAGATTGCATAGAGGAAGCTATGAGAGGTATTGTGCATTTAACGGTACTGAAAGTGCAATAAATAATAAGGGCAGACCTTAAACAGTGAAAGGGATACGATGAGTCTGTGGGCTTTCTCTTTGTGTATGTTCGGACTCCTCTCACTTTCTCACTCAATATCTGGAGGTCGGATGCTGAACGTTACTATTGCATCAGTCCTCGTTTTTTGTGTTAACTCATTAGATTCTTCCTGCATACTTACTTAGTCTAAATCTGCTATGTGATCGTTCTATTTGCAGGCTCTGTATTTCCCATATCAGACGACTTTAACATTGCTTTTCTTTTTTTAGGAACAATCTTTTGAAGGCAGTTTAAATTAGTCCAATATTAGTTATTTTCATCACTAAGCCTTCTTAATATCGCGTAATTAGGGATACTTAAAAGTTTCTGAGAGCACTGAAACTTAGCCACTTACCTTAATGTACATAGTACAGTATTTGTTAATATAAAAACAAATATAGTTAATTTCGATAAAAAAAATTGTGAATATTTGACCCCTTACTCCCTTAAACTTATAGACTACTGTTGCATAAACCTCTAAACGTATGCTGACTGCTTTTATTTATTAAAGATTACAGTAAAGCAAATATGATCACTCTCTTGTTTCCTTCCCCTTATCCTACTCTACCACAGTGAATTATAATTATATTCTCTGGCAGGATAGAAATCCTTTTATCTGTGGAACTGAGACACTTAAAGTGATCAAGCTCAAGTATTGATCCAGATAGGGGAGCCTGCTGATTGATGTTCTTAAGCATTCCCTTATAAATTTCGAGAGCAATAAATTAATTCGAAGAGTGTTAATACCAAAGAACGGTACTGTGTAAGTTGCAGAGTAATTTACCGAACATGGTATGTCATTGAGCATTAAAGATGTTGGCATTATTTTACTGTTTAAGAAGAGGATATCGAATAACATTCCTGTTAACTTACTATACAGTGGTAAACCAGCATGAAAATAGTTTTGACTTCCGATTCTTGAAAAAAATTATTTCATTTAATTTAAAATAAATTATAATATGAAAGAATGAATAGGCCTATATGAGTTATATTTATGTATTTCTTTTATAACTTTCGAAGAAATACACTCAGTTTTAAAAAAAAGTTAATATTAATTGTTAGTTTTCTTTATTATGCTTGACACTTTTTCTTACCGGTTTATTAGATTTTTAAATTTTTTACTGCTATCAAAAAAGGTAGCATACTCTTATTAAAATTAAATTTTTCTTAAAACCGTATAATTTTCAATGACTTAAGATACATACTTTTAAAATAAGCCGTTACTATCAGTTTAATATTTGTATTTCACTTGAAGTTTTTATTTTAAATATATAATAATTTGTCTGTGTGAAAAACTATGATTTTGGCCTAAAATTAATATAGTTTTTCCAGTTGTGGAAAGATAAGATTTTTCATCTAGCTACAATATCTGTCACTCTTGGCCAGGTTTAACCCGCGTTCCTCGGGCTCAGAGTCAGCAAAGCAACCAACTGAACCACCTTATCTCTTTTTTTCTAATTGTTAGTGTTAAAACTGAATAGGTTTTAATTAAAATGAAAATGTTCATTAGAGAGAATATTAAAGGTTTTGTAATATTACATAACGGGTTTCTGCTGTTTTTCAAAGCTACAGTAAACCAACTTTTTATTCTACTCGTTATCGTGAATTTTTGTAATTGTGTAGAACGAATGGGGTTCATCTGCGATTAGAGCACATCGCAGTTTGTAAGGAGGAATCGATACGGGTGTTTGCGATAATGAAACTCAAAAATAGCTTGTCCGGACATTAAAAGAACTTGCTCTAATTAAAATTAACTTTTGTGAGTGTTTGAACGCCGGCGACTCTCTACAGGCAAAGGAAACTGGAAACTCACTGACATAATTGCCTTTAATACGTGCGAGTTTTCAAAGATAGAGATTCTGGCTTTCAGTGTAGTCTGTCCCTCCTTCTGGTAACTAAATTTATACACTTTGACCATTGTCAAGCTACAGTCGTATTGTATTTTTTTAAAACGAACTTTACAAAAGAAGAAGCTTCTCTATTTGATCCTTAGGCTATACGTATTTCAATGATTCTTCGTAACTGAATTCGGAGTAATTCACTGATGATCCCATACTTTTTTCCGAAATAGATTCGTAGTTCTTTTGTGACCTTGAAATAAGATTCTGTTCATAAGATGATACTACCCGCTGTACAGTCAGCAGATCTTGGAAGGTGATGAGTTGCCTAAATATATGGCATCATATTCATTTTTTAAGCATATAACAATGCATCTTATGGTTCATTATATTATCATACTCGTATGGACATTCGCTAGCATCACACGAAAGTCTGCACTCATTTCGCGTGCAAAATAGTCTTCATGGTCTCATTCATAATTGTAACAATGGGTGCGTGAACATTGCTTCTAAGGGCTTACCTATTACTTGTGAGGATAATGTCTCGGATCCATAATTGGGAGCTCGTGGAATTAAATCCAATGGCTTGTCCATCTGAGTATAGTTCTCGGGGTTTTACCCACTCGCAAAAAGGCGATTGATGGATTGGATGCAACAGCGTAGGTTGTTTGGTTCAGTGCTCTTAGCCAGAAATGGAAGAACTCTCTGAAGTCGCTAGTCACAGTAAAAGGCGAAACGTTGGGAACTTCACCACAATAGACCACGGCTACAAGCCCGAATCCTGTTCAACCATTTGACTGAATGGAGTTACAATAATGATTATTATATAGGCCTACGTAGTATGTAGCATGATGCATCTGTCTACCAATTGTATATTTGAGGGAATAAGGCGGTATAGGCCTATACTATATGACAATAATTGTATACGCTCCCTCGACGGAAAATGAATTACATAGATGTGAATGGAGTTAATTTATAATTGACTTTAGTATAGAATGGCTTATCGATAGTGAAAGCCTTTCAAATTTTAATACATAAGTGTATTATGGAATTTTACACATCCTTATATTACTTGATTGTGAATATGTGGAATATTAATTATACCAAGCTGTTGTTGCGTTAATTGCGAAAAAGTTTCTACATTGATAAACTCTGATGATAAGGTTAAGGAAAATAAAATAGATTTGGCAGAGCTGCTCGGATATAATCTAGGGATTCAAAATTGATCAGAGCTAGCCACGAATGGTTGCGCAATGTTCTTACTAGAATCATAAAATGTGGGTTCATAGGAACTGAAAATGGTGCTCTTTATAATGATTTGGACAGCTTGTATTTGTACGGAAAGGAAAAAACGAAATCTAGATAATGTAAATAACTCTTACGTTACCATTTCCCCTGCCCTTTTAAGCTAAGAAAAAATCGGGAAACATAATCATGTTCATAGTATTATTATACAGATTTCATTCAATACGAAGTAGGATTTATTGCTATTTTCAAGAAGGCCTAATTTTGGTTTAATGGTGTGAAATGAGGGACCATTTATCAAACAAATAAGGAGGGTTCGAATGATATATAGTACTCACATTTTGGTTGGATTTAGTGTAATTTTAATATTAATTTTAGATTCAAACTTGACTATATTCGCTAGCATTTATCTTGCGTTTCATTATTATGAACTTTTCCTTGAATGAATCGCCTACGGGGCTTTAGATCGAGATATCAAAACGAAACATTTAAATATTATAGCCAGAACATTTATTATAACTCAGCGGTATGCAACTTCCTTATACCGGAGCGAAAGAATCTTTCGATTGATACCTTACACATAATGACCATATAAATGACCCAGTATTCGCTTTAAAAAATATAATTCTTTACAGGATTATGATATCTCGGCTGCCGATTGGCTGCCTTTCCTTCATCAGATTATTGTAATTGTTACTGCTGCAGCTGAAATCAATATTAGGTCTAATATTAACATGTTCCTTTGATCACGATATGGGTATTTCCCAATGATTCACATAGGAAGCAAAAACTTTAGGTAGTTAACCATGTAGGGGAGTAATAGCTCTAAGACACGAAAGTGAAAGTTATGAAGCATGACTCATTTTAAAACTGCATATTCCTAGAGATGCAACTTAGAGATTAAATGCATAAAGAGTAACTTATATGCACTACTTATTTTCATTGACTTTTACTAGCATGGGCGTGTTCAGTCTGTTTGGAATTTCATCATCTCTTCTCGGAATCTGTTATTGAGCTGTAACCAGGGGAGCTAGGAGAGATTGCTTTTCAGCCAAGACCCAAACAGTTTGAACCCGGGAAAGGAATATGAATTTTTTACTGAGCAAAGTAAAGGTTTATGCAATGTCTTATTCTTATTTTTCTCTTGATCCTGGGACATTCCACTGTTTCGTAATTTCTCTTCATTAATCCCTTAGTCTGGAAAATAATCCATTTTGCTAATCGATTTGTATAAGAATTTACCAAAAGACGAGGTAGGCTACAATAAAATGAAGTGAAATTTAACAGTCTATGATGTCTATTATTTCCCCGCGTAGGGGCAGAGACGGGTTGGGAACGACCCTAAGCACGTAGGCCACATAGGCGGGCTCATTGCTCCAACCTCTTAGGAATGGAATGACTGGCATGCCCAAAGGCCCCCCGAAGCAGATCCGCGAGCCCCCACGGAACTCCCCAACATCCAACTGAAACCAGAAGTCACACCACGTGCACCACCCCCCAGGGTCCCTCAGACATGCGCCGCGCCCCCGGTCCCTCACGAAGAGAGCCCGTAGGGTCGCGGCACACCAGAGAGCCCCCAGGTGTGCAGCACACCACTTGACCACAAGCCACGGGGCAGGACGGGAGTGGCCCGCAGCGGGAGAGGGCCCGAAAGCCGGGAGAGGAAACGGGATGATAATGAGGGGAGTTTGAAGATGAAATGGAGAATGTTGGTGGAATGAGAGGGGAAAACGGGAGGATCCCCGAGAAAAAACCCCAAAGGTCACCACGAATGACACGCCCGCCTGGCCCGGGGTTTGACCGCTACCATGCCAGGCCCACGCCGTGACAGCCGAAATTTAACAGTAGTAAATAACACATATGACGAATCTCATATCTGTAGGGCCCTTTAGGCATTTATAACTTCAATTTATACTTAAAATGTACCACCTTATACCACAAATTATTAATGCAGATAGTTTTTATCCTGATACAAGGTTGCTAATAATATTGTTTTTATTTAACTGCCTTATTAAAATTTATGGGGAATATTCAGTGACCTGTATCAAGTGCGTGTATATAAATTTTATTTTACATTCATGGTTAATACTTCAAATATATATTTCAAATATGTTTTACATTGTTTGTGAGTACATATAGGAATAATTGTTATAAGGAATGAAATGAGGTTTTGAAATTGTTTCCAACTGCGACAACGGTTGTGTCGCTCGTACATTATCGAGGGAAGTTCAAAGTACAAATTACATTTATAGTGGCTATTTCAAGAATAAATTGCTTAGACCTATTAATAAAGTTCGGAACGTATAAATATTAAATAGTCAGACTTATATCCTTACTTTAAGGCAAGTCTGACTTACATCCTTACTTTTAAGGCAAGTCTGACTTATATCCTTAGTTTAAGGCAAGTCAGCTGAGAAGAGGCGTAAAATGAGATTTATAGATTCGAGCCGTCACATAACAGTATAATTATGTTTGTATCTATTGATGAGTGGTTTGATTTTCTTAAAAAAAAAAAAAAAAATTAAACACATAGGGATGAAAATCGAAAAGTGAACTTGTATGTTATTTATAATTACTTTCACTAACTACGGCACTACTTTCTTGGACTTGTTACACACTCTCGATCCAATATTTACAACTCATTACACTTATAATTAGCGATTACACACTTGTACATGTCTTGCAATTAACTATTGCTTCGAGAGCTACACTATGTCGTTTTCTATTTTCTACCTGTTATAACCTAAGCAGTAGGTTTAAATTATCTAAATTGGAGCAAATGAATGGCAAATCGGTTAATAGGCCAGATTTGTTTATAGATTTCTCGAATTAACATTCCATTATTAGAAACTGGTATATTTGTATCCATTAATTGCCCTTGCCTATTTGTTTCTTTTGTTTCTTTTCTGTTTCTATCCTAAAGTATTATTTTTCTGTTATATTCTGTCTTTTTGACGAGAATAACATTGTTGATTATTACTTCAATAATAGAAACATAAATAATTATATAAATAATAAAATCAGGTAAACTGATGTAACAAAGTGCCAGTATGTTTTTGTTTAATCAGTTATCATTGCAATTATGATATGCACAATAGGTATTTTTTTTAATTGATTTCCAAGTTAAGCTTCAGATTTATTCATTAAGCAGGGCTTACGGAAGAACAAAGGACTAGTTTTTTTTATAAATCAGATTAAAATCGTCCAGCATCAGCTGTATTGTACAGATTTGTGATATCTTGACAATCGCACACTCACATAAAAATAAAAAAATAAAAAAGTCAAATTTGTCGGTTCGGGATTTGAACCATTGAACTGCAGAAGACGTTAACATCTTGTCCACCAGGGTCAGATTAACAGTCTAGTTGGATAAGCGTATGTAAAGCAACAATGTTATTTGTCATAGCCAACTGCATTTTAATCTCCAAATCCTTATAAGATCACAGTAAAACAATTGACTATGTTGTCATGATAACTGATTTGACTTTCATAAATTCTTTCGAATACGTATATTTACATAAAATAGGCACTAAATTGGGAATTACTCCGAAACCGTTCAACCGATTTTATCCAATATCAATAGACATGTTCCCATGGACATTATAAATGTGTACACCAAGTTTCATGGAAATCCGGTAAAGCATGTTTGAGTTACCGCGTCTTTAAAATAGACACTAAATTGGGGTTTACTCCGGTACCGGTCAACAGATTAGGTTCAAATTCAATAGGATACTTCTCTTGGACGTCATAAATGCGTATACGAAGTTTCATGAAAATCCGATACAGCGTATTTCAGTTATGGTGCCTTTCTAATATAATACTATTAAAATAGGCACTAAATTGGGCATTACTCCGGTACCGGTGAACCGATTTGGTTCAATAACAATAGGGTTCTTCCCATCGACATTATGAATGTTTATACCAAGTTTCATGAAAATCCGAAAAATCGTACTTGAGTTATGGTGCGTACAGACGCACGGACAGACAGACAGACAGACGGACAGACATTTTTTCGTCCCCCACACAATCTCATAAAGTACCATACTGGCACTTAATAATCAATATGCTTGCATAAATAGTAGTAAATAGAGCAATGTAGTAGCTAAACTAAAAGCTAAGTTGAAAACTAAACCAAACTCTTGGAGCTACAACCTTTTGAGAAGGTGCCTACCATCCGAACGCTGAGACACCTACCGGAGCAGATGGCAGATATAGGGAAATGTAGTCAGCATGCCATCACCACATCCGTTATAGGTGGTTTCCGAGACCTATCAAGTAGCTCTTCAATTGTCCTCACGAGGCTGAATGATCTCCCTACCTCAGACCGGACCCAGATCTTCGGTGAAAAAGAGATAGAGTATGATTTAAAAGACGTATTTATAGGATCTTGAAACAATAGGCATTAATTTTAATTTGTATTGCGTACTTTTTTTTAGTCGAAATTGATTTACATTAATGTGTGGATAGTTCAAGGCCATCACAAATTTATAAAACTCTGGCACCTACCATTGTCTTCGTTCTGGAAGCATTGAATAAATTCAAGTGATGAATATGGAAGTGTTCCCCATGGCGAACAGTTATTGAGGGTATGAATTTTTCTACAGACAGTATTAAGACCTATTTAGATAAATAATAAATAAGCATCGGTACCTTGCATTTATGCAAGTCGGATTATCCATGTTTAGTTTATATCGTGACTAAAATCACTCGCACTTGATAGGATTGTATTTACATGTATTAACGCTAGATATTAATTTAATTTGAAACACTGCCATATGAGGAATTTAATACAGTCTATTAACTGGACTGCAATTTTCTTTAAAATTCTCATAATCGTTGGATCACATGATAAGATGTAGTTTTCCTGGTCCACCATACTATTGATAAGAACTAAAATTCGTATCTTAAAGTACTGAGGTTGCGTTTTTAGCATTTTATATTTAGCGGCATGTACGGTACCTTCAATACCAGTGAAACACGAATGCAAGGTCTTAGCAAATACTATAGAGACAATACAGGACACTTTGCGATATATCGGGGGACAATATTTTGAGCACCATCTAGCGGCCCAACATGCTACTACTGAATACAATTGCAGTATCTAGATACATATATGTTAAACAGTTTTTAATAGAAGAACCGAAATAGCCAGACTCGGCATGTTATGTATAAGGGGTATCTACCTATGGCTGAGAATAGCATATTACAGTTTATATATGTTTTGAATATTTTAATTTTGCCCCAAGTTTCTAGGTTGTGCCACCAGGAGTTCTGCAAAATCTGTCCCCCATTTTTCTACCAGTGTCCGGTATTGTCTCTATAGTATTTGGTCTTACAGTAAGAAATGTCATTCTTTTCGTTGTTTTAATACCAGGCAGGCCCTGCAATGTACGGTGATTCTGTTCCGATCCATCTTGCAGGTAATTGTTCATCTAAGAATGTGCAAACAATGTTAGCAAAGTAGCGTGGTGTAACTCAATCAGGAATTGAGGCACAGCACACAGCTGCAACATATCAGTACAGTATGTGGTTGCAGTGACCATCTTCCTTTAAGAAAAAAATAGTAAAAAAATTAAAAAAGATACGACACGCGGTTTCTCCAACCCCAAGATGTAACAATTGTGTCTGTTAATAAGAATTCTCCTATAAAATTAACAACGACACTGGATTAAAACTTCCTAATCTCCTCTTTAAAATGGTACCAGTCTTAACCCATTAGCATGCATAGTTTTGAAATTATAACTGTTAATTTTATTATACTTATAAGCGGAACACGATTACCATTACTTTACCTTCACCATTCCCCCAGATTTTGTCATGCTTCCTCGGTCAATCAACTGTTCGTTATTTACAACACCTTTAAGTTAAATGATATTCTCAGAAGTTAAGAATGTTATCAAAATGGCGCCAAATTATTAGTGAAAGTAAAAAGTTTAACGAATCTTGATTTCGTAATTTCTTTTATGAAACAGTAAGCAAACAAAGCGATATGTGTTGTTTGTAACAATGATACAGCCACGAAAGAATACAACATATCTTGAAAAAGGTGGTTCCTCATTGGAATGATAATATTCTTTCATACTGGCCGTGTGTAGGCTAAGGTGGAAAAGAAATTCCTCATTTACCATTAGTTAATTACGAATGCAGACCGTCGTCGTTGTTTTGTGACTACATATCCGTCGGCCCGCGTTCGATTCCGGTACCTCGTTGGATTTTCCTGAGGTAGGGAGGTCAGGTAGGGCTCACTCAGCCTCGTGATTCAAATTGAGGAGCTACTTGATAGAAAAGTAGCGTCTTCGGTCATGGAAACCACCATTAACGGCCGTGGGCGTCGGCATGCTGACCACATGCCCCAAATCCTGCTGTCTGCCTATGGCAGACGACACATCGGTCGGATGGTAGGCCTTGTCCCTTCAGGGATGTTAGCACCACGGAATTAGTTTAGTTAGTTAATTATGAATGCAATTTTTTTTACTATCTTTGCACATATATCTAGTATACGAGTAGCTAGTATATGAAGTTAAACATGTAACAATTACTTTTACTGCGTAATATTTGTTAAACTGTGTTTTTGTTTTGTCAGATTGCACACCACGTTTACATAGTTTATTGTAAGCACAGTTTTTAGTTCGGCTTAATTTATAATTAAAAATGATATAGATATAATTTACAAATGAAATACAATATATTTAATCTAATTTTACTCTTTCAGTTAGGCTTATTTCCTATATCATAAAAGTATTGTTATTACGGCCATGATCAACTTGGGTCACTGTTAAAGCTGATTATGAAAGTAAGCTAAGGAAGGCGTTCAAGAAAATCATGAAGGAAATTCCCTATATTACATCGTAATCCCATATTTCTACGTCGCGAGTTACTAATGTGTCATCTATGGTATTAGGTTCAGCAAAAATCTAAATTGAAGCACTCTTTGGCGTATTTAATCATTCTGGTTCATTAAACCTTCTGTATATGAGTACAGAAAGTTACGTCCCCCCGTCACATTGCAGTTAAATGTATAAAATAAGTGTAACTAAATTACAGTTTCTATTAGATCGACAGACCCTAACAAGTAGTAGCTTCAGCCATAAAGGTCTTAGGTTGAAAATGAGTATAAGTTTACAGTATTAGATATCTTCATAGTGTCTGTTTTTCGCGTTTTATTAAGTATACGAGTAGTAGGGCCTATGTAAAAATTATATATTGTAAACTATGACGGTCCTATTTATTTATATTTATTGACAAATCAATAGAGAAGAGCAGTGGCACAAAGCATGTGCCTTAAATACGGACTTAAATATCCCTATTAATTGCTCTTTTGACTCGAGTTTCGTTTTCAGATTTTTTTTTAAACAACTAAGCACCCGTCTATTACTTAACACATGCTAGATATAAACAGTTCTGGAGTTCACACGTGATGGGAATGTATCTTTATTGAAATACACGCTTTAAATGACGTGCTGCCATTGTCTTCACGCTACGTTGGCACCATCTGTATGTGTATTGTTTAAGTATGATACATGGAAATTTAATGTTCCACAAGACAAGCTTCCTATTGTTTATAAAAATAAGCGGGTAACATTTACTTCTTATATTTAATTAGCTTTATTTGATACTAAAACGTTTCACCTGAAAGAAATGTTTTTGTCGTTGTTTCTTTTGATTCTTTTTGCTTGCATATACTACAGTTAAAATGAGTAGATAGAATGATGGAACCAGTGAAACTAAAGTACAGAGAATCAAGTTTCACTGGCTGCTAAAAGTAAAATTAAAAGATTACAAGCTCTTCAGAATAAAACACTACATATTGCTGTTAACGCTTCATGGTTTGTGCGGAATAGTCAAAATCATAGAGAACTTGGTCTGCACAGTATCTATGAATTTATTCGCAAACAAGCTAAAAAGTTCTTCGCAGATTTGTATAAAGTTCCAGGAGCATTACACTTCAATCTTGGCCATAAAACATCTCAACAAACTAGAATTAAAAGCAGACTACCTCAGGACAATCTCCTATCAACACCAGAAACATCGGACGAAGAGAGTACCTGAAACATAACTTTATCTTTAAGTCAGAAATATACATATTGTTACAGAGGGACCATTGGCTGACCTCTTGTTTGTTTGTTTTTGGTTTTATGTGTGTATGTGTGTGATTGTTAAGTTAACACTAATCTGTAAAGCACTGATGTTGCTGGGCGATTTTAAACTGATTGAAAAAAAAGTTGCACTGGTTCCATCATTCCATTTGTTTCTTCCGTTTGAAGTACTATGCGATTGGGCAGATATTTTCTCGGTCAAGTTCAGCATCAAAGTCTAGACTTCTAGAATTACATCTAACTGCATAAAAGATTAACCGGGAATTTAAAAAAAGTATTCATTTAACCGAAATTCCTCCATATATGCCAAATAAGAACCAGTGAAATGAACTTACAGCGATTTCTATTTTTGGTAAATGTTCAACATGCATTAAATAAGTATTATAAAGTCGCAAAGACTTCATTTTTTTGTATAATCGTGATGATAAGAGGTACAAAAATTTTTGTGTGTAATTTTGCCAAAAGCTGACAAATTTTAATGTAAAAGTTAGCCTTTGTGCGACTTTTAGTTTTTTGAGCGCTGTTCACAGGCAAACACACAAACACAACTGGTATTACAACCTCATCTTGGTTGCACCTTAGTAAAATACTGTTATCGAAAGTTAAATTTATTATTATATCAGAGTAAACCTGTGTGATTTTATTTACAGGTAATTTAAACATTCAAATTCTTTTTAACGAGGATTAATTCTGCCAGACGGTGTTATAAATAATAAAATCAGCTTATAATTAACTACAATGGACAATACCAGTTTGTCACATTCGTGTAACGTGTTAGAAGTGAAAGGCAGCATCTTCATTACGTGAAGATGCAACACATTTGAGAGCCAATATTGATCAAGAGCCCTTTCACTTTCACACCCACCCACGAGTAAGTCTGAACTGAATGCAGCCAACTGCAGATTGTGCACGGTTGCCAAGATCATGTGGAATGACTCGTTGACCCAGATTTCTTCGCTCATAGAAATATCCCTTTCTGGTAAACGAAACTGAAATAATAATATTATTCATAATAATAATAATTATACAGAATCAATGTTAACAACATATTTCTGTGTCTAAACTTTTATTTTTGCCTCCATTCGTCTCTGTCAAACCAATTCACATCTTATAGTTCTCTTTCTTTCATTCCTGTACTGATTTCCTGCATCCATAAGTTTCGAGGACTGCCTCTAATTCTTATTCCAAGTGGACGCCATTCTCATACCCTTTATGGAAACTTTTCTTCTGTTCTTCCTACAGGTCCGAACCAATTTAATTGTTTAAATATTACAAAGTCCAAAATAGGATTTTTTTACATTAATTTTTCTTTTATTATCGTATATATTATTTTTTTATAGTATTAAATGTCTTGCTGACCGCCGTAATAATAATATGAATAATGATAATAATATAGGTGCACAATTTGATTTAAAAATCTGCAGGTGAAATATAAAGTGAAGTGAAATTCATCTCAAGTATTTATTTGTCAACCTAGGCCCTACAACTGTTCTTACTAGAAGCATAATTTATCATTATTGTTGATATGACTTTGAAAAGCTGAATACGAAGAAGACAAAAACCAGAAGATTCATAAATAATAACCATGTAAGTTTGAGTTTTTCAAACATCAAGAAAGTATGAACTTTTACCATTGCAATTAACTACGAAGAGTGACAGTGCACTTCCATTTGAACTTTTTATCATCTTTAAAAGTTTTTTTTAATTTGTAAACATTAAAATACTTTTCATCTGTATTTTTTAAACTCTTAGCATTGACTAATATATACATATATTTTTTTTTATTTCCTAGACTTTTAACAAATGAACTTATTCAGTTCATAAGACAAGTAGTAAGCAATTTTAACATTAAAAGAACAAGCATTATTCTCAGCAGTATCTCTTATATGTATGATAACTTGTCATCACAAGGTTTATTCCATAAAACAAAATCTATTATAGGCCTATCTCATATATAGATAAAATCAATGCATGAAAATAACATTGTAGCACCATGGATTGAACGTTGCATAAGAAGCTTATTACATAATCAGGTGAATAATCAATACCATAAACTGCTTCCTACATTACCTGTATGCATGTATAAATGAATTTTGTCTTTTATGTAATTAATAAATATTACAACTGATATCATTATATGTAATTTTTCGTATTCAGCAATACACTGTCTTCACTAGTCCTACAAAAGATACTAGTACCGTGGCGGAAATACATAGATAGTTTTGAAAAACACAGCACATTATTCACTCCAACGCAAAACACAGTTAATAATAATAATAATAATAATAATAATAATAATAATAACAATAAAATAATAATAATAATAATAATAATAATAATAATAATAATAATAATCAGTGTTTTTTTCTGGGAGTACTCGGGGGTACGCATACCCCTTAAATATTTTCCAGTTTCATATAGGAGAAAATCATTATTTTCAAGAATTTTGAAATATGGAGAAATTTGTGCCAAACAAAATAACGAAAGTGATTAGCTGATTACACATATCGTTTGCATTAAAGTAGCTATTTTTAGTATTACGTTCATTATCTATCCCATGATTTTGGAGACATCAGCGCTAAACGCATTCTAAGTTCGGCAGTTCAGTTCAGATGGCAGCGAGTTCCAGTGAAGATCAAATACAGAGCTGAAGTGTAGTGTGAAATTTCTTATGTGTTATTATCACACTGTAAGCGGGTATTTAAGTTACGAATAAGAGAAAGATTATGGAGTTGGCTATGCAGTTAGGACATTCTTGTCATTTAATTATTTAGAACCCAGCATTAGGGTTGAGAACAAAATAAGACTGATACCACATAAAACGATTAGCATAAATAATATCCACAATAATAATAACAACAATAATAAATTAATAACAATATTTTTTTCGGATACACAAAGAAAACTGATTTTCACAGACTCACAAAACAAATAGAGGAATGATATGAAAACAGGAACAAGGCCTAAACGGACCACATAAAATGGATGGGAGAGATTAAAAATAACCGAAAACTGAAAAGACACTATAAAACATCAAAATCGGAGATATCGGTACATAAAATATTCACATGGCAAGTTGTCCAACAGGAAAAATCGAACAATTAGACCGGAACTACTTAGTCTGAAGGGGGCAAGAAACAAGAAACAATTATACGAAACCACACAAAGGCACTTATACATCAAATTATTCTATTCCATTTGTCTCAACATAAAAATAGATACATGCCACACACTAAGAAATCTATTGAATACATAAACTGTCGAATCTGAGAATTTCCGTCCTCGTTGGCATTGGAGCCTAGCCCCTTTGACCTAGGGACAAATGAAAGTTTCCAGCACATTCCCTGAAAATCGTGAAAATCGAAATAATGATTAGGCCTTTAGTACGCTCACTAATAATTTCTAATTTATTATTATTGTCTGATGTATATGTGTAGGCCCTATATATCAAACAAGTTACATTCTTTAGGCCATTCTTAGCTTAGACTATGCCTTACAGTTTTTACTAAAGCACGTTCTATGTTATTTGATAAAGGATTTCTGTATCTAAGTTGAGGCGCAATACAAGACATTCCCATAACGTGATATCGCGCTGCCTTTCATATGGAACTCTCACATAACTCTTAAAAGGAACTCCAAGAGTTTTTAGACATGAGATGAAACAAATAGAAGCTAAACGGAACTTTTAAAATGTTTTCAGTGGCTATTAGGCAGGTAACGGAAGTGTCACTGTTTTTTTCGTTGTTTAAAAACCGTGTGTAAACCGGATGTTTCTAAATTACTGACGATATGTGAAAGGAATAGGATTAGCCTGTACTACAACAGCTAAAACTATTAAGAATGTATGGGAACTAAAATTAAGCACAGTATACAGCATGTCTTCGGAGTTAGTGGTGAGTTAACGAAAGTACCACAGCTACTAACGGAGAAACTTATTCTTGACGAAATGAGTTTCTTTGTCTTATGTTGGATTTGGAATAGTTGCAGAATCACATTGATCGTTGTATTGATAAATGACAGGTTTAGGATGCATACGGTCAGCATACCGACTTCCACGGCTTTTATTGATAATTTTCATCATCATAGCCACTACTTTTTTTTAAATCTAATAGCTCCTCAGTTATCCTCACGAGGCCGAGTGCACCTCGTTCCGACTTCAATAACTCGGAAAGATCTCTGGAGGTAACAAGGATCGAACTCAGGCCTCCAGATCCGAGGTCAGCTATGAAGGCTATTTTTCCTCTCCTGCTATGTCTAGCAAAAGAAAAATCAAAAGTTTATAAGATTATTGCGCTAAAAACTCCCAAAATAGAGGAGGATACTAATTTTTTAGTATGTACAAGAAAGCTGTGGTAGGAAAGGGTTCGTTATGATTGCGATCATATTTGTTTACGTTTCAGTTAGCATTGTTTGGGTTGCAAAATAAAGTCTGCTTTAGATGCATATAAAGAAGGAAAGTTGAGGAAGTGAGGCAAGAGAGTAGTTGCACGATCAGTTAATGTTGCGTGTTACAGAATTGTCGTGTGAATTCCTACAAAGTTCCCAGGCGCTCTTCAAATTTGGCGAAGTAGCTAATTAAATTCCATCTTGTTCCCAGTCTACATAGTTATGTAAACTGTTTCCGCCGACTTAAAGGTATCTGCTTCTTTATTTCCAAAGGGGGAAAAAACAATGGCGTGTTTCCTTATAGCTTGTCAAGACCTTCCTATATCCAGTTTGTTGAAAGCTGTTATAAAGTGAACACTTCCTTGGTTCAGTAGTTGGCATGATTGAATAACTAACGTCGATTTTGAGCAGCTACCTCCCCCTCTTTGAATTGTGAACCTTTGAGAAATAGCCTAGAGATCTAACCAAGTCTACTGTACGGAGGTACAAGAGTTTACCGAGTTGAAGATGAAAAGCTTCGAAATATGGCAGAAAAAATGGCAGGAAACTGAAAAGGGACGGGTATGCAGATCATTCTTCCCTAGAGTAGAGTTGAGACAGAAGAAGAAAATCCCGATCACACAGGAGTTCACGGCAGTTGTCACCGGCCATGGGATAACTAAATCATATCTGTACAGATTTTATATCATAGACGATCCAATGTGTCTCTGCAACTCAGGTGAGCAACATCGGAACACTTAATCTATGAGTGCCGATTGTTATCAAGCCAAAGAAATTGCGTAACAACAGAAGGAGGATCATGGCCTGCGAATAATAGTGACCTCATAGAGAAACACTAAAAAGTATTAGTTAAATTCATTAAAAATATAGATTTCACCTAACTTCAGTAGATATATCAAAGACCTGGATGATTGTATGTATATATTAGGATCAAAAATTAATTTGGCATTGTAACAAATTATTGCCCAAATTCACAAAACTGTGATTAAAATAATGTTGTAAAAGAAAATATATCATGTAGTATTACATTGTAATGGAGGATGAGATTTATGAATAATTATAATAATAATAATAATAATAATAATAATAATAATAATAATAATAAAAAGGAGTTTAACCATTTCACTGCGACTGACGTATAAATGCGTCACATCAAAACATTGTTTGAAGCCGAGATAAAAGATTTATACAGTAATACTTTATGTGGAATGTGAGGATTTTTATTCGCATGCCGTGTTATCATTTATGGAAACCAGTTATTCTACTGAAATTTTTCTTATTGATTTCAAATTTAAAGTCTACAGATAGTTTCATTTGACGATTGCTTATATAAGTACATAAATTCAACTCGCAAAGGTTCAAAATTCTTTTCCTGGAACGTATCCCTTGAGATATAGGCTTATATTTTCATTATAAATATAACATTAAATTTTCCTCAGCATGCTAAATCACAACACTACCTTTAGGGATATGCTTTGGCGTTCCAAAGAGATTAAACCAGCTAAAATAACTTCAACGTCTGGTAGATAACTATTTTTCCAAGGACCGGAGATATAGCTTATGGCTCAGGTACTCTGGAGGTGGAAGGTGGGGCCAAAAAAAAAAAGAAATTGTGATTTCCTTGTTGGCCCTTTGCATGGTTAAAATTATAATACATCAATCAATTACAATGCATCAATGACAGTTCAAGCTATGTTTGTATTTTGAATTCATTTGTAGTATCCTACATAGTCGCACATTAATACATAGTACTTATCAGTGGGCCTATAGTAGGCTACTTGAAGAAATAATATGCAATAATATGTCGTACAATATTTCAGGGTGCTTTAAATACTCGGACATATTTTCACTAGTAAATATGTTTTCTTTGAGTCTACTTCAAGTGGACAGACCTTAACTCTTTTACAGAATAAATCACTAGATGTAGAGATGTTACATAAGATTCTCGGTACATACGTTATTGCATTGTGACATCCACACATTGCTGTTATGTACTGGCAATACACTTCACTGTCTCAAACTTTCTGGCAAAGAAAGAAAATAGTTGTCTAGATAACCTATAAACTCCCTGTAGAGTAACTATTCTAGAAAGTAATGGCGGTAACATTTATTTCTCTTATCCTTAACTTCTACAGTCTAAATCTTGTTTGTTCATGCTTATTTATTATCATCATCATCATCATCATCATCATCTTCTTCTTCTTCTTCTTCTTCTTCTTCTTCTTCTTCGACTTCTTATTTAAAAAAATATCGTATAATATTCTACTATCCTTGGTTGGTCAAGAAAATTTACCCTTAAGATTTTTCGGCCATCTGAATTGCCTGTCGTGACGTATTTGATAAGAACCTGAGTTATTTAGGCGACGAGAAAAACTGCAGATTTGCTCAGAGCAAGATTAGGCAACTTTGGTTCTTTTACGCGACGAAATCCAGATGAAGTCCTCATTTTGCAGAAGCTTCGAAAAACGTAGCCTATAACTCTTGACTAGATTTGAATTTTCAATTCTTGAACTCATTTTTTAATTTATTGGGAGATCATGAACGAGATTCTACATGTAATATTTAATACAATAGTAGAATCCCACTCGTCGGGTCTCATAACGGATACTTTGAGGTAGTTGAGACCCGTGAGGGAAGTAATTTTCTCACGAGACTTTTTC
Organism: Ectobius pallidus; assembly: GCA_964059195.1. Lineage (NCBI taxonomy): Eukaryota > Metazoa > Arthropoda > Insecta > Blattodea > Ectobiidae > Ectobius > Ectobius pallidus. The sequence goes on from CAXKWD010000003.1 coordinate 61,264,418, forward strand.
CACTGAATGAGACCAATCCAGCATTGAGTATTTTTTTAATCGTGGCTTTTTGTGGGCGATGAGCCTTAGATTTGATCATTGGATTGGGTCTACTTGAAAATAAAGAAGAATTTAAAATAGAGACCTTCGTTGTTATCCTCTGGTTTCGAATTAACATTCGGATTAACATTGGAATTAGCATTGCGACTGGAATTGCGTAAACACATGCCTTTTAATAATATCTACTTATTTTTAACAGACGGGATGAAAAGCACCAAAGAGGACAGTTTTGAATAAACGTTTAAATTCAGAAACACGTAGCAATCAAATACTATACGAACCTATTTGTCTACTTTACTTATAACTACCTACAGTGAGTCCCACGCAAGAGTTGGCCAATGACGCGGGTTTCTGCGTCGCGGCGGGCACAGCTCCAACTCCCGAGCGATCGGGTGAAATATCTACGCAATAAAGCCCCGATCGGTGTAATGATTCAGGTTCTCACATTTACAGTTACAATTACAATGAAAATAACCATGTACCTCATCACAAGAGATGTTGGAAATGTTCTCCTCTTACATCCACAAGTTACTGGCATCTTTTTAGGACATTTTCTTTCACGCGCATAAGTTCAGCTTCCGGGACAAAGTTAATTTCACTTGTGATAGGCCGATGTGATGTTGTCTTTTAAGTTCTTCTAACAGTATGTGAATATTATTTATGGGGAAACTTAAAAAATGAAGTGTATAGGTCAATTTCCCATACATTCCGAGCTTTTGTATTTGATATTAAATCCCTATCCTTTTGTGAACTCAGCTTACCCAAAGATTATTTTCACGCTTCGCCACTGCAAATAATTACAGTAAAACGCTACAAGTCGTTTGCTGCATCTATGTTCTTGTTGCATATGGTTGTTTAACGACTGCTGTTACTGCATGTTTAGAATTCTAACTGTCGCCGATGTGCCGGAATTTTGTGCTGTGGGAATTCTTTCACTTGATTAAATCTGCAGACGTAGGATGTCGGATTTACATATTATACACAATGAAGTCTTTGTAGCGCTTATTGGTTATTGCAGCTTGACTTACCTAACACTTTGTCTGAAAGCAATTTAACGCTAGAATATTAACGTTCTATCCAGGTATTTGAATTTAGCTTCACTTACTTAATACCACATAGGGCGTGTGATACGGTCAATCCTTTTGCTAATTGAGGTGTTTGGTAATGAACTAATAATCCAAGTCTTTTTAGTCGTATTTTAGGTACTAGAGCGTTAGGTGTTTTTTTCTGATGACAGTGATGATGATTATTATATATTTATTTATTATATTAACTACTGTTTACAGAACAAATTACAAACATTCACACGGGCCCGCATGGACCTACGTGCTTATTCAATACACAAGAAAAGCAGGGAGAAAGAATTAAAATAGAACAAAAAATAAACCCAAACGCAGTAATCCTATCGTTAAGGGTCAGCTACGAGCTTACTTGATAGACTTTAGTATAGATATTCGATGTTCCTCTCAATGTTTTAGTGAAAGAAAAATTCAATTTCAACATTTAACATAATCTTGGAAAGAACAGTTGATGGCTTTAGTGTTTATAACTTTATTAGTTTATGACTCAGTCCTCGTGATACAATGAAATAAATTGCTTTTTTCACTTTCACGGCATGCTGTAAGGATGGAAAGTATGCTGTATATGCATCAGTTACAGATACCTATGTGCATAATAACCACAAAGAATAATAAATGTAGCTTTAAATTAATAATTTGAAATGGAATTAAGATACAATAAAAAGTGAGAGCTGAAAAGAAAGGGATACGACAGACATGTTTACTGGAGGTCATATTCTTCCTCTTCTTCTCCCAGTGGGGGAATGCTACAATGGCCATAGCGGAGTCAGTCATTACACGACCTCGACCTGTGGACAGGAGAAAGTCGGAGAGAGGAGCCACTTACAACGAACCTTATGCGTCTTCACATCTCCGCCAGGGTTATGTAAACTTCTTGTGAGCAGTGTGAAATTGTCAAAGTCTACCTGGTGACATGATGCTCAGTTCGCTTACTGAATAATTATCACTTTCAAATTTCTTCCTTTCTTTCTTAATCGTAATTTTACCTCTCCCTTTTAGGATTTAAGCGACCCAAGCCGCCCGGGCCTTACAGGGACGCGACCTGTTGGGAGAGGGATTATTTTTGGATCACATACATACTTTTTTGACCAGACAAGGAAATGGAGGGCCTCCCCGGATGAGTGATCAGCCAAATGCCGGGGCCACCTCCGAGACAACATGAACACATAGGACGAGACACACCATTCACACATACACTTACCCCGAACAAGGCGAGGATGGGATGAAGATGATAATGATTGCCAGGTGATATCCGGGGACCACAAGGGTCTAAAGTTACCCAACATTTATCTCACAGGTGAGGGAAAACCCCGGAAAAAACCTCACCTAGGTAACTTGTCCCGACCAGGAAACGAACCCTGGACCGCTGCGTGAGAGGAGTGAACGCATCCCCTGAGCCACAGCGGTGGACACTTTCAAATTTAAGATTTTATTTTATTATTTAGTCAGTTGCATTTTTTTATTGATCTATATTTTCCTAAAAATATTAAATTATTAAGGAATATTAAAAACTATAGGCTACATATATTTTTAATTTTAACGATGAAGGTGAAAGTATATAAGGAAGTTGTGCATACAAACATTGCAGTATATTCATGTAAGTTATGTACAACATTACCAGCACACGATTCCGATATAGAATTTTTGTTCTTAAAAAGCCTAGAAGATTTTGAAATAAAACTGGAAAAAGAATGTAATTTACATTTATAAATTACCTAAACGGAAAATGCACTTGCATTAGTGACCCGTACACTATATACCACAAGTTATGCGTTTTTGAAACAAGAATATAATGATAGTGAACTTTCTGGAAGTATGGGTAGTTTTACTGGCATGAATTTGTTAAAATGTTAAGTGTGCTCTATTCAAAGTTTAATGACTATATGATACACAACGCGGCTATTTGTGACAAATGTTGCGAGGTGGTAGCTCAGTCAAATCTTTTTGTTTTGGACCTTCGTTTATTTGGCCTTTAATTTGCACAAGGGCATTCATTCCTTTAAAGAAACCAAAATCTAATTTTTCAGAATTGTGACATCTATATCCTCTTGTCAACTGAATAGGATGAACTAAATACGGCTATTACTTCATTTTGAATCGCTGTCGTTCTGCCAGAAGTCACTAACTCAAACAATGGCCTTTTTAGTTACATATACTACAGTGGAACCATGACCATTTTTTCGATAAACGACCAGTCCGAGAAAGAAAAGTTTCCAATGAACAAATTTAGTTTTCAGTATATTAATATAATATATTTTAACAACAACAATTAAACTTAAGGAATTTCATCCTAAATGTTGTGATATGTTTAAAAAAGTCACTTGAATGAAATATAGCATTTAAAGATGTAAATTAACTGAATAAATATTATTAAGAGTGTCCTAAAGCAAATGCCTGAAGTTCTACTAAACATGATCCCTCTTCCTCACAATGGACAAATGCTATTAAAAAAAAACTGCGAGATTATTGTGCAGTGCACAGTTTTTTTTATTTTAAATCAGTGCTTTAACCCAATAGGCTAAGTTTGAGCGTTTCCCTTTTACTAACATATTTATTAAAAACTGAATGAAGAAAATGCCAGAATTTCTGGATACAGACACAGCTTTCAACAACAAAATAATGTTTAAAACTCAAAGTAAAGAAGTAATAACTTGTATTGGAGAAAACTTATTGTATTGAGATCTCTCTGCGACGCATCCGGCAACCCAGTCATAGTTTGTACTATCCTAAGCCACAGTTTATTGTCCTTGACTTGATCCATGATGTGAATAATAATGAGCTGGAACAATCGAATTCTTTCACTTGGTATTAAAGAACAGGTGCACCATTTGTAAAAGGTAAATTAGCCCTGCTATGTAGTCCATTGTGTGACGTCCTAGGCGGATATTAATCTCGATAATTGTTTTCACAAAATTAGTATGCAGTCTTCTGCCCAATTGGAATTCGCGTAGGTCCTTGAAAGAGAGAAAGTCAATTTAAAAGTCCCTCAGTTCAGAGAGTGAGCATGCAATTCATTTAGAAAAATGTTACTATTGAAGAAGCTGTCTCAACATTCCTGCAATATTCCCTCCAAGAACCAACATCACTGTCAGTATACTTCACATTTACCCCTTTTATTAATTTAGAAATGTGAATTTAGTTACACTTGTTTCGTACCAATGTGAATTAACATAAGATGTACGTGATAGTGAATCATAGTCTACAGTATTAAGAGAGTGCAAAAAGTCATAATTTGCTCAGATATTAAAATCTAAACTTTGGATGGCGGACCCTTGGTGAAGATTCTTTTGTCCCAAAAAATCCGTCGCCTTTGGAAGGGTTTGAGTCGCGACACTTCATAAAAGGGAGAAGAAATGTATAATTTAGAAGCAAATAATTACTTTCTCCAGTTAAGTATGCTTTTCGTTGGTCAAAATATAACACAATTTCAACAAGTCAGCAGTTTTATCATTAGCTGTAGTATAGTTGATGGAAATGAAAACAAGATCCCTCTTCCTCAAAATGAACAATCGCTATAAAAATAAACTGTGAGATCATTTGTGCAGCGCGCAGTTTTTTTTTTTTACCTTAATCAGCGCTTTAACCCAATAGGCAAAGTTTGAACGTTTACCTTTTACTGAAACACACATTCTGATGCTGAAAATATATTGCAGTTATAATTACCTGCAAACCATGCCGACTTTTTGCATTCAAACCTGAATATTTCCCTGCTTCAAAATAAATAACTTTTTCTATGCCAATTGCTGTTAGTCCCTAAGGCGAGCCTTTAAAACACAAATGCCAAACAAATCAAGCTACTTCTTCATGCACACTGTTATTCATTTTATGTTATTTGGAAACGTAAACATGAGAACTCCAGGGGTCTTTCGCGACTAGTTAGGAAAACCATACACACACACACACACACACACACGCAAACAAACATTGTTTAACAGATCTCTCTCCATCTATGTAAAGTTCCATTTTACGGGCTGATCTATGAAAGAAAGGTGCTAACCCGTTAAGCGTAAAGAAAAATGTGGTAGCTCATTATGAAAATTATTGAGGATATCACCAGATGTCACTGTCGTTCTCTTCCCCTTTGTACAAATAATTAATTATTTATCAAATTCTTCATTTTAACCACTTGATATAGGCCCTATTATTATTCCTACTACTACTACTACGATCGTGAATCTACTAATAATTTACAATTAGTAACATAACATAAATGACTATTTCAGTACTAATAATTTGGTCCATAAACGCGCTCATTTTGTTAACTTCGTGTTTCCTGTTTAGTTCTATAGAACGGTCTTACATGTAAATAACTATTGCAAACCGAAAAATAATTGCAATTGACGATCGCAGGTTCAGTTGGACATGATATCGTTATGACCCATATGATGGTGAATACTGTTCTGCTCATACCTCTCGCGGGGTGGAAATAAGAGGACACGACACCCGTTCCTGAACCCAGGAAGGAAACTTTCCCGACCTCGCCGGGAATCGAACCCGGTCCGCCAGAGCAGAAGGTTGTCACGCTTCCAACTCACCCACGGCGGTGGATATATAAATGTAATTAACAATAGCAGGTTCAGAGCATTATTATTTTTGTGTGCAGAAAATCCCGAGTTTATGAAAAACAATGTGAACCAACCTTTTTAACTCCATATTCTTGGGAAAAGTACACTTTAAAAACTTATATCGTAAAAAAAAAAAAAATCTTTAGAAACTTCTATGGAAGAAGAATAGCTATTAAATCCCGAACTGTAGAATCAACCGCCAAGCGATTTGAAGAATTTAAAATTGCTTATGTAGGCCTTCACACTTCCATCCAGTAAAGTCAAATTGAAATCTTGCGACCCATTGGGCAGACTACTGAAATGCAGGCATGAAGACTAAGTACTACTTGACTAAGTAAGGACCTACTAGCGGTTTACTATAAAGCCCGGGTCTTAAAGTACTTACAGGTTGTAAGTCGCCACTGGGTTCGTATCTCATATTGAGAACGCCTGATGGTATACTGGGATTGTGAGTCAGTTGGAGAATTTAATGTTGTACCGGCACGTTGCCATGATAATTCAGTTGGTTAGAGTATCGGCACAGAGAGCCAAAAATGATGGTTCAAATACCGGCTATGGCATTGAGTTTTTCATTCTGACTTCACCTGTCCATCTTAGCCTACACACGGCCAGTGTGAAAGAATTATCATTCCAAGGAAACGTCCTGTTTTGTACCTGCACACGAACACATCCGATCTAGCAATAAGAATATTGTTTTTGAAATTTCTAATAAACGGAACTAAATGGTTCAGTTACCGAACGGTAGGCCCTTCTCCCTCAAATACTAAAGTACCATACCCTTTCAATTTACTTATAAATAATGGAATATATATAATTATTTTTTTAGCAAAACCCTTGGAGAGGGTTTTTATTCATACATTAATTCCTTGTGTCGTACTTAAAAAAATTATAAGATATTTATTATAATGTTATATATTCTTAAACACTTTACACAAAAAATTGAGATAAAAGAAGGTTTAATATATATTTTTTAAAAGCGTATATTTATATAAAACAAATAGTTGCTAAAATGTTAGCTCGAAAATGTAAATGCATTTATTCTGTCAACTTTTTTCTAACAGTTTTTGAAATACAATCTAGGCCTATATCAAATACAAACTACACAAATTTTGGATGATTAGTAAACTATTTGCTTCAACTCTACGTACGCTTAATGAAAAACATTAAGTGTACAAAACTGCTACATGATCAGAAAAAAAAAGCTTTTTCACTTACATTATCCTAAATGTAAAGTTTAAAAGATTAGGCTACTTTTCTAGGTTGTGATAAGTAGTGATTTGTGACAGGTCATTAGGCAAAATTCCTTTGAGGTAATCTACTGTATATGAAAATGTTGCTCTTGTAGTACACTTTATTTATCTTGCAGTTTCTTCCAAAACAATTTTAAAGAGAAAAAAGTATATTTTGTTATTTTGTTGTTTTCTCATTACGCTTAAGTTCATGCATAAATCACTTTCCTTGGCAGGTATCCTCTTACTCGTATCAGTAAAACATTCATAAGTTAGAAACGCGAGTTTGCGAAATGTTATTATAATAATTACTCTTATAGGAAGGTCGGACACACTTTAACGCAAAGCAAATGCGATATGCTTGCTTAATGTTATGAGTAATTCTTCGCCCTTCTATTTCCTTCTACATTTTGCGCTTAGAATGTGAACCATAACCATGGGCTATGAACTATAACTTCAAAATAAAGAAACATTTCATTAGATCCACTTTCCATTACATATTCCTGAGTATGGTGTATACTAATGCTAATGTACTAATACAAGAAGAAGCGCCATGTTTCAATCTGCGGAAACAAAATGCAGACTACAATCGGGTAATTAGATGGTCTGAACTAGTGGTGTTCAACTTTTTTATTTTATTTTATTAGTAGTATGCTAATACCCATGAACTTTATTTTACTTGTGGCAAGTAATATTGCTAGATAATTTCCCCAAGTAATATTATTCACTACAGAAGAGAAGAAGACTAAACATGTGATCATGACAAGAAGGCTAGTCCTATATGTTTTTTTATATATGGTATGTATTAACATAATATCATATAACAATTTGAATGAGAAATAAATCAATTCCATTTGAATAGGAAACAACTTACAGCATAATATTTGAAACGCCAGGTATCATATCTATATCCAAAACCCCGTTTTATTCTAGCTATTAATTTGCTACAAAAGTGTTCTAAAATTATAGTCAACATGGGCTGTAAGTTTTTTATAATTAAGGTGATAATAATAATATAAATAATAACTATAGTAATAATAATAATCATTTATCATATCACATATTTATATAAATATGTAGTGGTTCCTGTTTGTTCAGATTTGTCTAAAAATTACTTATACCCGGAAATAACATAGAACTATAGGACTATACTCTTCTTCGCTATTTCACATAATATCAAAATCAGTAAAATTCTGTATCTCTTACAATGGATCTAAGCCATGTCACAATAATAATAATAATAATAATAATAATAATAATAATAATAGAAACATGTCTGTATCTGTTTTCCTATATCCCCTATGTTCAGGGGAAGGGCCTTCAAGTGGAGGGTTCTGTTACCTATGTGAATTTTGTTACGCTTATTTTCCGAGAGAGGGCTGAGGGACAGGTGGTAAGCCCATCGCCTCTCAACCCCCCTCCGGAAATTAAAGTGAACGGGCTCTAATTTAGGCTTGGAGTTCTTTCACGTGCCTTAAATCTACGACACGGGCCCCCAAGCTTAAATTCCCTCCCGGAGGACTCCGTGCCCAGAATTTTTACGTCCTAGATAGTCCATCGACCGCGGCCGGGTTGGATCCCGCGACCTTCGGATCTAGAAGTTGGCACCCTACCTCTAGACCACAATCATTATAAATAATTTACGACCTTTTGGTAAATCCATAGATCCTAAAAACTTAAGGTATTTTGTTTTGGAGCATGCAATAGAAGTAGATAAGGCCTACTTGGTTATAGTACATTAAACGACTATTGCATAGAAATAATTATCGTGATAAGAAACATTCATTAAGAGAAATGTTTTTTTTTTCACATAATAAGTTAGTCTTGGTTTTATTATAGACTACCTGGTTGTCCGTCCTTCCTTCGGGCGAAAAAGGATTTTGCACGGTTTTTAGCTAAAGCGTTTGGGCAATATGTTTTCGAGTATTTAATCCTAATAGCTGTTGCTAGGCTTAATCCGATTAATTTTTCTCATAGATGACATATTAATAAAATTTTTGCTAGTCAAAATTAATTTTTTAAATAAATAGCCTATTTTCAGGTTTCTCCTCTTTAATATTTTCTTCCTGTTGCTGCTGTGGATGGATGTAATTGATTACATTTTTATTTAGGATAGTCTGTATTTTTTGTTTGGTGTATTTATATACATTTCTGGACTGTCCCGGACCACGAGCATATGCTCATTAGGGTGGAAAGATTGTAAATTGTAATTGAATAAAACTTAATAAAAACATTAAATTTAAACTTTACTTATATATTTATCATTGGCATTTGTTTTACACAGGTCTGAGGGACTCCACGAGTGGATGGATTCAACTGAAGGCAACACTCAGTGGCAGCAGATTTTATCAAGGTAGAAATAATATTATTTCTCATTCCTTTACCTTATTATCAGAACTTCTACTTGTTATAAGTACATGGGCTTACTCTGCATTTCTCAAGACGTTAAACGGAAGTTAAGGAATAAAACGATTAATATTCTGTGTGAAATAGTAGGATACTATTATTTCTAGAGTCCGGATTCCTAAGCAAAATGCATATTTATTTTCAGGCTTCTAAACTAAGCGGAAATGTTGCATTTCATAAGACACGCCTTGACAATAAATTTTAATTTCAGCTTACTTGATAGCCCTTACTTTGCTTATTCTGGTAGAAAAACGACTTCGCTTGCTTATTATATGATTTTGAATTAAACTGGCGTTTTACTCAAAACCGTCACATTAAAAGTGCTTATTTCATTCCTTGACGGGTTCCTTTCTTTTATCGGCTAGTACGTAGAATTACTGAAAAACATGGGCGTCGGCATAGGGGCAAGATGCTCCCTCCGGAATGCCTTATGGCCTCATTAATTTTTTGGTAGGCCTACTCTTTGTCTGTCAACTTGAATTTGTTGCAGGGAGAATACAAAATATAAATACTTTATATGGGTTTAGCAAATATACAATTTTAGCTGCATCATTGCATTTATAACAATCTTTCACCACGACTGTTGCTCAGAAGAACATGATCTGTTAATTTAAAGACTTTGCAGCCTCGTCGAATACAGCTGGCGTTCAAAACTAGGTTTCGAGAAACTATGTCAATATTTTTATGTATTTAATTATTTGAAATTCATTTTCAGTTGAGAGTAATAGAATACTGACACCTGCCTCATAACTTAGGCCTATTACTTGAATTTGGATTGACCTCAAAGATAATTCAACACACAGTACAGTTGTCTAATTTACTGTCGTAATTTCACTATTATTGTTCACAATAGTACATGGAGACTATTGTTAGTTTAACGTAATAAGTAATAAGTGATTATAGTTGTGCTTTCAGTTTGCCCCCCCCTTACTAAAATTCCTGGCGACGCCCCTGAAGTGAAAAATCCGGATAATTAAACACTGTTAGATTTATAAAAAGCTTTCCGGTGAAGAAACAGATGTTGAAGAGGAATTCATCGATGAAGAACTGTGTTGCTTTTCGTATGCTCCTGTGACGACCTGCGTCCTTTTTAAAATAACATTTTCACTTAACAAGTCGTTCTTCATTGACTGACGCAGGAGATTCGCACAAGAAAATATGCGGATGACCTTCCTTACACACAGTAATAATCGTAATTAAGATAAGATTCTACGAAACTAATATCTATTTGATTATCTTATAATTTGTATTTGCCTATATTGGTACTTATTTCTTACATTTTTCGTGCTTATTTGCTGCTTATTTTACTGTTTTATTTTGCTTATAAATCCCGGCTCTAATTATGTAATATGCATTTGTTGACATTTCTGTTGTAAGAAACTGTGTACAGAGAGTCAAGAAAGATAATTTAGCAGTTGATTGAGGGATGTGGGCAGCCAGCACCGTTAATGATAGTTTCCTTAACGGAGTCATTACTTTTTATTCAAGTTGCTTCTGAGTTCTATTAACCAGGCTGAGGCGCACCCTTTTTGAAGACTGTCGTGTAATATAGTGATAGCAGATATCTCACGTTACAATGTGCTATCGGACGAAGAAATTATTGAAATATTACCACTGAAGAGGATTCTTCCTGATGGACTTGGTCTAAGTCAGAAAGAGTATCCACTGGATCTGAGTGCGATTCTTGTTACTAATTAAACATAAATATAGGTTTTTAAAAACCATACGGAGTTACATTTCAGCTTCGTTAGTACAAACCGTTAGTTTTTGCATTTAATTTCATTCTGCAGACTTGTACCGAGTGGATTGAACTCGTCCTTAACAAGCACTTTCCATCCATCGTGACATCCACTTCATTTGCTTTTCATTTACAATCGTCAACACATCCTTTGTCCAACATGGATGAAAAACTTCCGGGTGTTTCATGCGGAGGCTGTGTGCTGTAATGTTGGATCGCTGACTGGCTATCTCGTTTACAAATGTCATCTAGCTCATCTTCTAAACAACTTACCTAATATGCAGGTTTCCCTTTTAACCCCGCCGGGCAAACAAATATGTGGTTCCGTTTTAGAGAAAGGCTGTTACAAGAGGTGCAACTTTTTTATTGTGCAACTTTTTTTACATTCTTTGTAAATTGTACCTGAACCAGAAGCTATTTTTCCGCATTAAAATATATAAGTATGTATAATTGTACGATAACCTCTTATCATTCGTAGAAGAAATAAATGTATGTTGAATTAAATAATTGCTTTAACTTGTTTTTTAGAAGGACAGAAAGTGCTCCCGGAAGTACCTGTCGTGTCTGTAAAAAGTTTATGACCATATTTTATGTCTGAGAGTTTCAAGTACCCATCAGAAGTGAGACATCACTCTGATTGTAGATGTAAAGCACAGCTGTGCAAGTTATCTATTACGTAGATCACAATTTGTAGATATAATTTCTACTACTACATATCAACAGCATCTCTACTTCTTTTTATCTCATTTAATCAAGACATATTGCATAATTTACAATTTTACATGTTCTATTTAAGATATCATTTAAACTAAAACTTCCACGAATAGATTATCTAGAGCGAGGCATACCAATTCGAGAGGTTGTAACCACATTAAGCATTAAGGAAGTCTCTGGGCAAAACAACTTAAGAAACAAAATGAAAAAAAAAAACATTGTTTTATTGTTTGCACTACACGTCAATACCTGATGTAATCAATATTAGGTTGTTTTCTTTATATCCGATTGAAGCTGTCAGCTGAAATCTTCATAGTAATACATTATATAACTAGTATCGTTAGTTATGTCAAATGAAATAATAGATAAATTCCTGTTAATATTAATTTTCTAAATATATTTTCATTCATGGGGCTATGATTGAACTATTTGTAGTACATTTACAGAAACATGTATGAAAATTACAGCAAAAATGTTAAGTAGGTCTACCTGTTACTGTCATTGAAAACCAACTCCTTTCTTGTGGGAAAATTACAATCGAGCTTTTAACTGATCTAAGCCCATCGCTTTGAAGGTAAACATAACACACAACATAAATTATTAAAGCTCATAAACAAATAAAAAATTTAAAGTGAAGAATCATTATTGATCGAACGACAGTAGATAAGTAGTCCGTTTCTTTCAGTGTTGCTCTTGAACAATTTTTTAATTAAGAAAATGAGCTATTTTACATAAAACTTCACAGTTAAGAATATATTAAGTTTGAGAATACTATAGGAGAAAAATTCCTCCGGCACTGGGACTTGAACCCAGGACCTTTGGCTGTTCGCGCCAATGCTCTACCAACTGAGCTAAGCCGGAGTTCAATTCCCAGCGCCAGACGGAACCTCTCTCCTATGACTGATTGCCCTAATGGTCTACCTCACAGACAGACAAGATATGTCATATGGCGCTGGGAATTGAACTCCGGCTTAGCTCAGTTGGTAGAGCATTGGCGCGAACAGCCAAAGGTCCTGGGTTCAAGTCCCAGTGCCGGAGGAATTTTTCTCCTATAGTATTCTCATGTAATGTCCAACAGAGACAATAATTCTGTGGTTTCATGAATGCTTATATATTAAGTTTATTTAACTTATATTTTTTACATACATCACCTAAGTTTTCAACAACCCTGATGATAAGATAGGCCTAGATTGGAAAGAATATTTCCGCCTTTTCTTCTATTGAGTCCGTCAGTCCAAGGGGTTAATTTTACTGTAAACATGTTAACTTTCCATTAATATTTGAGAAAATTACTGAACATACGAGTAGTCGCATATCCTAATGTATTTATTTATTTATTCTGCTCATGGTTTCTTTTGTACTCCTACCCTTTCCCAACTGAAATTGTTATCATCAATTTAAAACATAGAGATGTTTCCACTTGATGACTACTTTATTAACTGTGTATAAATCCAGCTCTGAAAGAGTTAAAAAAGATTCAGTTTTATTTGCGTATTCCCACTACGCCTCATTACTTGTATGGGCTTAAAGCATACAAAAATGATTTTTTTATCTCTAGGGTTGGCATGTTTATAACCTAATAAAGAGGAAAATATGACTGCAAATATTCCCTTAAAATAGACTAAATATGACCCAAAATCCTAAATATTACCTAATAAAATAACGTATTTTCAAAAAATAAATGTTCCAATTTAATACGTTTAAAGACACTAAATTCTTACATCA